>CM057145.1:1227945-1840240 GCA_029964075.1 Patiria pectinifera | reverse complement strand
GTGAGTTTTGATGGAGTTGAAAGGGTAGGGTTAAAGGGAATGTACAACATTTGCTTTTGCTGCAATTTTCAGAAATAAATGGATTTGGAGGACTAGTATGTCATTGCAAATATTGTAAAAATGACTTGTTACACGTTTTGGGCATGTAGATGCTGGAAAAACCAAGAAAACCAATCGTGTTCTTGTAGTCTGGTTCCCTGACCACTTAAAATGAAACGGAGCAATTTATAGACTTTGGGGAATTGTAAGGTCAGAGAATCAGTCTAGCAGGCTTGTACCCCTCACAGGTGGGCGATCAATTCCAAAGAAAATAACTAATTATGAAAAATTAGGAGCAGTTTTTGAGAGACAAAAGCCAGTGTTCTCCAACGCTGGTCGGCTGACCAGCTTTGGAAAAATACAATTTTTCTTGAAAATGTCAGCAAAGTACACCAGGAGCCACGATTTTACAGGATGATTAAGACTGTCATTCCTTACCAATCCAGTAAGGTCTTTCGTGATAATATGATCATTTTGTTTTGTGATGTTTTCAAATGTTGTCTCTTCCCTTTAAAGGAAGGCTTAAAATAATGCTTCTTTAAAACCTCGAACTGGACGTTTTCAGTACGGGTTAACAATTATAACATGAAAAAAAAAAGAATAACTTCCTTTTGGAGTCTGGACAAACTTACCAAAACTTCTAACAAGTGTCAACTGTGGTCGTAAAAGGGGTGTGTTACTGCACGCCTTTCAATGGAAACGTAAATGCATACAGCCTATGTCTGAGAAAAACTTAATCCCACGATAAATGCCTACCCATGCCGATTATCTCAATAATAACCATATCGGCCCAAAGCTTTTGTTCAAACATTTGACCTGCACGGGTCAGCAATTTGTGCCAGAGGCAAACTTATTAAAAAAAATAATAAAGAATTGCCTATGATGACGTGTCTGCGTCGGATTAAAGGCAGAGTTTGACCAACTTGAAATCTGATAATGTTGAGCAATCATGTTGTTAAGCCGTCACGTTGACATAATGATATCATATAAACATATGGCCCTTATGGAGCACCTTACACCTGGTCTCTGATTCGTGTGTTTTAGTGGGGCACATACGGAAATATTTGGGGGAATTGTGCCGTTGATGATACAATCATCATGCACACGGTCAGAGTTGGCCTATGTCATTTAAAGAAAGATATTTGGCTATATAGGACCAACGCAGATTTGTTCTTAAAAAAAATGTAGGCAGAACAACAAGCATTTTCAAAATTTTCAAAAATTTTCAAAATGGCTGCCATTGCTTGTTTCTCATTTTTTTTTCAAAAGCCAAATCTGCGATTGCCCTTTAGCCAAGTATCTTTCTCATGCCATACTCTGACTGTGTGCCAAATGCCATGCTTGTATCATTAGAGGCACAATCCCACCACCTATCTGCCGTACAATTTGGAGATCAGCGCGATCGGTTCCTCACTGGTGCTCATGCATTGATATACTCCTGTGGGCGAGAGGCAAGAATAGTAAAGTGCCTTGCCCAAAAACACAATACATCATGATTCAATCGGGGTTCGAATCCACAAGGAAAAAAATCTGATGGAAAAAAGTTCGGTAAAACCAAGTTCCGATCTTTTTTAAGAATTCAACTTCACTGTATGGACGCGGTGACAATGCAGGGAAATATGACTAATATTCACTCACAACAAGTAAGCAGACCACTCCCTATGTGCCATATTTCTCCCATTATTGCCCCACTTTGAGGTTAATATAAACCTATTCACTGCAGGTCGGGACGGAGAGGGATTGAGTTTCCATGCTTTTTTTTCCGCATAACTTACAATTATGCACCTTTAAAATCCCAAAGTATTACGCCTCAACAATTTGGATAAAGTTGTGAACATCATGCACCTTTGGCCTGATTTAATTGTTTTTATTTATTTTTTTTAAATATTTTGACTTCAATATAATTGTTTTACATGTTCCCATTTACATATGCATTCCACGAACACCACGCCACAGAGGAGTTAAAACATAAGCTGCTCTACATATCCATAAGCAATTAATTGTAGCCACATCTTCGGCAAAAGATTCCCCTTCAAGAAATCGTTCAGTATAATAATAATAATTTTAAAAAAAAATGCATGTACATGACCAACAGACGTTCGTACAGCTTATACATCAGGCAGGAATCCGAATGACCAGAAAAAAATGGTGCAGCCCAGTCGATTAAATGCCTGATAAATATATTTAACTTTCAACATTTGCATATGACGTCACGTGCAATGAATATATCAAAATGTCAGCATTTGCATAATATATGTTGTACCAACGCAATGTAAATCGGATTTCAAATGAGCCTGCCTATTCCAACTCCCATTCATGAACACGTATGCTTGAGCTGATGCTGTTCCTTTAAGCTTGTTGTTTGCGACGAATTTATAGTTCAACCTCAACAATAATTTACATTCATATCGAGCCCACCTTTCACCGCATACACTGCACCTATTCTTAATTAAATTTGTGTGTCCCTAAAAGATTTTGTTGAGGCCTTTTCAAAGAGCTTTCCCAACGACACGGCGGTTGATTGTCAAAGAAAAGCCTTTTCAAAGGAATGCCTGATGCCGATGGGTTCAAATAATTTTGGTCTTTTGAACACGACTCGTTCTGAACTTTTAGCTATTCAAAAACAACCCTGACCTAGGGTAAGGCTAAAGTTAGGCTTGAAACCAGGCAAATTTTTTGCATGGTTCAGACCTTGCATATGGGTCTAGTCTTCGTACCGAGGCTGGTTAAATTAGGGCGTGGTTAATTTTCTCGAACTTCAATTTTGATGAAAACAATATCCAAAAGGTCACTGTTAATTGTTGAGGTCATGTGACCACGGATATAACCTGCATGTACTTCATACGTGGCTGGAATTCTTCATACGGGACATTTGGTAATTTGTCAAAAGGCTGCATAAGTTAAAGTTATCCTATATTAAAATATATCATACGCACTGTATTACTGCATGTCTGTCCATATGAAGGTAGAAGGTAGGAACTAGGATTCGAATATTCCTACCTCCATGCTATGTCTGTCTACAACACGATTCAATGCAATCACTAACAAACCAAAACAGGGTCAAAACACGCTGGTCAACCATAATGGATGTTTAACATGAAATACGATTTGTCAAGTAACAGTTTTATCCGCCCATCTACACAGCACGCAAGAAAGTGCATGGGTGACATTGATTCGCCTATGGAGGAAGGAACACATGATTCGCCATACAATGTGCAGACCCATAACCACATGTACATTGTACTATGTACATCATGTACAAGTACGTGTACAATGTATACATGAACAATGTATACATGTACAAAATGTGCATGTACAAAATGTACATGTACACACACGATTATACATGTACATGTACATGTACACTGTACATGTACATGTACATGTATGCCCCTCTCACGCACGTATGCCAGCAGCAGTTGGCGTTGACACCAATAACAGACAGGGGTTAAAGGTCACCTAACAGTGCCTTTAATGGCCGAGCTTTTGGGGGCCAAACGAGTGTTCCCACACAACCTTGAAACTGGCTTGAATTTACCACTGCTTCCTTCGAGTAAAATTGTGCAGTGGCCGCTATACCCAAACTTCTCATGAACTGGTTCTCTTACGTATTCCCGTTACAACTTCTGTTCCCAAATAAAATATAAAGACAAAATAGCTTTCGTACGTCCGTTATTTCGATGCTTTATATTTGCTTATTATTTCTCCCACGTACAGGAAGTTCAAGTTCCTTGGCGGCTTCGACTCTGATGTGAATTTGTTCAGTACTGAACTATAGGAGTACAAGTACATTTAAACCTCAAGACCATGGGTGTCGAGAGGGGGGAAGGGGGCTTGCCCCCCCCCCGGACAAGCCACAAAACAGAGGGGGGAAAGGAGCCAAAAAAAGAGGTGAGAAGTCATTTTGTTGTTAATTTAATGGGTTGCGGGGGGGGGGGCAAATGTCCCTGCCCACCCTCAAAAAATGAACTTGAATGCTGGAAATTATAGGGATTGGGAAATGTGCTTTCCCCCTCTCGAAAACATCCTGGCGACGCCCATGCTCATGACTGGTTTTCGCAAACTCTGCTAGTATATAGCCTATACTATTTCAAAGATTGAACATTTACTTTATCAACGTATCCAAGCTCACTCCATCCACAGACAGGACGATTTACGGAGTGCGATGTTCTCTCATGTGTTTCGACTGAACTTGAGTTTCACTTTAAGTCGTCTAGTCCCTAGTTTCACTCTTGGAATTTAGACAGGACATTGAGTCGTGATGTTACAGTAAGTCCTGTTTTATACGATTTTAAGTCGGGTATTTTTTTTACCACGCCCAAGGAGTACTTATCAATTCATGCATGTATAATTAATTTTTGTAAACCAACTCTATCGATGTCTTTTCGACCTTTTGACACTCATACAATTACTCATACAGGTTTTGACACACCCTTGCAAACAATTATTTAATCATCACAAACCAAATATGAGTGGTTTCAATAAACTCAGCATAGCTTGAAACCAAAGGAATCTCCCTTAACAATACATTCCGCGCTTTTCAACGGAATGCCCCAAATTTTGCAAAAACGACAATACAAAGTATATATTTTATTGTGTTGCGGTTTCTATTAAACAAATGAGAGATGAGAGAATATTTTTGGGGGAAGTTATCTGTCAACCAAACTATTTGGACGAAATCCGTGAATGTTATTGTTTAATTGCGGTCATTGCGGTTTGCGCGGATTTTGTGGTGAGTATACTCAAGTGTGCATTTACGGGTAGTACAGGTACCGGGTACCCGGTCGGAAAAAAAAAACACGGGTACCCGGATACACGTTAAAGACATCACCGCCAAACGTGCAGAAATTCAAAACTCGGAAGTTTTTGTCGAGATTGTTTACAAAGATCCGCACGGTAATACCACCGGAACGGTGCATCAATACAGCAAAATACAAGTACAGTGAGCTTTATAGCTTTACAATGTGAACTCAGTTTTAACTTTAACTTAACTGCAGGTGTAAACTGCGAACGTCATAAATGTGAAATAGGCATATGGGTTTTTTTTCTCCATGCGGCCTGGTTTTCATTTTGAAAATTCCCAACAAATGACCTTACAAACTTTCTTTTTCATTTTCTGAGAAGTAACTAAGTAATCTGTAAAGTTGGTTACGGCCTTGCTCTATGGTTACGGGAAGGCCTACTCGATTCCTTTATCTGGAACCGGTTCCTGACATTAACGGTCGAGTACTTGGGTACCCTGTTCCGATGCACAATCAGATGAACCACCTGCCTGATTGATTCTGTTGTTTCTCGAGGGAGACACGAACCAGGTACAATGTCTTAACATTCTCTTCGATTTCCAAATAATAAGCTACTGACTTAACGATTTAAAGTGAACATCACTCTAATTTTAGGATGAAATACAATTTCACTCTAAAAGGTCTGGTCCAAAGTTTCATTTGCTGAGAGTGAGTTTTGATTCCGAGTAGGCCAAATTGAATGTTCCATTCTTTGTAAACAATGGGAGATCGGAGGACCACCTCCTCAATAATGGTCATATTATGATCCTGCTTAATAAAGGGTCCATGATGTGAATTTTCTTCCGACAATATTTTGTCATTGTAAATGAAACATAACAAAGCACTCCTCAACTATTATTGCTGAATGCGATCGGTCTATACAACCACACAAACTGGCAGATTCAATTATGAACACAGACTAGCAGATTAGATTATAAACGTGTTGCCATTTCTGTGACAAGTGTCCATGATAATTTTATGAATGATTGAGTACAAGCAAAAGTAATGGGCGGTAGCCGAGAAAGACCACATATAATATCCAAGGTGAAACTCATTTCGGGAAATATGGTATGCCGGACCTCGAATAGGATAAACACAAATCCTTGAAAGGTGCTTGTTCATATGGGCCTTATTTTGTAAACTCAGCCGGTTGATGGTCTCTTGAGAAATCCAAACGATATGTCATACGGGTAGACAGGTCAAGGATTGGGTGGCGATCAGTTAAGTTATCGAGCACTTTCATCAACTGTCCAGTGCGATGTGTTTTAACCCTAACCACCCCAACTCCATCAAAATCTATCCCTTCATTTTTGGTGGATTTTGGGGGACTTGGTCTAGAAGACTGGCGTGACTAAATGTTAATGGAGTATGAAGAACTTGGGCCTAATCGCCTGAAGCAGTGCTAGGGGTATCCCAATGTCAACCAGTGTGACAGTGGTGGATTCCATTATGCCATGTATACAGTTTTGTATTGGACGCACATTGATTGATGAATTTTGATGGACTTGGTCCAGTTCCTAGTAAAAGACGCTAGGGAGTTAGGGTTAATACAATACTTGAAAACGTACCTTTTGTCCCATTTAACCTTATTTTCAATTTTTGGTTTGCCATTTTCAAGGGTATTTTGGTGCCTTTTTGGTTTTATGCTAACACGAATTTTGATATTCATGAGCAAAAGTGCGACGCCATTTCAGGCAGAAACCTCAATGTTACAGCCATTTCGGCAGCAAAAGTTGCCAGAATTGTGGATATTTGCTGTCGTCAATTTTCTGCTTTCTGTGGTGATTCGTTGATGTGTCAGTACATGGCAGTAAGCCAAACCAGCGAAAGCTTGTCTCACAAATGTTTTCAATTAGCACATTTTGGGGTTCACATTTTGAACAGAACCCCTGTCCTCCTGAGATTAAATTTGTCTAATGCCTGAAGTAGTGCATTAATGAATAAACCAATTAAGGATGTCAAAGAGTTTTTATACACTGAAGAGGAGTAGAAAGTCGCACAAAATATTGTCCTGAGAAAATCACACCATGGCCCCTATAAAGCGGGTTTTTTTTGGCAGGATATTGTGCAACTCTAACAAAGTAGGATTTAAGAGTATTTAGAAAACATGTTATGGGGGAAAACAATGTATCGTTAGCACGAAATGAGGCCTTGTAAATTCACCCAATATTGCTCTCACGATTGTAATACACTTCCTTCACGAGTCGGCCATATTAATCTGAAAGCGAGGTAAACTGTCATTTTTGGAACTTGCGAGCAGAAATGAAAGCAAAGAAATAACAGTTCGTTATAAATTAATACTAATCGATCTGCTCTGATGAGTGCTTTACAACTTGTGATCAAACGTTTAAAACGAATTGAAAGTGAGGTTTTGAACGCAATCCTATCATAAAATAGTCTGGCACCATCCCCATCAATAGTTCACAATTTGTAAAATAGATTCAGGGAACACGATCGAAATAGCCTCCTCATTAAAAAAGTCCATACAAAACGTATGTTTAAACTCTTGAGCGGGATTATGGTTTAATGTACCTTCAAACTTTAACGTTTAGCAAAAAAAATTCGAAATTATATCCACAACTTATAATTTGTAAAAGTTTTTCAAAGCGATTGGATCTTTGAAACTTGAGCATGCGTACACAATAATTATATGCACTGCTTTTGCAGTGGGACGATTTGACGTACTTAAAAGCAATAAAGGCACAATAAATGGGAACATTAGACGTCTTTAAAATGTAAAGTTGACATGATTTACATTTTCACGAACCAACACTGCTCCAGATGTATATAATTCGGTATTGCAAATTGTGAGCTACATGTACTTAACTTGTAAATGTGAAATGTTGTTTGTCATACGTTTTCGTACCACCCACTCTGATTACTGTGTGTACCGTCATTTGACAGCAGTAAAGTTTTATCCTGTTTTTTGGTCTGACTAACTTTAATGGAAAGCATGTGTCATTAAGGCACACGGGGAATCCTTTCACAGACACTGTTGTCTAAAACGCCACACCCATGCGTGGTGCGCAATAAAATGCCCATGCTCCCAGGCGGTTTACACAATAAGCTACCTTGAGTATTGTTCACCGATGACGATTTCGCATGACAGATATCAACCTGGGGGAAAGACCACTGCCGAAGTGGTCATTCTAGAAACAAGTCAAAACTACACATTTTGTTCCCCTTGAAAATAATCTAATGAGTTATGATTCAAATTAGCATATAATGAAGGACATACAAGTGAAAACGTTCGAGTGGCAAGTTTGAGACAAGTCAAAATACATATTGTGTTTCGTTAACCCTAACTTCACCTAAAGCTACAAAATACTACTACATTTTGTACTAGCAGGCCTAAACTGTATAGTATGAATTTTTCTATGAAATACTTCACCAAATATAATATAAGTGTGCACTCATAGTATACTTCACCAAATATAATATAAGTGAACACTCATAGTATTCTGTATCCTCAGTTCTTTATTCCAAAGTAATGGCTAGGACGTTATTAACACGAATATCTATGAATGAACTTTATACGGTTAAATTTGATATAATTGCCATCGCCCAACTAACGGATGTAAAAAGTACAGTGCACAAAAAAATGTACATGTAAACTGCAGAAGTGAGAATTTCTAGACGCGTCAAACCACTGAGAATTATTTTACTTGAAAACAAGTTCCATCAATAAACGTTCTACGATTAAATTTCATACAACTTTGACACCAATTCACAGACATATCGAATGTTGACAGTTATGTCTGTTACTTAGGTAGGCTACATGTATATGTTGCAGTGCATTGTGGGACAACGGTGCGCCAGTGATTGACGATTTGAGTTCCACGGTTTGTCCCACAATGCACCAAACATGTATAATTCCACTGCACATTTCCGGTCTGGCGGCTATATATTCGAAAACTGGTCTTAGTTCTAGACCTTGTCGTGACCGAGTCCTCGTTTGAACACACAACGCAGCTTACTGGTGCAACGCTAATGGTATATAGGTACCAACAATTTCATCTGCGTGGGTTCGGTCTCGGCTTCCGTTGGGTACCAAATAAATTTCAACTTCTTTTCCGTCAGTAAAATAATCCGGGAATAAAATGAGACATGAAACGTGAAATAGAAATGACGCAATATCATTGTTAAAGGTACAGGTTCAAGGGACTTCGATAGTGCGTTGACCGAATAATCCTAGAGTGTTCTCCCAACACGCCCCCACGAGGAA
Source organism: Patiria pectinifera (assembly GCA_029964075.1). Taxonomy (NCBI): domain Eukaryota; kingdom Metazoa; phylum Echinodermata; class Asteroidea; order Valvatida; family Asterinidae; genus Patiria; species Patiria pectinifera. Next base: position 1,831,195 of record CM057145.1, on the reverse strand, counting down.
ATACAAGTGCATAATGGACGATTCCATTGACACACACGGGACAAAAGACACAATGATGGCTTATTTAACAAACTGAAAAACTACGGCAAGGGTGGGTAACACTAAAGGTCAAGAAAACATCTGAATCATAATTTTTTTCTACAAACAAAATTCTAAATATATGTACATTATATTTGAAAGATTTCAGGAGTGATAGTGGAAGAGACCACAATTTAACTTTCATGCGCTCCGCCCTAATTTCAGCCTACTTGTAAACATTATTATAAATCCTTGAAGTAAGGCACTTTTGTATTAGGTTGCTCAACCTGATAGCGGCTATCAAACTTGACCACAATTTGAATTAAGAAGCTTTAAATGCGGTTCCTGAGCCTTAACTTTGCCATGTGAAGTTCGACTGAAGTTGGCCTGTTTGGTTTTTTTTGCATTTTTGTCCCTTTAGGCTAAGATAAAGAACCATCTTCAATCCTGCAAAATCCTCCAAATGGCTACCAAGTAAATATTGGATTCAGCTATAATCCTCCAAAACCATCGTTATTTCTTGACTTTGTTCCGTAGATAGGTAAAAACTGCCTCAACCTTTCAAAATCATCCAGCAGTCACTGTTAAAATGTTAGAGGCAGTGCGGATGTATCCAGTAATTAGTGTGGGTCTCTATCATGCATGGCTGAACACAAGCAATGCAGGGTACAACCTTCAAACTCGACACAATACATCATAAATCAACTGACACGTGTTTGCCATTTAGCCTCAATTCTCCAAAATCCTCCAAAACTGCCTGGTTGATTTTGAAGGATTGAGGGGTGAGTTAGATCCGTTTGAACACACAACTACCTACATCAAGTCACATGTTCTACATAAACCCGAGAACACACAAAGGGAGAACAACAGATCCTTTCAGTCCTCGGGAGTTGGGTCTTTTGTCCAAAACAGTCCTCTGTAGTAGGTTCGTGTGTTTAGTCTATGGGATAGAGTTATATTGCAGGGACAAGGGGAAACACAAAGCATTGTCCTCTGGAGTATAGTAAAACAAGATGTATGTGCAACGATGAGTTCACAGCTGATTGTATCATGTGTGTCCTATTACTGTGACCTCGGAAGGACATAGTATTTTACTCATCACGGTTTAGAATGGTTCTATTTGTGTCACATCCGAGTTGCCTCGTGTATGTTATTATACACGTATTACTCCTGTCTGTTTCGTAATCGCTTTATCAGCTGCTGATGTCAAATAGACCTTTTTTGTTGTCCAAAAACAGAAAGTAAATTGGGTATTTTGATATTCATCTTTACCTAAATGCATGACAGACCTATTCAAGTTGCATAACATTGCATGAGAAAACCGATTGAAATATTAGAGGGTATTTTAAAAACATATTTATGACGGAAGGGGAATTTTAAATTATCGAGGCGTCATTCGAGAAAATAATTCGTAGTGTCGCTTTCTGTCTGAAAAAGTGTTCCAAAAACCGAGAGTATTCGAGAAACCAAATAAAAAAACACATCAAGGTAAAATCTTTCAAGAAAAAGTTTATAACTACAAAATAGTATAATATTGTAAAATTATATCTCCGTCGATAACCTATTTTGGGAAAGAATGTATCGAGACGCCACTGCAGCAGTTGTGTACAAAGTATATGGATAGTACATAACATTTTCAACGTATTTTTTTTAAATTGAAAACAAAATGGTGTCAAGGTGCAACATTCTTTCCCTATTGGGTTCTCAATACACTAGTTGTCTCCTTATTTCAAAACCCAAAAAAGGATATTCGAAAACAACATTACGACATATTTTATAATTTCACGAATTTTAAAGAGATACAAAACTATAGCAAGAACGCAATAGACTTTAAATCGATTGCAGCCCACATTTATTACCAGTGTTGATCATCCCTAAACAAAAGCAAAAAAACAGGTAGTATTTTATTTTCCCTGCGAAGTACATGTATAGTCTGTATGTAGTTCATAATAACTCAACTCCAGTATTGATCACGGTAGCCCTATATGCCAGTTCACGTAGCACAAGATCGCGACGTATACAAACCAGATCGGATATCAAAATGTGCACAGTAGTGCAGGAAGGATATTACAACGTGAAGCAATAAGTGGCAAGTTCAGTTACCCGACACCAACAACCCAAATGACCCGTATAACACCGGTCGAGTTTATGACCGTAGACACTTACTTTCCGAGACAAATTTCGTTGTCATTTTGTGGATTGCTTTAACACATCATAAGGGCAAAGCACGATTTGGTAAATATCTGAGAATGTTCACTTACCAGAAAGTTGTATTGGGAACAGACTTCTTCCAGCAGATACCACACACGTCCGAGTGATAAAACACGTATTCACACTAGGCCTACAAGTACACCGTTCAACCTGTATCGGTGCTTACTCACGACCTTGTACAGTACATGTACATGTACATGGGTTCCGTGTATTGTTAGGTAAAGTAGGGATCTTCGCCTGAATAGCTCTCACTGGGCGTGGTATTCGGGTTGCTTTTGTTGTGCAAAATACCTTAGCCTAGCCCCCTACGTAGGCCGTGCGGGTTCAAAGAATGAAAGTTGGCCGTTGGTGCATGCACCGTTGTTGACTCTGTGTGGAAAGGTTACGGGGGCGAGTGTATTGACTTATCGCCCCCAAACAATACCTCGGTGATGAAACTTTCCAGCGGATTTATGACTCACTCTCTCTGAGAAAATGAGCGCACTCGGGTAGAACTTTTTAAAGAAATTGACTAAGTGGTTGTCACTCTTTATTGTTCAAATGTGTGTGTAGGAGTTGAAGTGGATAACACTTTCGTTTTTAAATCTGTGATTTTTTTTATCAGGAATTTTTAAAGCGGTTTTGCGCAATCCTGAAGAGGGAAGCAAGGGAGATATTGGTTTATTTATAGAGATGGGGAACCCCGTTTTAAAATGTCCATAATTGACAGATCTCTTTGGAAATCATGTTTCCTGAACTTGCAGGGATGATTGAACTTGTAGGTCATTATGTGATCAAAAGTAAATGATAATGCCTTTGCTGTTATTTTCAGAAATGATTTGTGAGTAAGTATATTTTAAAGAAAATATTGTTACAGTGACTTGTTTGAATTTTGGTGTTCGTAAATGCTGGGGGAAAAAACAAAGTCTGGTTCCCTGATCCCACGTAAGATGCAACTGCAGCAATTAATAGACGTCGGGGAATTAAGGTCAGGGAAACAGCCTCTAGCTGGCTTGTACCCTTTCATATTCTGTGTGTTAATCGATTGCAAACAATATACAGACCAACTAAATATGGTGTAATTTGGGGGCAGTATTTGAAAAAAAAAAGCATTTTTTCCAACGGTGGTCGGCCGACCAGCGTTGGAAATTGATACAAAAATACCACTTTTCTTGAAAATGACAGCACACCAGGTGCCATTATTTTACCGGATGCTTTAGACTGTCATTCACCAACAATCCAGTAAGATATTTCATAATAATATGGTAGTTTTTTTATGTTTGCAAATGTTGTATATTCCCTTTAATCTGCGGTACCGTAGGCGTGTGCGGTGTTACGTCATAATCAGCTCAGCCGGTAAAAAAAACATCTTTCCATTAGCACGTACGTTTCCGATCGGTTGCTTTGTACTACCATTTAGCACTCCAGACTCAGTAACCATTGAGTTGTAAGTAAATACGTCTGGTGGCTAGAAGTTATTAAATCATAACAAGCTCTGACGTTAACTTCTTTGAAAGACACTCGTACAGTGTTCTCAACTCCGTTCTTTAAACTTCTCCGTAAAATCAATAAACTTTCTCTGAGCCAAAGTACAGTTTGTAAAACAAATTTCATCTTCTTCACCAAGTCGGCGGCGTGCACATTGCCTCAACTTCAAATTGGCAATATTCCTATCAACATGGTGTCTTCTGCTACATTTTTGGGTGTTTATCATCGATCATTTACCTCTCTTGGGCCTAACACATTTCTTACATTACTAAAACCATCTCCCGAAACACAGGCGTCCTTTAAATGCAATCCATGAAAATACACACGTGTCACCATTTAACGACTTGCCACTTTCAGGACATTTGGTGCCTTTTCGGTTTTTATGCTAACGCGAATTCACTATTCGCCTTGGCACGCTTCCGCCATAAGCATGCAGAGCCTCGATCTGGCAACTTTACACAATAAATAGCCGGTTCAGTGATTCCCGCGTATACACGGGAATCACTGAACCCCGACACGGGAATATAATTTTTTGGGGGGTAAAAAGTTGCCAGATCGAGGCTATGCATGCTTATGGCGGCAGCATGCATAGGGCGAATTACAGCTGTAGACCAGTTCACTAATATATTCAAATCCATGCACGCATGCGCATCAAAGGACGCGAAGGCAAAAAGCGAAAGCGGCCCATTGGAAAAGTACAGGGGTCCAGACAGTTTAGTAATTTTTCTCTCAATTTCTCCAGGATTTGTCCCATTTTTTGTTGGAAAAGTCCATGAAATCGTACCTCCATGAATCGTCATAGGTTTTCTTTACTTGGTCTAAATGTGTGTGTGTGTGTGGGGGGGGGGGGTTACAAAATAAAAAATAAAATAAAAATGATTTCGTCCCATGCGAACGAGGTCGAGGGGAATCAGCAGGGCTCCTTTCAGCACGAGTGCCAACAAATAACCGTGAGCTTCGGGGTACCATCCAAGCCGAAACAGACATGATTTCACCGTGCGACGACGGTCACGTTGCCCGGAGATTGCGGCGTGCAAGCCCGGGCCGCCCCACGCGAAAATCACGCTGCGCTATATCGGTCAGTGGCATAAAGTGCAACATTCTCGTCAAGCACTTCTAGTTCTTTAAAGATAGCGAGGGCAATGTTTGCAATTCTCGATATTTATCATTTAACAAATACGGAAGCCGGCTCACGAGTGTCAGCTTTTATAAGCGAAAAAAATACTAACCCAATATTTTGTGAAACAGTGCAATAGTTTGGCAAAATAATGCAGTAATTTTGCAAAACAATGTTACATTTGCGAAATAAAGCAATAGTAATTTGAAGTAACGCAAAAGGTTTTTTTTTAATCCTCAGCGTATTTAGCAATACTTGCGCATGTTATATGTCAATACTATTGTGTTATTTTGCAATAATAAATCACGTGTTATTTTGAATAGTCGCATTACTTCATTTTTGACAGTATCGGGAAAAAAACCTTATTGAGAAAAAAATGATAATAGGCCTATTGTAAAATAACGAAATAGTATTGCAAAGTAAAACGATAGTATTAAGTATTTTGCACTACTCAATACATACTGCGTTATTTTGCAATACTTTGGCGTTATTTTGCAATACTATTGCAATACTTATTGTGAAAAAATGGGATAATATTGTAAAATAACGCCATAGTAATGCAAAATAACGCGATAGTGTTTAGTATTTTTGCACTACTCAATGCTGCGTTATTTTGCAATACTATCGCGTTATTTTGCAATATATCATTGCGTTATTCCGCAGTACTGCGATAAAAAGCAACACTTAGGCCCCAAACAAGTCTCCGGTTTCTTGGCTTCGCGCGCATCATCGTAGCCATGCGCTTCGGCGTTTTTTAATTTTTTTTTTAAATGTAAGATGATGTCTCAAAACCACTAAACTTACTGGATTGACTGGAATCCTACTGCTTCACATTTTCGACGTGTTTTTAGATGGGGTTACGATCGAGTACAAGCTTTATGTGGCCTCTCTGTGCCGACATATATTTTGTACTAAAGTAGTCTTGCACTTTTGCAGACGGTGTTTTAATTTTGTAACTGTTCTCTAATTGTACCTATGTTCCGACCCTAAGGATTTTTGACGCCATGGGGTGCAGAGTTAGGTGTAGGGCTATAATCACGTTACCTTCTCAGTACGTGTTATCTGATGTCTTGCGAAGCCTACCGTCATGCAGGTTGGACTCGAACCCACTACATGAGACGAGCTGCTGTGGACGACCTGCGCCGCCGTTGATTTCATCTGTGCTTGGAGAGGGGAGGTGGACATTACGGAAATTGTCAAATGAGAGAGAATCGGAAACATCTGCTGTTAAATGTTAATTACTCATGATCCGTGAACTCATGATCGTGAATAAAATTTTGTTCAGCAGGAAAGTGAACCAACTGCATCTTTGCACCACAACTTCAAGACAATGGTGCTCCATGATGCGTGATCCTGGAATGTAACCCATGGAATCATTGAATAGCACACAGCTTCGGCTTTAAGATGATACCATACTTTTTGCTGGTAAACATAATTATAGTCTGGCCCTAATAACCCTTTTAAAATAGGACTGGGTTTGTTTGTATTATATTTTGCAGCATCACGCACCCTAACGTGAATATTAATCACGCTGTGTGGATATGACACTATAGGTTCTCGTAGTGTTTTCCCTTTAATTAAACTTATCCCAAGCAACAAACATATTATGAAAATGGACATGGGTTCGAACCACAGATCTTGCGATCCATAGTTCATTCCACTATCCACTAGGCCACTGTGGCAGCTCGACGAATGCCGTTCTTTGAAATGCTTTAATGTACATGCATGCATGACTGAGTGATAGCAATGGTGTGACGTCATTGTTTTTTTCTTATTAATAAACATCGAGCTAGCTGAATATACAATGTACATGATCATTGACGATGTGCGCTGCCGTATATATTTCTTTTAAAATATACTCAGAACTCTCACAGGTGATCAGAATCTACAGAAAAATGATGATCAACATGTCATCTTTCATTTTCTTTTCAATTTTTGGTGGGTTGACCATTGACTTTTTGAGATATTCTCACCCAAAGAAGAGCGCCCCTAAAACGAATGATGTTTCCCAAACTGGAAAAGTAGCCATTTTGAACATGAGTCCCTGGACAACATGGCTAAATAGCGCCCGGGCCCGATTGTATCCAAAATGCTCAGAATTGGAAGCTCCAAGTCCAGACCAGAGGTTCAGTGCCACATCTCTTAAATTCTCCAAATCCATGGCTCTCAGAACTCTGTAATATTTCTTGAGCTCGGCGGACGGATTTTGGCCTATTTACAAGATGGTTTTTGTGCCATTTTATCGACGACGCGTGCGTGGTTGGAACATTTTTGCCAAGTGACCCGCGGCGCTCGATTACAAACTATGGTAGGTCCAACACTGCAAACATGAAGAATAGTTATTGATTATAAAAATATTATTTGATTGCTAAAAATACAAATTTATCAACCAAAGCAGCAACATGTTTATTAAACATGCCTGATATTAATGTAATGATGGTGTTATAAGGATTTTTTAGAAAAAAATTTGTTGCCAACCACGGCTTCAATAAATGCGCTTCGGCAGCCCATACAAAATGGCGCTCAATGTTTGAAACCCACAACAGAAAGGTCTATTTTGTGTAAACTTACCCAAATTGAACCAACCTAAATAGCGCCCTCTCAGCTCACCAAAAACGCTTTAAGCAAAGGCGTCGCGGGGGATCGGAGGGTATCTCCCCTGAAAACCCTTGTGTCAAAAATGGAGAGGGATAAAAAGGAAAAAGAGCATGAACAGAAAGAAAGGGATGGGTGAATCATTACAGCATGGACTGTTTTAACAAAGCGTCGGGTGATGTCTGGCCCGTACCCCCTCGGCTGGTGATTTCCCCAGTTCCTTTCGGGTGAGTATTTTGCCCCCTCAAGAACAATTCCTGCGACGCCCATGGCTGTAATCTTCTTGTCATATTGTTGGAGACCGTTATATAGGTAATCTCAGGGAAACAGCACTAAACAAACGGCCCACCCAGCCAACAGCTGATATGAGTGGAGGGATAATTGAGAGCATGTTCTTTTTGAAACCCCCTGCCGTCCCCTAGCTCGACGATGGCCTGCCAAAACTCTCACATTATTTTAATATCCTTCAGTCTCCTGACGACTGGGCAGAGTATAGTATCCGAAACGCTGATCCGTTTTTTTTTCAGAACCTCACTAAAACTCACAAAAGACATTTGTTACATGTTGCTAAACGGGAAACTTTTTACTTGAGAAAACATTTTGTGCAACTTTCTACACGTCTTAAACTGTATGCAAAACAACATGACATCCCTTTTTGGTTATTCTTTTTGAAAAGTGCACTTCTTTAAAAAGTTGTTAAATTGTCAATTTTTCCGGACGAATGAGGACGCTGTTGCTGTGATATAATTTCAGGGCGGAAGACAGTTTCGTTGAAGGGTTTTTGTTCATTGTGAACCCCAAATTGGCTCATGGAAAACAGGAAACGTTGCTCAGAAGCCTACTGTAAAAGTACTGAAAAAACAATGAATAAACAAAGAAAAGAAAGTTTATTACAACAGCAAAATATCCGAATTCTGGGTATCACACTTTTGCTCAGGAAGGACATTTGCATTAGCTACAGCCCTAAAAAAAAAACACCAAAAGGCACCACAATTTGCCCTTTAAAGGTAAAATGAACATTAAAAATAAGGTTAAATGGGATATGAATTTGCATATACAAGGACTGCATTAAAAAAAACATTAGAACCCTACATGGGCACTTAATCTTAACATTAGTTTTGCTTCAAACCCGATTACAATCAGTCGAATAGAACTGATATTATTCTTTACGTTATAACAATCCTCCTCAAGAATCTAAAACAGTCGTAAAACTATACAAGAAAGTTTGTTGACCGCATGAGCTATTATATAGGCTTTAGTCAGTTCTTCCCATTGACCTCCATTAGTAAGACTAATGGAGATCAATGGTTCTTCCCGAGAAAAAAATATATAATACAGATCTGGTGCATTTGTTGTGAGACAGTTTTATTGCTTTTTGTGCAAGTCTTTAAAAAATGTGTAGCGCCCCCATTTGTCAAATCCTTGAAAAATTCCATGGTTCCCGGCGTTTGGATACATAATGGAGCATGGGCTATGTTGTGTGAACCAACCACGAAGTAAAATCGCCATTTTCCCCGAATTTTTTGTGTAGCATTGTTTACAAAAGTAGGCCAGAAATATCCACGAAAAACGGTCAATTTAAAGTCAAAGGTGCCAGAATGGCGTCTCTGCCGCCAAAGAGGAAGGAGATCTACAAATATGAGGCACCGTGGACATTGTACAGCATGAATTGGAGCGTCAGGCCCGATAAAAGATTCCGCTTGGCAGTCGGTAGTTTTGTCGAAGAATACAACAACAAGGTCGGTTATCACTGCACACTGACTTAGCCCCATAAATGTGGCTGTTGTGCCCATTCTTGAAAATCACGCATTCTCGAAAATGAGCGCGCATTCTTAAGAATGAGCGCCCATTCTTGAAAATGAGCGCTCATTCTTGAAAATGAGCGCTCATTGTTAAGATTGGGTGGGAATACCACGTGCACAATTTATTAATTTTGCCCAATCTTAACAAACATTGCACGACATAATTATGTTAAATGAATTGTATAGCGGTTAAAAGGGAAACAATTCATATAAAGAGGACAGAAAATGTTCTATGCTTCTGTACTCGTATAACTACGATAATTTGAATCAAATTAAACCTGTTATTATTGCTTTTCCCTGCCTACTTTACTTATGGGAAGTTTTGTAATAACGGAGGACTGGGAACTAGTCTGGGAAGTGCTTTGTTTAGGTTAGACAAGTACAAGTCCCTGTATGTATCATATGCGTGCCACGAAAAAAAAAACGATGTCCAGAAGCTGCCAAAATTGCTCTTTTGACTAGATAGAATCCAGCTCTGCGACGTTATGGTGGGGTGTGAACAATAAATTGGTGGCAATTTAAATGGGAAATAGCATTAGCACTATGGGATGTCGCAGCATTCATTCTCATTCTTCACATTCTTCATTCTTACGTCCCCCCCCCCCCCTCTTTTATTATCCCAAAAATCTGAATTCTTTCTTCTTATTTTTTCCCCTGGTCCCCTCCCCAATACGCGTATACTTTTCATATCCACTCTACTTTTCAGCGCCTTGCGTTGCAACACTATAATTATTAAGAATCAGTGAACGAGGATGCAGCTAGACTTGCCAAGCGCAGCTGGTGCTCGGCATCGACAAGACCGTTATCTTGTCGCACATTCTCAAGAATGTGCGCTCAATCTGGAAGAGTTATTTTTGCCAAGATTGAGCAAGGATCCAGTTGCACATTCTCGAGAATGTGCCTGCCCATTTTCGAGAATGCGTGATTTTCAAGAATGGGCACAACATGGCCTAAAACCTACTAGCCCCATAAATGTGGCCTATTTACTGGACTGCCTCCGTAAACATAGGCCACACATCCACCATGTACAAAAACGTGTCGACGGAGCCAAATTTTGATTTTCACATTTGGGCTTACTTTGTAGGTTTTTTTTGCTTTAGAAGCATTCTCACCCTCTATATAGGCTAATCAGAAAGTGCTGCCTTTTTCAGATGTCCATTTTTCGTGAAATTTCCAGATTCATTTTTACACGTTTTCGTATCAAAATTTCAACATGAAATTTCACAAAAATTAGACATCTGAAAAAGGCAGCACTTTCTGATTAGCATGATTAGCCTATATAGAGGGTGAGAATGCTTCTAAAGCAAAAAAAACTACAAAGTAAGCCTAAATGTGAAAATCAAAATTTGGCTCCGTCGACACGTTTTTGTACATCGTGGATGTGTGGCCTATGTTTACGGAGGCAGTCCAGTAAATAGGCCACATTTTGGGGCTAAAAACCTACCTGCGCAAATAAAGTCACACTTGGAACATGCACCCGAAAATGTAGAACTTTGTCAAATTTTGATTTTCGCATAAATTGTAGCTTTATTTGTGCTTTAGCATGTTTAGGCCGAGGGAATGAAAATCATAGAATTACCGTCCACCGCTGACATGGCTGACCGCTCGCAGTAGTCACATGACATGTGCTGAAAGGTGCCGCCGAAATTTTTCATTATTTACAAAAAGAAATCATTATTTACCGAGAATTTTAATCTGCCTCAACAGTTTACTTCTAATTTTATCAGAATCTACTGTACACAATTTTTCTAACGCAGAATAGTCGTATTCTGTGTACCACATTGGTGCGAAACTCAGGCAATCTGCCCACACGTACAGAGTACGGTGAACACGCAATACATAAACAATACGTACAATCATGGAGGAATTCCTCCATGATACAATGTATAGCGCACGGCTACCAGCATGACCAGCAGTAGTGCACATTGATACCAACGACTGCCTGTGGCCGTTTTCCCGATCCAAAACACTTTCTGAAATTCTGGTTAGTGCTTCAGAATAATGAATAATGAATAATGAGAAAAAGCCTCATTGTTTTTCAAATGACTTTCATTTCCTCGGCCTTAGACATACTCACAGTGTGAATTTTAGTCATGTTAGTTTTATAGCGATAGTCCGATAGTCCTGCCATGCCTGCGTAGTCCATCTATTTTTCGTGTAATTTTGTGTTGGAATTTAGGCCTACTTTTTACGTAGGCCTTAATACGCTAATGTGCAGTGTGCAAACGAACCTAGAAATTACACGAAAAATAGACGTCTGAAAAATGCAGGACGACTTTTCTATGGATATGAAGAGAGTAAGTTAAGTATGCTTCTAAAGCGTAAATAAACTACACTATTCAATAGAATTTTCCAAATGTGAAAATCAAAATTTGACAAAGTTCTAAATTTTTGGGTGCATGTTTCAAGTGTGGCCTTTAATTTATTTACGGCGGTAGTCCAGTAAATTGGCCACATTTATGGGGCTATCACACTAGGCATGCATGGTCAGATGTAGTCCGAGTAACTTGGACCCTTACTTATCGCCTGTATTAACATTCGGACATGGTCTGGCAAAAGGGTCCAAGTTAGACTGCTGTCATGGGTTTACACAAAACCATCAGGCCAGCAGTTGGGTTTGTTGCCAGACCAAAATATTAACATGATTAAGGGGTCAGATAAAAATCCCACATTTTAACCCTAACTCCCTAGGCCTTTTTGCTAGGATGTAGCCTCAATCCTGCAAAATCCTCCAATTGGCCCCGTGGAAAAATAGCATATAGCCTCAATCCTGCAAATTCCTCCGCTATTTCTTGAATATGGTCCATGGAGGGGTGACCACTGCCTGAATCCTGCAAAATCCTCCGGCTATGTCTGCCAATAGGCTGAGGCAGAGGCAGTGACATCCTGGAGCAGTGCGGAGGATGTCAAGTATAATCAAGGACTAAATTTATGCATGGCTGAGCATAAACAACACAAGGTCCGGCCCAAGACCTTGACACAGTGCGTACTCCGAAATCAGCAACGCACTTTGGCCATGTAACCTCAATCCTCCAAATTCCTCCACTTTGGCAAAGAGGATTTTGAAGGATTCAGGGTGGTTAGGGTTAAGGGGTCAGATAAAAATCCCACATTTTAATGCATGAAATTGCCTCATTTCTGTCTGATTCATGACTCCTGAAGAATTTGTTCAAATTGGAGCAAAGTCGGAGAACTGACGTACATGTATGTGCCTTGGTCGACATGTCAGCTTACATGTATAGCCCCAGCATTAGTTTTGTATTTTTCTCACACAGGTTCAGATTGTGTCCTTGAATGAAGAGACGTCGGAGTTTGAAGCCAGGAGCACGTTTGATCACCCATACCCTACCACCAAGATAATGTGGATTCCAGACAGTGTGAGTACAGCACACGTGTAGTGGTGTGCCTTTACGGATACAGTGAACCCTTTCCTTACCACGGGCGACTTTTGTCGACAAGAAGAACCCCCTGCTGGTTCCCATGGGTGACTTTAGTCGACCAGGAAACCACACACAGAACGCCCTCAGCACAGATATATTCACTACTTTTCAGAACGGTGGCATGTTGATATGTTTGGCCGCCCATACATCAACTATATACCAGCTGAAAGAGTGTTTTCGGATCATTCTATTGGTGTGGTTTATTTATAGTGTTACCGTACAAAAAAAAATGAGAAAAGTGCTTCAGAAGTATCCACGCACAATTTGAGGTATGGAGTGCCATTGTGTCATGTGGTGAAATGGCTTGCAGTTTGATAATTGGGACCAGATGAACAAAAAGGCATAACTTTCTTATATTTGCACGTATGGACTTCATTTTTACATCACATAAAAGAGTAAGGTTCAAGGAACAAACTTTACAACATTTATGATTTTAATCACTCCTTGGCAATGAAAATCTGGGTTGAAAAAAGTTAGTTTTTGACTCGTGCTCATTTTGTTCACGCTCGAGTGATTTCCGCATGACTGAGCAAACAATTTGGTCCTGGGGAGAGCCTAGTCAATAAACAATGTGGGCATGGAAGGGTTAAGGAACCGGATACCCGTTTGAACAAAAACACGGTTACCCCTTTTCTGTTCAGACTGTTCATAAAGGTCCGGGCGTGATGCGATAGTTCAGCAATTCATGTTTGTACAGTGAGCTTTATCCAGTTCGTTAGTAAAAACGTCATACACGCGCGCGCACCACTGATCACCAACGCCCATTGGATTAAACATTTGTGATATGCTACACCGTGTGAAATACGCATGGTTGAATTGAGACGAAGTCACACTAACGAACCAGATAGCTTTTTGGTGAATAGTGTAACTTTAGCGTGCATCATAAACGTGTTTTGCTTTTCCATATAGCCTAGTTTTCACTTCAAAAATGCCTCCAAAATGACATTCAAAACCTTTCTTTTCATTGTGTGCGAATAATAATAATAGTGGGTATTTATAAAGCGCACGTATCCACCAGGACTGGTGCTCAAGGCACTACATCATTATTGCCCCTGCTCATTGGGCACATGAAACATTCCAAATACCATCTCAGCTCCCTGGGGAGTATACAGCTCGATGCTGCCTGTTGGGCGCAAGGAAGCTAATTCAACCACAATAATCATCTCTGCCCTCACAGGTACCCATTTACTCCTGGGTGGAGAGAAGCAATGATCACGTGGATTCTGGACAGTTACTAAGTAATTTGTAAAGTTGTTAGGGGTACCCGATCCCATAATCTGGAACCGGTTCCTGACATCAGCGGTCGGGTACTTGGGTACCCGGTTCCGATGCGCAGCCCTACACATATCGTCACCGACACCACGAAGTGACCTTAACCCCCGGAAAGTGGAAAATGTGTGTTTCGAGATACAAGCGATTTAAGTTGGTGATGTTTTGAAGCGGTGAACTGAACATTAGCCTCAAAATTCATATTTTTTTACATTGTCTGAAAGCTGGGATCTTGAATGTCACGTTTATGTATGACTTTTATTGAAAACAAATAATATTAATGAGTTATCAACTAATTAACCTTAAGGTCACTTCGTAAAAACTCTAAAATCAGAATACGCGCTGTTCGAGTTTTCACGAAGTGACGCTAACCATGTGTATTAGCTAATGGGTTAGCGCTACTTCGTGATGACGCCAGAAGTGAGTCGCGCGTATCACGTGACATTTGTGTTACTTCGTGAAAACGCAAAACCCGTTTTTGACGCGTAGTGTGCAGGCAGTTTACATGCAAAAGAATGGTATAGTACACTTCGTGAAAACGCATTTTCCGGTTTTGACCTATTAAGTTGCAAACGTTCATTAATGTTAATTAATGTTTTGACAAAACTAATCAACTATGTGTTTAGTAACTTCTTGAGGTGATAGATTATGTGTAATTAATCACAAATCTGGAAAAAAAATCGAAATCGTAAAATATTGATTTTTTTGATGTTAGTGTCACTTCGTGGTGATGGTGACGATATGTATCCCAGCTACATCTAGCCAGTGTAGTCTCTGTTCAAGGCGCTAGTGGATTGCATCGCACTGGCACCGCACGCACTGTTTCTTCAGCAATTGTGCGCCCTCACCAGTGGCGTATTTTGGAGGGAGGGGGGAATGTCCCAAAACCTCTCCATATTACGAACTGGTGTGCACAAGCCACTTGGTATTATTGCATGAAATGTTTACAACTTTTAACCACGTAAACATTTACTTTGTGTTCTATATATTTTCTTTCTTTTTTTTCACAGAAAGGTGTGTTTCAAGATCTGGTGGCCACCAGTGGTGATTACTTAAGGGTCTGGAGAGTTGGCGAGACCGAGACCAGACTCGAATGCCTTTTGAATAATGTGAGTAGAGTCTGATGCGGGACTACAAGTCTATAGACTTTGTGCACATGTACCCCCCCCCCCCCCTCAATGGTTACAAAGGGAGAGTTGGGAGAGATCGCTGGTTGGAACATTCAAACGCATTGCTTGTGACGCCTTAAACGCACGCGAAGATGCGACAGTTATTTGCATGTTCAGAATAGCATTATGCGAACTTATGCGCGCGAACCAGAACAATGTGTGCTGCTGCAAACTCCAGATACATGTACCTCCAATTTGTTATCAGTTCCCTTGAGATTTAAAGATATAGTCCATCATTTGTAATTTGTGCATTTTGTTCGTTTGAAGCAACACAAGTGTTCCAAATCTAATGAAGGCTACTGAACAACTAACCTGATGAAGTTTCAGCTAAGCTTCAGCTGTATATTCCGAGAAAAACAGCATTCTAGGATCTCAATTTCTAATCAAAAGTTACTGAATCATGTTTTGAATTGCAGCTATACGCGACGTCGCGCACTGATCCGACGAATTATAGCAACCGCGCGCGTGTGCGTCGTGCCAATGCTTGCGCACGCTTCGCCGAATAACAAAACGAACTACTAATTTAAATTTTCCTACGGTGCGTCTTATGACGCACCGTTGGAAAGGCCTTCTTTCGTTGATTACTTCAAAATGAAAGCTTTCCAGATGGAATAATTTCACAGGGAGTTTAGTCCCTTTACTATCTTTCAACCAAGTTTGTTCTTCAACAATAATTACACCAGTTACTTTTTCGGATGGCTGCAAATGATGGACTATAGCTTTAACAAGGAAATATACAACATTGGCAAACATCAAAAAACAAAAGTAGCAAAATATTATGAAATACCTTACTGGACTATTATTGAATGACAATCTAAAGCCTCCTGTTTTAATCATGGCGCCTGGTGTGCTATCATTTTCAAGAACGGTGGTATTTTTGCTGGTCGGCCGACCAGCATTGGAAAAACCTGACTTTTTTTCAACTACTGCCCCCAATTTACCAAATTTATTCAGTCCACATTTTGTTTGCAGTTGGTTACACGTCCGTGAACAGGTGCAAGCCAGCAAGACTGGTTCTCTGACCTGACAATTCTTTAAATTGCTCTATTTCATCTTAATTGGGTCAGGGAACCAGACTACAAGAACTTGATCGTTTTCCTTGGTTTTCCAGCATCTACAAACACAAAACTTCAAACAAGTCAATGCAACAATATTTGCTTTAAAATACTACCACCCCCACCCCAAAAAAAATCCATTTCAGAAATCATCATGGCAAAAGCAAATGTTGTACATCCCCTTTTAATAACGGGAGTTTACTGTAGTTATTAACCCTAACCGCCTTGAATCCTCCAAAATCCTTTTTGCAAATTGGAGGAATTTGCAGGATTGAGGTTACATGGCAAAAGTGCGTTGCTGATTTCGGAGTACGCACTGTGTCAAGGTCTTGGGCCGGACCTTGTGTTGTTTATGCTCAGCCGTGCATAAATTTAGTCCTTGATTATACTTGACAACCTCCGTACTGCCCCAGGATGTCACTGCCTCTGCCTCTGCCTCAGCCTACTGACAGTCATAGCCGGAGGATTTTGCAGGATTCAGGCAGTGGTCATCCCTCCATGGACCATATTCAAGAAATAACGGAGGAATTTGCAGGATTGAGGCTATATGCTATTTTTGCATGAGGCTAATTGGAGGATTTTGCAGGATTGAGGCTACATCCTAGCAAAAGGGCCTAGGGAGTTAAGGTTAAGAAAGTTACGATCATGTCTCATTTGTTTTTGGTCCGTAGAACAAGAACTCAGACTTCTGTGCCCCACTGACGTCCTTTGATTGGAATGAGGTGGATCCCAACCTCCTAGGAACCTCAAGCATTGACACCACGTGTACGATATGGGGCCTGGAGACCGGCCAGATGCTGGGAAGGGTCAACATGGTGACCGGTCACGTCAAAACACAACTCATTGCTCACGACAAAGAGGTAAGCAGTGAGGATAATTGGCTCTGTGCGCCAACAAAGAGGGCGCCCTTTTACCTAGCAACGACGTCCCATGGGGGGGACGGGCACCGTTCCTTGTGGGGAAGCACGTACACCAGGGGATTTGTACCATGTACACGCAGTGGTAAGGCCGCACGTTGCTGCAAAATTGCAGTCAGGCAAGATGGCGTCGGTCGGTCACCCCCAACTGTACTTTGTTTGCTGGTGAGGGGGTACTTGTGAACGGACCGGATACAGTGGAACGCCGCTATATATCCAACATCGCAGGATCCACAGAAATTGTTCGTAATAGCGATTGTTCAGTATAGCGATTTTAAGCTGCCGGTGGTCCGATACTCATTTTTCAATAAATAGCGCCCTTCAGCACCCCCTGCACGCCCTGGTACTTCTAGTTACTGAAAGACGACTTTGAACACATAGGGTAAACTGGGGTAAAAACGCCCGATTTTTAGGTTTTTGTTAAATATCTCAGTACTACTTGGAGACACCAGGAAATAAATGTGTGGTTTTATGCAATACATGTCTCCTCTATCAGGTGCAAATATAATATCATGGTCATTATATTGATGAGGGGAAATTTTTCCCCCTTTTCGGGAGGAAGTTTGGCGGGCGTTTTTACCCGGGCCTCGGGGTAAAAACGCCCGCCCACATTTATAAAAAAAAAAAATTGCTATACCAAAGGTTTCCCTATAGTATAGTCATATTTTTGTAATTAATTTAATATGGAGGGATACTTCATCAAATACAAATAACTTTTCAAACACAACTGGTTAATTATAACTACAAACTTGATCATTTGAAACAGGTATTTTTATGTGGAAGGAAGTGGAACATTAGCATGCATAATTCGCCCATAACAAACTTGTAGGTTATGATAAGACCTGCCAATATTGAAAAATCTATTTCAATCTTGTTTAGCCAAATCATACAATGTAGTTCCATGTAATTTTTTAGGCATTTTTGTATGTGTGCTTCTAGCGTACTGCTGGTAACCTAAGGCTTTATCAAAGGAGAACTACGGTACTAAGATACGCACATTTCTGTGACAACAAGACATATTTCTTAGAGAAAAGAAATGCGTTCATGGAGAAACTTCTACTCTGTAACCACAAGAAAAAGAAAATTGCCAGTCATAAAAGACATACAATTTGAAATTTGTGAGCAATACATCATGAATGAAACACGACCAAAAGAACCACCTCTACTCTTCAAGATAATCTACACACCACACATCAAAACCCAGTAGCTAACAAAAGTATTGCTGAAAGACTGGCATTTACATTGTAATTCCGGAACACCTGAAATTACATGTATGCAATCTGTTTCCCAGCGAACCAATTCCTGCCTATAAAAGGCCAAAAATCTTAAAGGTGTACTTGTCAAATCAAGGTTTATCAATAACTGGGAATTGGACTCATTAAAAGGTTCACACAAAATGTTATTAGATGCACTATGCACCCTAACATTTGACACGACTAATTTAGCTGAATATAAAATACTGGATTTGGCTTACTACTGATGAAGCTCTGCTATTAATTATAGCATGAGAGCAGAAACCGGTCCAGCTGGGTCTTAGAGCCATTTCTAGTAATTTTTACTTATTAAAAGTACACTCAAATCACCATAGAGGTGTTATTTTTTTTTTCTTGAGAAAATGCCATGAGCTCATGATTTCTAGAGCATTCCCTAATAAATGCTAGTCTGAGTACATGTATCACCCGTTATCCACGGAGCCCAGACTCCTGTCTGACGTCTGATATATCAAAGCATGCAGATTTATGCGATCTCGCGCCTCAGCCAATCGGAGTCGACTTTACTAAATCGTGACGTCATTTCATTCCCAAATCAGGACTAAACGTTTGATTGGTCAATTCGAATGCAGTGTTTTGTAATGCAACAACAGCCGGGCGCGTTATCGCGTAACATGATCCTATGAACATGATATACAGAGCGCGTGACGCGCCGCAGGGCTTTTTAATCCATTGTCTATGACGCACAACAGGTGAATGACCGAAGACCCGATATAGAAAGTGCCCGCTGATTGGTCAAAATCTAGGAGGTCAAGAGGCGGGGTCTTGCCTAATTAATCAGCGAATCTGCTCACATATCATAGACCCATGGCATTCGCCACTAAACAAATGCCAGATTCCTTGCCACTTCGTAACGTCAGTTAGTGATACCACGTACATGTACCTCCCCACTTCACGCAATACACTGTCAGGGGTGGATCCAGGAGTTTTTGCAGGGGGGGGGGTTCATTAGCAAAAAATCCGGACACTTTGCCTCCGTAAAATCAAAAACTGGGGGGCTGGTACCATATTTCTATAGGGGGCGCTGTTCAAATTCGACGATTATTAACACTAGATTATAGAATCATGTACCGTATTTCGAACAGGTGGACATTATACCAGTATAATTTTTGTTTGGGTGTCACAGCAGGGGGAGGGGGGTGGTTTGGACTTATTTTTTAGGAATTTGTATTATAATTTTTTTTTTGACAGAGCTGGGGGGGTTGACCCCCCCCCCCCCTGGATCAGCGCCTGACTGTTTGATATTTATGTAGTGGGACTCTTATAGCTAATACTTACTCATACAACAAACATAATGCTGTATAAAGTTCTAACAGTGAGGTTTTTGAAGATAAATGAGGCTGCAATAGAGTTTGAGATCAAGGAAAGTACTGGGCGTTTTTACCCCGAGACCCCTGATTTTGCCCGGGGTAAAAACGCCCACTCAAAAAACATTATTAAGCAAATATTAAAATAGATTTCAATATTGTAATCATTTATAATTATGTTATTAACCCTTCTTAAAATATATCAACTAAAGAATATTAAAAATATAAGATACTTTTTTTTATAAAATAATTTTAAGCGATATAGGCTAAACCTTCGACGGCCATTTTTTGAAACTTTTTTTTAAATATTTTTTTCAACAGCACCTACGTACCCTTCAAATATGTTAGTGAATTTAATTCTTTTTATTATTAGTTTTTATCTACATTGTACTTATTAAAAATATATTCCATTGAACAATTCATCTTGTCATTTTTTACTAGCAGTGGAAACAAGTCAAGTGGGCGTTTTTACCCCATGGGCGTTTTTACCCCAGTTTACCCTACCGACTATTGAATAATGTAATTACATAGATTGTGAGCTTACTACCAATACCTACAGCAATGGGTGGCTTTCCCCTTCTAATTCTTGGGGAAATAATAGCCACTTTTGGCTCTTCTGTTGACAATTTTCAACAGCAATATTTGGTGCATTTGTACACAAAAATCAAGAGCCACGGACGATGTTCGGTATAGCCGAATGTTCGATATAGCGGTGTTCGGTGAAGCGACGTTCCACTGTACTGATAAATATATACCGGTAAATAAACAAATATTAATTTACGTAAAATATAAAACTGTGAGTTTCTTGTGTGAACCTTGATAATTTGTGGAATTATAGGCTCCACGACGATCACGACTTGATAATAAATTCCCATGTAGTTCAGTTTCAGTCGCTATGCCAGAAATTATGCCCCCTTAACCCTTTCATTACCACATTGTTTATTGACTTAGCTCTCCCCAGGACCAAATTGTTTGCTCAGTCATGCGGAAATCACTAGAGCGTGAACAAAATGACCACAAGTCCAAAACTCACTTTTTTCAACCCAGATTTTCACTGTCGAGGAGTGATTAAAATCATAGATGTTGTGTGTAAAGTTTGTTCCTCGAACCTTACTCTTTTATGTGATGTAAAAATGAAGTCCATATGTGCAAATATAAGAAAGTTATGCCTGTTTGTTCATCTGGTGATCATGTAGCAGACTGCAAGCCATTTCACCACATGACCAAATGGCACTCCATACCTCAAATTGTGCGTGGATACTTCTGAAGCACTTTTCTGAAATTTTCGTAATGGTAACACTATAAATAAACTACACCATTAGAACGATCCGAAAACACTCTTTCAGCTGGTATATGGTTGATGTATGGACGGCCAAACATATCAACATGCTGCCTTTCTGAAAAGTAGTGAATATATCTGTGTTGAGGGTGTTTTGTGTGTGGTTTCCTGGTCGACTAAAGTCGCCCATGGGAACCAGCAGGGGTCACTTCCTTGTCGACAAAAGTCGCCCATGGTAAGGAAAGGGTTATATAATTGTGCATGTTACGCCATAATTTGTTACATAAGTCGCGGACTTACGCACTATGAAACTTTCGTGAAATGTGTCATAACTTAAATGTTGCGCAGTGTTCAATGTTGTGCAACTTGCGCAATATATTGTGGTGCAGGCGGAGTTACACCATTGCGTAACTTATCTGGGGACAATGGTTTTCCGCGATCGCAGAAAGCAGACGGAATTTGCGGAATCTGCTCCTCGAAAAGGAAAACAGAATTTGAATCTGAAGAAAATAACTTCTGCAATTTTGTTGATTAAATAAATTTATTGAGTCCAGAACGAATGATTGCTGATTGATTGAACAGACGAGTCATATAAGAAATGAGCGTTGTTTAGATCATTATTGTTGGGGGACAAAAACGTTAAAGATCAGAGCAATAAATGTTACAAGATCATTACCGTAGTGACATTACCGTAGTGATAGACCCAACGCGCACCGTAGCTGTCAGTCACAAACAGATGAAAATCATCACACTCCCGGTACAATCTCGCAGTTCTCTTTTGTTCCATCGGCAGATTTATTCTTCTCTGTTCAATCATCAACCATTCATTGATCAGCCATTGATAAAAAAGCAATCTTTTTTGGGCAGTTTTTCCGCGTTCCAACCAAACAACTATTTCATTATCGTCTCATTGACATGGTGTATGGACTTTTATGTATTTAATGTGAAACAGAATTTTTTCAGCCTGAAAAGCATTGAGGATTTTCGAAAACAGAATTTGCACTTTTCTGAAACGAAAAATCATTGGCCCTGCATGTCTGGAAATCAGCTGCTAGACGGTTAGGGCTCAAAAACATAAGTTTTATTTCTTTCAAATTAGGTTTTGCCCTTCACTGACGTTTAAACACTGAATACTCGGTGTGTTACCTCCCGAGTGAAAGTTGGAAAAAATCACTCGGGTGGGACTCGAACCCACGACCTCCTGCTTTCTAGTGCAGATGTTTTACCACTCGACCCCCGAGCTAACAGGATTGGTTGGCCGTTTCGAATCTGATGTACATAGCAGCGGGTACCGCATAAACTATTGTAAGATGGAATTTTTGCGCCGGGGTGATATACATGTAAAATCAAATTAGGTTTTGCCCTTCACCGACGTTTAAACACTGAATACTCAGTGTGTTACCTCCTGTGTGAAAGTTGGAAAAAAATCACTTGGGTGGGACTCGAACCCACGACCTCCTGCTTTCTAGTGCAGATGTCTTACCACTCAACCACCGAGCTAACGGGATCGGTTTTATTTCTTTGTTTCCCCCGTCACAGGTTTATGACATAGCATTCAGTCGTGCAGGAGGAGGTAGGGACATGTTTGCGTCGGTGGGTGCAGACGGCTCGGTCCGAATGTTTGATTTGAGGCATCTTGAACACTCGACGATCATATACGAGGATCCACAACACCATCCCTTGCTGCGACTCGCCTGGAATAAACAGGATCCCAACTACCTGTCCACCATGGCCATGGATTCATTTGAGGTATGTTATGGGCGCCGTACGCAAGTACCCCCTCAACGGTAAGAACGGGAGAGTTGGGGGAGACCACTGGGACAAGACATCCGAACGCATTGCCGACAATGCCTGGTGCTCGTGTAAAGACGCTATGGCTTTGCGCACATTCAGAAAAAAATTAGTCGTGCTTACTTCACGCTATGGGCTCCGTGCACAAGTACCCCATCAACGGCCAGAAAAGGAGAGTTGGGGGTGACCTAGACTGGTTCCCGATCCATCCACTGCGTATTTCGAATGTATCCAAAGTTATTGGAGGCGGGGATTAGTCTCGGAGACCATCGCAAGTTGAATTCGAAGGTATTCACGCGCCGAGGACGCCTGACGCTCACGCGAAGACGCAGTGGCTAATAGCTTTTGCGCATTCAGGAAATCGTACGTACTTTGCGCGCGAACCAGTACAGCACAGGGTGCGCACCCTGTGTGTCCCATCCAGGGAGCTCTCAAAAGAGGTAAAAACGTGCCCTCTTTTGTTGGCGCACGGAGCCCATAGGCGTGCAAACCTGTTAGCGCACGCTGTACCCTGTCCACAGGGTTTTCAAAAGTGCCGTCTCTTGTTCACGCGCTGTCAATGAGAGCTCGTCCCATTGAACAATGCCACAGTTGCATCCTGCTGCATTCGGTGACCGCAGACTCTGAGGCAGTTTGGCCTTGAGACTTTTGACCTGATGGATCTTGCTACACTGGGCAGGCTTGTCATTTTGACAAGTGTTGCATGGTGCTGTGTTTGGTAGGATTGCTAGCCAAAATGTTCTGGAGGGTTAGGGTTAAGTGCAAGGCCGGTTTTTACTTGATATAGTCCATCAGCCTGGGGGTTTGGTCAGTATCAAATCAGGGCATAAATGATTATAGTGCGCATGCGCAAGGTATACTGCCCCTAGAGTGGTAACAAGCATTTTGGTGGACATTTTTTAAAAAAAAAAGGGGTGAAAACACCCAAAAAGCTGCCACCGCTGCAATGCCATCACATATTTTCCAACTCTGGAGGTGTATACCTTGCCAAAAATCGCTGTGCCGATTATTCCCATCATTTGATACTAGTGGCCAAACTTTTGGACCGAGGCTGATGGCCTAATATACCTCATGTGAATGCAAATACTAAAACCATTTTGATATCAAGAAACATTTGCTGCAAAATTCGCCAGACTTCAAATGTATTCAACTTGTGTAAATTTGCTGCTTGAAAACATGTTGTGATGTCACAAATTTGCATTTGCTTTTAGTAATAAGTGTGCTTATATAGCGCTTTCCATCGTTTCAACAAGCTCAAAGCGTTTTACAATTATTACCCCGTTCATCAGGCCATGGGACCACGCGGCAGCCGATATCAGCGCTCAATCAGTCCTCGACCCTCACTGGTACCCATTTATACTCCTGGGTGGAGAGAGGCAATTGTAGTTACGTGTCTTGCCCAAGGGCACAAACACCATGTTCCTGGCAGGGTTCGAACCCACGCAACTTCGTACATGAGTCAAACACCGTAACCACTTGACCATGGCGTTCTACTCGGCGCCGAGTATGAGCCGCCCTGTAGTTTCTAAACAATGGTGCTTTCATACGTTTCCACAGGTGATTATTCTGGATGTGAGGGTACCCTGCACGCCAGTCGCTAGACTCAACAACCACAGAGCCTGTGTGAATGGCATAGCCTGGGCTCCACACTCATCTTGCCATATCTGCACTGCAGGTAAGCATCACATTCCACTATGTCACATGTTCGTCTTCAATAGGACGTAGAACATTATGGTAGAACACATTGAAACTTCATGAAATTGGTATTTAGTATTGAGAGCTCTACCAAGCATGTGCTTTACGAAGCAAACATGGAACTGTCGCACACGTGTAGTACGCACGCGTGAACATCACCCTAGCTACACATGAAAAGATGGTTGCACGTGTAAATGTTAATTATCGTTTTCCCGAGGTCATTGATGCTGATAATTAAAGATGTCTCCTGTACTGAAAACAATTGTCCACGGTATAAACACTTGGAAGTTTAATATTGCAAGCAAATGAACTTTTCTGAGGTTGAGCAATAATATTCTGCTGGTGAGCTGGACAAGTTTCTCCAAAGATTTTAAGCCCGCGAGGTGCATACTGCAACAGGAAAATTCGGCAACTGAATCGGTATGAGGAATAGTAAAACAAATATAACATGGTTTATTTGGGGTGGACAGTCGATATTAGCTCCCCTCGGTATTGGGATATATCGACTGTCCACCCTCAAACTATTAATGTAACATTTGTATACTGTGGGTAGATTGGAGGGGAAGTTAGTTTGCAGCACGTTTTCATTTCTGGTGTCCTGTCTTTACAGCGGATGATCACCAAGCCCTGATCTGGGACATCCAGCAGATGCCGCGAGCCATCGAAGACCCCATCTTAGCATACACCGCCGACGGCGAGATCAACCATATCCAATGGGCTTCCACTCAGCCGGACTGGATTGCCATCTGCTACAACAACTGTCTGGAAATACTCAGGGTCTGAACCAGAGTCCCAATCAATCACAAGTCATCATAAGTTAGTCGCAAGTCAATCACAAGTCATCACAAGTCAATCACAAGTCATTCAACTGGACTGAATTTGCCATCTGCTACAACAACTGTCTGGAAATACTCAGGGTCTGAACCAGAGTCACAATCAATCACAAGTCATCATAAGTTAGTCGCAAGTCAATCACAAGTCATCACAAGTGATTCAAACAGACTGCTACAACAATTGTGTGAAAACAGTCAGGGTCTAAAGCAGAGTTGCAATCAATCACAAGTCATCATAAGTTAGTCGCAAGTCAATCACAAGACATCACAAGTCATTTAACGAGACTGGATTGCCATCTGCTACAACAACTGTCTGGAAATACTCAGGGTCTGAACCAGAGTCCCAATCAATCACAAGTCATCATAAGTTAGTTGCAAGTCAATCACAAGACATCACAAGTCATCACAAGTCAATCACAAGTCATTCAACTGGACTGAATTTGCCATCTGCTACAACAACTGTCTGGAAATACTCAGGGTCTGAACCAGAGTCCCAATCAATCACAAGTCATCATAAGTTAGTCGCAAGTCAATCACAAGACATCACAAGTCATTTAACGAGACTGGATTGCCATCTGCTACAACAACTGTCTGGAAATACTCAGGGTCTGAACCAGAGTCCCAATCAATCACAAGTCATCATAAGTTAGTCGCAAGTCAATCACAAGACATCACAAGTCATTTAACGAGACTGGATTGCCATCTGCTACAACAATTGTGTGAAAACAGTCAGGGTCTGAAGCAGAGTCACAATCAATCACAAGTCATCATAAGTTAGTCGCAAGTCAATCACAAGTCATCACAAGTCAATCACAAGTCATTCAACTGGACTGAATTTGCCATCTGCTACAACAACTGTCTGGAAATACTCAGGGTCTGAACCAGAGTCACAATCAATCACAAGTCATCATAAGTTAGTCGCAAGTCAATCACAAGTCATTCGCAAGTCATCACAAGTCATTTTCAAGGTATCACAAGTGATTCAAACAGACTGCTACAACAATTGTGTGAAAACAGTCAGGGTCGAAAGCAGAGTTGCAATCAATCACAAGTCATCATAAGTTAGTCGCAAGTCTGTCACAAGTCAATCACAAGACATCACAAGTCAATCACAAGTCATCACAAGTCTCTCAACCGGACGGGATTTCCATCTGCTACAACAGGTGTCTGGAAACACTCAGGGTCTGAATCAGAGTCGCAAGTCATCATAAGTTAGTCACAAGTCTATCACAAGGCATTCACAAGACATCACAAATCTCTCAATAAGCCATTTGCGAGTTAAATTTGAATAAAATCTGGGACGCTGACTTCATCCAATGCTTTGCACGTTTTAACTTTTCATTCTCCCGACCCAAGAGACTGTTACTATATCACGTTATTCGGGGCAAGCCTTATGCCAGCAACCCCCAGCTCCGGCATGGTCTGGTGTCTTTGTGCCATTCTCACCCATTGTGAGCAATGTATTGGTGCTGAGCGTCTCTTTCGTAACTATGCAAGAGCTTGTTCCGAATCGTGATTAGCAACAGTGTCTTTGGTCTGGAGAATTCAAAGTTAAAATGTGCCAAGCATTCTGAGCAAGTCAGTGTACCGTTGGAAAGGCCTTCTTTTGTTGATTTCTTCAAAATGCCAGCTTGCCAGAAAGAATAATTTCACAGGGAGTTTAGTCCCCTTACTATCTTTCAACCAAGTACGTTTTTCAACAATAAGTACGCCAGTTACTTTTTGGATGGCTGCAAATGATGGACTCTGGCTTTAATCACAAGTCATCTCAAATGGAGTGCCAAGCCACATGTACATTTGCCCAGCTACAAAGACGTCTCCTGTCTGTGCTACTAGTGACCTGTGGGTGACAATAAGCTTGTGGTTGTGATTGATTACATACATTCGGTCAATGGCTAGTGACTGACTTGCGAATGAATTGTACATGAATTTTAGTTAACATTCGACTGAATTGTGAACACCAAGCCTTACATCTTGGTCGGAACAAAGATTTATCACGCGACATTTTGGACAATCTTTCCAGTTTCTGGCCACACCAATTTATTGCTCTACCTCGCGGTATGTATACAGTCGAATCTCATTAGTACAAACTCTGTTAATACAAAATTTAACAAACATAAAGCCTTAGTCCCAACTGTGCATTTATGTGCACAATGAATGGGACTGATGTTCCTTTTAACCCTAACCGCCCTGAATCCTCCAAAATCCTTTTTGCAAATTGGAGGAATTTGCAGGATTGAGGTTACATGGCAAAAGGGCGTTGCTGATTTCGGAGTACGCACTGTGTCAAGGTCTTGGGCCGGACCTTGTGTTGTTTATGCTCAGCCGTGCATAGATTGAGTCCTTGATTATACTTGACATCCTCCGCACTGCTCCAGGATGTCACTGCCTCTGCCTCAGCCTATTGACAGTCATAGCCGGAGGATTTTGCAGGATTCAGGCAGTGGTCACCCCTCCATGGACCATATTCAAGAAATAACGGAGACATTTGCAGGATTGAGGCTATATGCTATTTTTCCATGGGGCCAATTGGAGGATTTTGCAGGATTGAGGCTACATCCTAGCAAAAAGGCCTAGGGAGTTAGGGTTACAAAATTCTGATATAACAAACAATTTGGCTAGGTCCGAACGAGTTTGTGTTAACGAGACTCGACTGTATAGGCATATGGAATCCTGTTAAAGCACACCCTAATAGCTGGTTCAAACTCTGCGTGAAAGTGAACGAGAATGCATTGGAAAGTTTTCACACAAGAAGTTTGCACAAGTCAAACATATTTCAACTTGGCGAACTTCACAGCTATTTTATGTTTTTTCATTGATGCCAAATTTGCTTCACAGTCGAATGAAGTACATGTACCAGCCTTGGCATTCCACTGTATGTGCAAATACAGGACATATTCGACAAGAAGTTTCATTTTGCCAAGACCTGAAAACATTTTCTGAAAGTCCCTGTCATAAGTGCAAGGAATGCATGCCGCGTCCAGAGATCAAAAAGATTTTGTTTTTCTTGAAATCCTTATCAAAAGCATGTATAAAGTAGCTCATCATGATGTGTTTGTAAATATGAAGTGCTGTAGTGTGTGGATTATATTTGTGTTTTTGTTTTTTTATTATTTTAAGATTGTAAAATATTTCTGCATGTGTTAAAGAATTAAGGCTGGTTTCAAATGCCAAATTTCTGTTATCTATTATAAACGTATATGCTATAAGACTTTTCATCATCTAGTTGTAGACTAGACTTGGTTCAAGACTTGTTTTGTATTTTTATTCCCCTATTTTGCAGCCAGTCCCATGACACACTTGGAAGTCTCTATCAACAAGATGAATCAAATCATGTCTTGGCAATATTGGCAGCGCTTCCCATAAAATTCTGAGTATACCTCACGCGCACACATAAGCTTGAATACAGAGTGCGTGAGGTATGCTCGGAATTTCCTGGGTAGCGCTGCCAATATTACCAAGACTGGATTTGATTCATCCACACTTGTCATGGGCCGGTTGCATATTGAAGAATCAAAATCCGGTCACGGACCAAGACTAGTTATAGACTTCTTTAACCAGTTCGCGCCGGATGTTGTGTATACTCGCAAAAGTTTTGCGGTATTCGGAACGGATGACAGATAAACACGTGGGGAGCAAGGCCGGAAATATCTGTCAGCGAGCCGCTCGCAGCGAGCAAGGCTGGATATATGAGTGTGCTGCCCGAGGGTGATGGCTTCAACCCGCCTGGCTTGAGGTCGAGTGAAAAGTAATCCTGTTACTCCCGCACCTCGTTCCGTTTTGGCAAAATAATCCCGGCGTGAACTGGTTAAACGCCAAAATCCTCTTCATATATGTCTTCATTGGTCATTTGGCGTATAATACAATAGCATTGCCTCGCTCTCTTCAACAGCTACAACCGGGCTAAGTCTCAAGTGACAGTCAGATAGGTACAAAGAGGACAGTTGGCTAGCCCTCTGGGCAGCCGGCAGTATTGTAGTCGAGTCACCAACGTCGAGTCCAAGTCCGATCGAGTCTCGAGTCACAAGCCTTTTTATTCATGCTATTAGCATTAAATGTGCGTTTCATCAGTTTTTTAGGGAGCACACACGTTTTGGAAAGTGTCTGAAAATTGCCACTTGTGCTCATAAATTATTGAATCACCGACATTGTTAAACCTATCCTCAAAACTAGATTATGAAATCATTGAAATGTTGCAACTTTTGAGATTTTAAAGATAAAAGTTTGTTTAAACCAGCCTTTATCTATTTGTAAACATGTTCATTTATTTGGATGCAACAAGCCTAGCTTAACAATCTACACTTGTTATTAAAATATTTCGCGAAGTTCACACCAACAGAATCTTCCAGTGGCAAGTTGAGTAAATCATTGTTTTGAAGAAATCAGGTGTATGTGAATCGTATCAGTTGATGTGTTTTTAAATGTACATAACTTTTGATTACATCTCTCCATGATGTCACTATTGAAATATCTTTGCACAATCGACTCCCGTTGGCCCACCAAGTGAAGAATCAATATTCAGAGATTTAGGTTAAAGGGAAAATAACGTCTCCTTTCTGGACTGTTAGTGAATGACAGTGTAAAGCATCCTGTAAAATCATGGCACCTGGTTTTTTTTCATTTTCAAGAAACCTGGTATTTTTGTATCAAACTGGCTGATGACTGCAAATGGTGCCCGACTAAACTTAGTGCAAATATTATGGGAGATCAGAGAGGCCACATAAAGCTTATTCTCGACCATAACCCAATCTAAAAACACGTTAAAATTGTGCAGCAGCAGGATTCCAGTCAAACCAGTGAGTTTGGCGGTTTTGAGACATCATCTTTCATTGAAAAAATCACTTTTTCATTTGCTATATCCAACCCCCCAATTCCATCCATTTCTGAAAATTACAGCAAAAGCAAATGATTAATAATCCCTTTAAGAACCTTCAAATCCCTAGGTCGATTTCAATTGTTATACCTCTGTCTTGAATACTGTATTTTCATTGGCCTAGAACGATCACGTGTTTAGTTTATAAAAAAGTCATAGCACACTCCCTGTGATGTGATATCCCTCAGGGAGTGTGCTATGACTTTGTGCGTAAGGTGCGTACGCGTACGTTCACACGTAAAACGCAGCGAACCGCAGACTATCAGCTGTTTCGCTACGTGCTTGTGAGTGACCGTTAGATTGTCATGATTGTTGTGTTTACTACTGTTTTGTTTTCGTGTTTTTTACATCAAAATCCAAAAACTCCAAGACATAGGTATAACAAAACAATTCGGGCGATTCACAATGCAGTGCGCCACCAAGAGTTTGCCATGGAGAGTCAACTTTTCAAGTTTACTGTCGACAAAATATGGCCCATTTGAATAAGTGTCAGTAGACACTTGAGCTAATTTGTTATAGATTGGGGCATAGCGTCCTGCCGCCTTACCAAAAATCACCATATTGATACAAAGAAAAGGGCAAATATATACCCGAATCATACGCTTACGAAACCACTGACCGGGAAAAAACCCGAATAACTTCAAATGTCCCGCTTTGAATTTGTAGACTATCTCCCACAATGCACTGGGAAAAATTAACTCTCCGTGGCAAACTATTGGTGGCGCTCTGCATTGTGAATCGCCCGAATTGTTGACTGGTGTGATGTGGGATATGACGTTTTAAACACCCTTGGGGCGATAGCACCCTCGGCTTTGCCTTGGGTGCTATCTCCACGGGTGCTATCTCCCCTCTGGTGTTCAAAACATCATATCCCACTTTCGCCTCGGGTGCTATGCGCGCCAAGGGTGTTCTAAACGTCATATCCCACATCACACCAGTCAACAGTTGTTAAGTGAAGGGAGATGAAGTGTCAAAATAACTGTTTCACACGGAGTCACTGCACGTCAGAAACAGGACTGTTGAGAGCAATGAAGCGTGACTAAATCTTGCTGCTCACTGTTCCAATGGACTCCACGCTGCTTTTTTCTTCATCATCTCAATGGTCAGTCATTGCAAAATGAGGACAAGACATGAGTCTGGGACTGAGAAACATTTCCAATTTTGTCAGGAAATACTTTTTTCTTTTTTTTGCATAGACTATGTACATGTACAACAGCTGAAAGTAGCGTCGGTTGCAACATTCTTTCCCACCCCTGGAAATTTCTGAAACTATGTGTACAGGATTGTTGAAAATAAAAAAAACCTTTTACCCATGCATCATTTGTGTGTGAACTTATTTTCATGGATTTTCACAGCGTAATGTTTCAATTTTTTGTCAAATATGAATTATTGCAGTTGCATAATTAAGGGAAACAAATCAGCCTGTTGAGATTATTGTGGACAAAATTAGAGGGCGCTATTTGGAGTGCATGACTGAATTTGCATAAATACAAAGCAATGGCGGCAGGTGTGGTTCTGGAGCCAATATTTTTTTGGGGGGGGGGCCTAGCAGGGTGGAGCCAGAATTTTTCAGGGAGGCATGCTGCAGGCATGCAACTTTTCCTCGGATCAGCTGATTTCCACTTTTGTGGCTTCCCAGTTGCATGCCTGATGCTGAAATGCAGACCAGTATTTTCTCCGGACACTTAAGCCTCTGAAAATCAAGGGGGGGGGGGCCTCGTGCCATATTTTCAATGGGGAGCGCTGATAAAATCCTACAATCAGGCACACTATATTAACTAAAAGTGACAAATGCACCCTTCTCACGACTATTTATTCAGGGGAGACCGTTTGCATATATGTACTTCATATTGTTACATTTTGCTAGTGCAATTTTTTTTTCTTGCTGAGTGGCGGATCTAGAGGGGGATTGCAACCCCTCCCCTCACCATATTGAACTCTTGAATAAACTTGAGTCCAATGGGGAGTCGGGGTCATGTAATTAACGACCACAATGTTGATTGAACAGTTACAATAAAAATAGAGAAACATAAACATGCATGTACTGATCATTTTCTTTTACACTTTAACAAGAAAGAAATCAACCATTTTGTGTTACACAATTTCAAACAAACGTCTCAGAAATTCTTCAATGACAATTTCTCATAACCTGTACAATTACTCTTGCTCCGAAAACCAATTTAAGAAATAAAACTCTCAAAAAACCCCAATATTAGGATAAAACATTTACATTTCTTCACAACTAACAAATCCCAAAATCATTTATGAATTTCAATAAGCGAAACAACTCATTAAAGAAAATACTGAAATACTGTCATCTCCATTGAAGGAAATTGCTTTTAACAAATTCTAAACATTACAGCTATTTTTTCTTTTGCCATTTCATCAATCCATAGACAATGTACACAATGTACTTGAATGTTGTTTTAAAATATGTACATACCAAGAGTAAATTTGAAGCTTAACGGTCGTCACGAATAATTACAAATTAAGAATGGAACATTTACAGTGCAGCAATATGATCATGTAATTTACAAATATTTAGGGCTGTCAATTTTCAAATAATTTAGTACTCGATTATTTGAAACTGCGATTGACCGTATATTAGAATATTTGAGAATACTCCGGTCTCCGGTTTCTGGTATGGAGCTTGCCCAAAAAGTGGTGCGGCGACGCGGCTTTTTTTTTTTTTTAACTGACTTTTTTTCTTCAAATGTCGGCTGATGACTGCAAATGGTGCCCGACTAAACTTAGTGCAAATATATGGGAGTCCAGAGAGGTCACATAAAGCTTATTCTCGACCATAACCCAATCTCAAAACACGTTAAAATTGTGCAGCAGCAGGACTCCAGTCAAACCAGTGAGTTTGGCGGTTTTGAGACATCATCTTTCATTGAAAAAAAAACTTTTTCATTTTGCCGACGCGCATGGCTACGGCGACGCACGCGTATACCAGAAACCCGAGACTTTTTTTTTTTTGGCCTTATCTAGTTTTACACGCACTGTGCAGCTTGAACACAAGTGCAATGTCGTTCAAATGTTGCATGCAAAGTATGCCAGTTAAAATTGTGCATGGCGAGCAATATAGGCTTGCTGGATTGCTTTGCAGTATTGCATAAGGCCAAAACAAATATGAAATTGCTTGTGATTGACCACATGTAAAAGGTTCATTTGGTCAATTAGACCATCAGCCTGGGGGTTTGGTTGGTATCAAATGAGGGGAATATACGTGTAATGCTCATTGTGATTTTTGGCAAAGTATCCCACCCTGTAGTTGGAAAATGAGATTGCGCTGCGGTGGCAGCTTTTTGGGTGCTATCACTTTTTAAAGGGAAAATACAACATACTGTACATTTGCAAACATCAAAAAATAAAACTACCAAATCATTTTGAAATACCTTGCTGGACTGTTAGTGAATGACAGTGTAAAGCATCCTGTAAAATCGTGGCACCTGGTATACTGTCATTTTCAAGAAAAGTGGTATTTTTGTATCAATTTCCAACACTGGTCAGCCGACCAGCATTGGAAAAAACTGGCTTTTTTTGAAATACTGGCCCCAATTTACCATCGCACTTGTTTGCAATCGATTACACACCTATGAACGGGTACAAGCCAGTTAGACTGGTTCCCTGACCTAACAATTCCCCAATGTATGTAAACTGCTCTGTTTCTTCTTATATGGATTGTAAACTGCTCTGTTTCTTCTTATATGGAGTCAGGGAACCAGACTACAGGAAAACGATTGTTTTTCTTGGTTTTTATGGCATTTTCGAACCCAAAACCTCAAAAAAGTCAGTGTAAAGTATATTTGCTATATATTTCCAACCCCCCAATTCCATCCATTTCTGAAAATTACAACAAAAGCAAATGATGTATATTCCCTTTAAAGAAAAATGGCGGCCAAAACATGCTTGTTACCACATTATGATTAATCCAGTAACAAGCATATTGACGGCCGTTTTGAAAAAAAAGAAAAAATAATAATTTAGTGATAGCACCAACAAAAACGGCTACGGTATCACACATTTTCCAATACCGATACATGTACCGTACCTTGCCAAAAATCACTTAGATGAGTATTGCTCTTTTAGATCATTTGTGGCTGAATCTTTGAACGGAATCCGATAGCCTGTAGGTGTGGTATGAAAACCATACAATTTCTTGAGGATTTTATAAAGAAAACATTGTGTATTTTTTTTGTTGCAATATTTACACAAATCTGGGCAAATATGAGACCTGTTCTGTCAAAATCAGACTTTTCTGGGCATACACACATGGCATAAGGTCAAAAATGAGAGTTTTACATATTGTTCTTTTTATATATGTTCTTTTTCCTTTTAATAGGTGGTTAAATTTTTGAAACCGGTCATTCCTGGGCAGAGTTATGCTATTTGGAAGTTCACTGTGTCGAAAAGTAGAAAACGGAGAAAATGGCCACAAACCAGTAATTTCTTTTAACTGATATACCTTATCAAATCATCAAAAAATACTATATTTAGAGTTCAAAGTAGGGTTTCAAACTTTTATAGTATATTTTAGACATGTTCAGGATTACAAATATGCAAAAATTTAGAAATCGAAAAAAATCACCCCCACACCATTTTTTTGGCCCCATCTCAATTTCAACCTCTGCCCAGAAGCGTCTGCTTTTGACAGAATAGGTCACACATATCCAGTAATTAAAGGGTCTCAAATGTACATGTATATCGATTTGAACAATTTCCAACAAAATCAAATATACGTACACCACTTTTGAGTTTGATATTAACATTGTACATGTGACCTCAACTACCGTGCATAGTTATCTGTCTACGTGAGGTGATCGATTTGGATCTCAAAGTGCCCGGAACAGGTTTAAATCTCTCTTCTGTCAAACTTCGTCAACTGTGAACATGACAAAGCATGGTTCCCCTTTTCCTTTTGAAATGCATTGATGCACACTTGAACTGCATATGTACGTCATTTACTTCACTTTCATATTGGGGCAAATGTCTTGAGTATTCATTACCATTTTAAGCATTCAAAATAAGAAATTGTGTGCCCAACCCAAAAACTGAAATTGAATTCTAAACAAATGATTGCGTGTAATGTCCA
This sequence comes from Patiria pectinifera, assembly GCA_029964075.1. NCBI lineage: Eukaryota > Metazoa > Echinodermata > Asteroidea > Valvatida > Asterinidae > Patiria > Patiria pectinifera. The sequence continues at coordinate 1,795,991 of CM057145.1, read as the reverse complement.
TGGGCAAATTTCATGCAGCTTCAAATAAGGCCGAATGAAAATTTTTTTAAAAACCTGTTTATCGTTCTGTTTTTTTGAAAAAAAGGAAGGAGGCCCTTTTTTTTTTAACCAAAAACAGGCTGGGCTATTTTTCAAGATGTCCGCCAGCTTTTTTTTACATGGCCGCCTTTTGGACTCAGGAAATACATGTACATACCAGCTTGAGGCCTACATATGGGTAAGATGAAACAGAGGCAAAAATGATGTCACTGTTTAAAATTAATCTTTTTTTTTAAATTTTTTTCTTTCAAAAAAAAAAAAAAAAAAATGGCCTCCAAAAAAGGACACTCAACACGTTTTTTTTTTTTTTATTTAGCATAATCATGACACAAATATGCGCCTATCAATTGTCCCTCCCCCCCCCCAAGACGTGGGGATTGTCACTTTTGAAGTGACAAAATCCCCACCCCTCAGGCAAAATTTAAGTGACAATCCCCGACCATGCCCCGACATACATACGTGGGACGCACTAGTGTTTGCCTTTCCATGCAGTACGCCAATGTTAATGTAATTTTAGTGACCAAAATCCCCACCCTGGGGCATGAAAAACGTGACCAAATCCCGACCTCTGACCTGGGGCAGCGCAAGGGGGGGGGGGGAAACATTTGATAGGCGCATTAGTCAGGTAGTATCAGTAAATGAGTTTTTCGGGTGTTCCATGCTTTTCCACTGCACATCTGTTCTACATGTACATGTACATGTACTTTAGTGTTCAATGCTATATTCGAGTCAATCAGAAGTTCTGTCTACTGGTGGGAGTAAAATCCGGACTTTTTTTTTAATTTCAATTTGAATTCCACTACAGTTATCATTCGGTTTAGATTTTGGGAAACGGATATTCAACACCACCCTTTAACTAGTTCGCGCCAGGATTATTTTGACATTGACCTGACCCAGCCGCGGGATTGTTTGTCACGAACCTCAATGCCAGGCGGGTTCAGGCCGTCAACTGCAGGTAGCACTTACTGATATTTCCGGCCTGGCTCGCTGCAAGCAGGGTGTTAATGGTTTGTCCCTACACTTCGGCAACCACAGTTCCAATCTCAGTCACCTCCGCTATTTCTGACTGCCCGGATGCAGCTATGATGATCTCAAAGAGCTCCACCTGTTCCGCGGGATCGTCCTGTGCGACTGGCTGCGGCGCCAATTGGTCAACCGTTGCGACTGCGCCGGGACCGTGCTTAAGCCTCTCGTGGCTTTTCAAGGCGCTTCGCGACGCGAAGATTTTCTCGCAGCCGCTGCAGGCAAAGCGTTTGCTCTTCCCCGCGTGGATCAGCTCGTGATCTTTGAGATTCGAGGAGCGCGTGAACTTCTTGTTGCAGGTCTTGCATTCAAACGGTTTTATCCCGGTGTGGGACCTTTCGTGCCGATTGGTGGCTTTCTTAGAGGTGAATGTTTTCCCGCAGAGGGCGCAGGAGAACGGTCGTTCACCAGTATGTGACCTTTCGTGGATCACTAAATCAGATCGAGAGACAAACGAGGCCTGGCAATATTGACAGATGCGACTTGCTTCGTGGATCTTCTCATGCATTTTCAAGGACTTTTTGGTTTTGTAGCCCTCAGTGCAAACTTTGCAGACGTAGGGTTTCCTTATGATTTCAAACACGCCAGGTTCTTTGGTAATCACCTGATTACGCGACAGGGGGACTTTCTGAATACCCGATTTCTCAGCTGGGTGTTCTTTGATGCGATGACGTCGCAGACTGCTTCGGGCGTAGAAAACCTTGCCGCAGGTCTTACAAGCAAATGTCTGATCGTCAATGTGAGTCTTTTCATGATCGGTGAGGTTGTGGATTTGCGTGTACGCCTTGTTGCAAATCTTACAGACGTAGGGTTTCAAACCGGAGTGTCTACGTCCGTGTTTGATGGCAACGGCTTTGGATCGGAACGCCTGGCCGCATTCGCCGCAAACGAAAGGTTTTTCGTTAGTGTGGGATCTTCGATGGACATCGCGGATCTTTTTGTCGCCAAACGCCCGACCACACAGATCACAAGAGAACGGCTTGGTGTGGTACCTCTCGTGACTGTGAAGCCAGCTCTTCATCAGGAAGGTCTTGTCGCAGTAGCTGCACTGAAAGATCTTGGACTGAGTGTGGATGTTCTTGTGGAGCTGCAGGTAGCGTCGCCGCTTGAACGTAGCCCCGCAGGTCTCACAAGCAAACGGTCTATCAGTGGTGTGTGAAACCAAATGACTCTTCAGATTAGCTGCCGTGCCGAACGTCTTCTGGCACGTCGGACACTCATGATACCCTCCATCTGTCTTCCTGGGTTTTGGCTCCGTCTCGCCGGCATGCTTATCTTTCTTGTGCTTCTTGGACTTTTTCTGCTTAGAACGTTCGGATTTATCCTTCTTGGATTTCTTCTTGTGCTTCTTTTCTTTGTGCCTGGCGAGTTTACCAAGTTGACTAGCCTCTTGGTAACCCAGTTGAGTGGTGATGGTTGAAGCCAGCCCAGTCAGTATCTCCACAGCCGATGCTATCTCTAAGGAGCTGTGAAGATCCTGGCCTTGACGGTAGAGAGGACGGGGAATCTCACCTGATTGAAGACTCTGGCCTGCGACTCCTCCCTCTGCATTTGGTTGGTCGGTCTCGGTTTGCACTTGCTCAGCACAAACGAGGGCATCTGGGTAGATATAATGATACTCGGTCTGACCGTCAGTGGACACGGGTTGACTCGGCCCCGCCTCAGTGACCATCTGGATCGTTTTATTGTCAACAGCTACGTGGTTACCTCCCGGAAAAACCACCTGGCTTCTGGTGGGGATTAACTGGCTCCCCGCCATTTCACCCACCTGTGATGTTTCAACCTGCTCGGTGACGTACTCGATCTGTTGTGCCTCTGTGGGCTGGATCTGATCCGTAGTGGTGAACTGATACTGCTGGGAACCAGTTGCCTGGTCCTCCTGCCCCTCCACCGTCTCCAGTGTTTCGTGCTGGACTTCAACACTCATGGCAACGTTCTGGGAGGAGAGGCTTTCGATAGCTTCTAACAACTCCTCGGTGTTCTTGACGGTGAGAATCGTTCTCGTGGTCGAGTTCCCATCGCTATCCATTCCGCACTCCATGTTTTCCATGTTGCAACCTGCATCATAACAAAGAGTGAAAACTTAAACATTTTAATTGACTGTTTTCTGCTTTTAACCCTAACGTTCTAGGCATTTTTGCTAGGATGCAACCTCAATCCTGCAAAATCCTCCAACTGCCTCCATGTCAAAATTGCATACAGCCTCAATACTGCAAAATCCTCCGTTATTTCTTGAATGTGGTCCTAGGAAGCAGGGCTTGAATTGAACGACGGCCACGACGGCCAGTGCCGTCGTTGCCTTCTTACTGGCCGAGGTGCCCCACAAAAAATCCCTGTCTTCACGGCCAGTTTTGCCTTGCCCCATAATTACCTTGGCCGTCGTGCCCTTTTTGCAAAAACATCTATCAGCCTATTAAAACCACTTCAATCCTTGATTCCAGTTGTTTTTCCACACATTGACAATGTATTTCGATGCCATGCCGGCCCGATCAGTTGTCTTATTATCTCGCTGAATCAATCACACGTGCGCAGTACGGCCGTGGCCGGCCGGCCAAACGCCGGCGATTCCCCACTGTATGTATGATGTACACACACGTACACTGACAAAGTTCTCCAGTTCCTGTATGTGCCGATACTTCAAGTAGCGACACCCCCGCCGCAAAAATATATGTCTGTATTCGTACACACACATACCAGCAGGAGTAAGTACGGCAGATCTTACGTGCAGTCAACAGACTTTCTTTTTCTCAGTGCTTGCATGCGCGGTACATACAGAACACATCGATGATCGTGTACGAGGTAAACGAGCTCGGGGCAAGGTAATAAAAACACGCGTGCACATGGCGTTCCGAATTCCGATTGTCAAAAGCGGACATTGTAAATGGTGATCGTGTATACATTAATTATGGGCCCGATTCCCTAAGAGAACAAAATCAACTTTTAAGCCACATTAAGAACATGCAGGTAGGTTATAGATAGAGGGAAGGATTTCGAATTTTTGAGGGAAATTTGGAGGGAAAATGACAACGAAAAAACGCAACACGAAAATAGAGATGGCGATCGCCCGTCACCAACCAAAACCGCTTACAAAAAACGTAATTTCTATCACCAAAAAGTGTTCAAAATTACAAAACAGGTGCCATATAAGCTGAGAGAAGTCTGCTTTAGATTGAAAAGGTAATTTTTTGAATGATAAAAACACCTTTGACTCAAATTTGATCGAAACTAAAGAGGGGCAATAAACTACATGATCGCCGATATAAATTCACATTTTTTTTTAGCCGGCCTCTGTGCCCCTTTTGCAGATATTAGTTTGGCCTTGGTGCCCTCCCAACTGGCCTTGGTGCCCTCTATAATTTTGCTCCATTCAAGGCCAAAGTGGCCTTGCCCTAAAAATTCCCAAATTCAAGGCCTGAGGAAGGGTACTTTAAATCCTCCGTACTGCTCTAGGATGTCACTGGCTCTGCCTCAAAACATTGACAATGATTGCTGGAGGATTTTGCAGGATTGAGGCTGTGGTCACTGACCACTGCCTTAATCATGGAGCAGTGCGTAGGATAACAAGGTTAAAGTATAACAAGGCCTAAATTAATGCAAGGCTGTGCGAAAAGTGTGCATGAACAAAACAAGATCCAGCCTAAGACCTTGACACTGTGCATCCTCCAAATCCGCGCCCCACACAGTTTTTCCATAGGCCTCCATGTACATGTAGCCTCAATCCTGCAAAATCTTTCATTTTGTGCAGAGGACTTCGGAGGATTTGGGAAGGTTAGGGTTAATACATACAAAACACGGTAAATTCAAATTGTACTAGGCACATGTACAAGTATACATTTTGTAAATGAAATGCAAAATTGTGGCAATAAGAAAACAGTAACGGCAATGTTAAAGTTGATTTCAATTCTTTCAAAAAAATAAATAAACAAACCACAGATTTCCAGATTTTGGGTTTGGTCTTTTTTTGGGGGGGGGGGAGGGGCCTTAGGCCAAGTAAAAGAGAATAATTTTTTATCTGGGATTTGAAAGAAAATGAAAAGCCCCCTCCCCCCACGAGCCAGTGGGCGGCCATTATTATTATTGATTATTATTATTAAACAAAACAAATCAGGTAGAGTGGGAAAAGTGCAAGCACTATACATGTAAGTTGCTTTACTGAGCAACCCCCACACACCTGAAGCATCGACGAAGAAAACAAAATCAAGAGACAATAACAAAATATATAAAAATTAAAAAACAAGAGAAAACAAAAACATGTGTGATCGAAAAAATAAACTGGACAAAAACAAGCAACACTAGACAAAAATTAAGTGGAGCTAAGATGCTTGAGCCCCCCCCCCCCCAAAAGGTTGTCAATTGTTTTTTTTGTTTTTGTTTTTGTATTTATTTCATATTTGTTAGTCCCACGATTTCACCTTGGGGAGGGGGGGGGGGAGGCACGCTATTCTTAATTCCACCTGGACATGTTAAATGTATTTCTGACGCATGTGTCAACAAAATGCACATTCACGACATTGAAGCCATGCCGCTGCGCTGTACGATGTTCCCTACGGCATGTGGCAGTGCAGTGCCATTCACAGTTTTTAAAAATTATTATAGATCTCCTCTGAATTTTGAGGAAAAATCTGCCGCAGAGACCCCCAGACTTGCTCTAAAAATGCACCAGAGAGCTTCTAAAGACTATTAAAGCCTAGGTCAAAATTTTTGGGGGCAGGCCCTGAACCCTGCGCTGTGGCTTCGCGAGTTGGCGTGTCACAACCATGACAACAAAACTTTCTGCACAGGCATGACACATTGACAGGTTTGAAAAATTTCACGCCCCCCCCCCCCCTCCTTTTTGGAAAATCCTGGATCCACCCTCCTGGTGATATTGTCAGGCATGCAACTGGGAAAAAAGACGAGATTCAAATGTTTCCCAGACTTTGTACAGTGTTTTTCTATTTTCAATGGCACACATGGGAAGTAAAAAAAGAGGAAATCAGCTGATCCGAGGAAAAGTTGCATGCCTGTATGGCCTATTTTTGAGTAGGCCTAGGCCTAGTATAATTTTAATAGTGGCGCCACCAACGTCAACATAAGTCCGCCCCCCGAAAAAAAAAGAAAAAAAAATCCAATTTTTTTCTGCGGCCAAAAATGTTGGGCAAAATTGTTTGAAAAAAATTGAGCCCCCCCCCCCAATCCTGGTTGCGCCACTGTGTGCGTGAAGAATATCATGTCGGTTCACTATACAGACCACATAATTGGGCCATGATTGGGCCTACTCATATCATCATGGCCGTCGAAACGCGGCATGTTGTGCACGTAGAAAAAAATGGTGGGGAAAAGTCTTCAAAATTCAAACCCGACCAACACTCAAATAACTCGTACAAATTACTCATTATGATAACATACAAAATCCAAAACCAGTCTTCTAAACTGTGCAAAATACAACGCATAAACAGCTGAACTTACCTGCAGTCCGTCAGCCGGGTCGCGAAGTACAGAAATTCACGTGAAAATCGTGGATGTAAACACAGTTTCTGGCGCTGCAAAACGACCGCTGCATTCGTCTTTTGTAAAAACGTAACGGCTCCCGATCATAGTCCCGCGCACTGGCCCAACCTCATTTGCATATTCGTAATGGTACCCGACGGTTTATCGCCATAGGTTTCGTGCAGTGTTTTGGGGCACGGTGGGCAGGGTACCATGATCGATAGCGACGCGCTGCGATATGCAAATTACTTTGTTCGGGCGGGTCCCCTGACGTAGGTTGATGACGTCAGGGCACCTGACTGCAGCGCACACATGGCGAAGAAACAGATAGTAGACTTGCATTTCAGTTTTAGTCTTTACGTGTGCCCTTTTTCTATCACAAAATTGGGTTTTCCACAAACAAACTTAATCATTTAACCGATTACAATTTGAAATCACGAAACTAAGTGACCCTAACGGTCTAATTTGGAGAACTAGAAGGCTAATATGCGAATTAAAGGACCGCGAGTATGGAGGGGCGGGGCTCCACGGTTAGGAGGGGGATGAATTCCGATTTCATCTGCAAGTGTGTGCTCTGATGTCTGCCCACTAATAAAAAAAAAAATGCACCTGACCAATCAGTACTGATGTTTCAAGTTTGCTTGGAGATAAACTGAAATCAGTTTACAGGATATATTGCAGTAATCATGCATTGACTGCAGGTACGTGTTGCGAAGTCACGGTGTGCACACAATGCAGGCAAGTTTGTGAACCCTGCACATAATAGCATGCAAGCTTTTGTAGTGCTTCGGTCGGACACGCATAGTGGAAGAGGCGTGGCGGAAGGGCAATCAGAGAGGGGGTTAAGGTACTATATTCCATTAATATTTGTGAAGGAATATGGCTTTTTAAAATATTCAGTGGGAGTTGCTTCCCAAATGACGTTATTATTAATGACACTGAATTATTCAAACGAGTTTCAAAAGACTCGAGGTGAAAACGTATGCAATTAGTGTGATTTAGTTTTAATGGAACACAACTACTTACATTGAACGGTTAGTATAGCAGTTTGTTATCAGTACATGTAGGCCTAGGCCTACAGGGTATTCAGCAAAGCAATGCAGATGCATCGGTATATATATACCAGCATACAACGCAATTTATGTTTTTCAAGTTAAAAAGATAAGTGATAGGGGATTAGGCCTACACACAATTTTCCCCCTTTAAAAGAAGCTAAATTTGATAGGCCTACGTCAACGAACGAATTATATCGGGCATGTTCTTCCAACCATCTTTTAAAACACAATTAAATACTGAATCGTTCCTTGCTATCAGAGGTTTTACTAAATGCGAGAACCCATATTTTTACAACTGCCTGTGGAATACTAAATGTGTTTTTGATTTGTCGGGCCAGACCGAGTGCATGATCGCGAGCCAAGAGATTACGCATACAAAATTGAGACATTAATGTCCGATTTTGTTTAATTTGAGAAATATTGGCTGTATTCACGAGTCGGCCTTATTAAATTTAAAGCGAGGTACACTCTTCATTTTGGGACCTTGCAAAGAGAAATGAAAGCAATGACATAAAGTGAATTACAAATTTATACCAGTCTGCTCTGATGAATAATATAAAATTTGTGATTAAACATAGGGGGCCTACCCTAATGTTTTAACACTTAAAAGGGCCGGCTTATTTTGACCTACTCTCAGTCGTAATTTGAGCAAGATGTGCCCAGTTGTTTTGGAGTAGGACAAAAAAAAGTATCAAGGGGGACTTTAATTCTGTTTAGGTTCAGTTTTGACTCGCACTGTATTTCGTTCATTCAATGGCGACGTTTCAACCTGAACAAAAAACTGCTGACATCACACAGTCAATGAGGTACGACGGTAACAATGCCCCTCACACGCAACCGATCTTCCAGGGTAGGATAAAAAGAAGAGTACATCCCGTTTGTACTTTTGAACACTAATTCCAAATTTGGCAATAAATAAAGAACTTCAGACTAGCGAGCACGATCTATTGTGCTGGTTGTGCGGTTGAAAACGGGCTAGGGTATATCTGTCCGTGACACAGTGAAATTGTATTTGGTATAGAAAGCCAATCTTTTTCCTCTTCTCGATCGAGTACATTAGCTATTACACCAAGGAAACTAAATACTGAGGAATTTGCTCCAGAAAATCGCAGCGACTTTTGGATGCTTTATTAGGTATTTTAACAGTATTTTCAAGAACCAGTCCTCTGCTATGGGCTTCATGGAATAGCCAATTTTCGAGTTTCAAGTTGAAGGTAAGTTGCAGCTGATTGATTCCATAAATTTAGGGTCCAATCCATGGTAAGGAATTTGTTTTGTTGTCCCTGTTACTAAATTAGTCATTCAAGTACCAATTTAAAAGCGCCTTTCAAAATGGCTATTTTTGAATAGCCATTTTCGAATTTCAAGTTTAAGGTAAGTTGTAGTTTAATTCTATAAATTCAGGGTCCAATCCACGGTAAGGAATTTGTGTTGCTGTCCCTGTTACTAATTTGTCAATCAAATACTTATTTAAATGCGCCTTTCAAAATTGCCCCCCTCCGTCTGACCCCACCCCAAGACGTGGCGATTGTCAATTTTGAAGTGACAAAATCCCCACCCCGGCGGGCAAAATTTAAGTGACAATCCCCGACCATGCCCCGACATTACGTGGTGGGCGCACTAGTTATTGCCTTGTAGTACGCTAATGGTGACAGTGTAATTTGAGTGACCAAAATCCCCACCCTGGGGCATGAAAAACGTGACCAAATCCCGACAGTCGGACCTGGGGCAGCGGGGGGGGGGGATTCGATTAATAAGATTAATAGTGACTTCAAACGATTTTTAATATGTTGGGTACAGGCAGTTTGCTGAACATGATCACTCTTGGTTCTTCTTGGTTCTTGGTTGGTTCTTCTCCTAAATACTCCGCGGGGGAGTTTGACCAGGAGGCCAGAAACGCTGGGGAAAAACCCTTGTTGCAACTGATAATGAAGTAACCAACTGATAATGTATCACCAACCGATAATGTCACACAAATTGACGGATAATGTATCACTAACTGATAATGTAACAACAATTGACCGATTTTGTTGTTACATTATCGGTCTTAACTGATAATGTTGCAAATTTTGACTTATAGTGTAGTACAATTTACTACACTATCGGTCAATTGTTGTTACATTATCGGTCAGTGATACAGTATCGGTCAATTTGTGTGACATTATCGGTTGGTGATACATTATCCGTTGGTTACTACATTATCAGTTGTAACACACCTTCTCTTTATAGTGCCCCTGGGTTCTTTGTCGAGCATTGCACGGGACCTACGGCTTTGCGTCCAAGGACGAAGCAATAATGGTTATAGTGCCTTGCTTAAGGGCCCAAGTGTCCCGTGACCCGGCGGGCTCGAACCCACACCAAGTACTGTTGCCTCTGAAACACCAGAGCATGAGTCAAGTGTTCTTAACCGCTATAGGTCATCGGACACTCCACTCTTCCTTGTAGGAAGACTGACTACATTGATAACTGCATCAGAATTATGAAATCGTAGATGTCTGATTAACAGGGACAGGAAAAAACGGGACCCCACTTTATAGAATGCCCCACGTGTAGTTCTATACGAAAACCCTTGCACCATAACAGTATGGATAAACAGCAGGGCAATTTTATTATGTCTTTAGGGTTTTACAGGCTGGGTAAAAAAAAGCCGAAACCCAAATGTCGGTACCATTGTTTTGGTAAAGTTCTGCATGTAGCACTTTCAATATCAAGGATATGAAAGCCCACTTCATAAGATTTCTTTTAGTACACGAATCATTCAAATCACTTATGTACTTTTCAAGTTACGGATTTTTAAACACAACCACTGTTTTAAAGTTTTGTCCACGAATCACAAAAAAGTAAGTGTTCTTTCAGCAAGACGAAAACAAATAACATAGGGACGCGTGTGAATTGTTTTCGTTCTGCTAAGAACGCACACCTTCTGTAATACTTTCCCACTATTTTTCGTTGGCATAAAAGCCATGATAATCATGATGATATTTGAACAATATTCTACATGCTATGTCACTATTTTATATGCAAGGAAACATTTTCCAATAAATTAGCGGAAGGCATTTATACTTATTTCTATACAAAAATAAATAATTTTTGGTATAATCATGGAATAGTGAATAAACGATTACGTGAAATACCTCAAAATTCATACATTTTGCACCAAAAACGCACTATTTGTGTCATTTTGAGTCCGATACTATGACAACCATCAATGCATTACATTTCTTTCGGAGATGTTTTCTTATGAATTGAGTGTCGTATTTTGTAGTAATACATTCAAAAGTCTCCTAGCAGTTTGTTTTCATAGTTGTTTTGCCAAAAAAATCCACACAAAAAAGGATTAAAACGACAACAATTTTTGTTTTTGAAATGGCCGTCATTGAGAAGGGGGGGGGGGTGTCATATTTTGATATTTGTTTTCAAAATTGTTAATTGCCTATTTCACAAGCTTTCAGTTGGTATATAACTTACCCAGTCATAATAAAGAATATTAATGAAAACAGTCACAGAAATCAACTTAGTAAAAAAAAATTAATAATAAATTACGGCTGAGTTTAAAGGGTAAAAAAGGATAAGCATTTAGCATTCAAACACATTCCTAATCGTATTAAACCACAAACGTCGTTTTTACAGTGTAAATTTTTTTTGTACATAGGTCCTATTGTTTCGTAGGTAATTTGAAATTGTTTTTAAAAAAAAAATTGCTTTAATATCAGAATGGATACAATTTTGGGGAATCCTTTTAAGATATACAGGTACTACAAGAGTCATGACTCATGTACTATGCCTCTGCCAATATTAGCCAATCAGTACCAAGATTTCAAGCTATCGCCTCCAACACTAACCAATCACAGACGTTCCTCTGCCCGGAAAGACTGTTACCTTGAAATTGTATTTGCCACCGAAAGTTAAAAAAAGAAAGAAATGAATGTATTGTACAAATGATATATCTGATATTCTGTAGATTACTAGTATAGGCCAGTTGATGATCAGTTACTTTTGGAAAAAATACTGAAGAACTTAAAATGCCGATGCACTCGGCAATCTGTAGGCAGTGACGTCATTTTCGAGAGATCTATTCAGTGTGTACAAGGTCATCAAAACAATAAAGGCCCTCTAATTAGGTTGTGGGAAATATTCGCGACAGAAACATTCATATGAATATCACGTAGCGAAACTAATTGTGCGAACTCGTGAATAGTTTTTGCGATGCCGTGAAAATCAAGTATTTCAACTTTGAGGTGCCTTCAGGGCCACCGTAGAGATTTCTTTCAATGGTAGATACTCTTTATTAAAATATATCATAATACAACTGTGTACAAACACGACCATGGCGTCATCATGACGAAAAAAAGATATTAATATGGAATGGGTGGTATATACTATTGACAACATACTGTGAAGTTTAGGCAAGCTACTTTACGAAGCGGAAGTGCGGAACACATATCTTTGTATTTTTGTAGCCTGATAAAATTTACCACCAGGAAACAAGACCGGGCAAATCTTATAAAGCTTGTCTTAGAGCGCACAAAATTATATTTAAATGATTCAAACCCTTACGAAACCTCCCATGTTATTCTATTTTCCCATGGAATTTACATGATGAATTGCCCACCAATTTCCCATGGTTTTTTTCCATGAATGATTTTAGAATCCCATTTCATTTTTCAAAGGATTCACATTGTTCTATATAAGATTTTACGTATACGTTTCAACGCCGTGTGATGATACTGCACCCAAAATGTGCACATTGTTCTTATGGTCGCCGCAGTTCCCACGATTTCCCCATGAGTTTCCCATGGTCACCATTAACAAAACTTGTTGTCTTGATAATTAAATCTAGATATTAAATCGGACAAAGTGTTGCCCGAATTGGGAGTGCAAGTAGCTATAGGTCTATAATTGTGTTCTCAAAATCCCATGGTATTCTTATGGTGTCCATAAAACCATCATGGTGTCCCCATGGTGTCTATAAAATCATCATGGTGTCCCCATGGTGTTTATAAAATTCCCATGGTGTTCATTATAATCATGGGTTTCCCATGATGAACATCAAAGCTCCCATGGCGAACATTTGAGGTTTGAACTTACATGATGTTTTTGATAATCTCATGGGAAACCAATGGTATCTCCTTGGGACATTTTTTGGGTAAGGGAATTGGCAAAGTAGAATAAGCATATTAATAATGTGATGGGAATGAAAAAAAGACCAACTTTCCCTGTTCCCTTGAAGATATCGCCTACACATTGTAAGATATGCACGTACATGAAACCAGCGGCGCCAGACTATGCACACGTTGTGTAGAATCACATGCATAAATAGACAAACCTATATAAAGTCATATTTCTGATCATGCATAACAAATACGTTACATGTATCTATCTGGACTTTTGAGGTGTAGTATGTGCTCATCCTTAATGAGAGTTTGCTGCACGTTCGAGTCAAGATGAGACATTGCTTTTAATGTCTGATTTTGTTTAATATGAGAAATATTTGCTTGATTCACGAGTCGGCCATATTGAAAGCGAGGTAAACTCTTCATTGTTGGAACTTGCGAATTGAAATGAAAGCAATGACATAAAGTTAATTACAGTCGACTCTCGTTAGTACAAACTCTATTAATACAAATTCTGGTTGTAACAAACATTAGGCCTTGGTCCCGACTGTGCATTTATGTGCACAATGCATGGGATGATATTCCTCTTAATACAAAATTCTGATATAACAAACAATTTGGCTAGGTCCGAACGAAGTTGTATTAACCAGACTCGACTGTACAAATAAATACAAGTCTGCTCTAATAAATGATTTAAAAATTGTGACTAAACATATCCGAATGTATTAAGCCACATTAAAAAAAAATGGAAGTGAGACTAGAATGCATAACTAGTCTGGCACCATCCCATTCAACTGTTCACAAATTATAGAATGTATTCAGGGAACAGGACCAACCTGGCTTCCTCTTAAATAGGGTCCATAGAAGTTTCTAATTAATAACAGAGAAATAACTTGTGAACAGTGTATGCAATTACATGAAATTTAGAGTTAGTTAGTCACTAACATGTATTTTTGTTATAACATGGGGTGAGCCATATCTTTTAGGCCTAAACATAGGGTACACGGACAGGCACACGTCGTGGTTCAACTTTCAAACGTCGTGCTTCAACTTTCAAACGTCGTGGTTTAACTTTTCAAACGTCGTGGTTCGACTTTCAAACGTCGTGGTTCAACTTTTCAAACGTAATTTGAACCACGACGTTTTTTAATGTTGAACCACGACGTTTGCCTGCCCATTTTTAGAACGTGTTTGCTTTAGTTTTGACTCACACTGTATTTCGTGCATTCAAGGCGACGCTTCGACCTGAACAAAAAAAAACTGACATTATGTTTCACTTCACACCGTCAAAACTTTTTTCCTTGTGCACTCAATGGTACGATGATAACAATTCCCCTCACACGCAACCGATCTTCCAGGGTAGGATAAAAGGAAGGGTAGGCCAACATAAAGGATAAAAAGGTTTCTGCATCCTGTTGCACTTTTGCACACTAATTCCAAATTTGGCAGTAATACGATGTGGCACAAAGAAATCAGAGTAGCGAGCGATCTATTGTGCTGGTGGCGTTGAAATTTGTACTTGGGCTGGGGTATCTGTCCGTGACGCATTGAGAGTTGGTATAGCAAGCCAATCTATTTCCTCTTCCCGATCGTGTATTAGCTCATTATTACACGAAGGAAATAAATACTGAGGAATTTGCTCCGGAAAATCGCAAGCGACTTTGGGATGCTTTATTAGTATTTTAACAGTATTTTCAAGAACCAGTCCTCTGTTATGGGCTTCATGGAATAGACAATTTTCGAATTTCAAGTTGAAGGTAAGTTGTAAATTAATTCTATAAATTCAGGGTCCAATCCATGGTAAGGAATTTGTTTTGCTGTCCCTGTTACTAATTTGTCATTCAAATACCAATTCAAATGCGCCTTTCAATTCCCCCCCCCCCCCCGCCCCGGCTGGCTGACCCACCCCATGACGTGGGGATTGTCAATTTTGAAGTTACAAAATCCCCACCCCTCTGGCAAAATTTAAGTGACAATCCCCGACCATGCCCCGACATACATGCGTGGGGCGCACCAGTGATTGCCTTTCCATGTAGTACGCTAATGGTGACAGTGTAATTTCAGTGACCAAAATCCCCACCCTGGGGCATGAAAAACGTGACCAAATCCCGACAGTCCGACCTGGGGCAGCGGGGGGGGGGGGCATTCGATTAATAAGATTAATAGTGACTTCAAACAATGTTTAATATGTTGGGTACAGGCAGTTTAATTGCTGATCATGATCACTCTTGTAGGGAGACTACATTGATAACTGCATCTGAAATATAAAATCGTAGATGTCTGATTAACAGGGAGGGAAAAAAGGAACCAACTTTATACTATGAGAATGACCCACGTAGTCCTTTACGAAACCCCTTGCATCATAGTGGGGATGAACAACCTGGCAATCTTATTAAGTCTTTATGGTTTCATTTAAGCAAAAGATAATTTATGAATGTTTTCTTATAGTCTTTAGGGTTTATATGATAATCATGGTCTTAATAGTCCTCAATTTTCTAGGTCTTACTGGGTAATTTCTTAGTGTATTTTTATAAAGTCTTTAGGTCTTTATGATATTCGTTTTTATAGTCCTGAATTTGTCATGGTCTTGGATGTCATAATTTTGGCGGTCTTTGATAGCCAGTGATTCTTGTGTCCTGTCCTTTTGTCTCTCCATCTCTCCGATCGTATGTTCTGGGAGTCTGGATTGGTCTGGGTCTCCTCTCTGTTTAATTTTAGCTTTGGATTTTATTGTAACAACTTTTGCGGATTTGTATTTTAAGCCTCCTCTACAGTGTGAGTACAAAATAAACTATACACTTTTAAAATTGGCCATATTCTTTTTTTTGTAGTAATATAGATAAGATATTTTCATAATATGTGCATTGAACGAGATGGTGGCCATGTTGAGGACTAAGACACCGTGGAATTTAATTGAATTTTAAAATTAATTTAACACGAAGTTTAAAAGCTATGGAAATCCTGTTTTGTCTCTTTGTTAGACAGTGGTTGTATTCTTTTAAATTGTTTCTTTCTTATCCCGCCCTGACCAGTTGGGGCAAGTCAGATTTCACCCGACCCCTTTAAAGCTATAGTCCATCATTTGTAATTAGTGCATTTTGTTAGTTTGAAGCAACAAAAGTGTTCAAAATCTAATGAAGGATACTGAACAACTTACTTGATGAAGTTTCAGCTCAGCTTCAGCTTCATATTCCGAGAAAAACAGCATTCTAGGATCTCAATTTAAAATTAAAAGTTGCTAAATCATGTTTCGAATTGTTTTGAATTGCAAATGTTTACGCGATGTTGCGCACTGATCCTACGAATTATAGCAACCGCGCGCGCCTGTGCGTCGTTCCAATACTTGTGCGCGCTGCGCCGAATAACAAAACGAACAACTAATTTAAATTTTCCTACGGTGCTTCTTAAGAAGCACCGTTGGAAATGCCTTCTTTCGTTGATTTCTTCAAAATGAGAGCTTGCCAGAAAGGATAATTTTACAGGAAGTTTAGTCCCCTTACTATCTTTCAACCAGTATGTTTTTCAACAATAATTACACCAGTTACTTTTTTGGATAGCTGCAAATGATGGACTCGGGCTTTAATTGTCTCCTATGCAGTCATGCATGAAAACTAATCCAGTGAAAATGTCACCAAAAGAAGCAGGAAGAGTTACTCTAAAAGTACATATGAAAATCTCTTGTCTTTATTGCTACAGAATAAAGCTATGGCCAATTTTAAAAGTGTATAGGTTTTTTTTTTACTCGCACTGTATATGTGTTTTTTTTATTTAAACTGTCTATGGTTGAAAGAGTTTTCACAGTTTAAGTAAATTTATTTTTTGTACCGCGTTTTCTTAACTACACGAAAACCAAGGGATGTTCACATAAAGTATGTGAAACAAACATGGGTGTGTTCCAAAAATCCCCATGGTTTTCCCATGATGCCCATAAAACCTTCATGAGATCCCTATGGTGGCTATACAATTATTATCATGTTGTCCCCGATTCCCATGGTACGTCCATGGTGCATGGTGTTATTGATAACCCCATGTGTTTCCCATGGGTTCCTTTGGGATGCCCAATCCCGATGGGATTTTTTTTGTAAGGAAATTTGGCTAATTAGTAGTAGAATAAGCATTTTAATAATGTGACGGAAATGCAAAAAGACCGACTTTCGCTGTTTTTTCTTTGGAGACATCGCCTACACATTGTAAGATGAACGCACATGAAACCAGCGGCGCCAGACTATGCACACGTTGTGTAGAATCACATGCATAAATAGACAAGCCTCTAAAGCCATATTTCTGATAATGCATCAAAAAATACATTACATGTATCTATCTGAAAATTTGAGGCTGAAAAAAATACCGGTATGCGTTGTCAATTACGTGAGGCTGTTGAACTATTTCTCGCTCTTTTATCTCAAATTTCATAAGCTTTTTTTCGTGTGTATACTTTTTCTCACAGACATTTACAACATAAGCTGAATTTAGCAAACTTGTCGAAAGAAACATGCTAAAAGTGAACTTTTCAAAGTCCTTTAGAGGACTTTAACTTTGACTGGTTAAAACACTTTCTTGTATTATTCTTGTAACACTTAGATATGTCTAGACTTGAAATCAAGTCTGTAATGAGTGGTTTTAATCGCGTCCGCCGCGCGCGACTGCCAAGCTCTGTGCCGGGGGTACGACATACCGCATATGCTGTCCTAGTAGCGGGGACGCTACGTACATTTTCGACCCCATGCGTGTGCGATCCCATGCGTGTACTGCATTACACGGACTGACCATGTCTCGCCGCGCGGTGTACGCGTATGTATGTACATCGTACATGTACATGTACATTGTACTGTACATGACTTTTGCATGACTGGTTGTAGCGCTCACTTTGCGTGAACGGTGGTGGCATGGCCGGTATGCGGATTCTGGCGCTGATGACGGACATAAACCACTATAGTTTAACGACTTGCCATCAAGTCTAAGATATGTCATGCACAAGCACAGAATTGTTTGAAATGCGTTAAGTCATCATGACGTTATTAAAATCTAATTGTATAAAACATGTCAATAAATATTTTCCATAATCCTCAGTTACTTTTTTAGTTTTGATATTTTGTCTCCTGTTTTCAAATTGAATGCCTTACTTCTATATTAAAAAAATAGAAGCTACCCTTTACCCATGGACACTGCTTTAATTTCGTTTCAGAAATCAAGGATGATCTTCGCAATTCTTGTGTGTCTGGTGCCGGCCGCCCTCGGCAACAGCACAGGACCACCGGTAGGGTCAAGCTATCCCAACTTGTGCACTGACATGATACCGACCGGTCACAACGGTGGGATTAGTATGGCCACCGACCAAGACAGACCTCCCTACGCTATCGATACCTCATCTAGCCAGTATACTCCGAATGGAACCTTGGCAGGTACGTATGGTTATACGATTGAGCGCTTGAACACCTAATAAGTCCCAATCACTACCTACAGTGGTGCACCCAGGATTTGGCTTGATGGGGGGCTCAAACAATTTTCAAAAAATGTTGACCAAAACTTGTTGCCTCTTAAAAAAAAGACAAAAAAGGAAACCTTTAAAACGGGCTCAAGCGTCCCGAGTTTTTTTTTTTCTTTTTGGGGGTGCGCTACTGACTGTTTAATCCATAGATAGATAAGAGCCTCTTTTGCAATGCCAATAAAAAAATATGTACTGACAGTCAATGAAAACGCAATGAAAACGCATCATTTAAAGGGACTATACATCATTGGCTTTTGCTGTAATTTAAAAAAAAATTAACTATTTGAGGGGTTAGTATCATAGATCAAATATTGTTACACTGACATGTTTGAAGTTTTGTGTTCGAAAATGCTGGAAAAACCAATAAAAACAAAAATGTTCAAGTAGTCTGGTTCCCTGATTCCACTAACATACATTTTGTACATATTCATCATGAAGTGAAAAGAACTTCTGTAAATAAAAAAAAATACAATGAATGTATATACAGGGTGAGTAAAAAAAACCACGAAACCCAGATGTTTGGACCATTGTTTTAGTGAAGTTCAGCATGTACCACTTTCCAAATCTAGAATATAGAAGCCCAACTCATAATTAGCTTTCTTTTAGTACAAGAATCATTAAAATCACTCATGTACTTTTCAAGTCACATAATTTTAAACACAACCACCGTTTTAAGACTCTTCCGCGGATCACAAAATGTTCAGTGTTCTTTCAGCAGAACGATAACAAATCACATAGGGGTGTGTGTGCAAATTGCTTTCGTCTTGCTGAAAGAAGGCACACCTTTTTGCGATCCATGGTCAGAATTTTAAAGGCTAGATTAGTGAACAGTTGAACTCGTCTGCTTCATTTTGATACCAAATATAATACAAGGTTTCCTTTACTGTTCAGCATTTACTAGACAACAGGTAGCAAATGCTTCTTAGGCCATTAAAAAGACTCCGGTTTATGGTATGCGCGCGCGTCGCCGTAGCCATGCGCGTCGGCAAAATGAAAAAGTTTTTTTTTAATGTAAGATGATGTCTCAAAACCGCCAAACTCACTGGTTTGACTGGAATCCTGCATGCTGCTTGCTGCACAATTTTAACGTGTTTTTAGATGGGGTTACGATCGAGAATAAGCTTTATTTGGTCTCTCTGGACTCTCATATATTTGCATTAAGTTTAGTCGGGCACTATTTGCAGTCATCAGCCGACATTTGAAGAAAAAAACGGTAATAAAAAAAAAAGCCGCGTCGTCGCACCACTTTTTGGGCGAACTCCATACCAGAAACAGGAGACTTTTTTTTGCCTTACTGTTGGATTGTTTTCATGGACGACTGATTGTCAACAATGGGGTCTCTTTTGTGTGTACGAACTGCCACACACACGGAGGGTATGCATGTAGGGTAATAGTCCAATTCACTAATGCATACAGTACATGTAGTGCATTTGATCCTCACATCCAACAAAATTCATGACACTTTTCGCCAGTTAGTTGCAGAATACAGAAAGTATACTGTCATAACTCATGAAAATTGTACAGGTTCACAGTGTCGTGCATCCGTCACAATTGCATACAAATCATAGACATGTGTTAAAGCGGGTAAAATCATACCAACATTCAATACACAGAGAGTTTTGTTTATTGAAATATTAAAGAAAATTACAGTTTGCAAAGATTGGTGACCTAATAAACTAAAAAAAAAATTTCATTTTGTTCAGTCCCCAGGGTGCCGTTGGCGAAAATTTATCCTTAATCATTCTGTGCCGCACTGCATTGCACGTTAACACTTCCCATATCGTGAACAAAATGCGAAATTATTGTTTCTTCTAGTAATGAAAGTAACAATACAAAAAAATATTTAAATGTCGCTGATGTTATTCAAAATACAGTGTATAGTACTATATGTAGTTTGTTAACGTTTTGAGTTAATTTTGGGGCGATTAATATTAATAAAATGCAGCAGTGTTTGAGCAGAAGTATTTGCTTTGTATTTTCAAGGTTGCCCCGACCCAGCCTTGAAAAATTACCAATAAATACTTGAAATCTGAAGCATTTACTTCTAATTCATACGAAATGAAGTAAACGCATCTAGTCTAGCAAAAGCAACAAGTAAAAAATAAATACTTTTAGCTTTCAGCAAATGCTTTCCAGTAAAAGCTTTTGCTTCATTTATGTTAATACCAATGAAAGTATAAATGCTTGAAAATGGGTAGTAAAAGCAAATGCTAGTTTTTGTTTTGTTTTTGTTTTTACATACGACCCATTGTTTCCTTCTTACCCATAGTAACAATCTATGGACTAGGCGACAACCAGTTCAAGGGATTTTTCCTTCAGGCTCGACGGGCCGATCCAGCTCGAGACAACGATGTTGCCGTGGGAACATTCGCCGGCCCTCCTGACAAAACCAAGCTACTCATGTGCCACAACGTTGAAAATGTAAGCACTCCATATTCACACAGTTTTATGTATGTCAAATTCGGACTGGTTGTTCATTTAGTTCGTTTCCAGTAAACACCACTCGAAACCCAAAGAAGAACGTTTTAACTTTAACCTGTTGGAGTTTCAGCTCCGTGGATATCAAACATTTCGAGCAAATAGATAAAAACCCATGCTCAATTAACGTTTTTGATCCCGAAACATGATTTCGTCGGTAGCACTCTGTACCCCCCCCCCCCCAAGAAACCCTGTCAATTGACTGATCGTTGGAAATAAGCTATACTTTTTGACAGGCACGATAGAATTGTTTCCCAGAATGTTTAGAACCGTCGGTAGAAAGAGGAAAGAGAAAGCAACCTTCAAGCTAACGGGCCCCGTTCAAACTCCATATAAAATATCTTAGAAGGAAACAAGACGTAAAACCAGCAAGAACGCGAATTCCATCTTATAATTAGTTTCATTGCTGTAACCGCTGCTACATCCGATTCGAACCAGCCAACAGATCTCGCAAGCTCGGTGGTCGAGTGGTAAGACGTCCGCGGGAGGTCGTGGGTTCGAGTCCCATCCGAGTGATTGTTTCTAACTTTCACTCACAGGGGGGAAACTTATTGAGTATACTGTGTTTATACGTCGGTGCAGGGTCAAACTCAATATTGAATCGTTAATCTAAGTAAGCTTTTTGATAATAGTTCGGTAGGTTACTTTTTGGGCTAAATGCAAATGATCCTATATGCCCTTATGGGTGATTTTCCTCGAAACTATCATAATATGTTGGGTTTTTTTTGTCAATTCTTTTCAGTCCGCTTGGGGTCATGGCAGCAGTGATGCAAAATCCTCAGTCGTTGGGATATGGAACGCCCCAGCTCAAGACGAAGGACCAATCGAGTTCAGGTTAGCACCATACAAAATATGGCATTTTGAGTGTCCCCTAGATTGATCACGATATATTCAAATTTAGCACCTAGGCAAGCAGCACTTGATTATCTCATTGGTTCACGATATGCTGTGTGATGCTGATCCTTACCACTTGTTGTGGAAAGATGATGGTCTTGTTATGTCACTTGGTTCTAAATATAATTCTGTTTATACTTTTTTTCGCGCATTATGTTGGGTTTTGGTTGTTGTTGTTGTTGTTTTTTAAGTACTTTGTTACCACTTGGGATACTTGCTTGTTTTCTATTAATAATTGATCCTGAACTACTTTGGAATTTAGTATCTGTGTCCACCTGGACTATCGTTTCTGTGTAAAAGTAAGGCAAATGTTATCGCCAAGTTTTTTCTCCATGTTGACACAAGACACTGTTAATGGAGAGAAAGGCTATGTTTTGTCTCAATATTCTGTCATTGTAATGATCGGATGAATCGGATTGAATAAAAAGCACACTTGAGATGTTTCAGCTATAGTGCTAATAGTGTATTGAGTCTAAACAAGATGGCTGCCTACCTGGACTACACTCACTTCGCTCGTACCCCCCGCCCTGTAAACAGGATGCTGGTAAAGGCTGACGTCATTTGAGCTCTCATTGGATAGATTTTGCGTGACCTGTGACGTAAATAAACGCGTCACACAAACTAGCTTCCGGTGCCCATCATGCGTAGCGCGTTAGCTGCATGCGAAAGTCAATCTGTACTTCCTTCACAAGATTCTGTGAAGCTCATCAGTCCTTAATTACCAGCGCCTTGTTTGCAGGGCGGGGGTACGAGCGAACACTCACATGGTTACGTGCTCTAGACAATAGAGGGCGCTATGTATAATTATAAGTGGCACAGTTAAGTCATGAATGCACACATTCATTACATCTCCCCTTTTAAAGCCAAACACTTATCCACTTGATAAAGGAGATCAACTAAAGCTGGTTCACAACTTTAAAACAAGTTCTTAATCCTCAACATTTTAACTAAACTTCCAACTATCCACTGTTTGTTTGTTTGTTTGTTTATTTTGGAACATGTTTCTTTTTAACTGTTAACTGTTGTCTCTCTTCTTTTTTTAAAGCAATAATGGAAATTGAAATGAGATTGCCTAATGAAACAATAAAAATTGCCCGAAAATAAGCCAAATTATAGCAAATTTCAACACATCATTCAATCTATGCCTTGAGTTTTTGCATATGTATTTAAAGCACTCTGATTTAACAAAGTGACTGGCATTAGTGCTTTGGTTTAGGCAACAAAGTGTTCCAAGTAAGATGGCAGTTTGATAGTTCGTCCATATCGAGTGGTTGTGGGGGATGAGGCAGTTTGTATTTGCCCTTGATTGTCATTGTCTGAATTCAGAGATTGACCAGAGTTCGCAGTGTCGTCCGGCTGGTCATGGCGGTAGGATTTGCTGAGATCTCTCCTGTTCCTGCGATATGCATGGCCATTTGGTTTGGTGACAATATAGGACCGAGGTGCATCCGTGTTGCTGGAGACTACTACTGGTTTCCATGTTTTCTCCTCCCGCACGTGAACTCTGTCTCCTGGACTCCGCTGAGGGAGTGGCTTGAAGCTCTGGTCATAGTAGTATTTCTGCTTCATCTGGTGTCTGTTGTGTTATCCCGGTAAACGTGTGCGGTTCCAGTAGTTTTGCAGAGGTAGGGAGTTGGGTTTGTGTTCTGCGACCAAGGAATAATTGTGCTGGAGAGGGAAGCCCATCACGTGGTGTGTTTCTGTAGTCCAGAAGTGCAAGATGTGGATCAGTTTTATCCGCCTTTGCTTTTTGAAGAGTTTTTTTGCTGTCTGAACTGCTTTTTCTGCTCTGCCATTGGACTGGGGGCCCAGCGGTGATGATGTGGTGTGCTTTATGCCATAGTCCTTGGTGAACTGCCTGATCTCTGCAGATGTAAACTGGGGCCCATTATCGGAAATGAGCTCATCAGGGATCCCATATCGTAAGAACTGTTGCTTGCAGCAAGTGATTACTGCTGAAGACTTGGTGCTGGCAAATGTTGACCTCGATGAAGTTTGAGTAGTAGTCAACCAACACCATGTACTGTTCAGTTCCTATATCGAACAAATCAGAGCCAACTTTCTGCCATGGTCAGAGAGGAAGCTCGTGTGGTATCATTGGCTCTTTGCGATTTTTGTGTTGGTTAGCACTGCATATCGGGCAGCGACTAACCATGTCAGTTATTTGCACAGACATGTTTGGCCAGAACATGATATCTCGTGCTAACCGCTTTGTTTTCTTGATATCTCGGTGACTTCGATGTACTTTGGTTAGCATGAGTTTGGTCAGGTGTGCTGGGATGATAACTTTGTCATTTTTGAAGATGAGATCCTCTTCA
This sequence comes from Patiria pectinifera, assembly GCA_029964075.1. NCBI lineage: Eukaryota > Metazoa > Echinodermata > Asteroidea > Valvatida > Asterinidae > Patiria > Patiria pectinifera. The sequence continues at coordinate 1,772,113 of CM057145.1, read as the reverse complement.
AGTGTGAGCTGTTCGCGAAAGTCCCAGTATAGTGCAAGGTCGGCTGATACTTGTGACTTCAGGTCAGGCCAACCCTCACGAATAGTTGCTGCCAATTGCTGCATAACTGGCTCATTTGCGGTTTCACGCTGAAGTTCCGATATCCTTTCAGCTGACATTGGTAGGCAAGTTACCATGCATACCGGGATTTCACAGTTGTCGTCCTCGGGGTCGGGGATGTATGGTGGGAAGTTGCGGCTGAGTGCATCTGCAACTACAAGTTCAGTTCCTTTTCGGTAGCGCAAATCCAACAGGTATTGTTGTAGCTTGAGGAGCATGTCTTGGTGGCGTTTGTTCAAGCGATTTTTTTCATGATCGCCTCGAGCGGTTTATGATCAGTCTCCACGACGAAGCTTCGGCCAAACAAATACTGATGGAATCGCTCACATCCAAAAGTAATTGCATACAGCTCTTTTTCGATTTGTGCATAGTGACGCTGAGCTGGGGAGAGGGCTTTTGATGCATATGCCACTGGCTTGTTATCCTGGAGTAGGACAGCCCCTACACCATCTTTGGAGGCATCAGTGTGGACTAGCACTGGTTTGACCAGCTTCTTCAGCTTATCAAAGCTGAACTGTTGCTCGGATGTCCAGTGCCATGCAGTATCTTTCTCCAGTAGCTTTCTGAGCAGAGCTGTGATGCCAGCCATGTTGGGTACAAACTTTCCAAGGTAATTAATCATACCCAGGAATTGCTGCAGTTCAGGTTTGTTGGATGGTTCTTGCAGGCTCGTGATTGCTCGTATTTTCTGCTTGTCTGGTTTTAGCCGTTCGGGGGTGAGCGTATGGCCAATGTATGGGACATTCGCGACTTTGAAGCGACATTTGCGAGGATTGAGCTTCATGTTTCTCTCCGCAACAAGCTACAGTACGCGTTCCAGTAATTCGTCATGCTGTTTCTCGTTTTCACCCCATACTAGAATGTCATCCATGATGACCTCCACATCTTCAAAGCCTTCAAAGATCTAATTCATTGCTCGCTGAAAAATTGATTGTATTGATTGTACTGTATTGATGCCAAAGGGCATGCGTAGGTAACGGTAACGACCATACGGTGTATTGAAGGTGCATAGCTTGGAACTCTCTTCATCCAGTTGCATTTGCCAATAACCACAATTGGCATCAAGTCACGGTGCTGAAGATTTTTGCATTTGGCATTCTTGCAGCAACTTCTTCGACTGTTTTCATTGGAAAGTGTTCTCTGCGTAGTGCGTCATCGATCTTTGGGGTCTAAGCATATGCGTACCTTGTCAGTGCCTTTCTTATGGACCACCACCATGCTATTGACCCACTGGGTAGGCTGCTCTTCTTTCACGATCACTCCCAGCTTCTCCATTCTTTTTAGTTCATCCTTGACTTTGTCACGCATAGCCACCGGCACTTTTCTGGGTGCATGAATGACTGGTGATGCTTCAGGTTTCACATGGAGATTCTGTTTGCCCTCAAGGCAACCAAGGCAACCAAGACCCTCAAATACATCATATTTGTTGAGCATGTCAGGGCCAGTATTGTTCTCAAGTGTTTCGATGCGCTTGATCAATCCCAGTCGTTCGCATGTGTTCAGCCCGAGAATTGGTTGCACTCTGCCAGGGAGAACTCGGAATTCCATGTCATACATCTTGTCTTTGTGTTCGCATAGCATTGCGATTTCCCACTGGGTTTCATTTTGTCACCAGAGAAGGAAATCAACCGTTCACATGAGCGTTGTAGCTTGGAGCATAGCTTGTGATGCACACTCATTGCACTGTGCACCGGTGTCTAGTTTGAACCGTACAGTGCGAATCGCGACTTTCAAGTCAAGCATCCAATCGGCTGATGTGTGGTGATCTTGTAATTTCACCATATCTACGAAGAATTCATCTTCTGTATCACAGAGTCAAAGTCAGAATGTTCAATTCCATGCACTGTCTTGGATGCGTGTTTTCTGCCAGGTGTGCGTTTTTCTTGGGACATGCAAACATCAGCAAAGTGGTTTTGTTTACCACACTTATTACACGTCTGTCCATATGCTGGACAATGTCCTCGTTCATGTTGCCTGCCACAGTATTTACATACCTGATGCAGTCATATCCTCCTGAAATCTCTGTTTCCATTTCCTCCAATTTCCAGCATTATGTCCACCCATTCTGAGTCCATCTGGGGGCCTGATGTTATCCATGCTTAATGAGGTTTGTCAAAGTTAATTTCTGACACCATGTAATTGTCGCGAGGTGGCAACCCCAACGATGATAAGGGTGGTCAGGTTCACCCTCATGAAGATAGAGTAAGGTAAAAAACAGGTACAATTGAACTGGAACACTCAGACGGTTGTTTACTCTGATTCACTTGATTAAGTTTTAATTTAACTCAATGTCTCCAATTATACAAAATAATCAAAATGAAGATCCGAATAAAGATTCCAAGAAGACGACAATGAAGATCCGATTAAGACACAGGGAAAGACCCAAATGAAGTTCCCTGAATGAAGACGATGACTAAGAAGACCATAAAAGAAGACCCTGTTGACCATGAATACAATGAATTGATCTTAAACTTTTGTAAGTCTTGTTCCAAAGTCACTGGATTAAATTAATATTATAAACAACAGGTATTTTAATTAAACAGCATTAACTATAAATGATATAGTTGTTTTGTAGACAGTGTCATGATCACTCCAAAATAATACTAAATAGGATGACTAATTAATCAAGCATACAAAGAGAATTACAGTCTTACCCTGATATAAAATACAGAAGGCCTGTAATGCACTTGAGATGTCAACCTTCAAAGCTTGTGACAGCAAATTCTCAGCTATAAATTAAAATACATAAAAATACAAATAGCATACACGGGGAACATATTTAAGGAAATAGCTTCTATCATAAAAGGTCCCGTGCACCAATAAACAATGCGACATGCACGAACAACATTTCAAAAAAAAACGAGTAGGTCTTATTCTACAGTGTGGTCGAGATTCAACGTTGTGCTGGGCATACGCACACTACGTACTGAATGTACACAATGCTGAACTCAATGTCGCCATTATATAATGCATTGTGCAGTGAATGTGTACGAAAACGGTCATTCAACTCTACAAAGGTTTTGACACTTTTACACAAAACTAACACCCTAAAAACTATAAAAATAAATCAGTTTGACAATAATCATATCAACCAACCTCTTCTATGTCCCTTACATTATCTACTCAATACTTAATTAGAATCCAACTTACCCCCAAAATGAGGGAAAAGTGGGCGACTTTTAGACAAAGGTTGGCTCGGTCTGAGCTTCTTTCACGGCCCACTCGCAAGAGGACAAACCATGTGAGCGGTTGCGCTCTTACCGAAATGCAATGACTACAACCCCTCGTCGCGCATACAATTGACTCAGAAGGAGTGTTAACTTTAATTACTGACAATGATGATGACATACTGTTACCAAATAATCATTCTCAAGATAGAGTTATCAAATGACCTAAATGTCGCCGAACATTATGTCCAAACTTGTTAACTAGAGCATTAGGCTAGCGGGGTAAGTACACCAAAAGGAACAGCCAGAAAATAACATTGCATTATTCATGCTCCTCCTGAATTATTCATCATTTTAAACCCAAAAACCCATATCGTTACATAATGATCGGATGAATCGGGTGGAATAAAAAGCACACTTGAGATGTTTCAGCTATAGTGCTAATTGTGTATTGAGTCTAAACAAGATGGCTGCCTACATACCTGGACTACACTCACATGGTTATGTGCTCTAGACAATAGAGGGCGCTATGCATAATTATAAGTGGCACAGTTAAATCATAAATGCACACATTCATTACAGTCATCATTATTGGCCTAATTCAATCCAATGCTGGACGAAGGCGTCTCCACTAACTTTCCATGCTTTTCGGTCCTTTTGTCAGTTGTTTCCATTTCGTCCATGAAATCAGAGATTTCATCTCATGACTCATCATCTGGACGCAATTTAATTTAATGCATAATTTATTTTTTGAGTGAACGTGTCTACCTGGGCAAAATTAAAGGCAAATGTTCTGTTTGGACCGAGACTGCAGCCTATCGCCAACGTTTTCTCCATGTTGACACAAGACACTGTTGATGGAAAGAAAAACAATGTTTTGTCTCAATATTCTGTATTGTTTGTCTTTTTTTCAAGGTCAATTATTAGGCCACAATCCTAATCAATGCATCACTTCATTTTTGAATGAGCGTGTCCACATGGTCTATCGTTTCTGTGCAACATTAAATACACATGTTCTGTTTGGACCGTGACTGCAGCCTATCTCAAACTTTTTCTCCGTGTTGACACAAGACACTGTTGATGGAGAGAAAAACAATGTTTTGTCTCAATATTCTGTATTTTTTGTCTACTTGTCATGACCAACCAACTGGCCACAATTCAATTCAATGCGTAACTTATTTTCTGAGTGATACGTGTCCACTTGGACTATCGTTTCTGTGCAAAATTAAAGGCAAATGTTCTGTTTGGACCGAGACTACAGCCCATAGCCAACTTTTTCTCCATGTTGACACAAGAAACTGTTGATTCAAAGAAAAACAATGTTTTGTCTCAATATTCTGTATTGTTTGCCTTTTTTTCCATTGATTAGGATTGTGGCCTGATGATTATCAGGCCACAATCCTAATCAATGCATCACTTCATTTTTGAGTGAGGGTGTCGCTTGGACTATCGCGTTTGTGCAAAAGTAAGGCAGATTTTCTGTTTGGACCGTGACTGCAGCCATTTGCCAAGTTTTTCTCCGTGATGACACAAGACACTGTTGATGGAGAGAAAAACAATATTTTGTCTCAATATTTTGTCATGTTTGTCTATTTTTCATGACAGATCATCTGGCCACAATTCAACTTAATGCATCATTTTATTTTTGAGTAAGCTCGTCCACCTGATAATTGACAATTTAAATAATACGTAGATCAAGCAAAAACGTTTCCTGCTAATTCCCTTGCAATGCACCACCAAAATGATTTCTATTGAATGTTAATGGTTGCCATGACATTTGAATAAAACGTTGAATTCATACATATTTGGGTATTTACCAGAAATCATGTGTTTGTAGTGCATCCAAGTGACGTTGCACATTACAATACTCCCCAAAATTACCATCAATTACATCAATACAGCGCCGTCAGTTGTCAGAAGAAAACATGAATTTTTGTATTGAGTTGAAAATACTCACAACAAAGTGCACTGCACCAAAATAATTTGTCGCATAGGTTTGTTTTGCAGGCCATTTTAGAGGAGTGGACATTGTGTTTCAGTGTAAAATTCATGTCATGTTCCCGTTTTGATCTCTTTGGCTAGGGCCACCATTGTTAAAGGGGAACCTGACCGCTCCTACTTTTACACCGGTGTCAAGTCTAGCCCAGTGAGCCCGGTCAACGACATCCCGCTGCGTAAGTGTTTGTTTTAGGTTTGTTTTATACAGATGTATTACAGTGGCGTCACCAGACTTTTCAGTCTGGGGGGCACAGGGGGCACCAGCATTTGATGGGGGGTGAATATATATATATATTTTTTACCAAACCAAATCTCAGATGGAGGGGCACTCGGGGGCACTAGGTTTAGGGGCACGTGCCCCCTTTGGCGACGCCACTGATGTATTATAAGGGAAGTTTGGCGTCGATTCGGATGCCATTTTGAGTCCAACTAGTGTCCACTTTTAAAGAAATGTCCTCTTTTTAAGGAAATTTTGACATTCGAAGGTTTTTCTAAAGAAATGGAGAAAAAAACCCAATAGTTCCGGGTATTGACATTTTGAGAAAATCCCCAAAGAGAAATTCTTAGGAGTATCAACATTCTCAGCAAAATCAAAAACGTTTCTCCGAACTCCAATATTAGCAGCAAATTCTGCATACTCTGAAAAGTTAGTTGTTTTATTGATTATCCTGTCCGTTTCAGAATGACTTGAAACAAGACTAATAGAATAAAACTGGCTGCGCATGCGCACAAATTGATTTCCTCAAAAGAGACTGGATATTTTGAGTTCTGTACTGACCTCTACTCACCCTCTAGCAAACAAGGAAATTAGTATATCAGGCTTTTTGGTGGTTTAAGAAATAAGGAACTCAATGAGGAAATAAGGAAATTTGGCTCTCAAGATAAGGACATTTTGATTTTGATTGTTGAAGCACTGAGTTCGCGTACGTAACGTTATGGGGCGTTCATACTCATTAGATTTTAATTTGCGTCGTTTTTTTTCTCTCATGACGTTAACATTAACAACACCTACACACACAAAAATAATGGTAACCCCACAACTGGTATGGTCCCTCATATATTTCATATGGCAATATATTATGAGACCCTGAATAAGTTGGTTCTTGGTTCTTGGTTGGTTCTTCTCCTAAATACTCCACGTGTGAGTTTATACAGGAGGCCAGAAACACCGGGGCAAACCCCTTCTCTTAGCGATAAGTGTTTACTGGGTTCTTTTACGTGCATTTATACAACACACGGGACCTACGGCTTAACGTCCCATCCGAAGGACGAAGCAATAATGGTTAAGTGCCTTGCTTAAGAGCACAAGTGTCCGCCGGCGGGCTCGAACCCACGTCACTGTTGCCTCTGAAACACCAGAACGTGAGTCCGGTGTTCTTAACCGCTAGGCCATCACACTCCACTTGGTGATTTTACATGAGTTTGATTCAGCAGGCATGTCATTTTCAGCGGCGGCGGAACGCTTTTCAAATGGGGGGGGGGGGGCGATATTTCCAGACTTGTTGTGTTCATGTTGAGGGGTCTTTAGTTTAGCTGACGAATGCGATATGCTACCCTGTCTCTTTAATGCGTCATTCGTCTTCATTGTATTACGACTGACGTCCAGGGTATGAACTTCTGCTGCCATAGCGAAACAAATTACAACATAATGTAACAAAATTTGATTCTATTATTGTCCCAAATGTACCTTTTCAATGTACCTGGGGGGGGGGGCTGGAACATTTCATGGGGGGCGTCATGCAGATCAATGATATTTTTTTAGAAACTCTAAATCTCAGTGGGGGGGGGGGGGCGACTGTGGTGCGACAAGGTTTCTTGGGGGGCTGTCGCCCCCCCCCCCCCCCTGGCTACGCCACTGTTTGGCGGTTTGAGACATATCTTTTATTTGTCCCCTTGTCTAGTATTATTTTGTGATCAACATCAATGTATTTTTCATTAAAAGGGCACTAGGCCCTGAAATTCCCGAAAATGTTATGTTTTGGATAGTTTACTAAACCTATTTCAAACATCTGGTTGAAAGAAAACCAACCTTATGTCTCACCGTTCCCGAGAAAAGACGAAAACAAAACCCCGCTTGTTTACATCGGACATGACGGAGTACGAATACGTTTTTCGTGTCGTTCACAATAAAGAGCGTAGAAAGTCACTGCCAACCACTCAACAGAGCATAGCGCGCGGCACGCGGAGCTGGGCGATAATTCAACGAAATTTGAGAAACAAAGGCAGTGTCCTGACACTTATTTCTTGGGAATCAAGCTAGTCAGATCAGCATAATATAACTAATAATAATATTCATGATAATGTTGGATGGCTTTTTCGGGGAATACAAGAATACTCATATAGACTTATTTATGTTCAACTATATACATGCATATGGTAATTTAAATGCTGGCTGATTTAAGCAGTAATATTCACAAGCCATTCCTCCACTTCTCAAATTGAGTGTGTTGCGCCGTGGTGAATACCTGATGTGCAGTTGTTGCGTATTTGTATTTGACAGGACTTTTGAAATATGACATTTTTATCAAATGCATTATACTCAACGCAAACATTGGTTTGGTGTCGTATGCAAATTTCCGGCTTTCCGTCTTATCTCGCACGATTGCGGACGTTATAGAAACATCTTGCTTATATTTGCGGCAGCTGGATTATAAGGCAGCCAATCAGCGTTTGGATTCTTAGGCAGCCAATCAGCGTTTGGATTCTAAGGCAGCCAATAAGCGTCAGGAGGTTGCTGCCAAATCGCTTCAAATGACCGATCCGTAGGCAGTGGTATTTGTGATTTACGTGCCGTTGTGGGTGGGCCGTTCATACTCCACGCGAATGCGAAGCAAATTTGACGTCAGGGAAGCATTCGCTGCAAAATTCGCCGGAGTTGAAATGTGTTCAACTTATGCGAATTCGCATAGGAAAAAAAACACTCCCTGACGACACAAATTCGCGTTGGCTTTCGCGCCGAGTATGAACCTCGCTTAAGCCCGGTTCATTCTTCATGCGAAGCGAATTTGACGTCATGAAACATTCGCTGAGAAATTCGCCCGAATTGAAATCGCAGCACGAATAGTTGCCATGACGTCACAGATTCGCTTTTGCTTTCGCATGAAGTATGAACCAGGCTTTAAGAAGTCGAACAGCGAATCTTGTTTGGATATGGGATTCCATAATTTAAATAGGGTGGGACATTTCGCTTATATACTTGTACCTCTATAGTTTCATGTGCTACATGTCATTTTGTAATGCAGCAATATAGCGTCTTGATGTGTCACACGGCCTATTCCCTACCATACCTGGGAGTTTATCCTTATTTTAAACATAAATGTGTAATAAATAGCACGTGACATTCTACACGGACTATATCGGCCTCATGTTCCAATGGTTGGAACAGTTGAATGTATTTTACTATTCTAAGAAACTTCTTGGTATTCCGGTAATTTTTTTTATTTCATGTGAAATGCCAAGATATTTTTTTAAACATGAATGTTTCTCTGAGGTGAGTACGTACGATTAGAAATCATCCTGTGCAAATTACAGCAAGAGAAAGGGCAACAACCCCCGTGTTAAATGCCCATAGAAGGGTCAGGGAGGGGTCCGAAAGCTCAAATACAAAATGGCGCACTTTCAGGCTCTATTGGTGGATAGCCTTACCCATTTTTTTGCCATGTCTAGCGGAGTTGTCAATTCGTTCGTGCTAACCCCAGCCCAACTTATAGACACACATTTACATGACTGCAGCCTTAACGTACTTGTTATTTTATTATTTGCCTTTCAGATACCTACCCGCCGATAGCATTTCCATCTCCATCTACGGAAACCATGTCTCCAGAACCGACAGAGGAGGCAACGACGGAGCCTGTATTCGTAGGTTAGGAGTTTAGCATATAGACAGTTAGTAAAAGTATATGTAGTATATACTTATCTTCAAGTGTATACTAATAACCTACTGATTAACAACTAGTTTGTTCAAATGGTGCCTTGCCCAACCCAACCGTTGTTATAAATTCGCTAACCCCGCCCAACCGTACATCTACACGACTGCAGCCTTTATATAGGGTTAGCCAAAAAAGCGAAACCCAAATGTTGGGACTTCTGTTGTAGTGAAGTTCTGCATGTAGCACTTAAAGTCTAGAATATGAAAGCCCAGTTCATAAGCTTTCTTTTGGTACAAGAATCATTCAAATCACTTGTGTACTTCTGAAGTTACGGAATTTTAAACACAACCAGCATTTTAAAGTTCTGTCCACGGATCACAAAAAAAGGTGTGCGTTCTTTCAGCAAAACGAAACAATTCACACACATCCCTATGTGATTTTGTTTACGTTTTGCTGAAAGATTACCCCCTGTTGATCCTAGGAAAGAATTATAAAACGGTGGTCGTGTTTAAAATGTCATAACTTCATAATTACATAAGTGAATTGAATGATTATTGTACTACAAGAAAGCTTATGGATTGGGATTACATATCTTAGATTTTGGAAGTGCTACATGCAAAATTTCACAAAAACAATGGTTCTGACATTTGGGTTTCGTTTTATTTTATTTTTACCCACCCTGTATTTTTTTTTCCTTTTGCCATTCAGAAACCTACCCGACCACGGAAGTTCCTTCTTTATCCACAGAAACAATGTCTATAGGACCGACAGAAGAAGCATCGATGGAGTCTGTTTTCGTAGGTTAGGAAGTTAGCATATACACAGTTAGTAAATGTTAATGTAAACAACCTTTTGGTCAACAGCACAGCACTTGCTTGAACATAATGTATAATGTACGAAGTGCAACCAAAACGGTGGTCGTGTTTAAAATTCTGTAACTTCACAATTACATAAGTGAATTGAATGATTCTTGTACTACAAGAAAGCTTATGAATTGGGCTTTCATATTCTAGATTTTGGAAGTGCTACATGCAGAACTTCACAAAAACAATGGTTCCGACATTTGGGTTTCGTTTCATTTTTTGACTCACCCTGTATTCTTTTATGTTTTTTTTCTTTTGCCATTCAGAAACCTACCCGACGACGGAAATTCCTTCTTTATCCACAGAAACAACGTCTATAGGACCGACAGAAGAGGCGTTGACGGAGCCTGTTTTCGTAGGTTAGGAAGTTAGCATATACACAGTTAGTAAATGTTAATGTTAATGTAAACAACATTTTGGTCAACAGCACAGCACTTACTTGAACATAGTGTATAATGTACGAAGTGCAACCAAAACGGTGGTCGTGTTTAAAATTCCATAACTTCACAATTACATAAGTGATTTGAATGATTCTTGTACTACAAGAAAGCATATGAATTGGGCTTTCATATTTTAGATTTTGGAAGTGCTACATGCAGAACTTCACCAAAACAATGGTTCCGACATTTGGGTTTCGTTTTATTTTTTTGACTCACCCTGTATTCTTTTTATGTTTTTTTTCTTTTGCCATTCAGAAACCTACCCGACGACGGAAATTCCTTCTTCATCCACAGAAACAATGTCTATAGGACCGACAGGAGAGGCATCGACGGAGCCTGTTTTCGTAGGTTAGGAAGTTAGCATATACACAGTTAGTAAATGTTAATGTAATGTAAACAACATTTTGGTCAACAGCACAGCACTTGCTTGAACATAGTGTATAATGTACGAAGTGCAACCAAAACGGTGGTCGTGTTTAAAATTCCGTAACCTCACAATTACATAAGTGATTTGAATGATTCTTGTACTACAAGAAAGCTTATAAATTGGGCTTTCATATTCTAGATTTTGGAAGTGCTTTTTGTAGAACTTCACAAAAACAATGGTTCCGACATTTGGGTTTTGTTTTATTTTTTTGACTCACCCTGTATTCTTTTTATGTTTTTTTTTCTTTTGCCATTCAGAAACCTACCCGACGACGGAAGTTCCTTCTTCATTCACAGAAACAATGTCTATAGGACTGACAGAAGAGGCATCGACGGAGTCTGTTTTCGTAGGTTAGGAAGTTAGCATATACACAGTTAGTAAATTTAAATGTAAATGTAAGCAATCTTTTGGTCAACAGCACATCACTTGCTTGAACATAATGTATTATGTACGAAGTGCAACCAATCGCGGTAGATCAGCGTTAACGCAGCTTGTGAAATGTTGTCCAATTACATGATATACAAACACAACCTACAAAATTCCATAGACTTGTCTAAGGGGCGTGGCTAACTAGCAAACGGCGATAAATCATTGGTGCCTAGCCCAGTTTGCATCGTATACGGTTTTGTTTGTCTAGGCACTTACCCCACCCAAACGTTTAGGGACATATTTACACGACTGCTTCCTTTACGTTCTTTTTATTTATTTTTTCCTGTCATTTAGAAACCACCGCGAAGACAGGAGTCCCATCTTCATTTAGGCCTACAGATACCATCCCTCCAAAATCGACAGAAGATCCATCGTCTGTCACAGGTAAGGAATTTAGAAAATATACAGTCAGTAATGTTCTTATGAAATGTTCACTGCTTATACTTTTCAGACAAACTCAGCATTGTGGAAGAAGAAAAAGAAGTTAAGTTATTCGTTCAAAACAACGAATCGCGAAAATTAAAGTATATATGAATTAGGCCAATAAGGACTATCTGAAGTTAATTCAGTTTAGGCTACCAATCTGATTGGTCTTTTTCATTGATCTTATTACTCAGTATATTATATGCCTTCTATTATAGGCCTGCTAATCTCATCTGTAATCGATTTGCAATGATGATTGGTTTTTTTCTTAGATTGGTCTTATTGGGGCGATTATTTCTCTACTGAAAGGACAGTTTTACCAGAATCAACTGAACCACCAACAGAGTCTACCACCAGAGGTAGGTAGCCTAAAAGTTTACTATTGTGTCAGTCTACCGCCAGAGGCAGGTAGCCTTAAAGGTTTACCCTTGTCAGTATACCGCCAGAGGTAGGTAGCCTCAACGCAGTCTACCCGGCGCCGGAGGTAGGTAGCCTTAACGTTTTCCCTTGTCAGTCGACCGCCAGAGGTAGGTAGCCTTTACGTCTACCCTTCTACCGGACTGTTCCTTACTTAATTGATACAACTTTAGTATATTACCTTGTTGTTAAGTCGGTATACCAAAGTTGTGTTTTTGTTGCAATGGAAGTAATATTTATTTTATTTTTTTGGCTTTTTTCTTCATTAACCGTTGGTGTAAACAGTTAAGCAAGATAATCATTGTGATTTTTGTGCTGCTTTGTTACCCATCTTGAACTGTTTTTTTTGCACTTCATCTTTTCCACTCCTTATTGTTTATAGTGAAGTGTGCTTTGTATATTACTCTTCTCTTTTTCCTCGCCAATCTTTGTGACTCATTAGCTATAACAATTCAACAATTTGAACATCAAATAAAACCACAGGTGTATTCATTATGTGGGACAATGTCAACACAAAGTATCTATCCGGGTTATGAGAGTCACAAAATATAAGCTGTTTGTTGGCACTTGGCCCACGGTCTAGTAGACCGAGGCCAAGGCTCTCGGAGGAACAAATATGATGGTCGCTGCTTGTCATGCTGTATGTAACCAGCCGTTTACCTTTTATATTGGGACCACTAGGGAACCTTAATTCCCAAAATGGCGACTACTGTGTGCCGGATTTTGGTAATAGATCATGACAGAGGAAGAAAAAGTAATGTGAAAAAAGTTTACATCCCACCTTTAATAACCTTTGAACAATTAAGGATTGTGCTGAAATAGTCCATTTGGGATATTAACTAATCTCGATTGATCTTTGTGTATAAAGGTTCTCTGTAAAAGTGGTCGAATGATGGTCCCATTTTGGCTTCATTTCATGACAGATACTGACGATTGTTCTCCTAATCCCTGTATGAACGGCGGAACCTGCACAGATGGTGTCCATTCATTCTCATGTGATTGTCCAGTAGGATACGGAGGTGCTGACTGTTCCCCAAGTAAGTATAAAATTCTCCCTCGCCCTCCAAAGAGTGTCCACCGAAATTCGATTGTCACGTAGCTTTCCAAGTCACCAAGGTTTTTGCCGTAGGGTACCCCCGTCCGCCCACACAAGTTGGTAATATTTTCCCAGAATCTCAGGAATTCGCTTATGTAATCTTGGGGATGTGGCAGAGTATTTGTAGCAGCGGCATAGTCAGGGTTCTGCCCATACCAGTTCAAAGTGGACTTTCCATAATGCACCTGTATAGAATACAAACGCAGATATGCAAATAGCTGTGCGAAAGACGTACAGAATTTCGAGTTTTCCATAGGTTTGTTTGCACAGACATGGATTCGCTTAACATGTTTCACTTTGTACATTAGTCAGCGCTATAGTAGTTTAATATAGCTCTATAAAAAATAATAATGTGTTGAAATACAGCTATTTTTCCCAATGTCTTACCATACCCCATCCAATCCGTCGATCTTAGCATCAGGCCAAACTGTTCACGATACATTGAACAAATGATCCTTCTCGATCGTCTAACCCATCAAATTAAAGGCTATATTTCTGGGACCTCACTTCATTGAGAAAAAGCTATGTATTATGATTCCGTTACCATACGTGTAGGTAGTGCTCGCCCCTAAAGTGACAAAGAACATAATCTCTGAAGTATATCTTGCCCCATTGCCCCACCCAACCCTCATAAAATTGTTCCGTCGCCTGTTCGGAAGGGGCTGTTGAGAACTGCTCATGCAAGCAACGCACACTATTCAGTGTGTTGTTTCCAAAGGTTAAACGTACATTTGAACTCTTGAGGGCTTTTAACCACCCGGTATACTATTTTAGCAGCTTTACCTAACACAAGTTCTAGCTGGAATCGGTCCTGTTTCCTAGAAATAAACTTAATTAATAGGATGTTTGTCGGTCTCTGAGTACTCGGATAAAAAGACATGAATAAGGCGTGTTGAATTGTCTTCGTCAGAGAGTACTGTAAATAAAGGTAAATACTGTAAATAAAGGTAACGCAGGAGTGATTCTTTGGCAATGTAAATTAACAGTTACTCATGCATAAAATGGAATAGAAATAAACAAATAGAGGGGGCTATATTTTTACACTTGTCACATACACATCGTAAATTGTCACTGATAACTTTCACAATCGTATTTCCCTCTCTGTTTTTCATGTGTAATCTCGTACAGTATCTGTACGTCTTGTTCAAGGAGATGTTCCCAGCGAAGGCATGGTAGAGGTTAAGTACGGAGACCAGTGGGGAAGAATATGCGGTAACAAATGGAGAATTAAGGAGGCCGACGTTATTTGCCGACAGCTCGGATACCATTCTGCATCTCAGGCTTGGCAGAATTACTTACTCTGGAGATCAGAACCGTTTATTTTAGGCAATGTCCAATGCATTGGAAACGAGACAAACATCGACCAGTGCGATCACAGTGAATGGTTCGCTGGCTACTGTAACTGCCCTGTTGGGGTGACTTGTAATGTCATGGCACCGTTACCTCGTAAGTTGATTACAAGTGAAACAGAAAGGCTGGGACACTGGTGATTTTGTTTAAAGTATTAGCAAATCTTAGTCATGATTTGCTAGGTGATATTTGGTAAATTGTACAGTACCTCACAAAAAGCAGTATTTGCAGCAACGAAATTAAGGATGCCAAATTTGAGTGCCTAGCTGCCTTAAATAATTCTGGGACGACGTTTGGAGTTTCCATGGACAATCGTGAAAAGAACATTACACACACACACACAAAACCTCAAATAAGAGGAAAAGTTCATACGAAAGTCAAACAAAAATGATTCCAAACCTAATTTATTCTGTGGAATGAATTAAGAGATTTGCTGAGCCTGTGTTATGTTATGCCCTCATCGCACATAAACCTTTCTACTGGTTTTGACGCTTTAGTTTTAGTTCGTCTAGCCGATGGAAGAACCCCACATGAAGGCAGAGTGGAACTGTACTATCGATGTTTTTGGGGCACAGTCAGTGACAGGGACTGGACCATTGAAGATGCAAACGTTATCTGTCGACAGCTTGGTTACCCTTCTGCAGCCCAGGCTTGGGGCGGGGCTCACTTTGGAAGAGGGCAGATTATCCTCCACGACATTGAGTGTGATGGTGATGAGTCAAGTATTGAAGAGTGTGATTACGGCGGCCTCATTTCAAATTACTACGGTTATTTCTTCTTTAATCATGACAGAGACGTGGGTGTGACCTGTAATATACCATCCCCCCAACCAGGTGAGTAGTCTGAGTTTATATCACCCGTCGTCCAACCGAGCACTTTCTGTCTCCGGTCCAATGTCTGATATAGGGTCAAAAAAAAGCCAAACTCAAAAAATAATTTTTCATATTTAAAAAAATATTTTATGTTGCATTAAAAATAATAATGACTGGAAAGCCAATTTCATAAGCTACTTTTAGATGAAAAAAATATTGAAATTGGTCAATCCGTTCATTTGTATCACCATTTAAACACAATGACCTAAAAACCTGTCTCGTCCAAAAATGCGATTTCAAGAATCGTTGTTACACTTGTCTGCAAATATCACCAGCGATAAAATCTCAGTTTTAATGTTAAAAATTTTCAACAAATTCTTTTGAAGACCTGTCTTAAAAAAAATATGAATCATATTGTTTGCCTTACCAGGGTTGTTAATATAGATATTGTGTACTACAGTTGGTGACAGTTGTTAGAATAAGTATTCGGTGTCATTTTTTTTTTTGTTCCAGAGAGTCAAAACACACAATAAATTGCCTATATTTGGACGAGACCGAATTTAGGCTCATTTTTTTTAACGGATTGAGCAATTTCGGTATTTTTTTCTTTCTAAAGGTGACTTATGAAATTAGTTTTCCAGTCATTGTTGTTTTTGGCGCTACATTTTTTTTTTAAATATGAAATCTATTTTTTGGAGCTAAGGCTCCCCTTTTTGACTCGACCTGGATATCTAAGCATATAAAGTGTGCGATACCACGCCGGCCAATCGCGGGCGTGACGTGACACGCAAGAGGGCATTACGCGCGCATTACGCGCGTTATTTCAAAGAATAATGATGTGATGATCATTCGAAGCCACAGGATGTTCGCTCATTGAAACATATCGTTAAAGGCCGCGTGACGCAGCCTGAGTTTTGCTCAATTCACAACGTCAGAGCATAATAGATGTCGTGTCTAGGTATTATTCATAGGTGTCTACTTTTGTACGAAAGAGGTTTTAGGGTCATTGAGTTTAAATGGTGATAGACTTTGTACGGATTGAGCAATTTCGATATTATTTCTTTATCTGTAAGTAGCTTATGAAATTGGCTTTCCTGTCGTCATTATTTTTGGTGCTACTTATTTTTTTTTAAATATGAAATGAATGTATGTGGGTTTGGGTTCTGCTTTTTTCTTTTACTAATCCTGTGTATCTTTACTTATTAATAGCACACATTTGTGAGAGGCACTGCGGGGAAGGGTTTGAGATCTCGATAATTTTTGTAATGATCAAACAGTCAAAAAGTCGTTAACGGTTCTAAATTGGGTGTCAAACGGGGTTTTTTTCTCATCTAGTTTTGGTGCGCCTTGTGAATGGCAGCACGCCTTATGAAGGTACAGTGGAAGTTTACTACGACGACCAATGGGGTACAATATGTGGCGATGGTTGGAGCATTGAAGAGGCCAACGTCATCTGTCGTCAGCTCGGCTACCCTTCTGCATCCCAGGCTTGGCAGAATGCTGCCTTCGGTCAAGGACCGGGACCGATTCTCCTTGAAATTGTTGCATGTAGTGGCAGTGAGTCAAGCATTGATCAATGTGAGCACAGTGGATGGTTCAGTCATGACTGCAGTCAAGACCAGGATGCTGGAGTGACTTGTGGTGAATCACTGGACAGAAAGGCTCCACCTGGTAAGCTCATTGCATAGACGGTTATAACATGGAGAAATTTCACCCATGGTTATAAACAGACGATGTTCTCTGTTCTAAAGAGCTTATGTATTTTTTTTTAATTTCTAGGTCTACGGAGAAGCACTATTTCTCCCACTTTAACCATTGGACCTCAAATGATGACCAACGCAACTTATTACCACGGGAAAAAAAGCACCCTAATCTGTTGCCTTCAGAATATGTCAATGCCCCTAAAGCCTGCTGCACACGAGAGCTATACGTGTTGAGCTAAAAGTCTCTCGAGGCCGTTTGCTCAGCACGAAGCTCACCGTGTGCGTTTTCTGCCTCGCGATGCCGTGAGGCCAATTTCGATCCTGCTTTGATTTCTTTCGTCTCGCGAGGCGAAAATCTCACACTGTGTAACGAACTGGATCTACGTGCTGAGCCAAAAATATTAACGAACAAATGAAATCACGTACTCTGTACGTGATTTTTAAGATTTTGTGTGCAAATCGTCTAAACTCTGCTTGCATTTGTCCCCACTTTTTTTAAGTCACCCGCCTGGCAAACAAGAGCAATGTGCTTTCATTGGTTGGTTTTTAGCTCAGCTTAGCACTTAGCTACGTGCTGTTGAACCAAAAAGTTATTCGAGGCCATTTGCTCAACACGTAGCTCAGGTTCGCCGCACAGTGAGGCGAAAAAAATCAAACAGAGGAGAAATTGGCCTCACGGCCTCGCGAAGCAGAAATGGCAGCAACAAAATTCACCGCACTCAGAGACGTTTTGCTCAGCCCGAAGCTGTCGTGTGCGGCGTGCTTAAGGGCAGAGACGTAGATGGTCTCGGTTTTATGAGTTGAAATTCCTTAAATACCATTTTGTCAAAACGTGAGTGACAACCCTTTATAATTAAATTCATGTACATTAAACCTTTTCCTGATCAGAGAGCCTTCTCTATCTGCCGCCTCCAATTTACACCAATGTGCAACGGAAATTACTGCCACAAATTAAATATCTACAAATTCCAAATCAAACAGTATCATGCGCCGATTGTTAAACAAAAAAAATACTATAGATGAAGTTGTTTGGGTCGGGGTAATATGTAAACCAATGTGTTACGTTTAACAGTGGTATTTTGTTCTCACAATCACTCGGCAAAGCACTTAGTATAGGGGCCTACAGACTGAGTGTTAACAAACACGGTTACGCGCAAACCCCAATGTACAAATCATTGGTTTCTTTAACATCTTGCTTTGTGCTTAAATGAAGAACGTTGGGTATGTTTGCATTATAGTTTCACTTCGTTTGGCTGGTGGAAACACTCCTTATGAGGGACGAGTGGAAGTGTATGACAAATGCCTTTGGGGCAATGTGTATAGCAATGAATGGAGCATACAGGAGGCCAACGTCGTCTGTCGACAACTCGGATACCCGTCTGCATCCCAAGCGTGGAGGGAGAGTCCCTTCGGTCTAGGAACAGGTCTCGCGCTTCTAACCAGTGTTTCATGTTATGGTCATGAATCCGCTGTAGAAGACTGTCAACTCGGCTTCGACCTTGAAGATATCTACTGGTATTCCTCTAGCGCTGTAACTTGCAATCCTACATCTTCTCCTGGTAAGTTATGTTTTGTTTCCATTTTCAGCGTTGGTTGTCGGTTTAAAGCACTTTTTTTCGGACGCATGCTTTCAAACGTATTTTAGCTCTATGAAGGTAACAATAAAACTGGTTTGGTAAATTTTCAACGTTGAAAAGCGAATATGACCATTGGTTTATGCTATGCTTTGATACACATTCAAATTCGTTTGTTATGCGAACACGAGCATTTTTCAAGTCTGTTAGACTCTGTACACCAAATGTAGGTGTTTCGTTCGATATTGGATATTCGACATTCGTTCACCTTTGAACACTCACATTCGCTGCACAAACTTTTTGGAATGTAGAATATTCAATATTAATAACACATGAATAATACATAATAATACCCACATTTTCTAGTTCTAAATGACGTCACACGTCGGTACTCCAATAACATAAACTTTCAAAATCTTAAGAATAGTTTTCAAAATGTAACACGGTGCAGCCCACTGAAATTTTATAACGAATTCGTCCACCGCACTCTTCATTTTTAAAAATCTGCAATTGACTGATGGTTGGAAATCACCTTCATTTATTGAATTTTTCCAAATTATAGCGAGCCAGACGAATTTTTTTCTGTGTGTGTTTAGTACCAGTACGATATTTAATCAAAGTCAGTCTTTTAAAATTATAATTCGGTATGTTCCTTTCGGGTAAATGCAAATGATGATCACATATGCCTTTAAACCACGTACTATTCACTGTATGACATACATATACACAAAACACCTACCTAATGTCCGACAAAACGTAATAAAAAAAACCGTCAAATATCAAAAATGGAACCAAGAACAGAACAGTTGCCAACTTAAAGCTGTTGAGTGGTCAGTAGCTGTCAGATGATCTTATCACATTGACCATCCGTCATTGGGTTACCGAAGAGACATTAAGGTGCCCGCGGAAAGGTCAGCATTTGGACGGTCAAGACGCAGGTGTTTGAGGCCCATTCCTACATTTTCATTCTTTTTTGTGTGTGTGCAGTTGCAGTACGTCTTGTTAACGGAAACACCCCCCGTGAAGGCAGAGTGGAATTGTACTACAAATGCCAGTGGGGTACAATCTACAGTTATAGTACATGGGGTCTTGAAGAGGCCAACGTAATTTGTCGACAGCTGGGCTACCTTTCTGCATCCCAGTCTTGGAATCGTGCTAACTTCGGTCAAGGATCAGGACCGATTCTCCTGTCCAATGTTGCATGTATTGGCAACGAGTCGAGCATTGAGCAATGTGATCACAGTGGATGGTTCAGCCATTCTGGTAGCTCGCGCAGCTATGACGTAGGAGTGACTTGTGATGTTCTACCCCACTTGCCTGGTACCTATATACTTTTGCCTTCATTTTGTATTGTTTTGCTTAACTGAAACCATCAATAGACAGGTCCATTTAGCCCCGCCCAGCCGCCGGGTGTTTTGACAAGTCAAAACCATGATAATGTCCAGCATGCACGTGCGTATGATGCGACAGCTGGAACGTGTAGTGTGGCAATGGAGAGCAGGGGTCGTATTCACAAAACTCAAACTTAAGAGAATACTTAAATCAGACTGAAATCTCAGCAACCTTTTAACTTAAGTGGGTCGCTTAATTTGGTATTGACGAAAGATCTAAAAAAAAAAAGCACCCCACCTATGTTAGCCCTCAACTTAACTTAAATGTTACAAGCAATCACTCTTGCTCATGCATAAATCGTATTCGTCATAGACGTTGCAGTGCAGCGGTAGTGTAATCATCATGTGCCTGTTTCCTTACGCGTGTGCGCATTCTGCGACGAAGTTTCCAAGCCCAACTTAGTCACTGCATGCACTGCACACAAAATCACGCGCACCCAAACATGTGTTCACCGTAGATCGAGGACGTCCTATTGTCCCTCTTTTGTTTGAACTTTAAAGAGAGACTCCCATTGGTTTTGTACACGATCCCAATCTGGCGCGGACATATGCTGGGAATCGTAGACGATGTTGCTCTCTTTAATTTGTTCTCTGGTATTTTTCGTCCACGGTTTGAAAAGATGAACGCGTACAAGCGTTCACAAATTTCGTCATGTACATCGTATGCACTCATTGCATGCATTTCCCAACGTTTACATGTACACATGTGGTAGTTCAACAATAATAAAACGTGAAATGTTCGTTTTATTTACTATCGATTGTGAAATAAACTGTGATGGCAATTTGTTCGTATTCTTTTCTACATGCTAGACAGAAAGAAAGTTATTTTAAATTTAATAGTCGGCAGTCACCGTGGTAAACTGTGCATGCCGTTGCATCGTCAAACGCACCCGCGCCGCCTGCCTAAAAATCAACAAATTGATCAAAAATATCCATTATGGATCGACGAGCTACAATCCTAGGGCTGTCACACATTAACTTCAACTTGGTTTTCCTTTTATTCGGTATTTAACAAGATATCCCTCGGCCCCTAGAAAGTCCAGTTTTGTTCCTAAAAATTACAAACCAACGACAAGAAATCAAGCCGCCATAACACCCTATAGTGGCCCACTAAATTGACTTAAGACAGGTCATACCATACTTAGATTTAAGTTACGGAAATATAAGAGGGGCACTCGGCGAAAACGTTTTGTGAATAGCACTGACATTTTATCGTCTAGGTTGCATGTTAAAAGGGGTGCTTACATTTTTCTAACTTAAGTCGTTTTGTGAATACGGCCCCTGCACGTGATGTTGCCCAACGTCCACGCGCGTAGTAGGCGGGCGGTAATGGATCGGTCTATTGTTTTTGACAATCTTATGCTAAAGCAATTTTCGAGAATCAAAGTTTTTGGTATTTTCTGGGGTTGTTTTGTTTACAGTTGTCACAATAGTGTTGTATTCAGAAAATATAAATTCATAATTGTAATGAAAAAACAACAACCCAAGATGATCACTAATTACTACAGACTAGTGCAAGTGCCGTCAAAAATGCGCCTGATCGGGGCAGCAATTTAGAACTGCTCATGCAAACAACCCTCACGATTCAATGGTGTTGTTAAACTCACACTCACAGTCATGTGGTTGTGAAGGGCGATTTCTAAAGGTTACGTAACACTTCATTTTGAATAACACTACATGTACACACACGTACACGTTGGCGGGCAATATCTTTGAAAATTAATTTCTCCAGTTTAGAAGACCGTATTTTCATGCAACTTTTAGGATTTATTTCCCTTATAATGATCCAAGTATGTGCTAAAAATCATTGTGATATGTTCATTACTTTTCGTTGAAATTGGAAATATAAGCCTGGCAACGTGCATCATTGAAATTTGTAACACTGACGTTTGCAATAGCTTTCAGTCTTTTCAAGCCTCATGAACATTAATAAAGTTCCTATCCAATTTGGTGTGCAGTAAAAATGTTGAGAAAAGCTCCTCCACGAGTTATTAATTGATAAATATCACCTTTTTGCCGGCCTCCATTGGTCGATACAGAGACCAACGCCAAAACACGCTGAGTGACGCTACTGAATATGCTAATCTACAATACGATATTGTGTGGCTTGTCCCAAATCGGTCAACCGTAGCGCCTAAGGCGCTTTGCTGAACAATGCATGTGGCTTGGGTCGGCAGAAATCACCGTCGAAATTTTCTATGGAGATAGTTCAAATTGTAACACTAGCGTTTGCAACAACAGATTAGATGATATAAGTGCTCAACTACTCGTGAAATAACAATATTAAGAAATGTCTAGAAATTGATATCAATACAGAGATTTGGGGAAGATCTCGAACGATTTCTTCCAGACATGAAGGTCAGCTCAGCTATACCAGTAACCAGTATTGACGTTTCGGCATCGATGATGGCGATTTTTTTTCACTGACATGAAGTTTAGAATTTCTTCTTCCGTTATAATCTAACTTTTCAATCATACTGTGCATATTTTCTGAAAAACACAACGTTTAAAAGGCCATGTTTTTCGTGGTGCATGAATTTCACTGCTCTGCTATAGCGTCTAAGTACGTAATCGGATTAGCTTTGCTAATCGGATTAGCTTTGCCTAACAACGGCAAACGCTTGGCCTTAGCAACCACATGACAGCTGCTTTTAACTTGGCATTGCACATTCTGGATTCCCGAGCAGTTCACCCGCCGATTTTGAACTACATACGGTGCCCGGTTCTGCACTAATCGAAATACAGACAGACAGACAGACACACTGAGATTCCTGGAATTATAGTAAGATATTATCTAAAGTTCCTAGAGAGAAATGTTTTCTCTTCAATCACTAACAAATTAAATGCTATGCTCATCTGAACATATTTTGAATAATTTACTTGGACCAAAGTCCCATTGTGTGATGTTGAATGTAAGGTGAACCTAAGTTTTTACCGTCTTTGTAGCATAATTTTTAACTTTATTGTACAGTCGTTCGTCTTGTCAATGGTAATACGCCATATGAAGGCAGAGTCGAGGTCTACTATGAAGACCAGTGGGGTACAATCTGTGGCGATGGTTGGAGCATTCATGAGGCCAACGTCATCTGTCGTCAGCTCGGCTACCCTCCTGCATCCCAGGCTTGGCAGAATGCTGCCTTCGGTCAAGGATCTGGACCAATTCTCCTAGACAGTGTTGCCTGTAGTGGCAGTGAGTCAAGCATTGAGCAATGTGAGCACAGTGGATGGTTCAACCATAGCTGCAGTCATGACCAAAATGCTGGAGTGACTTGTGGTGAAATATACACAAGTTCAACTCCTCCATCAAGTAAGTTTAAGTTTATGGTACGGCAATTACCATTCTAGTGATACTAACTTTCATTAAAATGTAAAATGTTGGTTTAAAGTATCCTGCATGTGTTTTCATTTTTCACTGGAAAATATTCATAGAACTTAAAGAACAATTCAATATAAATTGAGAAGTCGGACACTTTGATCAGCCATATCAAACAATCAGTCAAAATCTTTAATTTTTACCAAAACATACATGTACATATACAATTTGTCAACATTCGAATTATTGTGTATGGATGGGGGTCTCCAAAAAGCATGAGCTTGTCGAATGGAGGCCCCACTTTGTGAAGTTAACAAAGACCCATTACAATTACAAGGGCAACGACAAAAGTTAAAAATTGGTACAGAGCAAGTAATACGAATTAAAATGATGACTATTAGGTGTTATAAAAGGAGATTATACTACCCAATATTTGTCAATTAATTGGGATGTACATACATTTTTAAGAGAAGGATTAAAGGTAATTCCACAGCTTGGGCCCATGTTAAACAGTTATATAGGCGTAACCATCTTGTCTCTACCTTAAGATAAAACTTTGCCTTTGTCAATTAAACATATATTGTTTTAACATTTTCCCACACGAACAAAAACATATTGTGTGGTATTTCCACTGCATAAGTTAGAATGTAGGCCTGTCCACCGAAACCTGTCTATTGTGCGTGTCTCCCAACGGAGGCAACTTTTCAGGTGTTTTCTTTTTTTTCTGCCGAATATTGTTCAACAAGCAAACGATTTTTTTTCTAAAAAGTTAATTCCATGACACGTGTTGCCGCCACAAGTTCATCATTGATTATTGAATTCATGATTTTACCTCAGTTTCAGTACGTCTTGTAAATGGGAACGCTCCCAACGAAGGTAGAGTGGAGATGTTTCACAAATGCTTCTGGGGAACCATTTGTGACCGCTATTGGGGCATTGAGGAGGCCCACGTCATCTGTCGACAGCTCGGCTACCCTTCTGCTTCGCAAGCTCAGCGGCATGCTTACTTCGGTCGAGGAACAGGACCGCCCCTTCTGAGAAACGTTGCCTGTGTTGGAACTGAATCGAGCATTGAACAGTGTACGAACGATGGGTGGTTTAACAGTGGCTGTTACCGTTACTATGATGTTGGGGTGACGTGCAACACAGCAGCCAACTTTACCTTACCTCCGTCAGGTAATTGGCCATTACCATTTAAGGTATTACGAGTTGGCACAGACAACATAGGCTATTATTCATATCAAATTTGGTAAGGGTAAAGTGCGTGTTAAACTTTAACAATGCACAACTCTACAGATCTAGAACTGTCAATGCGCAGGTCAACGGAGGAATGGATGACCCTATTAACCACGAGACCTGTCGCAACGGCAGAAGCGAAACTGCCGTGATGACATTGTCTCGGTAATTAAACTGCTGGACACTGCAAAGGGAACATCCCTAGTTATAGAAAACAAATACCCGAATGGGGACTAGTATCAGCTTTATTTTAATCTGTTTTGTTGTAACTCTTCATTTGTTTTCTAGATAACCAACCGCCAGTCGTAACCTGCCCTGCAAATGTGACGGTTGAGACCACACCCGGCGAGAATATCGTCACAGTGACTCTGCCGGATGTTTCTGCCTCTGACGACTCTGGGACGTTCACAATAACTATCAATTTAGAGGGCTCGCCACATTATTACAGTTATGACGTCGGCGATGACGTCACGCTGAGTCTGGCAAGGTCTCCGCATTTATTCCACTACACTGCTATGGATGATGCTTACAACAGAGCAACATGTGATGTGTACATCACTGTTGTGGGTATGTAACTTTCATGAGTTAGAGCTCTTTTTAGTTAATTTCTCTTTTTAACCTGCACTCCAGCACTTCACACGTGCGTAGTCCCCCCACCTGCAGTGCGTTGTTCTTCTCATCGTAGAAGTTTGCACTTTTTGGAAGAAAGGAAGGAAGATTGAAGTTTAACGGAGAATGATATATACAAAAGAATAGTTTCTCAGTGTTCGATCGGTGCAGAATATTCTGAATCTTTCGTGATTGGCCTATTTCCAAACCGACAATGATTTGTCAAACTTTCCTGCAAACATATTGAACAATTGTGATTGGTATTATATATTTTAGATTAATTTGAAATGAATGACACCTACGTTCTCCAGACGATGCAAAGGTGATGCACACATTAACAAACGAGTACGGGTGACCCCCAAAAGGTTGTGCAAGCAGGTATCATTACATTTCTCAAAATGTACCTCACATTAGTATTTCATTCTGATTGAGCATGTCAATTATACTCTTTATGTATAATCAGTAAAAGTTTCAGGGTAACCTAACCTATTCATGCAAAACAGAACATGTATATGTTACAGCTCTGGATATGTGTTCTTCAACCAGTCAGATGGGAATTTAATTTCAATGTAATGTGCAATACACATTGTATTAAAATCGCTAAACCGGCACTCTGTAATGAGTCTCTTTATTAACTGTATCAATCACATTAGAACAGTAAAAAAAAAACACATTGGCAGATATAATTAGCTGTTTCTCTGGTTTGTATGCATGGATTGTCATCCAATTTTGACTGTGATAATACACAGTTCAAACAACATACTCCATCAACATGAAATGCTAATGTTGGATACTTTTTGGGAAATTTAAAGATGTCTGCTTGCACAACTCTTTTGTGGTCACCCTTTAAATTTAAGAACACTTAAGTAGGACAAACTATAAACATGTTAAATCGAATGTTATGTTACCAACTGTTATTATTCAATGCGCATTTTTAAATACCTCAGATAAAGAACCCCCTGAGATCTACGATTGCCCGGATGACGTCATCATTCCTGTCATGTCAGCAACCAATCAGATGCCTTACAGTTGGATACCGCCAACATTCTCTGATAACTCAAATGTTGATGTCGATGTGGAATTTACTTGCCGGGCAACTACACCTCGTGAATGCAACCAAGCTGGTGACGGGGCCTTCTCGGCAGGGGTTACCACAGTGATGTACAAAGGAAGAGATAAATCTGGAAATGTGAACATTTGTCAATTCACTGTTACTGTTACAGGTTTGTATATTAACGTTTGTTTAATCTAAAATTGATATTCATCGGGCTCACTAAAGAGGCATTTGAGAGCTCCATCTGTGGTTTGACTGCAACCCGAATACTATATCTATTGTGGCTTAAAGTAGGTTAAGACCAAAGCTGAACAAAGTAAGCTCTGAAATAGTTTTGAGACATTAATCTGACCTGATAACAGGTGTAATACATGACCACTATGCAATATTCATCGGGCTCACTAAAGGGCCATGCAATGATTGATTTTAGGAACACATTTTGTGCATTCTTTTTAATGTATGAAAACTACTTGACATCCCTTAATTAAAAAGAAGTGCACTTCTTTCAACATTTAAAAAATGCTTCACGCTTTCCTGGACAACCGATGGCGCTGTTGCTGTGATGTCATTTTTCGAAGAAACTGTTCATTTTGGGGGTTCGTCGCGAACCCGAAAGTTTCTCGTTCAAAACATTTATTGGAAAGGTTTGTTCATTGGCTTACTGCCGTAAACTGACACAGCAATGAATCACGAAGAAAGACAATGTACGTCAGCAAAATATTCAAAATTCTATCAAAGCACAACTGCTTTTTATTTCAAATTTCATTGAAACCTCTATACTCTTTGTCATTACTCCAAACGTGTTTCTTGACTTTTTCAGAGTCTCTCATATCTATAAAACCTTAACAAAACAAACTTTATTCTCAAACAAAGTCTCTCTGAATACCATTTGACCCCACTCCGCCCCCCCCCCCAACTTCCCCCTCCAAGAAAATAATACCAATAGTCATTCTAGTTCAGCCTTTTTGTATTCTGGTTAATCCATAGTTGTAGCCATTGTCTGCCCAGTGGACGTTAACGTCTTGGCAGATCCCGGTTCGCCTGCAGCCACTGTCCACTGGCTAGAACCAGCTCTGACTGGTTTTGCAGGACCTACGAATTTCACCTCCAGTTCTGATCCTGGTGATGAATTTTATATTGGATCTCACCTTGTTACCTACAAGCAATGGTTTGAAAGTTTTACCTTGGAATGTTCATTCGCCGTGACAGTTGAGGGTGAGTGACATATGTAATTTGCATTTGTAGAGACTTTTCTTCTCACTGTTTTTGTTAATATTAAAGAGGAGAAATTTGAATAAATAATAAATGATAATAGTAATTATTATTAATGCTATAATATGCTATAATAGGGCGACATTCACATCGACTTTTGCACAGACCTAAAATGTCACCTGACCAAAGTTTACCTTATCCTACTACCACGAATTTCGGTATAGGTATGTTCTGGACCACGAGGAATCGATCTAGATGGTTTGCGACAGCCAAATTCATTGTCCTAAGGGTCGTTTAACAATAGGGCGACACAAATCTGTCACCCCAATAAGGCCTGTCGCCCTAAATGCAGACGCGATAAGCAAGATCTGTTGCCCGTTCATGTGATTTTGTAGTTCTATGTTATCTTGTTCATTGATAGAAGCCATGTATTTATAACTGTTAATTGTTTCAAAGTCAGTCGTTATTATCAAACCAGTAGGTTCAATAGTTAACCACTTAACAGTTGAAATTTTGATTAAAAGACAAGGGGATATTCGTAGTAAAACTTGTGATGTGAATCTCGCATGTCCGTCACAAAATGCAGGTCAATGCGTGTCGGAGGTAGTGGACGAAATCACGTGGCCTGTGACGTCAGCAGGGTCATTGGCCGAGTCGGTAGAGAGATGCCCATTGATGACAATGAATGGTAGGAATCATGTTTACTTACATGTATTGTTCGATTTACCCATACTCACCTGTTGGACAAAAAATATATATATCTCCTATGTGTTGTGGTGCACACCTTACAGCAGTATCACTATACACCCTCAGAGGCCCCCTTTAAAAGACGAAAGCGTTGTTAGATATTATCAATTTGTACAGGGTGAGTCAGAAAAACTGCAATGATACAAAGAAGCCATCTCTTTTGAAACAAAGTTGAAGTTTTGAACTCTTTAAACCTAGTAGGAATGACATATTCGTTAGTAACCTTGTGTGAAATAATGAAATTAATTTCAATTAACCGTTTGTCTTTTATGAATCTTTTTCACTGCTACGCTTTTGTCCACAAGGCAACAACATTTTGCGTAAGAGCGGAAACGGTACAATGCGGACATTAAACTACGCTTTATGTTGCTGTTTCACTTCTTTATTCTTATGTAAAGTTTACCTGGGCTTTACTGTTACTACAGTGTCCTACATTGTTCACACAACTGCATCTCTTCTCCCTACTTGGCAACCCTGCAAGGCAATGCATTTCTCAGTTCCACACCTCATAAAAAAATGGCTCGGGACAAAAACAAATGTGTGCTCTTTTGCAATTTTTAGACGCCTTCTGGGAAAAAAAAACGTAAATTGGCTATATACCGCGGTAAAAAGGTTCACAAAACACAAACGCTGAATGCAATTAAATTAATTTGTTTTTCACACAAGGTTGCCAACGAATATGTTATTCTTACAACGATTAAAAAGTTCAAAACATCACCTTGGTTTTGAAAAAAAGATGGATCCTTTGCGTCATTGCAGTTCTTTTTACTCGCCATGTAGACAATAGCGTGCAAAATGCTTTTGCCTTTGAAAAAAGCCTCCTTGATTCGTGTACATGTTAGGCCCAAATTGTGGTACTTGCATCTCCTGGAAGATTGGATGAGTTTTATAGTTTTCGAATTCCTTTTTTTTTTTTACATAGGGCATCCAGTATTTCCATGATTACATAACGAGGAACTGATTTTCCCATTCTTTTAAATGAAGCTTGAAGGTCAGACAAGATTTAATTAGTACCGGGCTGAGGTTGAAGGTCATATCAGTTAGAAAATATTTCACGCTCTCTACAAATAAAGCTGAATTTTAATCGAAAACATTACAAGATAGGACACGGCATCAAGATGAAAAATAAAAGAATAATTTGTCACAGTTTATTCAAATACCATGTCATTTGACTTGAGACTGCATTTCTTGTTATAACTTTGAATGTGTTGATTGCAACTCATACACGTGCACTATCTACAGCTGGTGAACCTCTTGCTGTCAGGATCTGTTCAATAGAAGAACCTCCTTTGTATTTCCAATGGGAGGAACCCGAACCTCGCAGCTGCGGTGAAACAATGAATGACGTCACCCTTGAACGTGTCGCAGAGGTAATGAGGTGCTTCGCATTTAACCACACACCAAATCAGATCGGCAGTTGTTTGAAGAAATGGCTAAGTTGTTTGCGACTTTATCAGGAAAAAAATGTGCCATGTGGCAGTTATGAAATCTAGCTGCTCACAGTTAAGCGTGGGCGTGTTTCGAGATGTGGGTCACATCGTATTAAAGAGCTGTGCTTGTAATAAAGGCAATGTGAGGTAAAAAGGAGGAGGACGTCCACGATCGGCAGTGTGAACACGTTTGTGTGTGTGCATTTGTTTATGGTGTAAATCGAGGACACACACGTGCGACATCGTCGACTAATTGAGGAAAGGAGCCAAATCGAGGACGACCTCGATCAGAAAACGTGTACAAAACCAATGAGAGCTGTTGCAAAAAAAGAAAGAGGATCAATAGAAAATCCTCGATTTACACCATAAACGAACGTGTGGGTGTTGGTGAAAGTAGGGTTCTACTCCCATTGCTCTGTTCTCAGAAATGCAATTGAGAACTAGAACTTTTGGCGCTTTGGAATATCTCACACATACGTACAAGAACAAATGCTATAGATTCTGTACCTTCTTCTTGTCTAACAATTACAATGTCAACACCTATTTTGTCCGAACACCTCCATCACTTGCAGGTCAACGTGACTACGGGGAATGCAGTTGAAGTTGCCGAGTTTCTGGCCACTCAGACATCGGAACCTGGGTCAGATGATGTTGAGGCGGTTTCTGATATTTTGATGAACATTGTCGAGGCAGGATCGGGCGACACCGAGGTAAGAAGGTGACTGCTGTGATGGTTTTCAGTATATTTGTTTTGTACAATTTGGTACCAGCAGCAGCAATACATTTCAAACGGTTTATGTATGGTAGGTTTGAAGCTTGTCGTGGTTTCACTGACTTAACACATTCATGAATACATTATGCAAAAACAATAACGATAAGTCAACAGTTGCACAGATCTTTTTTTGGTTGAGTTTGCGAGGTTTTCAAAAAGAACCGAGGGGAACCTCACAAACTCAAAAAAGATATTTGTTAATGGGACAACTTCAAACTTACTCTTATTGCACTCTCCACAATGCAACCCTTCAAATCTTATTATACAGAGACGTAAGAAAGCCACAAAAAAGTCAGTCACAACTCATCCAATGTAAACTGACAACAATTGTTATTAAAAAAATGACATTACTTTGCCTCGCTTCACATCCTGTTACCTGTGAGCTGACCTGCAATTTGCCTGCTTGTGGACTCCTGATTGACTTGACTTAACATTTCGGATTGAATTACAGTTGTGTATTGTATTAAAAGTAAAAACACTTTCATGAAATTGTTGTGACCCTCTAAAAGGTGACAGAGTTGGTACTTGAGACCGTCAACAATGTCATCATGGCAAGTGCAGAGCCCGATTCTGTCAACTCGGGCAGCTCATCAGCGATCGTCCGATCCGTGGAGGCTCAAGTCTCCTTGACCCTTAGACAAGAGGGTAATGTCAGCATCCGTCAGGAGACCATCCACGTGAAAGCGGTCAGTCTGGATCGAGCGCAGTATAGTAATGGCTTCAGCTTCGTGTCTGTACGGCAGCCTGGACAAGGACCACCACAAGAGGGCTCACTGGATGGAACTCAAGTCGAGACTTATGGGGAGGAAATCCCCTCGGATATCGACGTGGTCGCATCTGTCCAACTACCTGGGAGTATTGTGGGTTCGTAAATGGGTCTTGTGACAAATTCATACGCAAGCTGTTTTAATGTTTGGTTGTAAGACTTGAATAATGACTCAATATGTAAACAGCCTTCGGTCGAAGCCTCACATGCCGACTGCCGTGACTCCTCTTACGTAAAACCCGGATTGAGCGATTATACTGGGGGTTTTGAACCAGAGTAAAGGACCTCTTTTATCTTCAGATTGCATTTCTCTAGGGCAGTTTAGCGCCTGATGAATGCCTAAAACCACCAGGGACTGATTAGTACTGCTTGACGAACAACTTGCCGGCATGCCTGAATCGATCCTCAGTGGCGTAAACGCAACTAGAATTTTCACGAATTAAATGTCCAACGTAATATTATTTTTGTGTCCTGTAATGAAACCATAGTTTCGTTTTTTGATCATTGAAATCAATGCACAAACAACGAAAATCATGAATTTGTCGGACTGTGCCTGTACATGTAATTGTATAGGAGATTCAAAAGGTTGATTTAGCAGGAAGTAAACAGTACCATTTGGACTGGCCTCCTGTGCTGGTACTTATTGCCTTACGGGATTAACAGGACTCAGTGAAAGATAAACATCGAAAGCCTGGTATGAAAAGGCCTAGGTTTTTAATAGGGAAAATCACCTTATGAGATATGTATCCATCAATTGAAGTATATTTCTCTCACCGCCATAATGCATCGTTTGCAGCCTACACTACATAACTACCAAATTAACACTTTAGTTGCTTGTCTTTAAAGGTAATGGTTCCACCCCTTTGCAAGTGAGTTTCTTAATCTACGCAAATGACACGCTGTTCCAGTCAGCTTCCAACAGAAGACACACAGATGAAGATAACACGACACGTAAGGTTGCCGGCTCAGTCGTCTCGCTGACTGTGGAAAATGTGAACCTCGTCAACCTCACGGATCCCGTGGTGGTAAAATTTAAGGTGAGACGATGGAAGTTACCTAAAACCGATTTCAGGCACACTGACAAATGTTTAAACACTTATAAAAAAAAAGTTGGAGAGGTATAATAACTATGTTGCTTGTTTTGAATTATATTATGACAACTAACTATGATGAAAATTTCATAACTGCCGAATTCTTAAACACTTAAAGATGTGTAATGACAATGTTGCTATTATGGCATTAAGTGAAGACAACTTACTATGAGGCAAAATAATTTTTTAAATGTTCTTCAAATTTTGTTAAAATGTCAGGCATAATAAACAATATGTAGATTTGTGAAGGTCCTAGCCATTACTTTGGGATAAAGAACCGAGTACTACAGAATACGAGTAATATGCACACTTATATGCTTTAGTATTTCATACTACAGTTTAGTGGTAGTAGTATTTTGTAGATTTAGGTGACGTTAGGGTTAAGAAGAAAATAGGCTCCGAAACTAAAATATATGTTAATATAGGTTTAAAGGTTACGTCATGAGACCTGAGTTTCTAAAAGAGAACTTTTCTAAATGATATTGATGAATTAAAACACTTCTTTAGAAGATTAACTGAAGCTTTCAGACAATTGAGAATCCATGTTTTTAATGCCAACAGAAACCCAGTAATACAACTATCAAAGAACTAAACACCACCAAGTGTGTCTCCTGGGACTTTAAACTCGAGGACGGCGTCGGGGATTGGTCGGATGTTGGGTGCACGCGCGCAGACGTAGACATGACCGATGACGTGGTGTCTTGCTATTGCTACCACGCCACCAACTTTGCAATACTTGTGGTACGTACTTGATCCAATTGAGGGTGCGTTCATTTGGCTCACCTGGGTCGACACGGGTCAGCCCCATGCCGTTCGATTAGCTCTGACGTCATTGTCTCGTGGAGCAGAGTCACTGGTGTAAGTACGTCACGCATGCGTTGTTCATTCCCGAGAAGCCTACAAATATGGCGGCCGGACAGCGGAAATCTTAAGTGGACTTAAAAATTGACTTTAGTTGTAAGTCTAAAGGTTATCAGTTAATGAGTTAATTGCGACTTCCGAGGTTTTAATTTCAGCCCATCTTTTTGGAGTTTTAACACGCCCGTTTCTGAATGGGTCTTGAGATTTACGACTTTGGAAAGCTGAGACCCAATCCGAAACGGGCATTTTGTTAGTGGCTACGGCCACTGCAATGCGCGTCAAGTGAGGATCTTGATTACCCGCGGTTCGATAAGCCCGGCTGTCGTTGCTGACCCGTCTACCTTTACCCATGTCGACCTGGGTGAGTTAAACAAACGCATCCTAGGAATGTCACGCTGTTTCTAAATGTACAATCTTTAAAAGTACAAAACTCGTAAGAGAAGTTCCATGGACTGGCAATTTTTGCGGTTTTTCTCCTACTTTTGAAAGCTCCAGATTAGATTCGACTCGGAATCAAGGTCAGAGTTAACCTGATCGATATTCAACTAAGGTAAAAGGATAAATCGTCGAGTAAAATGACACAATTCATGGACAATCAGAGAAGTGTCATTTTGCCCAATTTGTCCTGTAAAAACGACACTGTTCTTGGTCAAAATAAACAATTCTGGTGTAAAATTTTTACTTTTCTGGGTCAAACTGCCCGGAAAGGTGACTAGGAGAAGCGTCATTTTGACCGATTGGAGAAGTGTCAAAATACTGTTAAAAAAAGTGTCATGTTAATACATATCCTTAAATTCATTTTTGAATGATTACTGATGCAGTCTGTGTGCTGTTTTTTTCTTGTAGGATGTCAAGGGGCAAAAGACTGAGGACACTCCTTATGAGAAAGCTCTTGATATTCTCAGCCAGGTCGGATGTGCCTTGTCCATCATTGCCCTGGTTATCACGCTGATAATATATCTCACTATCAGGTAAGACCAATTTAAACTTTGACGAGGATTTGTTGCCGACCAAATTGACATGCATGGTTTTTTAGGTTGGCCCTGATTTTGTGGCAACAATGACAAACGCATATTAGCATATTCATTAGCGTGACCCGGCGTGACTTCGCGTGGGTCTCGGTATCGACCAATTGAAGCCGGCACAAAGGGTGATTTTATTAATTAGTAACACGTGAAGGAGGCTATTCTGCAATTATTTACTGCACCCCCACAATGGATAAGAATCTTATTAATATTTGTGAGGCTTGTAAAGATTGACAGATATTGCAAACACCAGTGTTGGCACTTTTTAAAATACACGTTACCAGGCCTATTTACCAATTTCAATAAAAACTTCTCAACATATCAAAACAATTTTTAGCACATAGTTGGATCATTAAACGGGAAACAAATCCTGAAAGTTGCATGAAGATACGGTCTTTCAAATAGGAGGAATTAATTGTCAAAGATTTCGCCCGCGAACGTAAACGTGAACGTGTCCCTGGGCATGTTGTTTCATTCAAGTATTACGGAACCTTTAGAAATCGGCCTTTGCAAGCACACGGCTGTATATATGTTCTATGTGACACTTAGATTTAAATTGTCGTGTCTTAGAAAACTACGTACCGGCAAATCTCGGCAGATCTTCATCCATTTCTGCTTCTCCTTGCTGATGTTGTACATTGTGTTCCTCGCCGGCGTTGACAGTGCAAGGGTAAGTCCAAAAGCTCATCGGAGAAAAACTTAATAAAGGTATGATTAGTTAAAACTTAGATTTCATTATTGTAATTTACGTCATGAAGGGTTAATTTCCATTGTTCACCATAATTTTGGGCGATTCAAGAATTTGCCATGGAGAGTCAATTTTTTTAAGTTTACGGTCGACAAAACATGGCCCATTTGAATGAGTGTCAATAGACAACTTGAGCTAATTTGTTTTAGATTGGGGCACGGTATTGATAAAAAGCGAAGAAAAGGGCAAACGGAAACTCCAATCATACGCTTACGAAACTGTACGACAGTCCGGAGAAACGAACAATACCAAACGTTCCGCGCTACGAATTTGTCGACCATCCTTCACAATGCACCGGGGAATGAATGAACTCTCTGTGGCAAACTCTTGGCGGTGTCTGCATTGTGAATCACATGAATTAGTCCAATTATTAAAACCACAATTTTGGTACATATATTAATAAAAGGGTTCAGGCGGCGGTTGTGTGTTTGTGGCCGCTTTACTCCACTACCTGACTCTATCCACTATGTTGTGGATGGCCGTTGAAGCCAGGAACATGTACGTCAGTACGGTGAAGGTGTTCCCTGAAAGTACGCCACGATACATGGTGAAAGCCTGTCTCATTGCGTGGGGTAAGTTTCCTGGAACTATGCACCTAATTACTGTTGTTATCTAGTTACTTTGCATACAGTCCTTTTGCACTTGTGATTTCAAATTTACCTTATTCGATATTTTACTCTAAAGTTCGAGTTGAGATTAAGGCAAATGTTTAGGTGAAAGTGTATCCTGAAAATACACCACGATGCATGTTGAAAGCCTTTCTTGTTGTACGTGTTCTACATAACCCCGAGGACCGACACACAAAAGGAGAACAACAGATCATTTCAGTCCTCGGGAGTTGGGTCTTTTGTTAGAAACGGTCCTCTGTAATACGTTTGTATGCTTAGTCTATGGGAGAGTGTTATATAACAGGGACAAAGGGAAACACAAAGCATTGTCCATGCGAGTATAGTAAAACAAAAGTGTCTGCGTGGGGTGAGTTTCCAGAGAACACTTAGGTATTTTTTCCTCCTTGTTGTGTATTAATTTTTGTGAGCTCTGGCAGGAGCTTCTATTACATGATGTCTCCTGGTGGTAAGTCGGGCGGATGGTCGGTCTGTTTGTCTGTCTGTCTGTCGGTCTGTCGGTCTGTCCGTCTGACTGTCTCCAAAAACTTACCAAGGTATGGTGTCCCATATGTGTCATCGGTCTTGCATTTTTCGGCGTCGCATTTTTCAGCTCTGGCAGGGATCATTAAATGTTACCAATTTCCTGCAAGCCTTCCACGCAAGGCTTCTTGCAACACAGCCAGAGCTTGTTGTGCAGTCGCACTTGTTTCTCTTCGTTTGACTTGAAAATCGACCCTGAACTTCAATAGTCGAATTTGGAATAGTGTGGATGCTTAATAAATTTGTATTTAAATTTGCCGGAATCTCAACTTAACCCTGCGCAGAGTGACCTGCTACCCTTTTGGCCCGAGGTAACCGAATTTTATGAAGAAAAAAAAATTGAGGGCCAATAACGTTCACCTCCTATATAATCCTCATTCAACCCTTGCCAAAATCAGCTGGTTCAATGAACTCTGCAGCCAGGGCTACACCCAGGCCGTGTCAACAAACTTTCGACCAGGCCTCCTGCCAAGTCTCATTGAAAATCAACAAAGACCTGTAACTTGACACAGTCATCTCCTTTCATAACTGCATACCACAGCCGCCAGTCAATTATCTTTCCAGCGCACTGTCTGGCAACTGTCTGGACACTGTCTGGCACGTGGCTTTTTGTTGTATTGCTATGAATAGGGTCTTGCGTAGTGCGGGAAAGTACCTGCTGCCCAGAGGGCAGCAGTTGACGAGTTGTTGTAAAGTTTTTTTTGTAAACGCTGCGCAGGGTTAAGCAAATTTGAAATAAAGAAAAATGCTACCAATATAGCTTCAAGTTACGTAAACGTCCTGATTGCAACAATTAATAACATATGCAGTGTGTGCTATCTTTAGTTCATTTATCAAATTGAGTGTGACGCAGAAATGCCTGTTATATTTTTTACAGGTTCCCCATTGATAATTCTGACTGTAACCCTAGCAGCAGCGGTAAGCCACTACGACAACGAAGACTAGTAAGTGTCATAAAGACTGTATAAACTAGCACAATGTTGATATATGTAAAATATTGGTATTATTGTCGTTCGGTAAAAAGATGAAAACTGGAGCGTAGTATGTCGACTGTTGGCTGATTATGGATTGGAAAACCAGATTTCCTGATTATGTAATACAGGGGAAGTAACAAAAAACGGAACCCAAACCCAAAACATTATATTTCATATTTTAAAAAAATATATATTTAGCACCAACGATACTAAAGACTGGAAAGCCAATTTCATAAGCTACTTTTAGATAACAAATTACTGAAATTGCTCAATCCGTTCAAAGAATATCACCATTTAAACACAATGAAACTAAACATTTTTCGTCAAAACAGGTCTTTTTCAAAACCTATCTTTTCAAAAGAGTGGATTTTATAAATCATATTGTTCGCCTAACCAGGGTTGTTTATAAAGATATTGTGAACCACAGTTGTTGATAGTTGTTGAAACAAGTATTCTGTGTCATTTTCTTTGTTTTTCCAAACAGTCAGATAACTGCTTTTTGACGAAACAGGTTTTATCGCGTTTGAACGGTGATATTCGTTGAACGGGTTGAGCAATTTCAGTAGTTTTTTCATCTAAGAGTAGCTTATGAAATTGGCTTTCCAGTCGATCATTATT
The DNA here is from genome assembly GCA_029964075.1 of Patiria pectinifera. Lineage (NCBI taxonomy): Eukaryota > Metazoa > Echinodermata > Asteroidea > Valvatida > Asterinidae > Patiria > Patiria pectinifera. Next base: position 1,734,451 of record CM057145.1, on the reverse strand, counting down.
ATGTTTGGTGTGCTAGATATATATTTTAAATATGAAATATATTTTTGTGGGTTTGGGTTCTTCTATTTTTGACTCACCCTGTATGTTCATTCATTGGGAACGTGAAAGGAAGTACTGTCAACATAAATTGACAATATTTTGACAATACTCTTAACCCCATCTTATCCCCTCTTGCTAGTTGTTTCCTGAAACCAGATCTTGTGCTGTTCATCGGCCTCCTTGCTCCCATTGGTCTCATCCTCATCCACAACATCATCACCTTCATCTTGGTCATGCGCAGTCTCCTGAAGGTCCGAGAGGCATCGCGCGCCCAGCAGATCTCCAAACGCCTCCAGAATGCTGTTGGGATCTCCGCCCTCATGGGCTTGACCTGGACTTTCGGGTTCCTGGCCATTGCTCATGATGATGCAAGGTTCGCCTTCCAGCTCCTCTTCTGCATTTTCAACTCCTTGCAGGTAAATACACCATTTTACTTCATTTTGAGACAAGCTGCGAAATGCATGTAATTGTGAGGAATTTAAGCAATTTGTTGGCAATACCCATGATATTTTAACAGAAGGTTCAGAGCCCTCATCATGCCTTGATTTCAAATTATGGCATAATAATGATTATAAAAACAATTGCTGAAATTAGCATGAATCCCGCAATAGGGCGACAAGTTGTGCGGGACTTCCCCAACATTAGGGCGACACACTGCAATAGGGCGACAATTTTGGTGTCGCCCTATTGAGGTAACTAACCTTTAGCAAAAGAATTGTATCGTCGAAAAAGGCCAAAAAAAGATTGCTCGTGGTCCAAAACGTACACATACCAAACTCGATTGGGATTGGATAAGATAAAATTGGGTTAGGTCACATTAAAGTTTGAAAACAATGTGTGCACATTTCTCTGGAAGTGTCGCCCTATCATGCAATCCAGAGTTATTATAATTACGTTAATATTTACCCAGATATAAGTTTACGGATACCGTTGATGAGTACTACAGTATTGAGACAAACGTTCTGTTTGGACTGTGACTGCAGATTGGCAAGTTTTTCTCTGTGTGTAACACAAAACACTATTGATCGGGAGAATATTCTGTCTTGTTTGTCAATTTGTCATGACCAATCAGATGGCCTGGATTCAATTCAATGCACCATTTAATTTTTGAGTGATTGTTGCCTTAAGAATATTCGTTTCTCTGCAAAAATAAGGCAAATGTTCTGCCATGCACCACTTGAATGTGTTTTATTTCCATAAACAAGAAGTAAACGTTGGAAAATGATTAAATAGTGAAACATGTAATTAAGATTGAATTGACGTGTATTTACAATAAAGAAGTTTTCAAATGATCCCCAAATGGACCCCAAATGAACTCTAAATGAACCCCAAATGGACTCCAAATGAACCCCAAATAGACCCCAAATGAACTCCAAATGAGCCCAAAATGGACCCCAAATGAACCCCAAATGAACCCCAAACGGACCCCAAAAGAACTCCAAATGAACCCTAAATGGACCTCAAATGAGCTCCAAATGAACCCCAAATGGACCCCAAATGAACTCCAAATGGACCCAAATGGACCCCAAATGAACCCCAAATGGACCCCAAATGTACTCCAAACGGACCCAAGTGGACCCCAAATGAACCCCAAATGGACCCCAAATGAACTCCAAATGGACCCAAATGGACCCCAAATGAACTTTAAATGAACCCCAAATGGACCCTAAATGGACACCAAATTAACCCAAAATGGAAACTGACTAGGTGCATTATAACAACAAAGGAAATGACTAATTTAGGAACCGCCAACATAGGGCTAGATAGATCAGTTGGTAAGAGCACCGGATCGCGGTTATCTTGAGGTCACAGGTTCAAACCCCGCTCCAGTCAATTTCTTTGTGCAAATTTTCAATGTAAATAAAGAAGTTTTATCAAACCTGAAATCGGTCAGATTGTACATAAATGTCAGCAATGTCATAAAAAAATGTGTTTGTGTTTGTTTACTCACCGATTGCCAATCAGTGGTTAAGTACACTTAATCCATTCAAATTAGTGTGAATAAATGTCTTCATCTCTAAAACCTCACGCAGACATAATGATGGAAATAAAATTCATGAAAATGGAGTCGGACTTCTGACCCATGGCATCTTATTATATCTCCCCGATAGCGAGCATTTATTGAACAGACATTCAGAACCAAAGCCACTTTTTACAACTTTTCCTTCAAATTGTCAGGGAGTGATTGTCTTCATCATGTTCTGTGTTCGCCGCGAGGAGGTTCGCGTTGCCTTGACACCTTACGTAAGACGCATCCGTTGCTGCCATCTGCCGGCCCGAGCGAGCCACAAACAGTCCTATGATCTGCCTGAGATATCCCAGAGTGCTACCTCACCGTCAAGTGTCCACACCGCAGAGTTGGATATTTCCGTGTCGGGGTTGTAAGGCAGACACAGTCCACAATACAATAATGATTTCAGTGGACATCATGAGTCCTTATCAGATTCGACCTGGAATCCGGTTCAGATTTGATCTCACACTTTTTGCATGACATGAGGTGATTTTGCCTCTTAAAAACCATGGTCGTGTACTTCATACTCGTAGTTTAAATTTCACACAGCCCACTGTAAAATTATCCGGTATATCCCGTCAGGCAATTTGCGAAACCACAGGTGGCCAGTCGATCCTCTCTGGACACAAACACTCTACACAGAGTCGTGAACTATATACGCCCGAGGACAATGCTTTGTGTTTCCCTTTGTCCCTGTAATATAACTCTCTTCCATAAACTAAGCACACAACCGTACGATCAAAGACCGTTTTCAATAAGAGCCCAAACGCCCGAGGACTGAAAGGATCCTTTGTTCTCACTTGTGTGTATGTCCTCTTTTGTAAAGCCGTACATGTAAACACAAAAGCAGGTATGTAAACACCTTCATTCGTGTACCCCCTATTGGCCCGCTTTTGTTTATACTTTATGTATCGTGGACCTTCTGGAATTGTGGACCATATTGTCCTCTATTGTTCAACGTCCCCTGTTGAATGCGAAAACAAACCCACATACACCCAGTCCCACAATTCAGGATTTCCGTTGTTTGTGTAACAATTTCAACAATAAAAAAATGATGCTTTTATCACTGGCTACATGAACAAATATTACAATGAATGTTATATTTATTGAAAATCTGTGTTTGTGAAGGCCACTCAAGAAGTATTTAGGCAAAATATAATAAGTCATTAGTCATTAAGTCAAGTGATAATAATTATTTCATGCTTGTGGTGGCAAGTAATAAACTCCCGCAAGGCAAGGGGATTAAATCTTGAGAAAAAAGAAAGCTGAAATCCTGGTACAGGCTAGGGCAAAAAAAACCAACAACAACGAATATGATGTCCATATATTCGGATTTGTCTTAAAAGTGAGATTCACTTAAGTTTACATTTGTGCACCCTGGGACCATTTTTACTAGGCTTGGCTTGTCTTGTTTTGGCACAGAGCGTGCACGCCTGAAATGCAGCTCGCAGTTGACCGAATAAGGCTTCGCTTAAACTACGCTTTTTATACAATAATTACAAACATAACAACACAGAAAGAAAACTGTATTCTTGTATATCGCCTTACAAAACCAAATAGGACCTTTGGAGAAACTCTTAAGCGTCATCATACGTTATATCTTTGGGAGACGGAAATTGGGGAGAGACTTTATGTCTCAGCCCCTATTTAGAGGCAAATAGCTAGATCAATCGCTCGTGGTCCAATTAGTTTAATAATACCAACAATCGTGGGTGTAGAATAAGGAAAATGATTTGGGGTGAGCGGTCATAAATGCGGGAGGGGGATGTGCACAAGAGCGTGGTAATGTCTCCCTAGTGACCCATTATCGGTAATTATAACATTAGGTATAAGTATGTATTTTCATGTTATGGACTTTTTTATTGAAGATGTACATTTACAGTCTTTTAGGGTATTGCACGGTAATCTCTTGCAATCTCTTATATACACCATTAAGTGGTTGCAGACATAGACCAGCTGTTGACTTGTGATGATGGCGAGGAATGAATATTCATCGCTATTCCATTATGATTATTCCATCTGATTATTGTAGGCTACTGTTGTATTAATTGCAAACATGATTTTGTTGATCGGCACAAACAAATATCAAGCAGTTTTGTGTACGCTATTAAAATATATATCAAGTAAAGTTATCTGAGGAAAGGTATTTGGTAAGTATTGTTTATTAAATATATTTTGGTATAAAGGTACAGATCAGACAAACGTTCACGTTATTTTTGTTTAAAGCTGTATAATCATAAGAGAGTGGAATTTATGTAATCAATTACCGCGTAAAGGATCGATTATCATGTAATCAGTAATATATGGATATGTTTTACGAACTTGGTGACAAGATATTTAACCATTGTTGACTGTTGTGATGTTTTAAACATCCGAGGGGCGCATGGCACCCGAGGCGAAGCGCCCCGTTGGGTTAAACACGTCATATCCCACATCACAGCAGTCAACAATAGTTTTGTTATACCTCTGTCTTGGATTCTTTTGATTTTGATGTAAAAATCACGAAAACAAACAGCAGTAAACACAGCAATCATGACAATCGAACGTCAACTCACATGCATGTCGCGTGCTCGAAACAGCTGATCGTCTGCTAGTTCGCTGCTCCCACTCATGTGTTATACAATGTGACAATACCGTCGGTACCAATGATACAAGCGTTTCACGCAGTACGTACCGTACGTACAAAGTCATATAGCACACTCCCTGTGGGATATTAAGTACGCGATGTCGGGAGTGTGCTATGAGTTTTGATAAACTTTGGGCAATTGGAAAAACAATATTCAAGACAGAGGTATGACAAAAGTATTTTTTTATAACAAAGTTTAATACATTACAATTTCAAGTAGTATCGTAGTTGGAAATTACGATTTAAAGGTTGTTATGCTTTGTTACACAGACTTCATTTGATACGCGTGTACATTTTGTCTTTTGTTTCTACTTATTACTTGTATGGTCTTAATGCGGTTAAATGTGGTAATATGATTTGATGCGATTTTAAGTCGGGGAATAAATGTATGATTAGCATGTTAGTACGTTTGAAATCAACCAGGGGCTTGGACGCGGATAACGGGTTGATCCGAAAGGGAGTGTCATTATCCGCGATTAGGCCCCAGTCGGTTTAAAACGTTTTTGTTTAATACCGGCCAAGCACATATGTAATCCCATTCGTAAATACCTCTCCGTCAAGATGTGAAAACAATTTAAACTTTTAAGGATTTCCAAAAGTTGTTTTCAACAATTTTACTTCTGGTTTTGTGAAACAACCCCCCCGCCTACCACATCTATGTTGTGGGCCTCGCGCGCCCAGTGCTAAAGATGTCGTTTGGGAATTCTGCGATATGGCGCAAAAACGCAAATATGTCGGTTTAAAGGTACAAAGCCCAGACAAGTTCAACATATTTTATTTTGAAAGTATATAATCATGGGAGAGAAATATGTATGGTCCATTACCATTAAAGGTGGATTATGGTTAACGAACTCGGTGATAACATATTAGTATTTGTTTGATAATAAGTTTAATTCATTAAATTACATTATGTTACAGTTATTATGCTTCGTTACACAGACTTCAATTTAAACGGGTGCATATTGTGGTGTGGATTTTTTTATCCTTACTTTATATTAGGTGTACTTGTTTGTTGCTATTGCGGTTAAATAATGTGATTTGATACGAGTTTTACATAATAAACTTTGATGCGCTACAAATTTTTAACACATCAAATAGTTTTTCATCCTCTTCAAAGATTATTTGATATTGCGATTAACTTGAAAGCTATTGTGATGTAACAATGATTCATAACACATCATGAAAAGTATGTTAATAAGCTATTAAAGGGTTGCTGAGAAAACTTCATATCGATTTGTTGCGTAAACTTAGTGACTCAGGTTGAAAACACGGATAAACCATGCAGAAAAGGTCCAAAATCATGCCGTTTTGAAGACATATCACGTTGAACCGTTCAATGTATCAACTAGGTTTCCTGCAGGATGTTAAATTTCAGTTTCTGACCTCAACAAAAAATGTACGGACACTTTTATCTGGGCCATAAAAAGGAACCGTCAAATGTCTGTTAAAATAATATCAAAACTATTTTGTTTGTGTGAGGCAGGAAGGATATCCCCATTTGGGGTCGGCCGCGCTGTGTGTTCAACGCTGTAACTCACGAACTGTACGTTCTTTAAGAAAGGTTCTCGCACCATTAGAAAGCTGATGAAATTCCCTTTTCACTGATGTCACAGTTTTTTCGATTTGCCGGTTTTTTGACTGCCAATCTTGCATTCTAATCGTTTAGTCTGTTATTGAGGTCCCATTCAACCCTCGATAAATGCTGTGTATGCTGTGGTATGTGGGACTCGACCTTTATTGCTTATGGGGGAGAATATACATACATTGTGATCGCGTGCCGTGGGACCAGAGTGATCGGCTTACTTTCAGTGTACACGAGGGTGTTAGAGTGAATAATGAGCGACATATGTTTGTTGAAGTTTAGTTGTTAAGTTCGAGCTGTTACAAATACTAAAATGGACCACAGTTTGAGCTATGATTGTACATACTTAAGCATACCGCACACAGAAGGAAACCTTCACACGTCTGTGGTCAATCTTAATGTGACCCGTGAAACAAGATGTTTATGTCAAGGTCGGAGCGCAAAGCCCTGCGTTGAGAAATCATGGGATTGTATCAGTCTTAGATTAAGTTTACAATTTCCCTTAAACAAATTGATATCTACAATTGTACGGTTTTATCATCTTTCTTTCATTGAGAGCTGTTTGGACCTAGCCTTTAACCGCTCTGTTAACAAGTACCCCCTCACCAGCAAAAAAAAGGACAGTTGGGGGTGACCGAACAACGCCATCTTGCCTGACTGCAATATTTTGCCGCGAAGCGGGGCCACTGCGTGTACATAGTACAAACCCCCTGGTGTACGTGTGTCACACACAAGGAACGGTGCGCGCTCGTCAATCAGCGAAATGTATGTGTCCCGCCCATGGGACGTCGTTGCTTGGTAAAAGGGCGCCCTCTTTTTGGCACCCGGAGCCCATAGGGGAGGCAACAATCATCAGTGGGGTGGTGTTTGAGTAAGAGCGAGTGCAGGAGTTGGCTAAAGGGGCCAAGAGGGAGGATGCATAATTTGGCTGAAGCAGCGCCCTCATTCGCCAGCCACTACCGTCAACACAAACCCCATCTCTTAGAATGCGCATACGAAAAGTACTAGAAGCGTTCAAAAGTCGTGCATTGGAATACTAATCCCGGGACATACCATTATTTCGTTTTACCGTTTTGCATTTCCTCAAAACAAAAACAGTAAACAAACCATTGACCGTTTTGTCGTTTTACAGTTTTGTAAAACGGTCAAACGGTATTAAGATTCTCTGTTTTATAAGTTTAATAAAATTCATTACAGCATAACGATCAATGATTTTTGTTTTACAGTTGTACACAAATAACTTTGAAAAACAGCAAAACGGTCAGTATTGAATACAGACTGTGTTTTTTTATTTCAGTGTCATAGTGAACAGTCCGTGGTGCATTTTGTGGTGCTGGGCAAGGGGGCAGAGGGGGACCATGCTTTACATGAAAAAGTGTTACCTCGGCATAATGCGTGGTGTGATTCCTGGCATGACCCTGACCCCTTTCTGAAGCGATTCAGTTGGTGGGGCTTTTAGTAAGAGTTGCAAGCAAAAATGGCGCTGGAAAACTTCAAGGGGGGACATTACTTTTTACAATGGATACAGGATGGTAATACGTTTGAAGAAGTTGCAGATATTTGAAGGAAATTGGAGTTCGGCGCGGCTCTTCAATAGCCAGTTCGAAAACTATGTCGTGAGAACGAAATGTGAGGAGGGTAATTTGTGTCCCAGGCAATGACTCGATCCCATGAGGACGCATTAACATTCCTAGGTGCATTGCTTAATTGCCGAACCTAAATCAAAAAAATGGTCGACAGGGCTATTGACCGTTTTTCATTGTCATGTTCTTGTTAAACAACACTTTGAAAATGAAGCAACTAACCGTTTATCGCTTTCAACAATCAAGAAAAACAACAAAGAGGTCACTGTTTTTTGTGACCTAATACCGTTTGACCGTTTTACAAAACTGTAAAACGAAAAAACGGTCAACGGTGCGTTTACTGTTTTTGTTTTTGAGGAAATGCAAAACGGTAAAACGAAATAACGGTATGTCCCGGGATTGAATACTAGAACGTTGCGTTATATTTTCTAACCCAATTCAGTTTAGGGTAGGTCGATAAGGATACGTCTTCAATGCAATTATTTATCAGTGATTATAGAAATCATTTTAAAATGATAACAAAATGTTGTTTCAAATAAAGAGATATGTTCTCTTAGCTTTAAGCAGTGAATTAATTCAGGTATGTATGCAATTTCATTAACTTTTGTCTTTAGGTATTCGCTTAACTGCAATCAACCATTTCACAGACCATCACCCTTCCTTCCATTTTATTTAATAGCCGAACATATCACCAAGGTTACATTGTTACAGATATACATTTAACAAAAGAACAATTGAAACAATAATACACTTTTAAGATACACGTTCTTTTCAACCATTTACTATGCCCGTGCACGTGTCTCATGTGAATTCCAGGACCAACCGCTTATATCAGTTGTATCACTTAAAGCGATATAAACGATATAAGTATAGGTTTTCCCGGCCAATTATCTGAAATGTTCATTCACTTCTGAAATTGGTCATTCGTTTTCGTCTGAATTTGTATGCACGTCTTTAATCCCATTTCAATTCAATGAAAGTTCAATCGTTTTCATTGTCCGTGCATTCGGTTTGGAGAAACAGACGGCCAATTTCGTTACCTGTGCACTCATTTACGCAAGCATACCTTTTCTAAATTGATTTCAGTAACATCTAATTTAATTGACGGTTTATGAAAAAGAAACCCCTAATTGTATCTGGTGCCGAATGCATTAAACTAAAAGAGAAAAAGAATGGTGGACGTTTGAAATCGCCCTCTAAAAGCGAAAAAGAAGTCTTGTGAAGGGATCTGAATGGATTTAAATGAAAGGTGCTGCTCAATCACTTATTTGATTGAACTGAAATGGAATCGAATGTTCTGGTAGCGAAAATGAAACGCGAGTTCAGAGCGATTCTCAAATTCAGACGAAAACGAATGACAGATTTTCAGAAGTGAATAAACATTTTAGGAAATAGGCCGGGAAAACCTACATTAAACTTTCATAGATATCCAAGCGATAGCTGTCATCTGACAAATGAAAGTGTTACCAAGACAGTTTAAACGTTACAGATGTAATTATTTCAACGAGAACACTGCACATCACTGAGTAGCAATATAATCCTCTAGTCAATATATCAACGCATTATACATAAGTAAATGAAAATATCTTTACTGCAAAACTGCCACATGAAATTCACAAACCACATTACAAAAAATTCACAAGTATTACGTATTTAACAAGTGCGAGTGCACAATAAGCTCTGGCCGTGTTGCGAGAAGTCTTACATGAAAGTCTTGCATGGTGAAATCGATCAAAATAATTCTGCCAGAGCTGAACAATGTGACGCCGAAAAATGCGACGCCGATGGCACATATGGAACACCATACTTTCGGTCAATTGTCTTGACGGACAGACAGCCAGCCCGACAGACAGACAGACAGACATGCCAGCAAGTGACATGTAGAGGCTCCTTCCAGAGCATAAAAATCTTATCAAATCACATTACAACATTTAACCACAATAGCATCATAGTCAGTTGGCTTATTGTCCAAAATCATCTCCCAAATGCAATTTCTGGTACATTCTTTGAACATTTCAGGGATTATTAATGAAACACTATTAAACTCAAATCCACTTGCTGCCTTTTTTTCGTACCCAAGATGAGTGTTTTTCCCGTGGATTGTTTTTGAGGCGAAAGGAAGAATGTTCAAATTAATAATAATAATAATGATATTCTTATATAGCGCCAAATCCTTCAAAATGACGTTCAAGGCGCTGAACAATCATTAACAAAACAAAAATAACTAAAAAGATAAAAGCTTAAAAAATTACATATACAAGCACATTAGCATTAAAACCTAAGAACAAAACTAATCAAAAGATTACATGTTAAGAAAAAATGGCATATGAAGGACCTATAGATTAATGTAATGAATAATAAAAAGTCAATAAAAATTTAAGAAGGTGACAAGTACAATGTATAACGAGACCATTATGGGCAGACAGAAACAACCAAAAATGAGCAACTAAACGAAAACCTATCATCAGACCGAATATGGTTCTACTATACCCAAGAGCAAAACAAATCAAATATAAAGCTGAGCCATATATAAATTATGGGTACATAATGGTTACATTTACATGAATAAAGAACTAATTAAAAGCTTACAAACTAACATAAAACAGACCAACACAAGGATACATATAGGTAGGCCACATACACCAACCGAAAACCAACAAACACAAAAACAATCAAACATACCCCAAAAAACATTTTGTTTGGCGAAATACACCCAAAAAGGGAGTCAGTTATCAAGATTATTTGCAGCATATAAAAAAAATTGAATTTAGAATTATATGTTGAAACACAATGTTGGACAACATTTCTCATTAGGGGTAGGGGACACTTTTCATAATTTGGGGGTTAAAAAAGAATACGAAGATGCAACAACATTAATCCAAACTCATGTCGATTTGTTTTCTGAATTTGGCATTGGCAATCTAAGTAGTGAATTATAAGGCAAAGTTTCAAATTGTATTTTTCCTTTATGCAAGAGGAAGAACATTGTTTTGTATAAAAAAGGGGGAATGATACAATTTGTACAATTGTGTCCTCCAACTCAATTTTGTTAAACTAAAATTAGAAAACAGAACTGGAACGTTTATACTTTGAAACAAATCGCGCACATAAATGGGAAAATTAAGAATGAATGGAAATGAGTACATTTGATGTAAAAAACAGTCAAACTTTGTGTCAATTTCAATTGTCAAATGAACATCAAGCAATTTAAGATACGTCACAGATGTATGGCAATAATAAACTTTTCTTTTGCCGATTTAAGACAAACAACAACATATAGCATTTTCTCTGTAATCACTCTTTTCCTACCACTTTTGGAAATTTTAGTTTTACGCCTAAAATCAATAACATACCAGCAAAAATATTTCGTAGAAACAACACCGAGCTTCACATGTATGTTAAGTCAATGTGTTAAAAAAAAATCAAACTTTGGGTGAGATCGTTTTGTTCTGGGTTTTTTTTTCATATGCAAGATGCGCCTTTTTTTTTTAATAAAAACAAATGTGTCACGCCCCTAAATAGGAACAACAAGTTTATGATTTGACTTGTAAATATTCTATCCGCCTCCGTTCACCGCACTAGATGGGGAAAAACACACCAATATTGCCGTTACAGTTAGATTTTCTGTCAACATCATTTGCCCCCCCCCCCCACTTTTATAACTTTTAAATGTGGCCCACCACCAAAAGAGGAAATATTCTGGAATGGTTTTTATTACCGTGATGCAGCACTTCGATGAGCTTTCCAAATGCCAAAAGAGAAAAGTGATATTATCTGAATCGTTTTTTTTTCTTCTTGCGCAGGCCCATAAAAGTGGCAGAAAAATCGCATCAAGTGGTTTTGAACTTGTTGAGGTATCCACGAGTGATCCTTAGAGTTTCAAATAGTGTACCTGAAAAATGCATCTAGTACTCCACGAGCCCACTGACTACCATACTAGTAGACCTAATATGTAGAAACAAAAACCCAAAATATACATCCGTATCAATTGTGATCTGTGTAACGAAGATAACAAATGTAACAAATGTAATTTAATAAACGTTATTATCAAACAAATACTAATTTCCTATCACCAAGTTCGTTAACCATAATCCACCTATTACTGATTCTTTACATGGTAATTGATTACATCGATTCCTATCTCTTATGATTATATACTATATGATTATATATACAAAATAATGTAAACTTCAGTGTGATATGTACTTTCACACCAAAATATATGCGTTCTGCGCTACATCGCACGGTATACGCGCTTGGCGCGCCAATTCCCAAATCAGGAGATTGTTAGCACTACGCGCGCGAGGCCCGTATTACAGATATGGCAGGGGTGTTTCACAATACCATTTCAATTGTTTTGTACAGCACTGTCAAGATTGGCTGGGGCCGCCTTACAACCTCATTGTACCAAAAAAAGACCAAAAAAAGTAGACTCATGAATATTCAAAAATATAATTCGCTGGCTTGACAGACTTCGAGGCCAGATCGGGCGAAGAGCCTTGCAAATCTGAAAGCCATCGCGCGGAGTGGTCTTTGTTCAAAAGTATTCATGGTATTTGCCACCAGTATACAGGCCGTTACCACGCGTCTAACCAGGAGTCGGGCCGAGTAGTTAATCCTTGTGGGTAGGATTCGTGGAGTAGCTGTACTCCAACAGATAGGATTCAAATCAAGGGTGGACAGGGAAACCGCAGAACAAAAGATTATTCATAGACTAGACTGTATTCAATTAGGCTTTGGTGGGGATCTTTGGTTTTTGTCACACTACACCATTGATAATTGATTGATCCCCACCTAATCTGTTTTTGATTGTACATGTACCCCTATATAAACCGTGTATAATGATGCCCCTCTTTATTGCAAATGATGAAGTAGTTGTTGCTACCAAAGCTTATGTACACTTTCACTCTATTTAGTCATTTAAAGTGCTACCTTACTTTTCCATTTGATTCTTCCTGACTAATATGGCTGCCCGCCACTTTTAAAACCTGAAGTAAAATTGTTGAACAAAATATTTGTCTTTACTTGTTTTCACTTTTTGACCAAAAGGAATTTTTGAACATGAATATGTGTTTAGCTAGAATTAAACAAGCACTTCGGCTCGGGCCATTATTCGCGTCCAAGCCCCTTGCCAGTTGGACAAGTACTAACCGGCCAAGCATACATTTATTCCCTATAATTAAAATCGAATCAAAAGTATTACAATATTAAACCGCAATATCAGCTTACGAGTATAGTAACGTAGAACAAAGTAGAAACAAAAGACAAAACATACGTCCGTATAAATTGAAGTCTGAGTAATGACGCATAACAACCTTTAAATCGTAATTTCCGGCCATGATTACTAATATCTTATCACCAAGTTTGTAAAGCATAATCCGTCGATTACTTAATGCATGCAGATCGATCCGTTACACAGTAATTGATTACATAAATTCCACTGCATTATGATTATACACCTTTATAACAAAACAACGTCAACCTTTGTCTGATCTGTACGTTTATACCATAATATATTTATACGAAATACTTACCAAATACTTTTTCTCAGATATCTTCACTTACTTTAAGTGTATACATACATCAATACAAAGCTACTGGAGATTAAGAGTACCGATCAACAACATTATGTTTGTCACTTATACAAAAGAACCATAATCGGATAGAACATTCATAAAAAAATTAATGAATGTAAAAATGCAGGTGAATACATATTAAAGACTATGGTATCGATAAGAGATTGAGAGAGATAACCGTGCGATATCAAAAAAACCCGAAGCTTCACTTATTCTTTAAAAAGGTTATAGAAAGAAAAGCACTTTAATGTAATAACACGAAGGCGATATACTTTCAGTGTTGTCATGTCTTTAATTATAAAAAGCGTAGTTCCAGCGGAAACAAAAAATGCGGTGATCTACAAGGTGCATTTCAGGAATGCATGTTATTTGCCAAAAGAAGATAGAGCAACCCTAGTAACACTGGCTCCAGAGTGCACATATTTCTACTCAATGGATCAAATTGATTTTCCCTCAAAGTCTTTACATGCATCTGGGATACACAATGAGTGAGCAGGAAGTCGTTGAGTCAAAGACAAAGAGAGAGAGAGAGAGAGAGAGAGAGAGAGAGAGAGAGAGAGAGAGAGAGGAGAGAGGGGGGGGAGGGGAGAGAGAGTCAGTGAGGCCGATAAAACAAGATAAAGTGCCTTGCTAGGCTGGCCCTCTGGCCCTGCCAAACAAAAAACTTTTAAAAGGTCCAGGGTCAGATTCGACCCGAATACGGGTCAGAATTGACCTGACACTTTGCAGGATCAAAATGACACTTTCCAACGTCACTTTTCAAGCCATGTACTCCTGAACATTGTTATTTTGATAAAATAATATGTTATTTTCTCCTAACAGTAGCAATGTGCTATTTTTACCAAAAACAAAAAATGTCTTTTTGACCCACATACCGTGAATCTCGCTTTTGAGACACAATCCAAATATATATATATAAAAGTTACATTCGGGGTTTTTACCCACAGCCTGTACCAGGAATAAGCTCTCTTTTATTTCAAGATTTAATCACCTTTGGGGATTTAATTGCCGGGTGAATGGCTACCACCAGCAGGACAAAATAATTATCGCTTAAATTTTGTATTTTTGCCTAAATTTTTCTTGAGTGGCATCAACGCGCAGATGTTCAATAAATACAAATGCTCATGTCCAGTGATGAAGGCACCTTCTATTTTCTCGATTGTTGAAATTGGTTGAAAACAAAACCGGAAATCCTTAATTAGAGGATCGACTGGTGACCTGTGGTTTCGCTAATTGTCTGAAGGGATTAACCAGATAATGATACAGTGGGCTGTTTAAAGGTTAAACGTCAGAATCCTGGTATGAACAAGACAATGGCCTTTGAAAGGCAAAATACACCTCGTGCAAAAGAGTGTCAGGTCAATCTGACCCGGATTCCGAGTCAAATCTGATCCAGGACTGTTATGAGTGTAGGCCTAGATTAATCACAGTAACTGTCCATTGAGTCAGTGTGGTATTGTGGACTTTGTCTGACTTACAACCCCGACACGGACATATCCAATTCTGCGGTGTGGATACTCGATGGTGACGTAGGAGTCTGAGATGTCTCATTCAGATCATAGGACTGTTTGTGGCTCAAAGGGATCGAAATATGGCAGCAACGGATGCGTCTTATGTATGGGGCCAAGGCGGCGCGAACCTCTTCACGTCGAACACAAAACATGATGAAGACAACCACTCCCTGTAAATGCGAAGGTAAAGATATATTATGCTATCAAAAATCGTTGTAAACATGGCGTTGGTTCTGAATGTCTGTTCAATACATGCTCGCTATCGGGGAGATTAGGTAAGATGCTATAGGCCAACAGTCCACGTCCATTTTCTTTAACTTTGCTTTCCATCAGATTGTCTTTGTGAAAGTTTAAATATAATTATAAAGACATTTATCAACACTAACTTAATCAACTTATTGATTGTAAGCACCAATCGAAGTTATTCCTTTATCTTGCACAGCCTTACAATCTGAGTATTTTGTATACAAAATAAAAAACCTGACCAATCTAGGTTTAGGTTAAATTTCTTAATGAAACATAAGTTTGGAAAATACATGTACATCCCATCTGTGTTCCATGATTCACTATTTAATCAGATACCAATCGTTTACTTTTGTTTTATTCGTATCAAACACATTCAAGTGGCCAAAACAAACAAATTAGTACCTAATGGTTTCTGTAAACCTGCATTTTGGTAAATATGAACATTATTTCAGCCATTTTGCTATCATAAGCCTTATTATTCTATAATTTGAAATTGAATGTATGAAGACTGATGTGAATATTCTGTTATAGTCGTGGAAATTGGCAAAACCTGAGCTAAAATACCTCACAATTACATGCACTTCGCAGCTTGTCTCAAAATGAAGTAAAATGGAGTATTTACCTGCAAGGAGTTGAAAATGCAGAAGAGGAGCTGGAAGGCGAACCTTGCATCATCATGAGCAATGGCCAGGAACCCGAAAGTCCAGGTCAAGCCCATGAGGGCGGAGATTCCCACGGCATTCTGGAGGCGTTTGGAGATCTGCTGGGCGCGGGATGCCTCTCGGACCTTCAGGAGACTGCGCATGATCAGGATGAAGGTGATGATGTTGTGGATGAGGATGAGACCAATGGGAGCAAGGAGGCCGATGAACAGCACAAGATCTGGTTTCAGGAAACAACTAGCAAGAGGGGATAAGATGGGGTTAAGAGTATTGTCAAAATTGTCAAAAGATCTGGTTTTAGGAAACAACTGGCAAGAAGGGATGAGATTTGGGTAAAGAGTACCGACAAAGTTGTTTCCAATTGTTTAAAGAACTCGCATTCAACACTGTATGAGCAATTGATACTGCAGCCCTTCCATAAGGTAAAATTTTTCATTCATAGAATGGAAACACAACTAACGGAAAAAGACGTTCTAAGACATGCAAAACATCGACTATGCATGTGAACCGTAATTGTTTTTCTATGAATACAAATTAACAAATATCAGAGTTAAATACATCGTTATGGTACATTACTCACAATCAACATTATTCAATCACAATCAACAACGTAAACAGCCAACAGTTGACATAAAACACTTTAATACACATAAAAACATGATAATGCTAATTTCAAGTCGTGATCAAGAGTGTGTTGGTATTATGCACTCTTTATGACACTTACTAGTCTTCGTTGTCGTAGTGTCTTACCGCTGCTGCTAAGGTTACAGTCAGAACTATCAATGGAGATCCTGAAAGGAATATGACAGACATTTCTGCATCACAGTTGACTAAATATTGACAATTAAACTAAATATAGCATACTTAAGGAACAACTGTATGTTACTGGCTGTTTCCGCAAATCCTCCCGAAACAGCCTTTTTTGTGTTAAGATTTGTTATAGCTGTTTCGGCATTAAACTTGTATTTGTCCACAAATATTAGTTACATGTTATTTTTTTTTGGAAACTCACCCACGCCATGAAACAGGCTTTCACAGCGTATCGTGGCGTACGTTCCGTATAATGTTATCTAAATATTTGCCTTAATCTCAACTCTAAATTTAGAGTACAATTTTGAATGAGGTAAATAGGAAATCACAAATGCATAAGGACTGTGTGCAAAATAACTTAATAACAACAGTCAATTATGTGCATAGTTTCAGGAAACTTACCCCACGCAATGAGACAGGCTTTTACCATATATCGAGGCGTGTCTTCTGGGAACACCTTCACCGTACTGACGTACATGTTCCTGGCTTCGACAGCCATCCACAACATAGTGGATAGAGTCAAGTAGTGGAGTAAAGCAGCCACAAACACACAACCACCACCCGAACCCTTTTGATAATATCAAAAGTGTGGTTTAATTCGAGTTATTGCAGTTAATAACATATCGATTCTTGCAAGAAACAATGAAAATAACTTTCACCCCAGGCCTGCCATTGAAACTCATGACAGAAAAGATTCAACAGACCTGATTCGCTTCGGGTATCTTAAAGAGAGTCCTCAGTTTAATTTGGTAACAACGAATTCACAATAGGTTTACTTTTGTCTACCAAACGACACATTGCCCTCTAACTCTGCCTTAATGCATAAGATATATCAATTGGCAAAACATAGATATTTAACCGAAAACTGAAACAGTAACAGAAAATAATAAATAAGGGCCTACACAAAATGTTCATAATGCCTGAGGTGCAACACAGGAATGACTATAATAATTTGAACTATTCCTGCCTTTTAAAAAGTTTTTTTTTCCCATGAGATACTTACCCTTGCACTGTCAACGCCGGCAAGGAACACAATGTACAACATCAACAAGGAGAAGCAGAAATGAATGAAGATCTGGCGAGATTTTCCGGCTCGTAGTTTTCTTAGACAAAACAGGTTGAATTTAAGTGTCAAACGGAACAGATTTATGTGCCTACCTCACTTGCACTTTGTGCCATGATATTGAATTGATAAGTTAATAAACATCCAATCTATCAAAAAATAAAGGTTTTCAAGTTGTATGGCCAATACATATTTAATTTACAGTTTGCAGGGCCTTGTTCATTAACAGATTGTACTAGGCACTGTGCTAAGGGTTATGTCGTAAAGACAATGTGAAATTTGTTTACAAGCTTCGATGCTGTGGTCACGTAATGCCAACTCTCAGCAAACGGTTCTCTTCTGAACTACATGTATATTTATTCAACTTTGAATGGTTTAAAGTTTTGTCATGCACTGTTTTATGTGGTCCATATCAAATGCAAAAGATGCTTAAAAGTCCAGTGGTAGCTCTTCGGCATGTCACGGGACACACGGTCGGTACAGTGTGGCGCTTTACGCTCTTCAACCTCGTTTCCCTGGCGTCGAATACTACGCTCTCCTACTTTCGTGCCGCTCTCCTACTTTCGTGCTGGATCATTGGACGTTGATAAATCATGCACGTTATCATGCTTTAGATAAGGCTTAGATTCTGTATGCGGTGTCCACCAGCCAGCCGGAACTAATTTGTCGTAGCCAGTGAGATCAAAAACACATAAGGACTCGACCGGGCGTAATAACAATGAATGCTAAAATATCCAGAATAAAAGTAGATGTTTTTAACTTCTGGTTTCCCTACCGGGGCATGCTATTGGCT
The DNA here is from genome assembly GCA_029964075.1 of Patiria pectinifera. NCBI lineage: Eukaryota > Metazoa > Echinodermata > Asteroidea > Valvatida > Asterinidae > Patiria > Patiria pectinifera. The sequence continues at coordinate 1,715,949 of CM057145.1, read as the reverse complement.
CGTGGTTGAAAGTAGGCCATACCCTAGGAACGAGGTCGTACGCTATTATGTCAAGATTATAAAAGCCTAGTGCCCTTTTAGCTTTGCCCTTTTCAAATTAGTTTTTGCTCCTTCAGCTATCTTGGTTTTCGACAACGTGTGATGGAACCACAAACGTTTTATATCGGGCATTCCGACGGTTTGTTTTTGCGTTCAAACTTCCACTTAAGAGAGCGAACCAAGATGGAACCACGTACGTAGCTATTGAATACATGGACTGAACGTAAAAACAAACGGCGCAATGTGTGCACAAATCCAAATAGCAGGTACTACGCGTATCCCCATCGCTGAGAAATAAACGCGGGGGCGGGCCAATGACGCGTCGGCGTGCGTGTACCGTACTTGTTTGGGAACCCAGTGTACTGTGTTTTTATTGTGCAATTGAATTGCGAAAATTACACAACATGTTCAGTGAACCCACCAGGGTATCCCCCATTTGCAGGCGAGTTTAGGGGGTTGCTCTTTTTGAAATCGACGTTAGTAAAAATGTAAAATGTAATTGATGTTTTCATGGCAGTCTTAATATTAGCTTTACTTACTTGATTGCAGAAAAACGTTATTGTGGACCTGTTTCGCGAAATAACGAAATCGCATTGAAAATTCTCGATGCAGATGCTAAAGTTATTCATTTTTTAAACCTAGTTTGGGACAATTGTTATGGCTTCAATCATTATTTCATGCATCATGAGCAGTATTTTTTGGAAGGCCCATCTTAACGATTTGTTTTTATAAACGAGCTCATGAATAGTCATTTTATGGCACGGCCCGGAAAAACTGGAGATGCGCATAGACCTAATGTCGCGCTGTGAGCAGTGGCGTGCTTTCGGATTAATGAAGCTTGCCTTCGGACTATCGAAAATTGTGTTCATATAGGACTTTGGAATCTTTGGACTAATTAACCTTAGTCTAAATTCGGACGATTGAACATTCGGACTAATGAACCTTCGGATTAATGATTTTTCGAAGTATCGCACCAAATGTTTGGAGTAACAAACCTTATTACATTTTTGGACTTATTATTCGTGGTTTGTTTCATTAAACCTTCACTTCCAAAGGCCGAATTGCATTAATGAAGTACTCTATTGAACTCCTATAGGTAAAATAAATTAACTTTATTCTAAATTCGGACTATTGAATATTTGGAAAAATTACCCTTCGGTCTATCCAGCTTTTGGATTAGTAAACTTTCGGACTATCCAACTTTGGACTATCGAACAGGCCGGCTGGCCTGTTACTGTTAGCCAGCACACAAAGTAGATTAGTTGATTTGTCTTACCTGATAGCGAGATATATTGTCAGCGTGATAACCAAGGCAATGATGGACAAGGCACATCCGACCTGGCTGAGGATATCAAGAGCTTTCTCATAAGGAGTGTACACAGTCTTTTGCCCCTTGACATCCTACAAGAAAAACACAGCACACATACTGCAATCAGAAATCATTCAAAATGGACTGGAGGACATATTTGTATATCATACAAACAGTAGTTTGTGGTGTCTTTTTTAACAATTTTATTCTCACACTTCTCCAACTTGCGTTGAGACCGTGCAAGGCATCCTTTCTGTAGTCAAAAGTTCCTGGTCATATTCGACCCGAATCCAGGTCAGATTTGACCTAGGATTTTCCCGGGTCAAAATGACACTCTTCCGATTGGTCTAAATGACACATCTCCGATTGGTCAAAATGACACTTTTCCGGATGGTCTAAATGACACATCTCCGAGGTCTAAATGACACATCGCCGATTGGTTAAATTGACACTTTCCGATTGGTCTAAATGACACATCTCCGATTGGTCAAAATGACACTTCTCCGATTGGTCAAAATGACACTTCTCCGATTGGTCAAATGACACCTCTCCGATTAGTCACTTCTCCTAGTTACCTTTCCAGGTAGTTTGACCAGCAAGAAAAAAAGTGTCATCTTTACACCACAGTTGGTATTTTAACCAGGAACAGTGTCATTGTTACCCGACAAATTAACCTTTTACCCCAGAGGAATAAAATCAGGTCAACTCTGACCTTGAGTCCAGGTCGAGTCTCAGCCGGGACTTTTGACAATGCGAGAAAAGCGGGAAAATTACCAGAACATAAAACTTCTCTTACGAGTTTGGTATTTCTGAAGAATATTCATTTAGAACAAGCCTTACATTCTCCAATAATAATTGGATCAAGTACGTACCACAAGGATTGCAAAGTTGGTGGCGTGGTTGCAATTACAAGACACCACTTCACTGGTCATGTTTGAGCGCGTGCATCCAACCGTCGACCAATCACCGACGCCGTCTTCAAGTTCAAAATCCCAGGAGACACACTTGATTGACATTAATTCTTCGCTACTTGCTTCACTGGGTTTCTGTTGGCGTTAGAAAGCATGGATTCTCATTTGTCTGAAAGCTTAAGTTAATGTTTTCCAAAAGTGTCGTCGCTTTAATTCATTAACTTCATTTTTCTCTTTTATAAACTCAGGTCACAAAGCGTATCCTTTAAAAAACCTATACTTTATCCTTTGAGCCTTTTTGCTTCTTAAACCTGTAGTAACCTTTACAAACCTAAAAAAAAAATTTTGATTATGCATGACATTTGAACAATATTTCGAGATTTTTGTTTAAATCAATTTTAATCATAGTTAGTTGTCATAATATAATTCCAAACAAGCAACATAGTTCTTATACCTCTCCAACTTTTTTTCACAAGTGTTTAAAAATTTGTCAGTTTGCTTGAAATCGGTTTTAGGTAACTTCCTTCGTCTCACCTTAAATTGAACTACCACAGGATCCGTGAGGTTGACGAGGTTCACATTTTCCACAGTCAGCGAGACGACAGAGCCGGCAACCTGACGTGTCGTGTTATCTTCATCTGTGTGTCTTCTGTTGGAAGCTGACTGGAACAGCGTGTCATCGGCGTAGATTAAGAAACTCACTTGCAAAGGGGTTGAACCATTACCTTCAATTGCAGACCATAAAATAAAGTGTCAACTTGGCAGAGGTTAAAAAATTACAGTGTCAGCCGTCGGCCTGAAAACTGCTCTGCGATACGGGCAGAGATATGCATCAAGGGAATCAAAGGGAATACATATAATTAAGCTTCGACATTTCAGTTCAAACTTTAGAGAGTCATAATGCTCAAGATAAACAATAATTTGAATTTGTTACAAGATAATAGAATAATTTACAGAAATCGTGATGTTTAGTATAGTACATGTAAGTAATTTACCATCAGTTGGTGGTAAAGAATTCACAATGTTCCCAGGAAGTTGCACAGATGCAACCAGATCGATATCCGAGGGAATATCATCCTCGTACGTCTCGACCTGAGTACCAACCAGTGAACCCTCTCCTGGTGACGCTTGTCCAGGCTGTCGTACAGACGCAAAGCTGAATCCATTACTATCAAGTGCTGGGTCCAGACTGACCGCTTCCACGTGGATGGTTTCCTGACGTATGCGTACCTTTCCCTCTTGTTTCAGAGTCAAGGAGACTTGAGTCTCCACGGATCGGACGATAGCCGATGAGGAGCTCCCTGACTCTGAGGTGTCAGAAGCGGGGTTTGCCCTTGTCATGATTACATTGTTGACGGTCTCAAGTACCAACTCTGTCACCTTTTACAGGGTCACAACAACATAATGAAAGTGTTTTTAATACAAGTCAATCCCAACTGTAATACAATCACAAATGCAATATGATAAAATTACAAGTCAATCAAGAGTCAATAAGAAGTCAAATAGCAGGTCAGGTCGCAAGTAACAAGATATAAAGCGAGGCAGAGTATTGTCGCATTTCATTCAAATTGCTAGTCAGTTTATCGTGATGAATTGTGACTGACTTGGGGTGACTTATCGTGACTTCATTACGTCTCTGCATAATACGACTCCAAGCACTGCATTGTGGAGACAACAATAAAAGTAAGTTTAAGGTTGCACCATATATGAAATCTCTATTGTGAGTTTGCGAGGTTCCGGGTTCTTTTTCTGAACCTCATAAACTGAACCAAAAAAAGGTGTTACATGGTGCAACTGTGAACTCACTACTGTTGTCTCTGCATAATGTATTTAAGAATGTGTTAATTTAGTCAGTGAAACTACGCAAAGCTTTCAAACCTTCCGTTCATACACCTATCATTCATATATTTTGCTGTTGTTGATACAAATCGTAACACGCAAATACTCCGAAAATCATGCGAGTAGACTGTATCCATCTTACCTCGGTGTCGCCTGATCCTGCATCGACGATGTTCATCAAAATGTCAGAAACCACCTCAACATCGTCTGTAACATCTGACGCAGATTCCGATGTAAGATTGGCCAGAAACTCGGCCACTTCAACAACATTACCTGCACTCACGTCGACCTGCAAGTGATCGAGGTGTACGGAAAATATAAATGTTAACATATTGATTGCCAGACATAAAGAAGGGACCAACCTCCAGCACCTGAATGTGTACGATAAACAGCGCAATAGTTCAGACCCTGTCTTGCATCTCTTGGAATGGAGTACATGGAGTGGAGGAATCGAGCCTTTTTGTCACATGCACACACAATGATACCTTTTTATAAGGTCGGCCGGTGTAATTTTATTTTCGAAAAAATCTTACAAGAAGACCTTCTTCCTAACTCATTTTTTTTTTTACTTTCTGGTTTGCACCTTATCTTGCCTTGATAACAAGCACACCTCTTTAACAAGACATGGCATACATCTTCCCTAAACTACACTGCAAAAACTGTGTTTAGCAATTAAACACGTTTCTAAACACTTTCTTGCTATCAGTTTGTAAACATATTAAAATACTAAACATGTTTAGAGTAAGGATGGATTGTGTTTAGCTATTGAACATTGATGTTTAGGAATTGGACACATAATGTTTAACATCTAAACATGTTTACAAAGTGATAGCAAGATTGTGTTTAATTGCTAAACACAGTTTTTAGAGTGTATCCCTCGACACGCCCTAGCTTAACTGTGAGTAGCTAGGTTAAATAACTGCCAGACGGTAAACTTTTTGTTCTGTTCAAGGGGCAATAGCTTCGTCTTCCAACAACTGCCTATTCGCATTGGTATATGATCCAATATGAAGCACCCCATTACCTCTGCGACGTCTTCAAGGGTGACTTCATTCATTGTTTCACCGCAGCTGCGAGGTTCAGGTTCCTCCCATTGGAAATACTCAGGAGGTTCTACGACTAAACAGTTCCTGACTGCTCGAGGTTCACCAGCTGCAAAAAGTGTAAAGAGCTGCAATTAAGCTATCAAAAGTTATACCAAGTCACACAGTCTGAAGTCAAATGATAAGCTATTCAAATAAATCGTGACAAACAGTATTGTTCATCGTCTGTTGCTGCGTCCTGACTTGTGATTATTTCAGGTTTGTGTAAAGATAATATATTCTTGCAAACCGACATGACCGTTCAACCTTAGTCCATAACTAATTATACAGTTTTTGAGCTTCAAGCTTCATTCTAAAATGAATACAGTGATCGTTAAAAAATAAATCTTTTTCTTTTGCATGTTAACATTACTCAAGTCCTTTAATCTCAAACCTTTGATTCTAAAGGAAACCTATCTCATAGGCCTATGTTTGTGGTAATCATGGAAAGACCCAATGTCCAAAGGATGGAAAGGACGAACTCGAACACTCTAAAACTCACTCAATCCTCTAGGAGATTCGAGTACAGCAATTTAGGCCATACATGTCCACGAATCTCGGAGCCTTTTTCCCAATGGACAAAGCATTGTGCACGCAATTTATGTCCAAAATATATATAGCTGTCGTGAAACAGTTGCCCTGTATAAGAGCTAGCACAATGTTTTCGTCTTTTAAAGGGGCCACCGAGAGTGTACTATGATATCGTGTCTTTCTGGGTGACTTCTTAAATCGACTCAGCATATAAGTGTTTGCACCAACACATTGGACATATATATATTTTCATCGAATGGGTGGCCAGGGGTTTATCGAACAATACATGTAAATAAAAAGAATTCCTACCATTCATTGTCATCAGTGGACATCTCTGTACAGACTCGGCCAATGACCCTGCTGACGTCACAGGCCACGTGAGTTCATCCACTGTTTCCGACGCGCACTGACCTGTATTTTGTTACGAGCATGCGAAATCAACACCACAAGTATTTATGAGAACATGTCATTTTCTTTTAATCAAAATGACATTTGTTAAGCGATTAATTATCGAATCTACTGTTTGGATAATTATAACGACTGACTTTGAAACAATTAAAAGTAACAAAAACATTTAAAGACAGTGAGCAATTTTCTTATTTTAAACCAGACAAAATTCTCCACTTCATTATTAAAACAAACAGTGAACAAAAAGTCTTTGCCAAATGTTTCACTTAACTCACCTTCGACTGTCACAGCGAATGAGCACGTCAGGAAAAACCTGTCAAACAACTGCTTGTAGGTAACATTGTGAAGTCCAATAAAAAATTCATCACCAGGGTCAGAACTGGAGGTAAAATTCGCAGGTCCGTCAAAACCAGTCAGAGCTGGTTCTGGCCAGTTGACACTGGCTGCTGTCGAACTGGGATTGGCCAGGACGTGAACATTTGCTGGGCAGACAATGGCTACAACTATGGATTAACCAGAATACAATTGTATTACTGCCTTTTCAACCAAAAAAGGGGGGAGCTGCACTAGAATGAAGATTGTTTGGAGCGTGGTAAAATGGTTGTAGGAGACTTAGTTGGAGAATATATTTTGCTTTTATTGGAGTTCAATAAGACTCTGAAATTAAGAAACATATTTAGATTAAGGGCGAGAATGTGAACATTTGAAGGAATTTTGAAATTAAAAAAAGGAGCAGTTGTAATCAGTGGTCTTTAATAAGCCCGATGAATACAAATTCGCGAAATTAAAAGTTTTACAAACCTGTGACAGTAACAGAGAATTGACAAATGTTCTCATTTCCTGATTTATCTCTTCCTTTGTACATCACCGTGGCAACCCCTGCCGAGAAGGCCCCGTCACCAGCTTGGTTGCATTCACGAGCTGTAGTTGCCCGGCAAGAAAATTCCACATCGACGTCAGCATTTGAGTTATCAGAGAATGTTGGCGGCGTCCAGCTGTAAGGCACTTCATTGGTTGATGACATGACAGGAATGATGACATCATCGGGGCAGTCGTAGATCTCAGGAGGATCGTTATCTGAGGAATTTAAAAATACACATAACACATATACATTTGGTAACATAACATTTTTCGTGTTAAAACGAAATTCATAAGTACCTCAGACAGTTTACGCATTCCTATTGGTCGAGAGCCCGTCACGTGGCCGGTCTTAAACGGATGATAAAGACATGGCTAGTTGGTCTTAAACACTTTTCCAGTGTCACATGAAATTTGGACTCCTATGAAATCCGGTGCCTTTTAACGTTTCATTGGCTGAATGTTCAAATTCCTCCCGTATGTATGCGCAATGTACTACCAGTGAATCAGTATTTCATGGTCCGAAATTCACACTTCACCAGCCCAGCTGCGTTTTGCGCGACATCGCGCAGGACGCGCGACGCGCACGTCAATGCCCCTATTAGGTAACGAGCTGTGGAGGGACATTCCATATTATAGTTTCGTAAAACATGATGTAAAATTGTTGAACAAAATGGTTGGCCACGTCTAGTTTTTGACATTTCTTCTTCTTTTTTTGACCGAAAAGGTATTTTTGAATGGGAATAAATGTGTGTTCGGTCGGTATTAAACACTCTGTTTAAGACCGGATTGAGTCTGGATGGGCGATAATTTTCGGTAATTATCGCCCATCCAGACACAAACCGGTCTTAAACAGAGTGTTATTATAATACCTCCCAAACACACATTTAGTCCCTTATTAACTTATTCATAGTTTGTCCCACCTAAGCATTCTTAAATTTACTCCAACATTAGTTAATTTGTATATCAAATTTTCATTGTCTAGAGAACGTAGGTGTCTTTCAAACCAATCTAAAATAACATGCAACACCAATCTCAATATTTCAATATGTTTGCAGGAAAGTTTGAAAAATCATTGTTGGTTTGGAAAATAGGCCAATCACCAGAGATTCAGACTCTCCCACAACGATCGAGCAGTGAGAACAACTCCTTTCTTGAATCATTCTCCATTAAATCGTCACCGTTTTCACGAAGAGCCACATATGTCAAAAATTACAATTTTTTCGATTTTGATTTTTTTTTATATTTCGCATTAAAACAATGTACTCAACCATTTTGACATGTTTCTGTAAGCAAAACATCATTAATTTCTAAGTTACATTAATGTTGCAAGGGGCAGAAATCTCGATAAATGCATTTTGCGTTTTCACGAAGAGCCACATACATTTTGGCCCTTTGAACGCGTACAAAACCCATTGCACGGAAATACGTAAAAGTAGGTCAAATGAGATTTGCGTTTTCACGAAGAGCCACATATCTTTGTTACATTTTCAGCTGCGCGCGCGTACTCACGCGCGCCTATAGAAATACACGTTGAACAGAAAGGGCCAATATCTCGGAAACCTGAATTTGCGTTTTCACGAAGAGCCACATATCTTTACTAATTAATTTTCACTAATTAACTGCTGTATTAAGTCTTATTACCGAGTTCATGTAAAACTTCAGCTCTCGTAGAATCGTGTGATGGTTTCCTTGCTGCACAAAGTTGTTGCAAAGTAGTATTTCTTGAAGTTTTAAAATATGAGAAACTTCTTTTGCGATTATCTCGAAAACACTTTTATTCAAAATCAACATAATATATATAGTATGTGGCTGTTCGTGAAAACGGTGACGAAATGTCAATCTCGCTCTATATCATGAAAGTAACATACCCAATACAGTGATGTACATATCGCATGTTGCTCTGTTGTAAGCATCATCCATAGCAGTATAGTGGAATAAATGTGGAGACCTTGCCAGACTCAGCGTGACGTCATCGCCGACGTCATAACTGTAATAATGTGGCGAGCCCTCTAAATTGATAGTTATTGTGAACGTCCCAGAGTCGTCATTGGCAGAAACAACATCAGGCAGAGTTACTGTAACGAGACTCTGGCCAGCTTTAGTCTCGACCGTCACATTTGCAGGACAGGTCACGACTGGCGGTTCGTTATCTTGAAGAAAAAAAATAAAGGTTACAAAATATAAGATTAACTTAGAGTTGATAGTTAGTTGGCCTACTTTCCTCGCCGATGACCGCTGTAACCGGGTTCGAATCCCGCCCGGTCAACATGTGGATTGGGTTTTCAGTCCCTACCTGATTCCGTATGTTTTCCCCAGGATATTCTTCTGGGTTTGTCCTTCCACCTTTAAAACTCTAATTTCTTGTCATTGTCTTCTCTCCACATGTTTCTTCAGGCTTTCGAGCTTTAGTGCCTAGGGTGCTATTTGGGGAATCCTTGGTTTTGTTACCAGAAGTAAGAAATAAATAAATAAATACATGCTAGTAGTTTTAATTTGGGTAATTTGTTTTCTATAAATAGGGATGCACTCTTTGGTGTGTGTAGCAGTTATCGCGTTTGTGTCATTACGACAGTTTCGCTTCTGCCGTTCTGACAGGTTTCGTGGTCTGGGTCGTTCATTCCTCCCTTGACAGGCGCCTTAACAGTTCCAGCTCTGTAAAATTGTGCATTGTTACATAGTAACATACCCTCAGTTGCCCTTACCAAATTTGATATGAGTAGTAGTTTATATTGTCCGAGTACTCTTAGTATATGAATGGTAATGGCCACTCACCTGACGGAGGTAAGGTGAAGTTGGCTGCAGTGTTGCACGTCACCCCAACATCATAGTAATGGGGACAGCCACCGTTAAACCACCCATCGTTACTGCACTGCTCAATGCTCGATTCATTTCCAACACAAGCAACGTTTGTCAGGAAAGTCGGTCCTGTTCCTCGACCAAAAAAGGCGTAATGCCAAACCTGGGATGCAGAAGGGAAGCCGAGCTGACGACAGATGACGTGGGCCTCCTCAATGCCCCATCCGCTGTCGCAAATGGTTCCCCAGAAGCATTTGTAAAACACCGCCACTCTACCTTCGTTGGGAGTGTTCCCATTAACAAGACGTACTAAAACTGAGGTAAAACACAAACGACGAAAACCATTGTGATTTTCACCAAAGTATTGAATCGTTAAAGAGGAAGCCGCCACTAACATGGTGACCATACAACAACGTTGAAATAAGCACATTCAATATCTTTAGGCAGCGAAATAAATCACGGAATAAGAACCCGTTCTTTCATTGAACATGTTCGCCGATACTCTACATACGTTGCATGAAAAAGGCAGAAAAGGCAGAACATGACATTCCAGGGTAATATTCTTCAGTTTCGTTTTAATCAAGCCTTGATTTCGCAGTACACAAAGCACTTAAATTAAACGTTCAACCAAAACGCCTTAGCAACACACTCTACCTACTTTGCGGAGAGGTGGGATCTGTGTAGACTTCACCACAAGTCACTCCGGCATCTTGGTCATGACCGCAGCTTTGATTGAACAATTCAATGTGCTCACATTGCTCAATGCTGGATTCATTGCCACTGCATTGAACATTGTCCAGGAGAATTGGTCCTGATCCCTGACCGAAGGCAGCATTCTGCCAAGCCTGGGATGCAGAAGGGTAGCCGAGCTGACGACAGATGACGTTGACCTCATGAATGCTCCAACCATCGCCACAGATTGTACCCCACTGATCTTCATAGTAGACCTCGACTCTGCCTTCATATGGCGTACTACCATTGACAAGACGCACGACTGTTAAATAGAAATAAAAAAAAATGTACCGAAGAAGGTTAAATATTAAGCTAAATTCACATTCAACATCAAACAAGGAAATATTTGGTGCAATCCGCTCCGGCCTTCGGCCTTGTGGTATGTGGGACGCAGACCGTGTTTCACTCGCGCTCGCGGGATAACTTGAACGGTCGAAATGCCGTTGGGCCGGGCTAAATGGACGGGCCCAATTTCATGGCTCTGCTAACCACAGAATTCCACCGCTTACGATCACCATTTTGTGCTAACCGCGCTAGCATAAAAACTATGTGCTAACCCTGTAAGCACAGAATGTACGCATGTGCTGAAGCAACAATTCCTTGCTAACCCATGAAATATGCTTACCGTAAAGCACGGAATCTTCTGTCAAAGCAAGCAGGAATTTTTTGCTAACAGTAAGCAGAGCCATGAAATTGGGCCCTGGTCTATTGATGGCTATAAACATATTGCAAAATGCAGGCAAAATATAGGTACCAGAAAATTGAGAAGGAACATTACAAGTCACTCCTACATCGTTGCTGTGAGCTGTGCAGTAATGGTTGAACCATCCTCTGTGATCACATTGCTCAATGCTTGACTCACTGCCATTACATGCAACACTGTCCAGGAAAATCGGCCCTGATCCTTGACCGAAGGCAGCATTCTGCCAGGCCCCGGATGCAGAAGGGTAGCCCAGCTGTCGACAGATGACGTTGGCATCTTCAATGCTCCATCCATTATCGCAGATTGTGCCCCACTGGCACTTGTAGTACAATTCCACTCTGCCTTCATGTGGGGTGTTTCCGTCAACAAGACGCACTGCAACTGCAAAATCCCAAAACTAAATGTAATTAAAGCTCTTATGTATTTGACGCTAGGATAAGCGTGCAGACTCCGCAATTAATATGCAGAACACGTGCGTCTTGGCAATTCAGCGAGCACCTTCTATCTTGTCTTCGGTACCCTGATGACCTATGTTTAATATGATGTTGGCATCTGATTTCTACTGACCAATCAACAGCTTTTCAGCTCTTGGTTTTAACACGAGTGTATTGGGACCGAGGGCGCTAGCATAGACTGTAATTATACGTCTTTAATTTGAGATTCTATAATTACACATTCGAACACGTTAGTAATGAGTGAATGTAAGTGTTTTATTTCGAAATTGGATGTTCGACATTCACATAAGTTTGTACAGCGAATGTGAGTGTTCAAAGGTGTATGAATGTCGAATATCCAATGCAAAACTAAAACATCCACATTCGCTGTACAAATTCTAAGAGACTTCGAAAACATCCACTGTCGAATATCGATACCCATGCTCATACATTCGCTTTTCAAACGTGTGGGTAGGCTAAACGAAATATCTAACCAACGGTATTGTCATCACTATAAGTATCAATTTACAGCCGATACACGTTAGAAAACATGCATCTTTAAACAGTCGACAAACCGCGTTTCAAATTGGAAAACAATAAACTTACCAGTAGGAGGGGCAGTGTGGTCGCAAGTTACTCCATTATTGGCAGAAAAAAAGTAATACTCATCAACGTCTTGGCTGTGGTGACATTCATCAATGCTGGCTTCATGGCCATCACAGGATACTCTGCTAAGAAGCAAAGGACCTGATCCTTGACCGAAGGGACCATCTGGCCATGCCTGGGATGCAGACGGGTAGCCGAGCTGTCGACAGACGACGTTAGCCTCCTGGATGCTCCATTCATTGCTATGCACATTGCCCCAAAGGCATTTGGCATATACTTCCACTCGTCCCTCGTAAGGGGGGTTTCCACCAACTAAACGAACTGAAACTATAATGCAAACATACCCATCTTACTTCATTTCCATACCATATTTGATTCTAGGCACAAAATGACATGTGAAAACTAACGTTTTGTAGAAAAACATCAATGCATGGTATTTGTTTGCCTGAATGTAATCGATATTTTAATTGTGACTGTAATTTCCGTTTCACGTCGATGTATATTAGAATCGAGGAAGCACAGACGGGACTCCGACCAGGAAAAGGTTCGGTGTATTCAAATGTTTGTCACCAAAGTCTTTACAGAAAGTGTTTTCAAAAGATGGAATTTGCGTCAGGGTGATGTAAATCAAAATTAGGTTTTGCAATTAATATTACTAGGTTTTACGTCGGTGAAGGGCAAAACCTAATATTGAGAAAGTGTTATGTATTACTTTATGACAGCAGCAGTACTTTCACCGGTGTTCTCTGCTGTTTGAATTAGCAGCGTGCTTTGCAGTGTCTACTTTTTAATAGCTTTAATCCAGAGGTTTATTTTCTGACTGTGAGGACAACTTACTGAGATACACTACGAGGTTTAATTCTAGCAGGGTAATGCTGGGTATGCTGATCTTGGTAGTTGCTGTTCTTTAGTTACCCACCCTTTTTATGGTGTATTGTGGATTTGTATGTGAATTGTGTTGACGGACTTTGAGTGAGTTGTGAATAACTTGCGATGTTAGTTTCACTTGCGATATGTCCTTGGCCCTGCGTTGTTTCAGCGCGCACAGGTTAGTGGATTCCGCAAAGGTACACCGCAAAGGTTCACCGAAGACGGTACCCCAACACATGAGCCAACAGGCCGCAAAGGACGCCTTTGGAAATCGTATTTCAGCCAGGGAAGTTCCGAGAAGAATTGCGTGCCCACTTGCATACGTGCGAGACAAAAACTTTGCTTCGCTGTTCCTACTTCACAATGAAAGCTACCCCTTATTTCCAGCAGTGCCCATGCGCTATTATCATTTTCGATATTCTTATTTCATAGAAGTTAGAGATGTTCTACAGAGGAAGTCTTACATCCTGTGTTTACCTGTGAGTTCACCGTGTGACCAGTGACCAAGATTTGAGCGTCCGTGTGACCAGTGACCCAGATTGAAGGGCCAAAGCGAATAGAAAACCTCAATATGAGTAAGAGTACGGACTATGGTGACCGTGATGAGTTGCGTCGCTCCAGATTGGAGGTCCAGTGATTAAAGAGGAGAGGGTCTCTCCGCAGAAGTAGTAGTACTGAGAAACGGGGCACGACCAAGAGTGCAGGTGGTGGTAGCCCTAGAGATAAACCTCGTAAGGTTTAAACTGAGGTTGATTAGATCTTGCCAGAGGATACCTTATGAGGGTTGTGTGGGTACGTCAACTAAATTAGTGTACTACTAGATACATTCTAGTGCGTAGGACTTGTAGACGGAGGTTAATAATGCTAATTAGGAACGAGGGTTACAGATCGAGTTGTAGAGTTTTGCAACTCTTCCAAATGGGGTGAAGTCTAATGATGCTGTCAGGGAGGTAATACATCCGCCCCGACCACTCGTGAACGTCTTAGGCTCATCACCAAAAGTTTGGAGTGCATTACCCTTTGGTAATGCGCTCCGAAATCTTGGAGATTCGGTCCTGCATGATCAACGGGCTTAACATTATTTGGTAGATTTGAGAACTCGGACTAAGGAAAACTTTACATGAGTTGGAGCAGGCACTCACTAAGAACGATGTCAGTTGGAATGCTCAAGCTGTCCTCAGAAGCAATGATCTAAGATAGAGAGAAGTAACTTGGTGTGTTGAAGTGTTTTAGGCGGGGTTTATTATTTTTGGTCGGGAATGTACTAAACCTTGTAAGGGAGCAGGGAAACCTTCGAAATCATGAATATTTGGCACAGGTTGTTATGATGCGCTTACCAGTTGGGGACTTTCTGTCCAGTGATTCACCACAAGTCACTCCAGCATCTTGGCCATGACTGCAGCTATGATTGAACCATCCACTGTGCTGACATTGCTCAATGCTTGACTCACTGCCACTGCATGCAACACTGTCCAGGAGTATCGGTCCCAGTCCTTGACCGAAGGCAGCATTCTGCCAAGCCTGGGATGCAGAAGGGTAGCCGAGCTGACGACAGATGACGTTGGCCTCTTCAATGCTCCAATCATCGCCACAGATTGTACCCCAATGGTCTTCGTAGTAGACTTCCACTCTACCTTCGTAAGGTGTGTTGCCATTCACAAGACGTACCAAAACTAGATGAGAAAAAATGTAAGCGTGAAAACACCTCTAGTGTTTCTGATCATGACAAAAGATCTCTTAGATCCAGTCCCTGTATCCCATACAGTTATGTTTAATAAGTATGAGAACTCGTTACCCTAGTAATAAGATGTTCCAATAGACCTAAGACATGTGAAGATCCAAAACGAAATTAGCTTATAAAATAGGGTCGCCAATGTGCTCCCAAATAAGGTTAGTAAATGTTCTTTATACATTAGTTTAAATCAGACTGTGCTTCCATGGCAAGTATACCCGCTTTGTAATAGCGTATGCCATAACTAGGTCATTCTATAAATTTGGGGTCAAAAAGTGTGACATTTTGGTGTCCCTGTTACACCTGTCCTGTGTATAATTTGAAATGGAAATTTGCATCCTATATACATCTGTGGGAGTTGGCACCCTTCCCCCATGTGAATGCGGAGCGACGTAGACGGCCGACCACATAATGGACGACTGCCCCGTATCTTCCTTCAAGAAGATGGCTGACAAATGGTTGCCCCGATATAATTTATGAGCAACAACTCGAAAGAAGAAGAAATATTATCGAAATTGACATCAAACTATGATTACTTGTTTAACAATTACTTTGCATAACACAATCACTCTTGAAGGTAAAAGGCATTGAAGAATGTGTTCTTGATTAATAAAAAAATAATTGTGTCGTGTGTGGACTCCAAATTTATCGAACGACCCTACTCTCAAAGTTATTTTAGGATTTCTTTTCGTACACTAACTCACCAGGTGGAGGAGATACAACAGTACAGGTCACACCGACGTCATTGTAATGATTGTAGTAGAAATAACCGAGCTCAGTTAAAAAGAAGTTGCTGTGGTCACAATTCTCAATGCTTGACTCATCACCATTGCAACCAATGTCGTTGAGGATAATCTGCCCCGTTCCTTCTCCAAAGTGAGCCCCGCTCCATGCGTGGGCTGCAGACGAGTAACCCAGCTGTCGGCAGATAACGTTGGCATCTTCAATGGTCCAGTCCATGTCACTGACTGTGCCCCAAAAGCACCGGTAGTAAATTTCCACTCTGCCTTCATAAGGGGTGCTTCCATTGACAAGGCGAAAAACTAAAACGAGAAAACAGTGGAAAGGATTTCTGTACGATGAGGGCAAATTCGTTTTAACAGACTAAATTGGGTTCGGGTTAATTTTTCATGTCTGACAACTTTCTATTTTCTCCAACCAACGATGCGTTCCTTGGACTTTTTCTTCTTGTTTGATGGTTTATTTACGGCTTGTGACGTCGTGCCGATTTATCGGGGGGGGGGGGGCTGTAGGCACTTAAAGGTATGCGTCTTTAACTTAAAGATATTGCTATTTGTGGGATATCTTGAAATCTACCAAAGGTCAGGGGAATAAGCTTGGCTATCGCCTAACAACAACAATTTATTTCTCTCTTCTTTGGCAGAAGGTTCAACTTACAAGGTGATTGAGCCATAGCATTGCACGTCACCTCAACGCTGAAGTCACAGTAACGACTGATGAACCATTCACTGTGAACACACTGGTCGATGTTTGTCTCGTTTCCAATACATTGGACATTGCCGAGAACTACCGGTGCAGATCCTCGACGAAAGTGGTAATTCGTCAAAGCCTGAGATGCAGAATGGTAGCCGAGCTGTCGACAAATAACGTCGGCCTCCTTCATTCTCCAGTTGTAACTACATATCGTCCCCCACTGGTCTCCATACTTTACCTGTACTGTGCCTCCGTTGGAATCTTCTCCCAGAACAAGACGTACGGATACTGTACGAGATTACACATGAAAAAAAAATGAAAGTTAGTGTTTCATACAGTATATACATGTATGAAACACTAATCGGGTGGCGACGTTAGTCGCACATTCAAGGAATTTGTCCCGAGTACTAAAGACCGTCAAACATCATATTTTCTTCTGGACAACAAGACTACTAGTTAGTGCTTACTTCTACTGGTTGATTAATAGCGCCATCAAGAGTTCTGACATAAGTCTTGTACGCATTTGACCATGTTGACTTTGCTAGTACCGTTGTGGTCGTTTTCACGTTCTTAATAATGTATAATGATTGTGTACTTGGAGTCGGGCGATGTTTAAGATACTTCCAAAATTATGTTCCTTTGTAAGTTTAGAGGTGAGATTATTTTCTTCCATTGCCATGGCATGATACAACCAGTAAATGTTGACAAGCGCATTTATATGCTGGCTTAGTTTTTCCAATTGGTGCGCAGAGCACGCCCCTGATAGAGGCTGTATAATTCGATACTGCTTATCGGTAGGATTCTTTGTTCAGTTCAGCATGAAGGGTTTGGCCTGACGCCCAGATCGACGGGGGTGGATGTGTTACACTAACAATTTGTAATGGCTGTAATTCAACACTTCTTTTCTGTCTGATTGTCTTTGCTGAAAATTGCAATTAATAAGGTGCATTGGATTTCAATCAAGAACGAAACCGAGTTGAAACCTGTTGAAACCTGTTGTGGAGTTTAATGTGCTACAGAGGAGACCATGTGCCCTGTGACGTCATGCCAACAGACAACCACTAGGCAACTCAAACATTTAAGCATCTTTTGCATGTTATTTGGCCCCTTCTAAACATTATCTGTCAACACTTTTAAAAATTTTCTTACTTCTAGAGTGCAGAATAGAATCGTTTGCTAAGTTAGTCACAACATCAATTTTCTAAACAAAGCCACAAAGTCTATACACCAGCGGAGTAGCCGGGGGAGGCCAAGCCTACTAGACACACCCTACTGGAAATTTGTTAGCTCTATAAGTGGACATTGTTAACGCGTTAAAACATAAATTGCCCCCACCCCCACTATAACATCCAAACCCCCATCCCCAATTGTCCCCTATGGTGATAACCCTGGCTACGCCGCTGCTATATACACACTGTAGCACATCCCCAGATAACTCAAAAGAATTCCTGATATTCTGGGAACACATGCTAGGAGAAGTTTAAGCTTACTTGGGGAACAGTCAACACCTCCGTATCCTACTGGACAGTCACATGTGAATATATTCACACCATCATTGCAGCTTACGCCGTTCAAGCAGGGATTAGGAGAACAATCGTCAATATCTGTTTTGAAATTGAGCAAATAAGACATTGTGATCCATCAACCACTTTTTCTTAGAACTTTTACTTTAAAGGTGAATTCCTAAGCCATTATTTTGTGGAAGTGACTCTAGAAAACTTACTTGTTGAACAGTTCATCCCTTCGTATCCCGGAAGACAATCACATCTGTACGAATTGATATCATCGAAGCAGGTTCCGCCGTTCACACATGGATTAAAATAACACTCGCCAATATCTGTTAAAAACATATTATGAGTTACATTAAATGACTAGATCGCGAGGACCTCATTCCATCGCGCATAATACTTAAGAAGTAGGACTCTTGGCGCAAACATTTTGAAGCAATCTGTGTGAACGTAGCAGGATCCAGGAATTGTTGCAGGTTTTTTTTCGTCCGGGCACTTGCCCGGACAATTTAAACGATTTTAAACGATGTTATAAGGGAACTTTAATTTACCATGATGTAACACAGCTTCTCCACTTACAATTTAAGATTTTTCTTCAATTTGTATTTCATTTCTTACTTTATACATACTTGTTTTTCGAAACGCAACACTTTGTACTGTCTGTCCGTGTGTGTCTGTCTCTTCTCATACCCTGTCTTTGTTTCCTGTCATGTTTGTGTTGATTTGTTTCGTGTTCTTCATTAGGGAAGTATGCAAAATTAAACAAGGGGTAAGTCGAGGTTTTATCCTGAGGTACCCCAAAAAACCCTGTTAAACCTCGTAAAACCTCGAGGTACAACTTGAGTTACCACCTGTTTAAATCTGCATTCTTTCCTTAGTCTGTCCCTTTAATTTGTAATGCGTTTCTATATAGGCCCGCGGCTTCTCGAAATGCCTCAATGTTCTCTTACTTTTAAATGGATATCTCATGGTTACTTTTGTTATGTTCGTACATATATTTTTCCCTGTTACTATTAATTGTATATCCAATTTTAATGTTATATATTTATATTAATGACGAACATGTATTTAACATATCTATCTATCACCAACAAAATTAACGCATCGGTTTCACAATAGCCATACAAAAGCCTCACAAAGTACTCGTTTTCCATAGAGTTGTGCGTATACATGGATGCGTCTAGCGGGCTAGTTTGTGGCATAATATGAAGCCATAAAAAAATACATTTCTATGTTTCTATATATTAATGTATTTAATGCAACTTAAACTTACATACTGAACAGTCAAACCCTTCATAACCTGTAGGACAATCGCATGTGAATGAATTGACACCGTCAGTGCAGATTCCGCCGTTCAAACAGGGTGTAAGAGAACATTCGTCAATATCTATCATGAAATAAAGCCGAAAAGATGGGATCCATCAAACACTTTCACTTACACCTTAAAGGTGAATTTCTAAGACATAAATTCTCTGGTTTCTCTAGTTTAAGAGAAAAGTACTTGCCAGTACAGAAACTTACTTGTTGAACAGTCCATTCCTTCATATCTTGAGGATAGATACATGTGTATTAATTAAGACAATTGATATCCGTTTCCAAAATTGAGGTAAGAAAAAACAATGTATATAAATGAAAGCTTCAAATTTAGTCATCAGGGATGTAGTCAACCAACAGTCTTATCACAAGTCCAGTTACAAAAAAAAAAACAGTGGATAAACAATAACAAAGGAAAGCCCTTGTCAACCCTCATTTGTGATTAGAATTATGACTGGGGGACTTGTGATGGATTTCCGTAGACTTCAACTACATCCCTCAATTAAATTTATAATTAAAGTAACCTGTATCCTAGCTGTAACACTCTTTCCCATTCTAAATGACCGCAAGTTATAATAGAAATTCTGGACTCACTTTTACGTTGTCTTTGACGAGGTTTGGCGATTAGCAACCACCTTCTTCTGGTAAACTTTTATGTAAAGAGGACGGTTGCTAATCGCCGAACCGTCGTCAGAGATAACGTTAAGTGTTTCCAGAACTCGAATTGTACTTGAAATTTGGTTATATATTTCACCTAGCTAATGTATTTGGTCCTGCAAAATTTTGCCCAAAGTCTATTTCAGAAGAATATAAACACAAAGTACAGGATCAGAAAAAATCCTGTATTTTACAATAACAATTGTTTTTTGATGAACACCACTTCTTTGTAGACGTATACCTATACCTCTGACGGTAGACACTGTTGATGTCTCAGTCCATTCTTGAGAAATTGTTCGGTCCATCAAAGTCGGAGACATTTCTGGATAATTCCAAAAGAAAAGATCAATCATCGTCGAGATGTGTTTAGTATTCACTAAGACTAATGTAAAGATATCTTAAATTCCCCTTTTCTCGCACAATGCTGATTTTGTATGAAAAGTATAACTCGGTAACATTTCATCGCACTCTCAAATAAAAGATTGAGTGGATATTGCTTTACGAAATTGCCTGTTGGAGTTAGATACATATGTCGGTATCTGTTTAATATACTGTGTATTAAATTGGAGATCATGCCTCTTAAGATACTATAATTCAGTGCTGTAGTCCACCACAAGCCCATCAAAAAACGTTTTATTAATAACATAACAAAGAACGCCTTTGTTACCACTCATTAGTTACCATTCATTTGGATAGCTTATGGCGTGAGCTGAGACTGGAGAACTTGTGATAGACATGACTAGTAGACTGTCGTGGACACGACTACAACACTGCTATGATTATTCTTGAAACATGCTTTGCTTGGGATTCGGCTTTTGTCTAAATGCCACGTACTGACTCCATGAACTCATCCAGATACAGCGGCTGCTGTATCTTCTTCGTCTTTCAGCGAACTTTTAATTTAAAAATAATGTTAAATCTTCAAAACGCTTTGGCCGTTTTCCATGAAATTTTGACATGGCCAAGATAATATCTATGATGATCACCGTTGTTAGTTGCAGGTCAGCTAGCAGTCACTACTGAAAAGTACTACAGTTTGCACCCAAAATGACAAGCATTGGTCATCATTTTTTCCTCCATGTGCATAGGCCGACCATAATGTTTGACCAGATAATTATTCTTATATTCGAATCATTCTTCAAGGTTTTCTAAACTTTACACTGAGAGGATGGTTTACAAAATTGCCATCCATAGCAAAGAAGTTCGTTCAAGCGATAGACCTTATGCGTAGCAGCCATCTCAGAGGTCAATGCGTTTGTTTTGATGAGATATCCATAAGTGAACCTTTGTGCGCTGTAGGTTACTGAATTTAAATATCAAAAGATACCATTTGAGAATTGCTACGCATAAATTATGCATCCGTCTTTGCACAAAGCACAGGATGAATCCACGACAGGGAGAAACAAGAGGAACTGTACCACGTTGAGATAAGCAAAACCGGGGATTGGTCTTAAATCTAACTGGTGGTAACTGACGTAGAAAATGGTTTGCTGGTAACGAAATGTCGTTTCATTAATCAAGGACCATGACACAGCAATACCTGTATTGTTAAATGACAATGCATGTCTTAGAATGAGGAAAACACAGAATGGACCAACCTGGAGTTGTCACGCCACTAACACAAGTAGCTCCTGCGTCTTCTAAATGCACACAGTTATGACTCAACCAGCCACGGTGTTGGCATTCAGCTATGCTAGATTCATTGCCGTTGCAGTTAACATCGTCAATCATTATCCGACCTGATCCTTGACCGAAGTGAGCACTGCCCCAAGCATGGGATGCCGAAGGAAAACCAAGCATGCGACAGATGACATTTGCATCATCGATGTCCCAATAATCATCACAGACTGTACCCCACTGCCTTTGATAGTAGATCTCAACTCGACCCTCGTGGGAGGAGCTTCCACCAACAAGACGAACTGAAACTGAAACTGGAACTGGAACAACAGAACATGAAATGGTACGTGGCGTAGGTAAAAGTAAATAAGCACTTCTTCGGAAATAACACGGCCTCCGATATTCTGTTTCAAAAAATGAGGTCTTGTGTGTGCCTAAATCATTCAATATGAAACACATACATGTATACGCGAGTGTTTAAGAAATATTGGACGCGCGGCATACATACGCTTAATGTAAAAAGTTACTGATAACATATCATTAACTTAACCATTTAAATAGAAAAAAAAACTAATTTGTTATTCTACTAGATTATCTAGTAGATTTGTTTAGTGTATTCATTTGGACAAAATCCGCTTGTCACTTGCTTGTTTTAAATTTAGACGTAATCATATTTTCCGTGATAAGTTATTTGAATAAAAAACTTCTTTTCTCAAAATTGCTGATATTGTCTGAATAACTTGTAAAAAAAAAGGCGTTTGGGAGGCATATTCGATATGTTTCTTGTGCTTTTCCCCCTTAACCCTAAAGGGGCCGGGCTATTTTGACCATCTCTCAGCCGGGGGGGGGGGGCGGATTCCGCCCCCCCCCCCCTAAGATCTCGGCCATCGAGTGACGAAAAATTTTGAAACTGGGTACATGCATAGAGCAACTCTTCTTAAACATACCCACGAAATTTCATGGTTATAGGTCAAAGGCTTTTGGAATTAGTGCTAATTAATTATTCATATGTACGAATGGCAATGCTGCTCTATGTACACGACGTATATGCGAAAAATCAGTTTTCACGGCGCGTAGCGCCGGAAAAAATTTCGCTACGCGGCAACCCGTGGTCCGATTTTTATGTTTTTGGTATCAAAAGATGCGCAAAGCTCGAGGCTAAAAATTCATAACAGCTCGGGTCACGAAAAAAAAATGTTAGAGGCTATCACGGAAAATGTTGAGGGGGGGCGGATTCCGCCCCCCCCCCCGGCCCCTTTAGGGTTAAACAGTCTCTGATCCGACTCTTAAAAATTGAAAATAGATGGATTTGGCTTTTCAATATGGACTGTTACAGCCAGATAGTTGGTTTTGGTCCCTTGCCAACTATTTCTAATTTTGAGACCCAGGCCCTTGTAGATATTATAAGTGTCAGTGTCGAATTCACACTGGTCCATCATAAGTCCCTTCATAAGTGCATCACAAGTCCTTTCACATGTCCAGTTACAAGTACAAGGGTGAACGAGAACAATTAATGCTCTTTTACAGGTCATTTCAATAGCCGGTGAATTGAACTGAGAATTAAAGAACTGTGTGATGGACATGGGACTTATAAGGACCTGCGGTGGAATCGACTACAATGCGTTTATTCTAGCAGAATGATTTGTTCAAGATTCGGCCTCTCTGACTAACTGTCATGACCTTTGAAGTGTTATGGATATCAGTGAGATTTTGACAGGATTGTTCATGGCCAGGATCATATCTATGGTGGTCACCGCTGTTGGATAAAAGTCATCACCTACAGCGGTGACTATCGGAAAGTACGGCTGGTTGTACCCAAAATTATTATATTATTCGTCAATGACCATAGGCTGACCATTATTTTTAGTTATTATAGGAAGCGCTGAGATATTTTTCGCAAGTTTGTCCATTGACCTTGAAATCAAACAATTTTAGCTAAGCTATCTTTTTACGAACCACCACAATGAATCCCAATTGTAGCAGCAAAGTGGGTTCTTAGAAATGAATAGAAAAAAAAACAGAGCTTCGACCAACTTGGAATTGTCACGCTACTTACCACAAGTAACTCCTGCGTCTTCACTATGCCCACAGTTATGACTCAACCAGCCAAGATGTTGGCATTCAGCTATGCCACATTCATGTCCATGGCAGTTAACATCGTCAAGCATGATCGGACCTGATCCTTGGCCGAAGTGGGCACCGGACCAAGCATGTGATGCCGAAGGGAAACCAATCATTCGACAAACCACATTAGCATCATTAATGTCCCAAAAATCATCACAGACTGTACCCCACTGGCCTTGGTAGTAGACCTCAACTCGACCCTCGTAGGAGGTGCTTCCCCCACGGAGACGAACTAAAACTGGAACAACAAAACAAGAAACGGTACGTAGCCTCAACAAGAAACCACCACAACATCAGAAATAACACTAACTCCGATATGTGTTCTTAATGTGCTTTATATAATTCAACATGAAACACACAGAGACATGTGTTTCATAAGAGACAGAATATTGAGTGGCGCAGAGTGGAATGAGAGGATTATTATCGCGAGGTAAAATCTGGACGCCGAGTGAAATGGAAAAGTCCAGATTTTGCGAGCTATATTATTCCTCCATTTTCTCAATTTAAAGCCACTCAATATTTGTTTTAACATAATTATAACTGACATAGATCTTTGTCATTGATTTACATTTAAAATAAACTTCTATTTCAATGCAAAATTGGTGGAAAATGTTTTTCTCTCTTGCAAACCACCCCTTCCCGAAATGTTTCAACAGAACTCTGTTGCTACTGGCTATTGGGAACAAGACGCATTATAACACCTCACCAACAGATTCTGTTTCTTGATTGGCCGAGAGCGAGTAACAAGGTCCTTTCTATTTTTGCTATCTTTCAGTGCACGGCCAAAAGTACTATACCCGTAGCAACCAAACCACTTTACCCATGGCGCAGTATTTGGTGTGCAAATGCCTGCTGGTTTGCGCGTTGAGCGTTGCGCGTAGCGCGTATTGTTCCCAAGAGAGCGCGTCACAGAGTTGGGTCCAGACATTTCTTGAAGGGGTGGTTTGGAAGCTTGAGAAACACATTTCCCACCAATTTTGTATTGAAATTGAAGTTTATTTTTATTGTGTTCAGATTAAAAAAAATATATATATATATTAAAACCAAGCAGAATCTGTAGGTGAAGTGGTATAAAACAAATATCGAATGCTTTATCTTGTAGTGAAATAAAACTAGCCTCCCTCGGTGATCCATGGAGCATTATATTTGCTGATTAAATGATAATTTCACCTCATTTTCAAAAGCCAAATGGCAAATGGTTTTGTAATATCAGACGGTGCCATTTATGTGCATATGATGCTGACCCTTTACAGTGCTATCACTGCAAAACGCTTTGATATCCCAAGGCTGCTTCCAGTGTTGTAGGACTCGGACTCGGGACTCGGACTCGAGTCCGGCTCGAGTCCGGCAACAAATGTGAAGAATAATTACTGAAGATCATATGCTAATTGTAATTGTCACTTTACTGTAGTATCTGCGTCAATATCTGTAGGCTTCTACGCATACTAAGGTAAAAGTTTTTTTTAATGTACATTATAAACATAATGAATGCATTGCATAGTGCATACAGCCAAATCCATTACCCCTTCTCTATCACCTGACATTTGATAGTGACATTTTGAAAACGTTAATATAGTATTGGTGAACCGCGACTTGAATTTGATACATAAGGACGCGGGACTCTCGTTCTCCTTTTTCCTTCAAGGACTCTCGAACGACTGGGACTCAAAAAATTGACAAGGACTGGATCCGGATTCCGAGTCCGCTGCTCAAGGACTCGGACTCGGACTCGGACTCGGATGAGGAGGACTCGACTACAACAACTACAACACTGGCTGCTTCCTATCTGACTTAGTCGCAGTTCTGGGCTAAACCAACGGTCATTAGTTGTCATTTTATTGAAAATGTATGGTCAGTTGCATTCAAGATATAGATGTTTTCTGAAAGAATGCGCGTGGCAAATTGTGCAATTTCGCCACCAGAATGGATCAAATGCAGGGACAGAATGGAGATCTTGACACTGTGGGTCAAGTAAGGAAAGAAACTGCTCAATCCTATGAGTGGAACATACGATGGAATAATGAACTGAAATCTCACTTGACGAAACTGACACCGAAAAGAACTTGCTCAGAAAGCAATGTTGCTTAATTAAAGGCCTTGTAAATTTCAAACAAATCCGTTGTTGGAAGGACGTCTAAAACAAAGATTGGACCTACCTGTAGTTGTCACGCCACTAACACACGTAACTCCTGCGTCCTCGCCATGCCAACAGTTATGACTCAACCAGCCACGGTGTTGGCATTCCGCTAAGCTAGACTCACAGCGGTGGCAATTAACATCGTCAAGCATGATTGGACCTGATCCTTGGCCGAAGTGAGCATTCCTCCAGGCACTCGACGCCGAAGGGAAATTAAACATGCGACAGACGACATTTGCATCATCAAGGTTCCAATAATCATCACAGACTGTACCCCACTCGCCTTGATAGAATAACTCTACTCGACCCTCATTGGAGGAGCTGCCACCAACTAGACGAACAAACACTGTAACGTCAACAGAAAATGAAATGATAGGTAACCCAGGTATAAAAACATCCCTATAATTTTGAAATAGCATGGCCTTTAATATACAACCTCTATGGTTCAAATTGAAACACGCAACCTTGATTATTCTGAGGTCGTTCCATGTTGCACTATAATGGACATGGCGAATACAACAAGAACATTTCAATTAAGATGTCTAATATGAGTTTTACGACCTGACCATTAATATCATTGACCTTTTTTTTTTACATTTTGAACAACCTGGAGTTGATTCCGTGACTAGTTATTGTTATAATTATTATCGCTGCTGCTGTTGCTGCTGCAGCAGCTGCAGAAGCAGCAGTAACGATGGCAATTTTGTCATAATATTGGCTAAACATAGGCAAGGGCCGATATTGGCACTGTGACCAATTGTGTTCCAATGAGCAAAACGTACATGGGTCAATAATTTGGTAATTTGGCTGAACCTTGGCAAGGGCCTGGCACTGGCTATGTTCACCAATGTTCAGCTAATGTTATGCCAATATAGGTCAATGAGCAAAACGTGCTTTGGGTCAATTTTGGGTATTATTTTGCCAATATAGACCAAGTTCTGCCCAAGATTGGCCCATTGTTGGGATAACATTTGCGCGATTTAAATCAAAAGATTTTTTTGGGGGAAAAAAAGGCACCAATTTCAATCTTTCTTTTTTTAATTTTTTTCTTTGAAAGTTAAAGAACAATCCAAAAATCTGATTTAAATCAAAACAATGTTTAAAAAACTCCAAAAAAACATTCCAACTCTGGTGGCTGTGACATTTACAAGGTGAAAGAAGACCATGCTTGGTAATGTTTACCCAGCTGCACAATGGTATTGAACTATCAAACAATTTAAATCAGGTTATATATTTGTACAAGCCAGAATGGATCCACGGCAGCGACAAAGTGGAGAATTGTACCCGTGAGTGTTGTAGGGACAGGAACTGTAATATTTATGGACTGGAACATGACGATAGGATAACCAACGCAGTGTTTGAGGCAGTTGCGTATCCAAGGGAAGGGGCAGGGGGGGGCTGGAGGGAGCCTCCCCGGTGGATTTTTTTGAAAGATATGTTTTGTAACTATTTCCATCATGGTTAGAGAGCTCTGTCATAAACCAAAACAAAAACTCCATAAAACAAACTCCTCCTCCACCACAACCCCCCCCCCCCCACATTTTTTTGATTTTACGGAAGCCAAGTGTCTGGAGAAACAAAATGGCTACATTTCGGCGCGGATGTGCGAGTGCGGTTGCCCCCTGACATCAAAAGCTCGAAACGCCACTGTGTTGGACGTTACTGACGTCGAAATTATTTGCTACCGAAGCCATATATTAAAAACTAGAAATGTTTTGATCAGGCTGACAAACACAGGTATTTCGTCTGTTATAAAAACTATGTAACATGCGATGACGTCATTATGACGTCACTTAAATGTTCTCTTTTAACACATCCTGATATAGTTACAGATCAAGTTACAACCAAATCGGACCTATAGTTCTATAGATATAGGCTTTACAAAAATGCCTCTTTACCCCTAAAAGGGCAGGGTTAATTTGACCACCTTTCAGCCGGGGGCGGATTCCGCTCCCCCCTTAAGATCTCGCACATCGAGTGACGACAAATTTTGAAACTCAATACATGCATAGAACAACTCATCATGAACATACCAAATAAATTTCATGACTATAGGTAAAAGGGTTTTGGAATTATGGGTAATTAATTATTTATATGTACAAATGGCAATTCTGCTCGGTGTACACGATGTATATACGGCCACTGCCGTGTCACGCACACAGCCCTGTTTGACCTCGGTTTCTTGTCCCGAGGTCACGCACGCATGGCCCAAAAGAGTACGCGAGATTTTACGAGATTTATTCAAGACTACAGAAAAACACGAAAAGTGCCTGGATACATGCTCTTTTTGGCCACAATTGCTAAACAAGTAAAAAGTTGAAATCGTGTGTTTTATTTTGATACCAAAAATAACTGCTTTTGACAAAAACAAAGTGTTGTTGCGGACTGTCAAACAGAACCATATTTTTTATCAACAAAAGCGAGGGCCGATAGTTTTTAGGAGTACAATCGATTCTTATCAAAGGCCGAAAGAAACGGCAAGGCTCAGTAGATAGAGGAAAGTATACGCTTCATTTTCATGTGAAACACGTGCAGGAGACTTCCAATGTTTGGTTCAAATCGCCGGTTGCAAAATGAAGACGATTTTTTCGCGTTGTGACAAATGGAAGTTGTTGAAAACAGTAGGTGTACGTCGAATTCTTGACATATTAACGACAAAACGTTTACGATATTTTTTGCAGATAAAGGATCATTCTTCCCTTTGATTACCTCAATGTTTGCGAGACTTTCGTCGTTCTCGAAAAAAAAAAACACGGCCATTTCATGACCAAATTGAAATAATATCGTCCAAATGCATCGAAATCCTTTTTTTTGTTGTTGAAAAAAAATACCTTGATGGATGTATGAAGTAGGTCTTTAACTACCTAAAACAACTTTGTTTGTCAGTTTTGTGGACGAGAAAATAGAGGAGCTACGCGTGACACGGCAACTGACTTGGAAAATTCAATTTTCACGGCGCGTAGCGCGGCAACCGGTGGTCCGATTTTTATGTTTTTGGTATTAAAAGATACGCAAGGCTCGAGGATAAAAAGTCATAAAAGCTCGGGTCGCGTATTTTTTTTTTAAGGGTAACTCGGAAAAAGTTTTCCACAGGGACATCATGTGACAGGCATGTGGGTAGGCACTTGACGCCCAACACAAAATGCACCTCCAAAAAAATATGCGCCGCCAAAAAAAAAAATGCGATTTCATTTTTTTTTTGTTTAAATGCGCTAACAGAAAGTAAAGATGCGCTGCAAAAAAAATAAATAAGCACCGCCAAAAAAATACCAATGCGCCGCAAAACAAAACCAAAACCAAAACCAAAACCAAAACCAAAACCAAAACCAAAACCAAAACAAAACAAAACAAAACAAAACAAATGCGACGCCGGTGGCACATATGGAACACAATAGGAAAAGGCAATTAACCAAAATCTGAACACAAAACTTGCCGAAACAGCTTACAATTATTTTCACACCAACCAAGTGCTGTCACGTCACTTACCACAAGTAACTCCTGCGTCTTCATAATGCCCACAGTTATGACTAAACCAGTCATTGTGTTGGCATTCAGCTAGGCTCGATTCATCACCTCGGCAGTTAACATTGTCAAGTATGATCCGACCTGATCCTTGTCCGAAGTGAGCATACATCCAAGCATTGGATGCAGAAGGGAAACCAAGCATGCGACAAACGACATTAGCATCATTGAGATCCCAAAGGTCATCACAGACTGTACCCCACTCGCCTTGGTAATAGACCTCAACACGACCCTCGTAATGGAAGCTGCCATCAGCGATACGAACTGGAACTGGAACAACAGAACATTAATGGTAGACCTAAATATCATTTTATCTTATTCACAACTTTGGAAATATATAAGGACTCCGATATTCTGCGCCTAAATCATTTAGCATAAAACACACACACACGAATTTAAGTTGCCGATTACTTATTAATAATTTAACAATTCAAATAGAAAAGACCTAAAATGTATTATTGAACTTCAATTCCAGTACATGAGTTAAGTGTATTCACTTAGACAAGATACGATTCTCTCTTAGTTTTTATTCCGATGAATGACTTGCTATCAAATAATCAGTAAAAGACTAAACTACTTTTTTTTTTCCACAAAAGTAAATCCTTTGGGAGACAGACCTTTTTATGGGTTTGTACCTCTGTACATAAGTCTCTGACTCTAAAAGGAATGATTACAAAATGTTGAAATTCGCTTTCAATATGACCTGTTAGGAGCTAGATAAATTACTAACTAGTCAACTATTTTGTTTTCTATTTTTCACCTACCCCATGACGATACTATAATGCAGTGTTGAATTCAACACAGGTCTATCTAAGTCCCTTCATTAGTACATCACAAGTCCTTTCACATGTCCAGTCAAAAGTACAAGGGTGAACGAGAACACTTAATGCCTTTGCCATTTCAATAACCTGTGACTTGAAGTGAAAGTTGCGGGATCTTTTTCTCTTGGACTTATGAGGAGCTCATTAGGACCTGAGATGGACTCGACTGCGGTGTCGCACCCGGGGGGGGGGGGGCGCTCGGGGGGCTTGAGCCCCTCCCCCCTACCGGATTTTTGTTTGTTTGTTTGTTTTTCTCCCACGATTTCACCTTGGTGATATGTTTGTGGCCTATTTTCGAGTAGTATTAATAGGGGTGTAAATGGGGCCACCAATGTCAAAATAGTAAACAACAACAACAACAACAAAAAAGAAACACCTTTTTTTTGCGGCCAAACATTTTGGGCAAAATTTGTTGAACAATTTTTAAATTCAAAAAAAAATGACAAAAAAATTGTGAGCCCTCCCCCAATACAAATCCAGGGTGCGCCACTGCTCTACTGCAAAAATGCTATTATTCCTGAAAAAAAATGTTTTCTTCCAGATTTGCGCTCTCTGATTAATTGTCAATTAACCTTTGAAGTGCTATGGATTTCTGTGAGATTTTGACTGGATCTTCCATGGCCAGGATCATATCTACGGTGGTCACCGTTGTTGGTTACAGCTCATCACCTAGCGGTCATTATTGAAAAGAACGGCTTGTTGCACCCAAAATGACGATCCACAGCCATTTTTTCCCCTCAATGACCACAGGCTGACAATAATGCTCGTATTATTAGTGTTATAGGATTTTTCGTCTGTAATGCACTGAGATGTTTTACGCAAGTTTATCATTTGACCTTCAAATCGAACAATTAATCAGCGAAGCTATCTTCGAACGAACCACCACAATGAATCCCAACAGCAGCGACAAAGTGTATAATTTTTACCCATGTGCGCTCCGCGCCGGTGGAGGAAACTATTTTATCCATCGATTCGAACATGCGAAGGGTTAAGCAGCACAGGGTCTTTCAGTAACTAACGTCGAACATATTTTGCTTTTAAAGCAATATGACTCGCTTAAAGGCCACGATAATTAAGGCAATACCCATGTTGTCAGAAGATAAGGAAGTTCATTGGAATTAATGGTACAGTATATCATTTGTCATTTGTGCGTTTTTTTTTCGTTTGAAGCAACAACTCCTGATGAAGATTTAGCTCTGAGAATGATGTATGTTCCAAATCAGCAATCGGGACACGTTCTCATTAAGTCGATTGCATGTACGCGATATCACGCAATGAACTGACCAATAATAGCAGCCGCGCGCGCCTTTGTTTCTTGTCAACGCTTGCTCGCACTTATTCACGAATTCGCCGAATTACAAACCAACTATTAATGAACATTTCCAAAAATGTGACACTTGACGTATCTTTCGAAATTACCTTCTTTTATTATTACTATTTTTTTTTCAAAATGACAGCATGCCAGAAAACACAATTGCACATGTAGTTTAGTACCATTACATGAAACTTAGTAAGCTTTACAGCAATAATTTCGTCACTTAGTTTTTTTGGATAGCTACCAATGTTCCATTCTATCTTTAAGAGAAAACCAGAGTTTGGACCTACCTTGAATTGTCACGCCACTTACCACAAGTAACTCCTGCGTCTTCGCCATGCACACAGTTATGACTAAACCAGCTACGGTGTTGGCATTCAGCTAGGCTAGATTCATAGCCTTGGCAGTTAACATCATCAAGGATGATCGGACCTGATCCTTGGCCGAAGTGAGCGATGCTCCAAGCATTGGATGCAGAAGGGAAACCAAGCATGCGACAGACGACATCAGCGTCATCAATGTCCCAAAAATCATCGCAGACTGTACCCCACTGGCCTTGGTAGTAGACCTCAACACGACCCTCGTGGGAGGTGCTTCCATCAACGAGACGAACTGAAACTGGAACTGGAACAACAGAACACGAAATGGTACGTGTAGGCTAAATATACGCAAATAGCCACAACTTCGGAAATAACACGAACTTCTATGTAACCTCTATGGTTTAAATTAAAACATATATATATAGACATGCATTGTTCGTGGTAATTTCATCTAGCATGCGAGTATTACATTAAAATGTTACATACATGGGTTTGATGAAATGACCATGAATTGAACTTGTTTTCCAGCTACATTCTGAACAACGTACAGTTGATTTCATCACTTTTTGTTAATATTTACAGCAATAGGAAATACACATAACCATAAAAGGCCCCCTAAACTGTTTTAATATAACTCAAAACTACTTAGCACCTCTTCGTCAATAAACGAATAATCAGTACAGAAGTTGCTTAGGCATCCAACCAGCTGTACTATTCATTTGAATGACAATGACAACGCGTACGAAATTATGCAATTAATGGCAACTGATGCTGTAAAAAAAAAAGTTGCACATTTGAATACGGGAAAGTTGTGTGTGAACATCTTTTTTTTATTCCAACAAAACCATTTGTTAGTTATGTTTCAACATTTCCTTTCATGTTCTTCAAGGTTCAGTGAACAAATAATATTCAAATTATTCTATTTGATGCTTACTCTTATCAGTAGTAGATTGTGATAGTGTTAAGTCTGTCGAGAATGAGCTTGTTGTTTCCAAAAAGGTAGACGTGGACCCTAAGAAAGGAGTAACAGAAGGTTTGTTTAATATAAAGGCATATCAAGATCATTTGCATTTTACGATCGAATTATGGTTTAAAAAGAATCTTACGTGGATTAAAGATCGTACTGGTGCATGCAAAACACCATAATTATGAAATTATTCCATCCAAGTGTCAATAAGAATGTGATTTCATACTATCAGTCAAGTGGCTGACTTTTGGAAATAACACAGTTTATAGATAATATCGTCGTTCGTGATCAAAATGTTGTGCGTGTTTTTTTGTTGTTTTTTTTTACTGTTTTCTCGACAAGTACATGTAACATCCACTGAGCTGAAAAGTCAACGGGTTAGGTTTTACATTCATGTTTGGAATTTGAGTGGTGTTCATGGGCGTCGCAAAACATAAACAAAAAAAGGGAAGAAAAAAAAGAGAAAAAAGAAAAGAAAAAGAGACGCGAAGTCATAGTTGTGTGAATATAATGGGGTGGAGGGGGCAAAATGTCCCTCCCCCGCTTTAAAACTGATAAATCGAGAATGGGTTGATAAATACAGGCATTGCTTTGGCAAAAATATGTTTTTCCCCTCTGTAGAAAAAAATCCTGGCGACGCCCATGGTGGTGTTTTTAATGATTACGAAAAACATGCATGAAGAGTAATTGAACTCGTAAGTCTTTTTATTAAGGACAATATGCACAAAGCAATAAAGTGAACTGAATTTAAGCATTTAGCAACGTTATTTATTGGGGAAAAAACACTCGTCGTGTGCCTGGCAGAACGCGTAATCACCAAAATGTTCCCAGCAAACGGGCATATGCAGAAAACTGCCTCTATTTTAATGAAATTTAAGCATTTCCATCGGAAATTAACACAAGTTGTTCCATAAATAATGATTCAAGCGTGTGAGAAATTTAAATTCGTACAATTTATAATACGCGTGGGAGAACAGTGGATTCACAATACGCATGGGGAACATTGACGCCTTTCAATGCAATTTTCTTGAAATGTGATTTTCGCGTCAGAACGCTCATTAT
Organism: Patiria pectinifera; assembly: GCA_029964075.1. Classification (NCBI taxonomy): domain Eukaryota; kingdom Metazoa; phylum Echinodermata; class Asteroidea; order Valvatida; family Asterinidae; genus Patiria; species Patiria pectinifera. Next base: position 1,682,298 of record CM057145.1, on the reverse strand, counting down.
GCCCTTCTGCCGGGCACCCGACGCACTAGGCCGATTAGTGAAATGTATACATGTACACTTGTAGAATTTATACATGCATGTACTGTCCAGTTCACTGTAAACTGTCCCAGATCAGATTTTACATGGAATCAATGTTCTATTTGGTTTGATACTTCTCCTGTGTCCAAATAGTAAGAATTTCACTACCTCTGATAGACTCTATTGGTGATTCAGTCGATTCTGGCGAAATTGTTTGTTCAGAAGGAAAAAAAATCATGATTAATAAGACCAATCTTAGAAAAGACCACTCATTGTAATTCGATTACAGATGCGATTAGCAGGCCTTTATTAACGTGGACTACATGATTCTTATAGGCCTAATTGTTATAGGCTTAATTCAGATTATAAGCCTCCATTTTTGCGATTCTTTGTTTGTACGAATATCTTAACTCCCCCTTTCTCCCACACTGTTGATTTTGTCTGATTTTGTGTAGACATGGGGTTTGGCCAGGCACCAATTGAACTGAAATAGTGTGTGTCAGTATGTTGCACTTAGTATACAATGTAACATTAGCTTTGAGAGGCTTCAATTTTCCGATATCATTATTTACAATATATTTCACAAATATCATGCCTTTTTTGTTAGGAACAAAAAAACATGGGGATGGTCAATTGCTTAATCATCTGTCACGAGGCAGAAGTACGCCAATTGTTAAAGGTATACAATGTATATTTTGTAAGTGGGATTAGTACACCATCAGCCACGTGCATGCAATGGACACATTGTTATAAAATGTTCAACGAGTACTGACATTGCTTTTGCTTTCTGTTTGCAGAAGTAGGTGATGCATCCAAAATAGGAAATGAGTGTGCTCCTGCCTAGGGCCTACTACAAAATATTTGAAACAGTGAACATGAAAAGGGACCATTGATGAATAAGGTTAAAGTTGGCAAGAAATACGCAAGTGTGGGAAATAGGCCCTTGGCTCTGAAAAAGTTGACAATACCAACACAATATTGTCACGGTATTCCACTAGGCCTATGGGCCTACGTATGCACGTTCATAATGCATGCCATAACTGCTGAAATAACCCAATGTAAAACCATAAACGTATTCAGTGCCTTATGTATTGCCAAATAACATTTATGAGCGACTGTTATTATTATTATACTCAAAGACTGTGCTCGGGCCGTGCAAGAACGCTATGACAAAGCAAAAACTTACGCTGCTGTGTGGTGGGTTCTGTCGTAGCGCCCTCATCGGTGACCGGGCTCACTTGAGCAGATTTTACACCGGTGTAAAAGTAGGAGCGATCAGGAGCCCCTTTTACAATGGTGGCCCTAGCCAAAGAGATTTTTAAGGGATCACGACATCAATTACACACTAAAACAAATTTTGTGCAAATGTCCAATCATTTAAAATGAATAAAAACACACACACACACTATGATACTAATATATTTGGAAAGTGCACTTTGTTGTGAACATTTAAATTCAGATAAAAGGTTTCATATTATTCCTGACAACTGGGGGCGCTTTTACTGTAATGTCATTTAAGGTACACATTCTTCAATTTGGAGCTTTCTGCTCAAATTGTAATCCAACAATTTGCTCATTGAAATCATTTGCTAGACAATTTTGCTCATTGACTTACTGTCACATAATGAATAACGACGGCACAAGGAAAAGGGAAAGTTTACGACAGCAAGATATCCATAATTCTGGCAACTTGTGGTGCTGAAATAACTTAACACTGAGGTTTCTCCCTAAAATTGCACTTTTGCTCATGAATCTGAACATTGACATTAGCATACAAACCTGAAAAGGCACCAAAAATTGAAAATGTAGTTAAATTGGACATTAAGGTACATTTCCATGGATTGGCTAACAACTATATTTGTCTTGAATACTGTATTTTCATTGGCCTAGAACGATCACGTGCTAAGTTTATAAAAAGGCATGGCACGTACGTGATATCCCACAGGGAGTGGGCTATATGTCCTTGTACGTACGGTGCGTGCGATGTGAAACGTTTGTATCGTTGGTACCCACGCTTTTTTCAACATGTTTTGACACATGAGTGAGAGCAGCGAACGCGACATGCAAGTGAGTTGACGTTTGATTGCCATGCTGCTGTGTTTACTGCTGTTTGTTTTCGTGATTTTTACATCCAAATGCAAATAATCTAAGGCAGAGGAATAACAAAACAAATCACTGCTGTGATGTGGGATGTGACGTTTTGAACACCCGAGGGGCGCAAAGCACCGTAGGCGAATCTCGCTATGCGCCCTTCGGGTGTTCAAACGTCATATCCCACATCACAGCAGTCAACAATTATTAAATATTGCATTGCCCCCTATAATCTTTGTGATGAAGGAAAGACATCACATTGTCTCGAACTAGAATTATCTGGCTGTATGGTTTTCTTCTGTAATTACAAAGACGATAGATATTGAATTCTAAAGTAGTTAATGATCAACAGGGTTTTAAGCTACTTTGGAAATCAGGGACACCCGTGAAAATGGCATTCCTTTTTTCCAGTCGGGGAATACTCAGGGAATAAGGGAAAACACAAAAATCGGGGGAAACCCAGGAAATTAGACAGTGACCGAGAAGGGAGTTGTTTGGTCAGTATGGCGTATGTGCGTCTTGTACCACATGTGTCCAAGCTGTGTCCATTGACAGTCTGGCTGTGTTTATGAAATGTGGATATTACAAACCTCTCCAGACAGCTCTGCAACGTGTACCTTTGACTTCCAAGTGGCCTTTAAATTTATGACTATTTCCTCATCGAATGTTTGAAATGTCTTAGGGAAATAGCACAGAAACTGGAAACTCTGATCTGTATTATAAAGCATCAAAAATCTAGGCCTACATGTAAATCGTAGGGCCCTAATGAATTTAGGGACGTAAAGCCGGATGCTTATGGTTCTTACTTGAATTCGATCGGTCCTTCGTCATGAGCTGGGGCGTTCCAGATGCCAACGACTGAGGATTGTGCAATGCTGTTGGAATGACCCCAGGCGGACTGAAAAGAGTACACAACAATGATAAGATGATATATAGTTTCGAGGAAAGTCATCCTTAAGGGCATATAGGTCATTAGCCCACAATTAACCTACCGAAGTACTATCGAAAACCTGACTTATAATTAAATAATTAATGTTACTAGTACTAAACATTCCAATACGTGCAGGTGATTTTCAGCGATCAATTATTTCGGGCGATTCACAATGCAGTGCGCCACCAAGAGTTTGCCATGGAGAGTCCATTTTTCAAGTTTACAGTCGACAAAACATGGCCCATTTGAACGATTGTCAGTGGACAACTTGAGCTAGTTTGTTATAGATTGGGGCAAAGCGTTCTGCCGCCTTACAAAAACATCAGTTAAAGAAAAGAGCAAACATGTATACTCGAATCTTACGCCTAGGAAACTACTGGCCGGAAAAACTAACAATTTCAAATGTCCAGCGCTGCGAATTTGTCCACCATCTCCCACAATGCAATGAGAAAAATTAACTCTCCGTGGAAACTTTTGGTGGGGCACTGCATTGTGAATCACCCGAATTGACTGATTTGGGGATAAAGAGTGATGTTGACGAAATGGTGTTTCATAGTCAATATGTTGTGCATGGTTTTCACTATTTTCTCGAAAAGTCAGAGCTGAATCTTCCTCTTTGGATTTTGAGTGCTTTTTATTGGAACGAGCAAATGCATAAACGCACACCTCTGCCATCATTTGGCACACGCTGTCCTACAAAAGTAATCAGAATACAAGTACTTGTTGATCCAGTTATTTGTCAACATTCCTCAAAACAGCAATAAACAATTATATACAAAAAGCTCAAATCACACACTTTTGGTTGCAAACAGGTTTGTCTTTTAAGCTGCAATTTCAGGGAATCCCAGTCGCACTAGCAATAATCCAACGAGTAAAGCGAAATAAGTAAAATGCAACACTGGGCGGCACAAGGGCTAAGAGGCTCTACTCGGGTGATTATCCCAAATCTTCAGCCGACCCTAGTCCACCAGTGTTGATTTCACATATACGTGAGGCGATGTAGTGTGCAAAGGCCGATATGGTCTTATGTCGCACGGCTAAGGAGTAAAATTGTGTGTAGTACAATGTAATACAAGTGCAAATAGGTTAACATAAATTTGAACAGTTGAAATAGAAGAACATAACTCTTACTAGCTGTAATGGATTCCTTACATTTTCAACATTGTGGCACATGAGCAGCTTGGTGTAGGCAGAAGGCCCGGAGAATGTTCCCATGGCAACATCGTTGTCTCGAGCTGGATCGGCCCGTCGAGCCTGAATGAAAAATCCCTCGAACTGGTTGCCGTCTAGTCCACGGATTGTTACTATGGTAATAAGAAAAAAAATACAGTCGTGCAATATTCACGTTTGTACGGCGAATAGGGGTGTTTTAGTTTAAGAATAATTGGATATTTGATATGAACAATAATTTCATGTAAAACATATTTTCAAGTCAACATACATCTATTGTATGGTCACTTCCTAGTTTCTCTGAGTGGTCACTAACTGACTGACCGACTTATGAACTGCATAACCGACGGACTGACCGACCAACCGACTTAATGGCAAACAACCGACTAATCGAATAACCGACTGACTTACCAAACAACCAACCAACAGACTGACCGACTGACCAACCAACCAACCGACTAAATGACCAACAACCGACAAACCATCGAGTGACTGACCGACCGACTTACCAACTGACAGACTGACTGACTGACCAAATGACAGACGACTGACTGGTACTGACCGACCGACCAACCGACAAACTGATCAACTGACTGACCGACTGACTGACAGACAGACCGACCAACCAACTAGCTGACTTACCAACTGTCTACTAACCGACCAACCTACCGACTGACCGACTATCCGGCCAACCAGCATACGTACTGACCAATTGGCCAACAGATCGACTGATGAATGACTGACCAACTGACCATTCAACCAACTGACTGACTGACTGATCAACCAAACGACTAAATGACCGACCCACCGACTGACCGACCAACTGACTGACTAACCGATCAAACTGATCGATCGACTGACCAACCGACCCTCCAACAGACTGACCAACTGGCATACTGACCAACAAACAACCGACTGACTAACCAACTAACTGACTGACTGACTGCCGAATTACAAACTGACTGAATGACTGACTGCCTGACTGACAGACGACTGGCCAACCGACCGACCGTCCGTCCGACCGACAAACCGACCAACTGACCGACTGGCCAAACTGACTGAGTCACCACCCAACACCAGTTTCCTTGCTCTATGATCAACCTAAAACACCATGTTCGCCGTACAGTGTCTGTTGGTAAATAAAAATGTTGATTTTAGTGTCCACTATCCAATATCAAACTAACTTTATTGTCATAATATAGTTTGGTTTTACACTAGACAGTGGTTGGTGGGACCAATCAGACGGTCTCATTATACGTACCTGTCAAAGATCCATTCGGGGTGTACTCGCTAGATGAGGTATCGATAGCGTAGGGAGGATTGTCTTGGTCCGTGGCCATACTAACCCCACCGTTGTGACCGGCCGGTACCATGTCGGTGCACAAGTTGGGATTGCTTCGCCCTACCGGCGGTCCTGTGCTGTAACCCAGGGCGGCCGGCACCAGACACACAAGAATAGCGAAGATCATCCTTAATGTGTTTGTGGTTCCCCTAAAACAATGTAAAACAAACGCTGTACATAGAGTAAGTGGTTTTCATCGTCACAAAGTAAAGTAAAAATTGAAATATAGGTAAAAACAAATCGAGATAAAAGAATAAAAAAGTACTTGGACTCAGACAAACACCAGCTGTGTCGACTGTTTGAAATGACTCGGGGACATGTGATGACGACATGACGACGACAAGTCATGAAGCCAAAAAATGTGTGATAAAAAATTACTTCAAATTATAAAAACACCATGGGTAAAACTATAACAGCATATGAACGATATTTAGGATGATTTTCACTGCACATTCTCTGAAATTAAAAGTGTGTGATTAAAAATTACTGCAAGTTAAACACCAGGGGAAAAAGGCTATTCTTCATTCTATTTGTTTTGCAAAAAGGAGGACATAAGGATGTTTGCATTTCTTAAGTTGTATGTCATGGTGGCTGCTCTTGGCTTAGGCAAGATATAATTAAGACTGTGGTCAGGACTGCATATGTCTCTAAACAACCGTTCACACAATGATTTCCTTCGCGCTGATAGAGATTGAATATTAAATGTTTCCAACGCTTCACCATATGATCTTTTAGGCAGGATGATTTTCATTGCACGTCTCTGAATGGACTCAAGAAGATTAGATTGTACTACCGTCAGGCCACCATGGTACACTTGGCAGGCATAGTCTAGTACGGATATTTTACAAGCATAATACAATTTAAAAAGATCAAGCTGGTCAATGCCAGCTCGTCGAACCTGAACGAGAAGGTACAGTCTCTGATCAGCTGTAAACTGCATTAACATGTGTCTCCCACCTAAGATCATTAGAGATGTGGAGTCCAAGCAGCTTAGATGTTTGTACTCGCTCAATGTTATTACCATCCACAGTGATGCATGGCACCGGTGGATCGACTTGTTGTACTGAAGCAGATTACCATTTCTTTTGTTTTCCGGGGATTAATCTTCATATCATTTTCAGAAGACCATTTGACGATTTCATCTGTGGTATTTTGCATAGAACTAAGTTCCAGTTCTGACGAACTGATTACCTCGTATGTTGTCGTATCATCAACATATATAACAGTTGGTAACGTTGGAGCAAGGTCCCCTATCATTATGATGAACAAAAGGGGACCAAGCTTTGTTCCCCGAGGTACTCCACCATGAAAGTTCTTGCCAAGATGACTTGTGTGATTGACTTGTGTCTCGTGGCAGTTCTTGGTCCCGTCGCTTTTTAATTTTAGCGAAAGTATGACAGACCCCCAATAATAATTGTTGTGATAATGATGTGCAACTCATCCCAGTAGGCTATGGTCTGACTTGAACTGCACTATTAACTGTGTCTCTCCCTTCCCTCTTTTTCCTTCTCTTTTTGAGTCTCTCTCCCTCTGTATATCTTGCATTTTTGCTTTTTTCCTGAAGGAAAAATGGGTGTGTTCCCCACCCACGCCCGCCCTCTGGATCTTGCCTGTCATCATATTAGGTGTCTAGAGTAATCTTTACTGGGATGTCATGACTGCCATTACAGCCAAATACGTTAGTTACATCCACTTGACTGGTTTGGATGTTCTCCGGGCTCTTTTTGAACAGGTCAAAGACAGTTCATGTGGTATAGTTCGGATTAATAACAGAGTCCTAAAACACTTGTCTGATTGTGCTCGACAAATGGCACGAAGCGGATTCGGGTTTCTTAGTAATTAGATACTGAATTTTCATGGATTGCCATTTAAATTGCATCAATGAAGGGTTGTGACTTTCTACCCTAATATCTACTGACTTCACGAATTGCGGTGTAAATGTAACACGGTGTTACTATACAGGGTGAGTCGAAAAGAAAGTGACCAAATTTGGGGGGGGGGGGGCATATTTTTCAATATGTGGCTCGGTCAATATCACAAAAGAATATAATAGCGATAAAGTATACATGTTATTGACCTGCAACTGTGACCGGTTTACGTAATTTTCTTACTCTATAGCCAAGTTATGACTATTTTAATAAAAAGGATCACAACATTCAGCTGTCCACCACTGATTATTTTACCATTCTACAAGCTGGTGAATATACAAATTAATAAATGTAATATGGACGTTTTCCTCCTCTATGAATGAACGAAAACTTGCAAAGAAAACCAGAAAAAAAATCTCATCAATATTTCAGAAAAAAATTGACATGTTCCTCATAAACAAAACAAAATCTGACAGTAAAAAAAATTATATTTCAGTTTTGACTGAAATGATTAAAATATCATTTAATGCCTATTGTAATCTGTAATTGTCACTTACCTCAATAGCTTTTAATTGCATTCCATGGACAGCTATTAAAATAGGTTCACTTAGTAAAACATGCATAACTTCTGATAGCATGGATTAATTTAAGTATTTTTTTTGAAATGAGTGAAAGAAAATGCTCTTTTGAGACATACTTTATTGGTGTATCAAGTTTGATAACTTTGTCAGATAAGAAATCATTATTAATGATGTCTTATCTGACAAAGTTATCAAACCAGATACACCAATTTTAAGCCATTAAAAACTGTTTTTGACTCATAGGACCGATGATGTAAACAGTCTTACACTGCTGGTCCTATAATTATTAGACCAAAGCATGTAAATCAGCAAGACCCCTTTCCGCACCAAGGGAAAAAATAACTGTGAGCTTCGGGGTAACCGTCCACCAAAATTTGGGCCGAATCACGGTGCTTGATCGCGCCTGTCGGCGTATTTTTTTTTTATTTTTTTTTGGCAGCATACATCGTATTTTGCCAATAACATCACGCACCCTAATTTAAGCGCTCTGTGTGGAAGGAAGACATATAGGTTCTCATAGTGTTTTCCCTTTCATTAAACCGATCCCAACAAACAAAAATATTTTGTGAAAATGAAATATGAATATATCGAATCACAGATCTTGCGATACATAGTTCACTCCGCTATTTACAAGGCCACTGTGGCAGCTCGACAAAAGCCGTTCTTTGAAATGCTTTCATGTACATGCATGACTGAGTGATAGCAATGGTGTGACGTCATTGTTATTTTGTTATGAATAAACATCGAACTAGCTGAATAATCGCGACCATTGACGATGTGTGCTGCAAATAAAAACACCGCCGCCTTGCGTCACCGTGGCCGAGTCAGCCCGTTTTTTTTTCCAATGATGCAGAAGGGAGCCCTGCAGCTAAACTCCTTCGCCCTCACGCGTGCGCACGGGAAGAAAGCATTTTTTAAAGTTTTTATTCTGTGCCCCCAAAATCGCACTTAGGCAAGAAAATATATGCACATGACGATTTTAGGGACTTTTCTAAATAAAAAAGCAAAAAGGACCCGAATATTGGGACCCGTGTACATTTTCTGTTGAGTTTACGTCGTTATAGCTGTTAAGCTAAAATATGGCCCATGAACATGAAAACAAAATAAGTCTGGAAATATCGCCGAAAGAAAGTCACAAAATTTGAGCATTTTAACTGTTTATTTCGTTATAAAGGTATTTATTAATGGGAATAACAGTGTGAGGGAATAACAGTTAATGGGAATAACAGTGTGAAGATCCGGTCTTCACTTCGTCTCGGTCCATTAACAGCGGTCACCCCCCACCCGGTCATTATCACGCAGTGAAGACCGGCTCCTCACACTGGTATTCCCTTAATAATAGTCCATGTTATGCACGTAGCTTTCATTTTGTAAAGTGGGTCAATTTTTTTCCTGTCCGTGTAACGTATGACCTAGACCACCAGTCCACACTCCACAAAATGTCATACCATTGACCCAAAATTTATAAAAGTACTCATATCTTACATTGAACGTTAAAATGACTATCGAAAATGACTATTCAACAATAATGAAGCCCATAGCAGAGGGTTTAAATGCTGCTGAACTGTTCACAAACTAGAGCATCTTCCTAATGCATCTAAAGCACTTGCCATTTTTTGGAGCAAATTCGTGCATATCCCCCCTCGTGTAAGTTTTATGGCACAAAAAATCACTGACGTCACTGACACAAATTCTGCAGGCCGCTATTATCCCAAACACATTTTCTAAAAAACTCCAGCATAAAAGATAGTGCTCGCTATTATGTTCGCTATTGAGTTTTTTTTTTTTTTTGCCGCATCGTAATAGACGTGCCTTACTCAAGAGGAAGCCATATTTGACTGTGTTGCCTGAATCTATTTATATACATTGTAAACAATTGAATGGAAAGGTGCAAGACCATGACTGAAGTGAATTCCAAGCCTCATATTCATTTGTGTGTGTGGGTGTTTTTTTTAGCTGTTTGGGAGTACATGTTCCGAATTTCCGAAACAGCTCTTGCATTCATCAAGATTTTTCCCCCTCATTTTTCAGACTCCTCTCCATAAGTTTCGTACACATATTTCTTCTGACTAATTGGCATTTTTGTAAGTCCGATATAGACTTCAGACTGGGCGCATTCTTAGACCACAACCCACAGATGGTCCTATTTGTCACAATGATATCATCAATTGTTAATTAAATTACGTAACATTGAACATGCATTTTGTGGCCATAAAGTTTGTACACATTCGAAGCTCAAGGTAAACTCATTATCTTTCTAAGGTTACAGCGTATCACTACCGGTCCTAGCGTCCTCTCCAGACTAGATGCGCAGATGTGTCGTAGTTAAAAGTAATGCCCCAAAGAGGGAGGTAATTGCTGTACTTTGACCCATTTATGGTTGATTTGATATAACATGCAAGTAAGATTTGAGGCTTTGCATGGTGGAGATACTAAATAATGAAAGGTTTGCGGAAACTCCACGTGCAAATAATTTCTCAACCAAGAGAATGGTTCTGATACGAACCAGAGGTATAAACCATAGTTGAAATATTATTCGCACATGGTGTTTCCGCAAACCTTTCATTATATATAACATGTACTTTCACTGTGGCTTTCTTACTGGCCTTGTTCTCTTTTTAGTTAGGAGTACATGTATTTTGTTCTGTTTATTATATCCATTAACAAACAACACCTATACATGGATGTGTTACACATCAAAATCTAACTGACGTCAGTTATTTCAAACAGCCGAAACAGCTTGTGTTTGTCAACAAACAAAATTCTAATTTGTTTTGTTTTGTTTTTTGGGTTTTTTTGGCTTAAATATGAGGGCATATTTAAACAAAAAAATTAAATAACTAATCAGAGCAGATATAATTTATAAATAACTTTATTTCACTACTTTTATTTCTACACGCAAGAACCAAAACTGTAGAGTTTACCTCGCTTTCAATTTAATATGACCGACTACTGAATAAAGTCTATATTGCCCAATTTTGAACTAGTAGTACAAACAGGATCTCGAAACTTTAAATTATAGTTTTATTTCCTTCGCTGATCGATGGGTGTGAGCGTGAATCGCTGCATGTTATGTTTACAAATCCTAGTGAAGAGTGTACTAGAAAAGAGGTCTGACTGTGTGAGGTGAAACCATACAGCTATATTAAATTAATATAGCGCTAAATCCTTATTCTTACTCGCGGAGATTCTTTGAATCCTTCCTGACGACATTTTGAATTCATGTGCGTGTTTGTAGAACATACTGAATTAGTTGGAGTGAATTTTGAAAGTGTATTCTAAGTGCAACGCGCAAGTACAACAAACACAAACAACCGAAGCGCGTCACGACGGTTAAAAAACGACACGGCAAAAATCATCTGGCAGGGGATACGCGCATGCACGCGTCTTCGTTGTTTGCGCATGATCCAAATGAAATGCTCATTTACTCATTGTGCGTTTCTGTTTTGGGTGTATCGGCTTCGAAAACCACGTATCTCGATATAATACAATCGATATGTAAAGGGCCATACAAAAGCCGTACAAAATTTCGAGTTTTCAATAGGTATGATGAACATACATGGATACGCCTACTGCAGCAGGCATCACTTTGTACCTCTAGCCAGCGCTCTAGTAATTAAAGGGGTACTGCGTCCTGAAATCCCCGAAAATTTCATGTTTTGGATTGTTCTCTTCTCCTATTTCAAACATATGGTTAAAAGGAAACCAACCTAATGTCTTTTTTTAATTACCGTTTCCGAAAAAAGACGAAAAAAACCCAGATTGTTTACATCGGACCCGACGGAGTATGATACGTGTTTCCTGTCGTTTTCAAACAATGTACGATGCACATTGTGTGTGTCTAGTATTACACACGTACACAGCACCGTGCTTACGAACAGCGGTGACCAATCACCAATGCACCAAATGTGATTTCTTAAACGTCCGCAAAAGTCGAGCCCATACGGCTTGAATCACAACTAGCACGAACAGCCCGACTTTTTGGGGTCGCTGTGTGGATTTTACATCCTACTTTTAATGTTCTTTCCGATTAACATCACTGTTCGTTCAAAACGCGTTTTGTAGCCCAATTGGGCGTATTCCAGGACGCAGTGTCCCTTAAATTAAACTGTATGGGTGAAACATCAGTTTTCTTCAGTTCGAAGCGTCCAGTGAACGCACGAAATACAGTGTTACGAGTCCAATCGAATGTGACAGAGATGGAAACATTCTTTTTTAAGATATTGGCTCGCTCCATGTATATGCCTTATAATAAGTACCAATTACTGTACATTTGCATACTGTGTTCACAAGTTAGAAAAAGCACAAAATACAAGTGTCCCCCACTGACAATTTACCGGTATACATCGGTGAATACAAAACTTGGAAAGGAAAACAGGCCAAAGTTACCATTCTCATTTCAGAAAAAAGACTGCGGCTTAAAGTTGATTGATATCTAACAGTAAATTGAGCAATTCCCAGATTTGAATCTCATTTGATTTTGAATGCCCATGTGTAATCTCTGGTTCTCGCTCAGTTAATATAGCTTCAAAGCATTTAGCATCCATGGACAGCTGGGAAAATTGGTTCATTTTAGTAAAACATAACTTCTTGTAGCAATGTTCAATTTCAGTATTTTTTCTTCAGATGGTTCGAAAACATGCTCTTTTTATTGGTGTATCAAATTCATTGCTTTTTAAGAAGAAACAATAATAAATCTGCTGACTTTCTATTACTCCAAAACAAATCTGTAATCGGGCATTTCATGCTGAAAATCGACGTATAGGCCTACAGATCTGTAGGCCTATTCACACATTGAACTATATGCTCTCAACCGTAGTTGTAGTCGTCATTGTTTCCGCAAACGGCCCCAAACACCCACTTACTGATTCCGTCCATAAATTATGCTTGGTTTATTCCATAAATCTCGGGTCCATTTGTTGTGTCCCTGTTATTACATCCGACATGCATGTCGGCCCAATAAGATTTTGTAATTCAGGCAATTTTTTTTTAATGCCTCATCTCCAAGAGTGATTTTGCAGAGCAAAGTACCTGTAAAGTCAATCTTAATAAGCCAGGGAGTATTTATGTGAGTGGCCGGTGTTAAACGAGATGTTTGAGACCGGTTTGGAGACTGGACAATTTGACCGACGATGTGTTGTTCACGAATTTCAGGGTATGGTTTGCTTTCCATGTTCGGGCCATTTCTGTGAACGGAGCGTGAGATTGCATTCCCCTCCCCCTTCTCAAAAATTAAAAAATTAAAAAAAATTACAGGATGACATCCCAAAGAAGCTACTTTAAGGATGATTAAATATCAAACTAACCTATTTTTCTAACATTGTAACATAGTTTTCAGGCACACTTTTACCAAGAAACGTGAAGAGAAATAAGCCTAAGTAAATCGCTTGACACTTTCGTGATACGCCATGATACGCTACGCTACCGGGCCAAGTGCGTAGCCATAACATATTTGTGAGCAACTTAGTGAAACGTAATGGTAAAACGTCAATAAGTCTAGATGTGCTGTTTTCGAGAAAGGTTTGATACCCGAATCTCGCTATAAGCTGCAATTGACGCGGTGTATTTTGCCCACTAAAGACCGGCCATGTCTGTGTACAAGCATTACATTCATTGTGTGGACTTCCCAACAAAAGATGTCCACATAAACCAGGTGTGGACTTGCCCACGTCCACATAGTGTTACTCCTCTCTGGAAAACAGGTTTAGAGGCATTTCGGGGTTAGGTTTATCCGTCGCAAAATGAAGAGAAACACTCAAGGGAATCATAGGGTAAAAAAAAAATTGGGTTGAAAGAGTTTTCACAGCTTGAGTAAAATGAGGGTTTTTTCACAGATTTTTTTTAAACTACATGAAAAAAAGGAATGTCCACACTATATGTAACGTAAATGTCTGTACTAGTCGGTGAATTGTGTGTACGTTTACCCGTACACGGTCATTGAGTAGCGGCCGAAGCCGGCGGCGCGAGCAAACGAACATTTCCTGCAACCTTTTATTCTCTTTATTTAGCCATGTTTTCTTCCTATCAGATGAATTTAATCCAACATGATTTACCTAATTTGTTCAAACTTCAAAACCAACAAATTGTGAAGAATAAATTTTGTGAAACCAGAATTGTATGGTCCTTGATCAGGGGTCACATTTGTTGCTGTCCGGTTTTAAACACTTTTGGCTTGTGCTTTATCATCCGTTTAAGACCGGCCACGTAATGGGCTCTCGACCAATATCAATGGGTTAACTGTCTTAGGTATTTATGAATGATACTTGAATGGCAAATTATACAGGTCAGGTGCAAAAGGGACACAAAACTGTCACAGTTTTGGACCCAAAATTTCTGAAATGACCCATCTAGGTCGGTACACTCTAAAAAGTCATGGGAGCCGAAATCCGGGTCCTACGGGACCGGACACTTTTCCGGGTGAAAATGACACTTTACATTGTCAAAATGACACTGCTTTGACTTGTTTACTGGGTCATTTTGACCAGGGAAAGAGTCAGTCTGACCCGGAAAAGTGTTGCCGCCGAAATAGCATGGAAGGTGGTTTTTGACCATGAACCCATTTACTACACGGCAAACATAAATTGCATTGTGAATTCAACAAAACAAAGAACAATTCACCGTTGGTCCTATGCATGGAGTTGGGGGGGGGGGGCAATGGACCTATCAATTAACCTATCAATGTACAGAACACGAGATGAACAATTTGTAAAATTTCAATTCATACAATAAACTTTAGAAAACAAAAGAAATGAGATCTCAAGGTAACAGTCTTCCCGTTGAGAGGAACGACTGTGATTGGTCAGGTTGGAGGCGTGAGCTTGAAATATTGATACTAATTGGCCAGTATTGGGAACGGTCCACGAGTCTTTAAACTGGTACCGGCATTTTAAAAAGATTCCCCAAAACTTTCTTCTTGTGATAAGCTTTTAAAATTTGGGGTTTTTTTACAATTACATTTCAAATTAACAATGTAGCAATAATATGTAAATATGTAAATAAAATACATGTAGATCACTGAACTTGGGATAGGCCCACATAATGAAGAGGTATCAAAATAAAAGTTATAACTGATTCACAGCCCCATTGTACATACACAATTTGCCTGGGCATAACGGGTCATTCTATGAAGCGGGGTACTGCATGATGTCCATTTTTTCCCGGTCCCCGCTAAACTAACATCTATGATTTTATAATTCTTAAGCACTCCTTGATGCAGTCAGCCTCCAAAATGGATCATGATTAGCAAACTACCTACCCTACAAATTAATAATCGTTTGAAATCATGCTTAATCTTAATGATACTTGAATCGCAACTTACAAAGTACCAAAGTACAGGGGAAAAATAATAGCACACCTTGTATACCCTAAGCTCATATAATTACTCTTGTAACTTACCTTGAAAGTGAAGATCGAAAGTAGTTATTCCAAAGTGAAGCCCATAAAAGAGGACTGGTGATTGAAAATGGTGGTGTAACTCTATAAAGCATCCTTATTAGTCGCTTGCGATTTTCTGGAGCAGATTCCTCAGTGTTTATTTCCCTTCGTGTAATAGCTAATGCACTCGGTCGGGAAGAGGAAATAGACTGGTTTGCTACCAAGTAAATTCTCGCTGCGTCACAGACACAGACTTTGCAGGCCCCTAGCCCCAAGTACACATTCAACATCACCAGCACAATAGATCATGCTTTCTATTGTGCTCTGATTTCTTTGGAATTAGTGTGTGAAGTTCAAACATGATGTCGATGCTTTTTATTCTTTATACCCAGGTTTTCATGCTACCCTGGCTGGTGATCGGTTGCGTGGGAGGGAATTGTTATCATTGCACCTCCTTGTAAAGAGTGCACCAAGAAAAAGTTTTGACTATGTGAAGTGAAACACAATCAGTCTCGTTCAGATCGAGGCGTCAGGTGATGGGCAAAATACCGAGTCAAACCGAACTTGACCGAGTTGGATTGTTGTTATAAAGATATGTTGTTCGCCCCGTGGAAATAACATAGGGATAAATACATGACTGAATAACTGTAAATGCCATGTAATTGCATACTCTCTCACAAGTGATTTCTCTGTTAATTAGAAAAGGCACACAGACCACCTGTCCACCATTTTACTATAATATGCATCGATGAATACCTTTACATACTCAAAATCACCATTCTTCTGAAACGACTTACTATCCATTCGTCATAATACAAAACAAAATCGCACATTACAAGCAATGAATCAGTTTTGACTCAAACTCTAATTTGAATAATTGAATGACTGTGTGTAATCTCTGGTGCTCATAGCTTCAAAGCATTCAGTTCATTGGACATCTGTAAAAAAACAAAAAACAAACAAACAAACAAACAAACAAAACAAAAAACAAAACCAAATATGTTAATAGTTAAACATATCTTCTGATAGCAAGGATCTTCAGTGTTGTTGTTTTTCCCAGATGTTTGGAACTAACATAATTTAAACGTGCTTCATTGGTGTATATAATTCAATCCATTTTTAAAAGTTAAAACAGATCATTAAAAGCAAAATATATACGATGTAGCAATGAGAGAACCCTCATCCGCCCTAAAGGCGTGAGTCGCGCCTACCGAAAACATCCTTTGGGTATCGTTAGCTGTTAGGATATTGAGAGAAATCACCTTCCCAATTATTTCCACTGTTGTGAGTTGCGAGTGCCATCACTCATTATCACTCATCATCCGCTTCCAGGTGCAATACCACCTGAACCCGTATCCCTGGGCAGCTAGGGGCCCGTTATCGGGTACTAGCAGCCGGGAAATGCAGCTGCATCCGAGGCTTCATTAAGGGGCAGCTGCAGGGTCAACTACACCCTGGGAGAAAACAAACTTTTATCCCTGCTACCCTTCGATTGGGGAGCGGAAATAAGCTGGTTTTCAACCAGATATATATCACTGCGTCAGACACAGACTATGCAGGCCCCTAGCCCCAGTCGCACTTTTGAAACCACAAGGACTAGACCATGGTCGCTATTATGTGCATGTTTTGTGCTGCTGAATAATACGTGTGCATCTAAAATTAGATCTAGTGTTGCAAACAGAATGCCGACATATTTCTACCCTTTATACCTCCGTTTTTATCCTACCCTGGCGAATCGATTGCGTGCAAGGCAATTATTATCGCAACTTTGGGTAAACAAGAGCAGCGTGAAAGGGTTCCTGTCACGGTGAAGTTAAACGATCAATCAATGTTTAGTTCAAAGCGTCGGGCAATGCACGGAATGTGTACAGTGCATTGGAGTAAAAACGAACTAACCTACATGCGCAATAACATAAAAAGTGTGGCCCACTCCATGTAATACACTGCACAGGACTAAAGTACACGTTATTGAATAACAGGTGTATATATTGTATACTATGTTCACGTCATTTCGATTGTCTAATTTGACAATTCGTTGTCCACTACTGATCATTTCTTTACCGATACATTGGGGGGAAATGGGCTTATGAACATCTTCATCCCTTAAAAAATTGTTAAAGAGCCATTTTCCCTTGAAATTACAGTTAACTAAATTTTCACGGATTTTTCAACATATTAAGCCAGAGTCCGTGAAAACACCTTTTAGAAAGTTCTTTGTTTACCCATGGAGATAGGCCCAGTGTACCATTATGTATAACCAATGATAATCCTCAGTGGCCAGGGTCATTAAAAAAAACTTGAAAATACCCTGACAGGATTAATCCGCCCCAAGTAAATGTCCGTGAAACGTCTCTTAAAGATTCTTTTCACGGAGAAGTGGACTTTTAATGAACATTTAAGGGATGAGATGTTTATAGTGATGGACGAAAATTTAAAATTATAAGAAACTTCTTTCAATCTAATTTTCAAACACAGATGAATTTGAATCAAAACTTACTCGGCGTACAGAGCTAGTCAACCATAATTAGCTGCTGAAATCTTTGTGATGGGAAAGTAATTGATTATTTGATATGATTGGTAATTAAATAAATATGGAAGAAAGGATGACGGTCTATGAAATGGAAGTTTAGCGAATACCTATTAGTATGGTGGCTTTAAAGGGACATAGCGCATATATATTGTCGCCAATATTCACGCCAATATTCACGACATGGACCCAAGTCGCAAATATTGACGCCAATATTGACGCCAATATTCGCGACATGGTCTCCATGTCGCAAATTTTGCACGCCAATATTGACCCAATATTAAACCCACTCAGGCGTGATTTTTTTTTTACAGCAACTTGGGGTGTCCGTTACCCACACAGTCCGGCACCCAGACACACCGATCTCTGGTTGAACGTTCGTCGTGAGGCGCAGCGCGAGCCATGAATGTACATGTACATTGGACGCAAGGTGACCGTTTTAACCGATTTTCGGCTAACTTTAGTAGTGAAGCCCGTCTAACCAGGATATTTTCCCCATTTTTGACGGGCTCTCGACCAATCAGAAGTCCGGATTTGGCCCCACGTGACCCTCATTAGCATAAAATGAGGAACGGGAATCTACCATTGATCATGGGGGTGTCACGAGTATGAGGGGCTTGCGTAAATGTAAATAATTAAAGGAACGTACCATTGTTTGTTGTGTGGGATTATTTATAGTATACGTATACAGTAAATACCCATGATGTGGCTTGTAATTAATTTAATCATGTTAATGAACAAAATCAAAGAACGTATTTTCGTATTGTAGGATTTTATGTCAGTGATTGTAGGCCCCTATGTACTGTATACACCATAATTAAAGGGAGGGTAAAAATTGAGAGCGTCCGCTTAATACATAAAGATACTCATAGTACGTCTAATGAGATACTTGTAATAGTAAACAAACCAAATACAATGCAATATTAATACATAAAGTACCCAGCAACTATTTACGTAGTACAGGAACCTTAAGTGCAACGACCCTTACGAAAGGTTATACAACCTCATTCACACTACGCGTGTGGTCGCGGTCCATAATACCCTTTGTATTCGAATGGGGAAACCCAGTGACGTCAAAGTGCTGAGTCATTAAAGGATTAGGGCCAAACAACAGCCGGACATGTCCAGGCTTGTCCAGTCTTCCGGCCCGAAATTCGCGGTGCTTTCAAATAAATCGGCGTCTGTGAGCGCATTATACGTTAGAGGAACGTTGGATGAGCACCGATTTTGAGGATACTGGGTGTCGTGAAACAAGTTAGAGCAGTATTTGATTGAGTTGTGAGGAATTTTGACCAGGATTGGATCAGAGTTTACAATTAAGGTAAGTAACACACGTACATTGCTGTAATCCTTTGGTGTAATTTTAACTGTACAACGAATATAATGACTTTGCACGTTGTGGATCGGTGTCGTTATGGCATTAAGGCATCTGTTTTAATGGGGAAATGTGTGTTTCGTTATTCACTAAGTTTTGGAGACAGGGAACAAAAGATTGCATACGTCTCTACAATTTCTGTATAGGTGAGTATGTCTTCACAAGATTATCACGAAAAAGATCCATGGATTTAGGCTTACTCAAAAAAAAAAAAAACCTAAGAATTTCATTATTCCTCCATGGAATTTCCAAGGTGTGTTGATCTGTCGCAAATTATTTAATGTAAGGGATCTCAAGTCTGAATTTCAGCCCAGGAAATTGATTCTGCTTAAAGATTAGAGCATTTTTGAAATATAATTTCACACTCTAAATGTGTGCCGAGAACAAAGAAATTATGACCCCACTAGGAAATTACAGTATACATGCAGGACGAATGGTTATTAGGTGATCGTGCTTTTAAATTTAAATGTGTGTAAGATCACACACACAAAAATATGTACCTGATATCAGTTGTAAAAAAACCCTAAATATTGAACATATTTTCAGTGCAATTAATGTTAAAAGTTAGTTAACAAAATGTTAATGGACGCGTTTCGAATTATTAAAGTCAAACCAGTAGGTCTATACACAATTGGGTTTTTTTTGTTATTGTGCCGGAGTTAGACTGTTGGTTGGACTGTTTGTTTGTTGTAAAGAAATCAGTATCAAAATAGCTAAATGACCAAAAACATAGAGCTCTGCTGTGGCAGTATAAACATATTTTGGGACTGTGCTATATATTGTCACCATTGTAAAATTCTTCATGACAGGTCCCTGCTTCTACATTCGGTCTTTCTATGTACATGTAGTGGTCCTATTGAAAAAAAATTAAGGTCCCAGAGAAACAAGATGGCAACCGTATGAGCTGATGAATATCACAGTTAGTATCATCAGTCTTTTGTCTCCTAGGGCCTAAGTTAACATTCATAAATATGTTTTGAAATATTTGCCTTGTAAGGTGATCTTGGAGGCCACCACGCAATGAGAATCACTTCAATTATACGCAAAAAAGGAAACAACAAAATGTGTGACTATGTTTTCTCAAAATCAGGCATAACTATGCAAGAAGTCAATTTTGATTTACTGCAATAATGTTTACTACTACTGTAAATGCAACTTGTTTACACTTTCTGTGCACACAAAATTGGCGTATAACTAGAGACCCCCTGTTGTTGTACATAGAATGTACATTGTACATGTACATGTCGTCCGTGGAGGAGTGACAAGACTCAACAAGCTTCCCTCCATGCGCTATTCAATACCATTATCTCCCTAATCCATGGAATAAAGCCTCAAGTGATAGTGTTTGTGGTTAGCTCCATGGTGTAACCAATTGAATATGGCATCATACACGGTTTTCGAAATGTGCGATATGAAAGATTGTCATTTTACCCTCAACATCGCAACTGTATTTGGTTTAAAATTGAAGGTTATTTGTACATTTATAGTTACGTACTCGGTGCCCTGTTGGATAACAAGCCTTACCGTTTACGACATAAGATGACATTCGACATAATATACAAAGTGTATCATACAGACTTGACACTTGGTGCAACCATGGTGCAACCCCACTCCTTTACATGCATTGTTCACCTACCGGTATCTAGCTCAGTTAAAAATTCGGGTCATAAAATATTATTGTTGATTAACTGTAACTCATTAATTGTACAATGTACGGAGTAAAACACCAAGAAGAGGAACTAATGATATGTCAATTACAGTTTGTGAAACAAACTTGTGTCATATCCCTATAGATCGTAAATTTCATCACTGTACATGTATTTGACATTTTGTTTTCTTTTTACTGGTCAACGTATTTTACAACATAACGTTTTGATAAAATACAAAATACACAATCCCAAGAGAGACAACTACATGTCAGAAAATATCACTTCACTATAATTTTAACTCCTTGTTCAGAAAGAAAACAAAATCTTGAAACATAATATAAAGTAACATACTGTTTTTAAGATATTTGTTTTAATCCCAAAGTGCATGCGGGCAGCGCGCTAAGTTTTCAATATAGTTTTGATTCAGAATAGTAATTGGATTGTCATCGCCCTTGATTTTCTGTAATAAGAAATTACCAAAGTTGAGAAAAAACAAGTAAATGTTGATCGTACACAAAACACATAATTTCTGAGTAGTGTCGTTATAGTTATTTTTTCTATGTGATGATTGGTTTCAAGGCGCTTTTTTATTTAAAATAATGATCGCTATACTAGCTCAAAGTATGCGTCCAGACGCCTTCATACAAGAGGAGGTTATTTTCGTCAGTTCATTCTTGTGTGTAGTGTGTGGGTATAATATCATTACGTAATACTATTAGCTTAGTGCTTTATATTCCGGACATCCACGTCGATGCGCGGCATATGACAATGAACAACTAACAGTTAAAAACCTCCCATTGAAGCTTCATGGAGTATTCAGGACGAAGACTTTACAAGAAACAAGAATTAAATTTTCACAAACAATAGCGATACATGTATGCACAAACACTCAATCCCACCACGATCTACTGACAGGCCACGATCTTTGCTTTCAACATGTCTCTAAATATTCAGACATCAAAGGGCAATATAAAAACGATGATGTAAACGTTGAAGGCATGTGTTAAAAAAATCCCAGCTTTATAAAGATAGCAAAAGGGGGTAAGAGTATTAAAACGTAACAAGTTAAGGTGTCATTTACAAAATGTGTACATGTACATTCAAACAAAACAAAAATAAGCATCCAATACAAAAATATTTAAAATGAAAATGTAAAAATGTTGAATAAAATTACAGTTTCAAAATGACACAGTGAAAACAAATGTAAAGCATAACAAGTAACAGTGTCATTTACAAAATGTGAACATGCAAAACGAAATAATATCGAATACGAAATTGTTATAAATAAAAATGTAAAAAGTTAAAAAAAAAAAAAATCATGTGAATTGAAATATGAAGCTGTCAAACGAAATGGTGAAAAAAAAAATGTAAAAATGCAAGTTTCATTTATAAATTGTTATTGCAAAACAAATCGACTCGAAAAAAAAACAACAAAAACAAAAAAAACAAAAAAAACAAAAAAAAAACAAACAAACAAAAAAAAACGAACAAAAAAAAACAACCAAAAAAAAAATCAAAAAACAAAAACAAAAACAAAAACAAAAACAAAAACAAAAACAAACAAAAAAAACCGAAAATATTTGCAGTAAATTAAAGTGTAATGTGAAACATGTAAAACATGAAAGTTTTAAAATGAAGCAGTGTGGAAAAATAAAAAGAAATGTCAATTATGAATTGTGCATCCTAAACAAAACGACGTGCAACATAAATAAATAAACAAGTTATAAAAAAAAAAATGAAAATTTAAACATTCTATTAAATAGTAATGTCTAGTGGGCAAAACAAATGTAAAACGTAAAATCTTAAATGAAGAAAGACTGTGAAAATATGTCAAACAGCAAGTCATAAAAAAGAAAACATTGTGCACAAAAATGCAATGTGGGCCTATAAAATGAATTTTTTTTTTTTATAAAACCTTTCAAAAAACGGAACGTATTTTTCCTGTTTGTCTTCTCATCTGATGTTATAATTGTCGTACGGCTGTAAATTTTTGTCCGTAGTTTTAAATTTGAACTCAGAAATTAAAATGAATCATGAATGTAAAGAGGGTAACATAATTAATAAGCTAATTACAGAACACAGTAAATCTAATTACTAAACGACAATGTAAAAATTATTTGTAACTAGATTAGTCACGTCTAGAGTACATCGCGTAGCATTTTATCACACCGGTCTAAAGGTGATGTCCAGCCTTTATTTGCTATAATTAAACACAATTAACCAAAAAAAAAAAAAAAAAAAAAAAAAAAGTTCAAAGGAACTTAGCATTGTTTAAAAGTCTAAGTTTGCAACTATAGAACGAGTGATGTGTACTGCCGTGTCCTGAACACATTCAATAAAATTACATATCATGTCCATGATAAGTTAAGAAATAACGATTGACGCCCTTAGTTTGAAATTAGAAAACAAAAATTGAAAAGATATGATGCTTGTGGTGCGTAAAGGAGTAGCTATGAAAGTAGGTATCGTATTGTTCATTGCGCAATGCACGTACGTGTCGGATAGAAGAGATAATTAATGTATAGATCGCCATTTGGCGTCTTGAATTTCAAACGGTTGTGCAATACATATATTACAATATATAACAAATGTACATGATTTTAGAAGATACCGGTAGATGAACTCGCATACAGCATTGGTCTGTGCGTGCAACTTTTAGTCGCAACTTGACGAATCATGACAAAATCAAGCAATTTACCCGGCTCGGGAAACAATAACGGGCATCATAAACGTAAATATTATAACATCAAAACTGTATACGTTGTGTGTATGGAATAGTTTGTATTGGCATCGCCATGCAGTCAAGCACAATAACTCCATTTATATGTTTATCGGAATTGTTTCCCCTCTGTCCCCCCCCCCTAAAATATATGTGAGTCAGCTCCAATATACATGTTAATGGGTAGCGGCAACTTAAGTTGCAAACTTAGACTTTTAAACAATGCTAAGTTCCTTTGAACTTTTACAGCCGTACGACAATTATAACATCAGATGAGAAGACAAACAGGAAAAATACGTTCCGTTTTTTGAAAGGTTTTATAAAAAAAAAAAATTCATTTTATAGGCCCACATTGCATTTTTGTGCACAATGTTTTCTTTTTTATGACTTGCTGTTTGACATATTTTCACAGTCTTTCTTCATTTAAGATTTTACGTTTTACATTTGTTTTGCCCACTAGACATTACTATTTAATAGAATGTTTAAATTTTCATTTTTTTTTTTATAACTTGTTTATTTATTTATGTTGCACGTCGTTTTGTTTAGGATGCACAATTCATAATTGACATTTCTTTTTATTTTTCCACACTGCTTCATTTTAAAACTTTCATGTTTTACATGTTTCACATTACACTTTAATTTACTGCAAATATTTTCGGTTTTTTTTGTTTGTTTTTGTTTTTGTTTTTGTTTTTGTTTTTTTTTTTTTTTTTTTTTTTTTTTTTTTTTTTTTTTTTGTTTGTTTTTTTTTGTTTTTTTTTTGTTTTTTTTGTTTTTGTTTTTTTTTTTTCGAGTCGATTTGTTTTGCAATAACAATTTATAAATGAAACTTGCATTTTTACATTTTTTTTTTCACCATTTCGTTTGACAGCTTCATATTTCAATTCACATGATTTTTTTTTTTTTTAACTTTTTACATTTTTATTTATAACAATTTCGTATTCGATATTATTTCGTTTTGCATGTTCACATTTTGTAAATGACACTGTTACTTGTTATGCTTTACATTTGTTTTCACTGTGTCATTTTGAAACTGTAATTTTATTCAACATTTTTACATTTTTATATTAAACATTTTTGTATTGGATGCTTATTTTTGTTTTGTTTTGAATGTACATGTACACATTTTTGTAAATGACACCTTAACTTGTTACGTTTTAATACTCTTACCCCATTTTGCTATCTTTATAAAGCTGGGATTTTTTTAACACATGCCTTCAACGTTTACATCATCGTTTTTATATTGCCCTTTGATGTCCGATTATTTAGAGACATGTTGAAAGCAAAGATCGTGGCCTGTCATTAGATCGTGGTGGGATTCAGTGTTTGTGCATACATGTATCGCTATTGTTTGTGCAAATTTAATTCTTGTATCTTGTATAGTCTTCGTCCTTAATACTCCATGAAGCTTCAATGGGAGGTTTTTAACTGTTAGTTGTTCATTTGTCATATGCCGCGCATCGACGTGGATGTCCGGAATATAAAGCACTAAGCTAATAGTATTACGTAATGATATTGTACCCACACACTACACACAAGAATGAACTGACGAAAATAACCTCCTCTTGTATGAAGGCATCTGGACGCAGACTTTGAGCTAGTATATCGATCATTATTTTAAATAAAAAGCGCCTTGAAACCAATCATCCACATAGAAAAATAACTATAACGACACTACTCAGAAAATTATGTGTTTTGTGTACGATCAACATTTACTTGTTTTTTCTCAACTTTGGTAATTTCGTATTACAGAAAATCAAGGGCGATGACAATCCAATTACTATTTTGAATCAAAACTGTATTGAAAACTTAACGCACTGCCCGCATGCACTTTGGGATTAAAACAAATATCTTAATAACAGTATGTTACTTTATATTATGTTTCAAGATTTTATTTTCTTTCTGTACAATGAGTTAAAATTATAGTGAAGTGATATTTTCGGACATGTAGTTGTCTCTCTTGGGATTGTGTATTTTGTATTTTATCAAAACGTATTTTATACGTTGGTTGAGTAAAAAGAAAACAAAATGTCAAATACATGTACAGTGATGAAATTTACGATCTATAGGGATATGACACAAGTTTGTTTTACAAACTGTAATTGACATATCATTAGTTCCTCTTCTTGGTGTTTTACTCCGTATATTGTACAATTAATGAGTTAAAGTTAATCAACAATAATATTTTATGACCCGAATTTTTAACTGAGCTAGATACCGGTAGGTGAACAATACATGTAAAGGAGTGTGGTTGCACCATGGTTGCACCAAGTGTCAAGTCTGTATGATACACTTTGTATATTATGTCGAATGTCATCTTATGTCGTAAACGGTAAGGCTTGTTATCCAACAGGACACCGAGTACGTAACTATAAATGTACAAATAACCTTTAATTTAAACCCAAATACAGTTGCGATGTTGAGGGTAAAATGACAATCTTTCATATCGCACATTTCGAAAACAGTGTATGATGCCATATTCAACTGGTTACACCATGGAGCTAGCTCCATGTTTACACAAACACTATCACTGGAGGCTTTATTCCATGGATTAGGGAGATAATGGTATTGACTAGCGCATGGAGGGAAGCTTGTTGAGTCTTGTCACTCCTCCACGGACGACATGTACATGTACAATGTACATTCTATGCACAACAACAGGGGGTCTCTAGTTATACGCCAGTTGTGTGTGCACAGAAAGTGTAAACAAGTTGCATTTACAGTAGTAGTAAATATTATTGCAGTAAATCAAAATTGACTTCTTGCATACTTATGCCTGATTTTGAGAAAACATAGTCACACATTTTGTTGTTTCCTTTTTTTTTGCGTATAAATGAAGTGATCTCATTGCGTAGTGGGCTCCAAGATTACCTTACAAGGCAAATATTTCAAACATATTTATGAATGATAACTTAGGCCCTAGGAGACAAAAGATGATACCAACTGTGATATTCATCAGCTCATACGATTGCGATCTTGTTTCTCTGGGACCTTAAATTTCTTTCAATAGGACCACTACATGTACATAGAAAGACCGAATGTAGAAGCAGGGACCTGTCATGAAGAATTTTACAATGGTGACAATATATAGCACAGTCCCAAAATATGTTTATACTGCCACAGCAGAGCTCTATGTTTTTTTGGTCATTTAGCTATTTTTGATACTGATTTCTTTACAACAAACAAACAGTCCAACAAACAGTCTAACTCCGGCACAATAACAAAACAAAACAAAAACCAATTGTGTAGACCTACTGGTTTGACTTTAATAATTCGAAACGCGTCCATTAACATTTTGTTAACTAATTTTTAACATTAATTGCACTGAAAATATGTTCAATATTTGGTGTGTTTTTTTTTTACAACTGATATCAGGTACATATTTTGTGCGTGTGATCTTACACACATTTACATTAAAAAGCACGATCACCTAATAACCATTCGTCCTGCATGTATACTGTAATTTCCTAGTGGGGTCATAATTTCTTTGTTCTCGTCACACATTTAGAGTGTGAAAATTTAATTTCAAAAATGCTCTTATCTTTAAACAGAATCAAATTTCCTGGGCTGAAATTTGGACTTGAGATCCCTTACATAAAATAATTCAATTTGCGACAGATCAACATACCTTGGAAATTCTTAGTTTTTTTTGAGTAAGCCTAAATCCATGGATCTTTTCCGTGATAATCTTGTGAAGACATACTCACCTACAGAAATTGTAGAGATGTATGCAATCTTTTGTTCCCTGTCTCCATAACTTAGTGAATAACGAAACACACATTTCCCCATTAAAACAGATGCCTTAATGCCATAACGACACCGATCCACAACGTGCAAAGTCATTACATTCGTTGTACAGTTAAAATTACACCAAAGGATTACAGCAATGTACATGTACGTGTACTTACCTTAATTGTAAACTCTGATCCAATCCTGGTCAAAATTCCTCACAACTCAATCAACATGCTATGTATTCTCAGAATCCAGTATTCTCAGAATCGATGCACATCCAACGTTCCTCTAACGTATAATGCGCTCACATACGCCGATTTATTTGAAAGCACCGCGAATTTCGGGCCGGAAGACTGGACAAGCCTGGACATGCCCGGTTCGTTCTGATCCTTTGATGACTCAGCACTTTGACGTCACTGGGTTTCCCCATTCGAATACAAAGGGTATTATGGACCGCGACCACACGCGTAGTGTGAATGAGGTTGTATAACCTTTCGTAAGGGTCGTTGCACTTAAGGTTCCTGTACTACGTAAATAGTTGCTGGGTACTTTATGTATTAATATTGCATTGTATGTTTAATTGATATTTGGTTTGTTTACTATTACAAGTATCTCATTAGACGTACTATGAGTATCTTTATGTATTAAGCGGACGCTCTCAATTTTTACCCTCCCTTTAATTATGGTGTATACAGTACATAGGGGCCTACAATCACTGACATAAAATCCTACAATACGAAAATACGTTCTTTGATTTTGTTCATTAACATGATTAAATTAATTACAAGCCACATCATGGGTATTTACTGTATACGTATACTATAAATAATCCCACACAACAAACAATGGTACGTTCCTTTAATTATTTACATTTACGCAAGCCCCTCATACTCGTGACACCCCCATGATCAATGGTAGATTCCCGTTCCTCATTTTATGCTAATGAGGGTCACGTGGGGCCAAATCCGGACTTCTGATTGGTCGAGAGCCCGTCAAAAATGGGGAAAATATCCTGGTTAGACGGGCTTCACTACTAACTTTGACAGAATTTTTGTTAAAAATCGAGAGTTTGACAGAAAATTTGACAGAATTCCCCAGAATTACTCGAAATACACTATAAACACTTAAAATTACATGTAGATGGTAGTATTACCTTAATTAAGGTTCAAATCACATTTTAAACAATCTATTGTCACATAAAGATGTTATGAAATTATCCCGTAAATTTTGGGCAAAACCCGGATCCGGCCAAGACGACGTTTCCCCGTGAACTTCAGCACCTAGACCAGCCAACCTGTCCCATTATGCCAGGGTTTCTTTGAAAAGATTGAAGCGTTAAAAACATACAATTTTTGGTTCAAATTTGCTGTTTTTCTCATCAAATCAAATTTACAACCATTTTTGCAGGTTTCTGCCGGAAATCTGCCAAAAAAATCCATTCTGTCAAATTTTCTGTCAAACTCTCGGTTTTTTTTAAACAAAATTGCTGTCAAAGTTAGCCGAAAATCGGCTAAAAGGGTCACCTCGCGTCCAATGTACATGTACATTCATGGCTCGCGCTGCGCCTCACGACGAACGTTCAACCAGAGATCGGTGTGTCTGGGTGCCAGGCTGTGTGGGTAACGGACACGTAACGCTGTATCACGTGATTCATAGCTGCCCTAGATCTGAAACCAAAATAATTTGGAGGCAGGCTCTAGTTCTCAATAAGTGATCATTAAACATAATTCTGACGTGATGCATTTTCGGTACACTTTTTGATGAAATCTCCATTAAAATAGTTAATTTGGCGGTGAAAGCCCATTTTGTATTGCCATTGTCACGTGACATATGCATTTCACACAGCTGAAACCAAAATAGAGTGTAGGGAGGTCACCTTTCTTAAAGATATTATCGGCAATTTGACTGCTTCTCCTGCACTTTTTGGTACACTTTGTCTCAAAGTTAGGCATAATGTTATTTAACCGCAAAATGCTATTTTTAGTACGAGTTTTCCAAGGACGAGTTTCCGTCACGTGATTCATAGCTGCCCTAGATCTGAAACTAATAAATAATTTGGAGGCAGGCTCTAGTTCTCAATAACTGATTATTTAAACATTATTCTGACGTGATGCATCTCAGGTCGAAGTTCGAAACAGATAGTAGATTGGCATTTCAGTAGTCTTTCAACTAATCAACTTTGCCTTTTTTTTCTATCGCAAAACAAACTTAATCGTATAATCGATTATAATTTGCAGTCTAGAACAAACTGACCCAAGACTGAAAACGATGTAATTTGGAGATGGCCCATGGAGGTAGAATTGGATGGCCTAATGCGAATTAGGACCGGAGTGCGGAGGGGCGGGGCTCGAGGGTTCGGAGGGGGGAGCAGATTTCCGATTTCATCTTCAAGTGTGTGCTCTTTTTTGCCGTACCCGGTACTGATGTCCGCCTACTAATGATTTTTTTTAATAACCTGACCCATCAGTATTGATGTTTCAAGTCTGCTTGGTGCTAAACTGAAATCAGTTTACAGGATCCATACACTTATAATGTGTTATGTATGGTGGCCCTGAAGGGACATCGCATATCGCAAACGTGTGCGCATACGTATGCGATGTCGCGAAATTTATCGCGAATGTGTGCGCACACGTATGCGATGTCGCAAAATTTATCGCGAATATGTGCGCACACGTATGCGATGTCGCGAAATTTATCGCGAATATATGCACACACGTATGCGATGTCGTGAAATTAATCGCGAATATGTGCGCACACGTATGCGATGTCGTGAAACAATTCGCGAATATGTGCGCACACGTATGCGAATTTGTTTGCAATGTCGTGAATTTTATTGCATACCTTGTCGCATACCTTTCAGTAAAATTCCTAATGAACTGGGGAGTTGTAGCAGCTAGTCTGGAATCTAGACGTACTGTTAGATATAAATAGGGTCTGACTAATAAACCTTCGCGCGCACGCTGTTCCTCGTGCAATCGTTACTACTAGTACTGTCGAGCGCAAGTTTGAAACTTGCGCGCGCAAATTTCAAAGTTGCGCAAGTAGCAAGTTTGCGCTCGACAGTACTAGTAACGATTGCACGAGGAACAGCGTGCGCGCGAAGGTTTATTAGTCAGACCCTATTTATATCTAACAGTACGTCTAGATTCCAGACTAGCTGCTACAACTCCCCAGTTCATTAGGAATTTTACTGAAAGGTATGCGACAAGTTATGCAATAAAATTCACGACATTGCAAACAAATTCGCATACGTGTGCGCACATATTCGCGAATTGTTTCACGACATCGCATACGTGTGCGCACATATTCGTGGTTAATTTCACGACTTCGCATACGTGTGCGCATATATTCGCGATAAATTTCGCGACATCGCATACGGGTGCGCACATATTCGCGATAAATTTTGCGACATCGCATACGTGTGCGCACACATTCGCGATAAATTTCGCGACATCGCATACGTATGCGCACACGTTTGCGATATGCGATGTCCCTTCAGGGCCACCATAGTTATGTGTCGCAATAGACTGCAGAGTGCGGTGCAGTGTACATGTACACATGGCGAAGTCACGGTGCAGCTGTACACTGCATGCACTGCAGTGTTGAACCAACCATGCACATAGCGTACAAGCTTAGTGCTATGACACGTTCGGAGTATAAGCAGGGGAGAGGCGTGGCGCGGAAGGGCAATCGGGGAGGGGGTTAAGGTACTTTTCCCAGGTGCGGATCCAGAGGGGGGGGGGGGTAGGGGTCAGATTTTTTTGCTGATGAAAATCCCACCCTGCGAAAATTCCTGGATCCGGCCCTGTTTCCATTAATGATGTGTAAACTTGGAACTGCTTGTTAAAGTATTCCGTGACTGAGGAGTTGCTTCAAGTTCCCACATGACGTAGTGACACTGAATCATTGAAGCGATTTTCAAAACATTCGAGGTGAAAATTCGAATGGAACTCGACTTAATTAGAGCACTAGTGTGATTCAGTTTTATAAAAGGGAACCCAATACATTGAACGGTTAAAGTATAGGAACATTATTTATAAGGTATTTCAGCAAACCAACTAGATGCATACCAGCATACAACACTTTAATTTTTGTTAAAAAGAGATAGGGATTACACAATTTTCCCCCTTAAAAAGAATTTGATACATCAACGAAATGATTATAACGAGCATGTTAATTCCTCCAACCATCTGAAAACACATTTGATCCAATGGGGATCATGCTACCGCTCCTTGGGCTGATTGTTTTCGACGCGCCCGTCGATCCTTGTGCCACTTCTTCTCCGTCGCATCTGCTCCCTCATGGACTGCTTTCCGCCACGCTCCCCTCACAGCACAAAGCTCCT
Organism: Patiria pectinifera; assembly: GCA_029964075.1. Taxonomy (NCBI): domain Eukaryota; kingdom Metazoa; phylum Echinodermata; class Asteroidea; order Valvatida; family Asterinidae; genus Patiria; species Patiria pectinifera. The sequence continues at coordinate 1,650,576 of CM057145.1, read as the reverse complement.
CCACTCCGCGTTCCTTGATCTGGCAGTGTCGTAGGTCGTCCCGTACGCGGTCATGGAAACGAAGTAGAGGTGAAAGTGAGGCTAGAATGCATAAATAGTCCGGCGCCATCCCATTCAACGGTTCACAAATTATAAAACACATTCAGGGAACAGGACCAAAGTGGAATAAGGTCCATCTTAGAAGTCTGTTCTAATTGACAGGTTTTTGACCGTTTTCAATTGCAAGTATTTTAATGTTAATAATGTTGTTTAGTGGGATTACTATCTGGTATACGTCTTAATATTTTAATGTTGATAATGTATTTTTTTTAATGGGATAACTATCTGGTGGTCTTAATATTGTAATGTTGATAAAAAAAATTAATGGAATTACCTTTTTTCCAAATAATGTAGATCATGTTTAATTCAGCCCTTAGCTGCGAGTCATGATTGATTTAAATGGATGAATGAATGAATGAATGAATTTAAAGGTATTAATCATAGTAATACGATGGATAGCTGAAATTTGTGCTGTTTCTAATTAATAACAGAGAAATAACTTGTGCTCAGAATCAGTGCAAATTACATACAATTTAGAGTTATTAGTCACTAACATGTTATTATTATCCCTGACTGTGTTATTTTTATAATATAGGTTGAGTTGACCTTTAAATACATGGTGTTTTTAATCGGACAGGCAAACGTCGTGGATTAACTTTCAAACGTCGTAGTTTAACTTTCAAAACATCGTGGTTCAACTTTCAAACACGTCGTGGTTCAACTTTCAAAAACGTCGTGGTTCAACTTTCAAAAACGTCGTGGTTCAACTTTCAAACGTCGAACGACGTTTGGAAAGTTGAACCACGACGTCGTGAAAGTTGAACCACGACGTTTGCCTGTCCGTTTTAGAACACCAGATATTATGTTGAGTTTTGACTCACATCAATGGAGACGCTTCGACCTGAACAAAAAAAACAACTGACATTATGTTTCACTTCACACAGTCAAAACCTTTTCCTGGTGCACTCAATGAGGAACACACACAACCGATCTTCCAGGGTAGGATCAAAACGAGGGTATGCCTAGCTATAAAGGATAAAACGTGTCTGCATCCTGTTTGCACCTTTATTTGCACACTAATTCCAAATTTGGCAATAATACGATGCGTCACAAAGAAATCAGACTAGCGAATGTGATCTATTGTGCTGGTGGTGTTGAAAGTGTACTTGGGCCAGGGTATCGGTCTGTGACACAGTGAGATATTATATTCAGTGAGATATTATATGGTAGGCCTATAGCAAGCCAATCTATTTCCTCTTCCAGATCGAGTGCATCGGCTATTACACGAAGGGAAATACTGAGGAATTTGCTCCAGAAAATCGCGAGCAACTTCAGAGAGCATGCTTCAGAGAGCTACAACAGTATTTTCAAGAACCAGCGCTCTGCTGTGGGCTTCATTGTGGAATAGCCAATTTTCGAATTTCAAGTTGAAGGTAAGTTGTAGATTAAATTAAGGTACAGTCCATTAGGCCAAAAAAAAAAAGTCTCCGGTTTCTGGTATGCGCGCGCGTCGCCGTAGCCATGCGCGTCGGCAAAATGAAAAAGTTTTTTTTTCAATGAAAGATGATGTCTCAAAACCGCCAAACTCACTGGTTTGACTGGAATCCTACTGCTGCACAATTTTAACGTGTTTTTAGATGGGGTTATGATCGAGAATAAGCTTTATGTGGCCTCTCTGGACTCCCATATATTTGCACTAAGTTCAGTAGGGCACCACTTGAAGTCCTCAGCCGACATTTGAAGCAAAAAAGTCAGGTAAAAAAAAAAAAAAAGCCGCGTCGCCGCACCACTTTTTGGGCAAGCTCCATACCAGAAACCGGAGACCTTTTTTTTTGGGCCTTATTCGTTAATTCAGGGTCCAATCCACGGTAGGCCTATATGGAATTTGCTTTGCAAATAAAAGGCGCATTAATGATATTTATCTGAATGACAAATTACAAAGTATAGTAACAGGGACACTGTTAATATACTTTGTAATTTGAAATTCAGATAGATATCATTAATGCGCCTTTCTATTGTTTCCTCCCCCCCCCCCCCCCCCCCCGGCTGACCCACCCCAAGATGTGGGGATTGTCAATTTTGAAGTTACAAAATCCCCACCCCTCGGGCAAAATTTAAGTGACAATCCGCGACCATGCCCCGACATACATACGTGGGGCGCACAAGTTATTGCCTTTTCATGTAGTACGCTAATGGTGATAGTGTAATTTGAGTGATCAAAATTTAATGGGATTACGATCTGGTACGTCTTAACTTTAATAATGTATTTTTTTAATGGGATAACTATCTGGTACGTCTTAATATTTTCATGTTAATAATATTTTTTTTAATGGAATTACCTTTTTTTTCCATGATACTGTAAATCATGTTTAATTCAGCCCTTAGAGGCCATTCAGAATTTTCAATGTTTTAAAATTTCGATCTTTTTTCCAAATTGTGGGTGGGTGAGTCAAGCTAAATAATTGAAAATCGAAATTCACTTTCCATGGAAAAAAGAGAAAAAAAGCAAAGAAGGATATATCTTTTGACTTGCCTGAACTGCGCGCAAGCGTTCCGATATCGCGATGCATGTTTCTTTTTCAACTTTGTCCCCTGTATGTACATGTACTGTACATGTACGTGTATATAGACCCACTGTGGCATGAGAAGGAGGTGGTTTTTCAGTAGACTTGGACGCCGCGGGCGTCGATTACCAATCGCTATAAAAACTGGACTATTCAACCGCTGGACTCCAAGACTTCGAGAACCGCAGCCTGTGATGTGATGTCTGCCCAAACCTGATGTTTTTCCTTCGCTCGTACCCCAGCCCTGCAAACAGGGCGGGGGGGGGGGGGGGAAGAGCGAATGTTTTTCTTAGCTACCTCACGTGACAGGCACAACCTCATGTGTCACATGTCACCCACCTCATCCAGAAAACGACAAAACCACGACCATCTTTGTGGCTTCCAAGACTGCAACCTGTCTTTCCCAACAGCATATCAGCTGGCAAAACGCAAGAAAACTGAAGGTCACCAGTGCAAATGAGGAAGACCGACAACTTCACGCCGTTACTGAACTAGACAAACATGTACATGGGTATACATGTACATTTTCAAGTATGCAAGTGCATGTACATGTACATGTTCAGTCTTTTATTAATCAAAATTAGGGGTGGGTGGGTGGGTGGGTCAAAATAATTTGGAAAGCAAGTCAAACATTGAAAATTCTGAAAGGCCCCTTAGCTGCGAGTCATGATTGATTCAATAAACTATTTAATGAATGAATGAACGAATAAATGAATGAATGAATTTAAAGGTATTCATCAAGGCGTCAGTTCTAGTAATACGATGGATAGCTGAAATTTGTGCTGTTTCTAATTGTGCTGTTTCTAATTAATAAAAGTGAAATAACTTGTGAACAGTGTATGCAAATTACATGAAATTAGAGTTATTAGTCAGTAACATGTAATTTATCCCTGTTTTGTTTTTATAATATGGGTTGACCTAAATATATGGTGTTCTAAAACGGACAGGCAAACGTCGTGGTTCAACTTTCAAACGTCGTAGTTAAACTTTCAAACGTCGTGGTTTAACTTTCGAAACGTCGTGTTTTAATTTTTCAAACGTCGACGTGTTTCAACTTTCAAACGTCGTGGTGCAACTTTTCAAACGTAGTTTGATGTTTGAGAGTTGAACCACGACGTGTTTGAAAGTTGAACCACGACGTTTGCCTGACCGTTTTAGAACACCATTTAAATACATGTTGAGTTTTGACTCGCACTGTATTTCGTGCATTCAATGGAGACCCTTTCGACCTGAACAAAAAACTGACATGTTTCACGGCAAAGTCGAAACTCTTTCCTGGTGCACTCAATGAGGAACGATGGTAACAATTCCCCTCACACGTAACCGATCCGCCAGGGTAGGATAAAAAGAAGGGTAGGTCTATCTTCTTCTTCTTCTTCTTCATTCATTCATTTTCATGATCACTTGATGAGTTGGGCCCAACTGTCCCTGTCGAGCATAGTGTTCGAAAGAGATCGACCACTCAGACCAGTTTCTAGCTCGATGGATGTTTTCAGGGTCATGTTGGGACGACCTTTTCGTCGAGGGGCTTCAGGATTCCAGAGGAGAACTTGACTAGCTGGCTCATTATGTCGATGAACGTGACCGGCTAGCCGAAGGCGACGCTGTCTGATGATGGTGGAGATAGGGGGAAGGGCACCGTACAGAACAGATTTAGGGAGATGTTGTTGCCAAGAAACGTTCTGAACAGCCCGCAACATCCGTGTATAGGTGCCATCAATGGATGCAGAGATCTGTTTGGTCAGGGTCCAGGACTCGCAACGGTAGAGGAGAATGGATTCTATTGAGGTCTTGAAGATCTTAAGTTTGGTGGTCTTGGAGATCGAGGATCTCCAGACTTTTGTCAGTGAGAACAGAGCAGACCAAGCTTGAGCTTTTCTACACTCAACGTCATGAGCTGTGTTGGTGTAGGAGCCCAGATACTTGAAGTCATCAACTTTATCGAGCTTACTGCCACCCAGTGCAGTGACATCGTCAGTGGTAGATGGGTTGATGACCATGTACTTAGTCTTCTTTGCATTAAGAGAGAGACCAACGGACTTGCAGCAAGCTTCTACTTTATGGAGCAGAGATTCGGCATCAAGGGGGGTGTCAGCAAGCAGACTAAGGTCATCTGCGTAATCTAGGTCGGATAGGCATTGGGCAAGGTGTCTACTACTCCTACGGCGTGAGAGAGTGAGACCATCAGTGACATTTAATGCTGTCCGCAAGGCATAATCCAGAACAAGGCCTATATAAAGGATAAAATGTGTCTGCATCCTGCTTGCACCTTTATTTGTACACTATTTCCAAATTTGACAATAATACGATGCGGCACAAAGAAATCAGACTAGCAAACACGATCGATTGTGCTGTTCAAATATGTACTTGGGCCAGGGTAGCCGTCTGTGACGCAGTGAGAGTTGGTATAGCAAGCCAATCTATTTCCTCTTCCCGATCGTGTAGCTCATTATTACACGAAGGGAATAAATACTGACGCGGAATTTGCTCCGGAAAATCACATACGACTTTGGGATGCTTTATTAGTATATTAACAGTATTTTGAAGAACCAGTCCTCTGCTATGGGCTTCATTTTGGAATAGCTATTTTCGAATTTCAAGTTGAAGATAAGTATTATAATTCAGAGTCCAATCCATGCTAAGAAATTTGTTTTGCTGTCCCTGTTACTAATTTGTCCTTCAAATACCAATTCAAATGCGCCTTTCACTCCCACCCCCCCCCCGACTGGCTGACCCACCCCAAGATGTGGGGATTGTCAATTTTGAAGTGACAAAATCCCCACCCCTCGCGCAAAATTTAAGTGACAATCCCCGACCATGCCCCGACATACATACGCGGGGCGCACTAGTGATGCTTTCCATGTAGTACGCTAATGGTGACAGTGTAATTTGAGTGACCAAAATCCCCACCCTGGGGCATGAGAAACGTGACCAAATCCCGAAAGTCGGACCTGGGGCAAGGGGGGGGGCATTCGATTAATAAGTTTAATATTGACTTCAAACGATTTTTAATATGTTGGGTACAGGTAGTTTAATTGCAAAACACTTTGTGTTTTTGTTAAAAAGATAAGTGATAGGGCATTACACAATTGTCCTCTTAAAAAGAAGCTAAATTTGATAGGCCTACATCAACGAACAAATTATATCGAGCATGTTTTTCCATCCATCTGAAAACACAAATACTGAATTGATCCTTGCTATCAGATGTTTTACTAAATACGAAAACCCATTTTTACAACTGTCCGTGGAATAGGCCTACTAACTGTTTTTTTGATTTGTCGGGGCCGACCTAGTGATCGCGAGCCAAGAGATTACGCATACAAAATTGAAACATTGCTTTTGAATGTCCGATTTTGTTTAATTTGAGAAATATTGGCTTTATTCACGAGTTGGCCATATTAAATTTAAAACAAGGTAAACTCTTCATTATTAATACCGCTCTGCTCTGCTCTGATGAATAATATATAATTTGTGATTAAACATACTCTAATGTTTTTACCCTAAAACTAGGGCCGAGTTATTTTGACCATCTCTCAGTCGTAATTTGAGCAAGATGTGTCCAGTAGTTTTGGAGTTAGACAAAAAGATATCAAGGGGGACTTTCTTTTTTGGTTGAGTGTATGTTGAGTTTTGACCCGCACTGCATTTCGTTCATTCAATAGCGACGCTTCGACCTGAACAAAAAAACTGACATGCTTCACTTCACACAGTCAAAACTCTTTCCTGGTGCACTCAATGAGAAATGATGGTAACAATTCCCCTCACACGCAACCGATCTTCCAGGGTAGGATAAAAAAAAAGGTTTCTGCATCCTGTTTGCACGTTTGCACACTAACTCCAAATTTGGCAATAATACGATGCGGCACAAAGAAATCAGAGTAGCGAGCGATCTATTGTGACGGTGGTGTTGAACTTGTACTTGGGCCAGGGTATGGGTCTGTGACGCAGTGAGATATTATATTTGGTAGGCCTATTGCAAGCCAATCTATTTCCTCTTCCCGATCGAGTGCATCGGCTATTACACGAAGGGAAATAAATGCATGTACTGAGGAATTTGCTCCAGAAAATCGCTAACTACTAGGGATGCTTTAGAGAGCCACAACAGCATTTTCAAGCACCAGTTCTTTGCTATGGGGTTCATTTTGGAATAACCATTTTCGATGTTCACGTTCAAGGTAAGTTTTAAGAGTAAATCTATAAGCTTAGGGTACACAGGGTGTGTTGTTATTTTCCCCCTGTACTTTGAGTGTAATTTGCCATTCAAGTATCATTGAGATTCAGGTGCGGTTCTAGAACCAATATTTTTGGGGGGCTAGCAGGGTGGATCCAGATTTTTTTTCAGGGAGGCGTGCTGAAATGTAGGCCGATTATTTTCTCCAGACACTTAGGCCTCCGAAAATCAATAGGTTGCGGGGGGGGGGGGGCCTCATGCCATATTTTCAATGGGGAGCGCCAATAAAATCCTAAAATCAGTCACACTATATTAACTACAAATGCACCCTTGTCACGACTATTTCTTTAGGGGGAGACCGTTCGCATGTACATCACAATCCTTCTTTTGCTAATGCAATTTTTTTTTTACGGAATTTATTTTTGGGGGGCTAGACAAAATTTGGGAGGGGCTAAAGCTCCCCCCCCCTAGCCCCCTCCCCCTCCCCCCAGAACCGCGCCTGTTGAGATTAACAGTGACTTCAAACGATTAATTTGTTGGGGAGTTGATTATGATCACTTTTGGAGGACGACTGCATTATAAGAAGTGCATCGGAATTATAAAATCATAGATGTCAGATGTAATAGGGACAGGAAAAAGAGTGAACCGTACACCCACTTTATTAAATGCATTATCTTTATGATATTCGCAATTCATCTTGGCGGTAGGACTATGGATGACAAACCAGATAGATTGTGTAAAAAGCTATGGGGCTGTCCTAAATTAAGTACATTTTGGCAGCTTGAAATATCATTATGAAAAGAAAAAATTATCAGTACATGTTTCATGACTCATGGCTATATGTCCCTGCCAATATTAGCCAATCAGTATCACAATTTCAAGCTCACACCCCAACCCTGAGCAATCACAGTCGTTCTTCTGATGCTGAAGGCTGTTACCTTGAAATATTATTCCCCCCCTCCCCCAGGTAAAAAAGAAAGGGAAAGAAATTTACATATTGTATAGGCTATCTCATATTCTGTGCATTACCAGGTCAATTGATGATCATTTAATTTTGGAAAAATACTGAAGAACAAATAACTGAAAGTTTGACTGTTTTTAATCACTGCCCACAACACCAACATTCGGATATTTCAATTAAGGAGCGGGAACACAAATCAGTGAATTGGTTGCAGCAAATCAAAATGTTGTGATCCATTTCAGGAGTCAATATCGCTTTAACAACCTGATAAAACTTCACACTTGAGGCATTCATGTCACGTTATTATTCGTTTTTGTATACATCATTCAATTTCCTCCCTAAATCCTGTCTAAAATATATGGGTATTAATGTTTTGATAAACACAGAGCTGTTTCGGCAACTTTTTTTGTGACATGTGAAATGTAAAGTTTCAAGTATAAGTTCCATCCAAAAGGACCCCAGCAAATACATAATGATTGACTAGCCAATTAAATCACGTAATTAAGTCTAGTTCATTTTTTGTGGTAGTTACAGAATACATTTGTGGTTCTGTGCCCTCACTAAGTTGACTGCTATTTATGGTAATACACAGCTCACATCGTCGCCCCATATGTCTCTGATACTGACAAAACGTCTGACCATTCCTTGGTCTTGGCGCTGATTCATGACACTGATTCACCTCACCCACTATTCCAGTTCTTGACTCCTGAATGTTAGCTGGGGTACCGGTGTGGTTAAAACCATGTCTTTCGAGTGACCCCACAAGAAAAGTCACTAGGGTGAGATCTGGGGATCTCGGGGTTATTCAACTCAGTGAACAATAAAGAAATATATGTCACCAAAAGCTCTCCCAAATGTTGTGCAAACCCGACCCGAAACCGAATGCCCGGACCCGACCCGACCCGAAATGAACCGGGAAAAAAAGAAACAGTTCGGACATTTACACGACGCAATATTTATTACAGAGTCACTGTGCCTGGAATACATGTACAACAAAAATAGTTTGCGGTCTATATAAATCACGCACGGTCTGCAATAATGTATAGGCCCGTCAGGACATGCAGTTACTGATAGAGACAGCGATTTTCACACGACGCAGGTAAATGCAGGCACAAAAGCGGACACAGTCGCCCAACATTCGGGTTTTCGGGTCGGTTCGGTTTCGGGTTGTTACAACTGATAATGTAGTAACCAACCGATAACGTATCACCAACCGATAATGTATCACAAATTGACCGATATTGTATCACTAACCGATAATGTACCAAAAATTGACTGATAGTGTAGTAAAATTTGTATCCGATAATGTATCACGTGTCGACGGATAATGTAACTACAAAATAAGTGTATCCGATAATGTATCACCACGGAACGGATACTGTATCAACCGATAATGTATCAAAATTCAACCGATAATGTATCAGTATGGGGAAAAGGTGGAAATACTGCAAATTAATTAAAGTCTAATAAGTGCCTTTACTATGATAAGTCCCCCCTCGAGAAAGTTTATTATTAAGAATATTTTTTTTTTATTTGGGAGGTAGGGAGTTGCTCTGGTTTGGAGACGCTCTACTTCCAAGTGGGCCTAGGCTAGTGGCGCATCCAGCTTTTGATGTCAAGGGGGGGGGGGGGTAACCGCACTCGCACATCCGCGCCGAAATGTGGACAAGTTCTTTTCTCCGGACACTTGGCCTCCATAATTATGGGCTCCGTGCTGTGACACAAGAGGGTGCGTTTTACCTCTTTTGAGAGCCCCGTGGACGTACGGGACCATTGATCTCCGATCAATGGACGGGATACAGCATGTGCGTACTGTACTGTACTGGTTCGCGCGCAAAGTTCCACACCACTTCCAGAATGTGCCAGAATGTGGCTATTAGCAGCAGCGTCTTCGCATGAGCGTCAGGAAATGTCGGCGCGCACATACATTCCATTTAACTTGCGATGGTCTCCCAGACCGTTCCCTCCCCCGATAACTTTGCATCATTCAAAATACGCGCTGTGCATGAACCGGGAACACATACGAGTGGCGAGGATAGCAAAACTACCATCTGAAATGATCATGTAACTTGAGCTGTCACAAAAGATACAATATAACAAGTTTACCGGATTTAGGCGGCAATCGTCAAAGATAGTCTACATGCGATCAAGCTTCGTGGGTCCCTTGTCGACCCCAGTCGATTTTTTTCTTACAGATTTGATAAGGGCACAATCACAGCATTACTGCTCATTTAGTGGGAGGGGGGTGAGGGGGGATGAGGGGAGGGTCGATGAGGGGAGGGGGTCGTGCCATATTTTCAACGGGGAGCGCTGATAAAATCCTACAATCATGTACACAATATTACTGTACCGTACAAAATAATGCCCCGGTTTTTTTTAGGGGGGGGGGGCACCGTTCGCATGTGACGTCATTTGTTATATGTCTACCCACTGACTTCAGTTTGTTCAACCCACACAGTTTGGAGTCCAAACGTCACGAGCCTGCCGCTTCCTTGAGGCCAACACAGGCGCGGATCCGGGGGGGGGGGTCCCCCAGCTGTGTCCCAAATCAAATTGCATACAAATTCCAAAAAAAAAAAAAATCCCCCCCCCCCCCTCTGCGGTGACCCCCCCCCCCCCAAATTACTGGTATAATGTCCGCCTGTTCAAAATACGGACGGAGGCAGCTTAGATAGGGGGTATTTTTACACCATTCTGTAATCCAGTGTTAATAATTGTCAAATTTGAACAGCGTCCCCTATTGAAATATGATACCCCCTTCCCCAAGTTTTTGATTTTACGGAGGCCAAGTGTCCGGAAAAAAATCCTGTCAGTACATTTTCAGATTGTTTTGCTGATGAACCCCCCTCCCCCCCCCCCCCCCCCCCGCGAAAATTCCTGGATCCGCCCCTGCAACAGTAACGTAAATCTGTGCTGGGGACTTGGGGATGGGGGATAGCTAAAAAAAAAAGTCCTGGCCGTGAAATACAAACCGGGGGGGGGGCCTTGCTGGAGACCACATGACACTGGGAGCGCTGTTCATGATACAAACGTCCCAGCGCATTTCAAGCTATTTGTATTTTTTCTCCCTTTTTCAGTACTATTTAATACATTTCGGCGGTTGGAAAGTTTCAAAAAATACCTCAAAATCTGCCCTTTTTCTATAAATTAATACAAAATAATGGGGGTGGTGGTGATCAACTAGCCCAGACCCCCCTCCCTAGTCAAAACGTGGGGCGGATAATCGGACATAAAACAAACATTTGTGTACACCTTTTCCCCATACTGATACATTATCGGTTGAATTTTGATACATTATCGGTTGATACAGTATCCGTTCCGTGGTGATACATTATCGGATACACTTATTTTGTAGTTACATTATCCGTCGACACGTGATACATTATCGGATACACTTATTTTGTAGTTACATTATCCGTCGACACGTGATACATTATCGGATACAAATTTTACTACACTATCAGTCAATTTTTGGTACATTATCGGTTAGTGATACAATATCGGTCAATTTGTGATACATTATCGGTTGGTGATACGTTATCCGTTGGTTACTACATTATCAGTTGTAACACGGGTCGGTTCGGGTCGGTGTTCCCTGAGTTTTAGTCGGGTTGGGTGCGGTTGGGTTTAGGGAGTTCAGATGGGTTTCGGTTCGGATTCGGTTTATACCTTGTATCGGGCCGGTTTGGCGTGGTCAACCTGACCCGATAGTTGAGCCTGCCTGCTACCAAATTAACCAGTGGCATCCCTACATTATTTTTCTCGTGCAAATAGGACCCAATTTTGGATCCTAATTTTATCAAATCTGCTCTTATAGATAATAGCCCAAAAGCTAGGGAGATGATCCTTAGCTACATTTGCACAATTCCACCGATTTTTAAACTAGACGGTCTGGGTTTTTTTCCAAAAAAATTGTAGGGTCACTTTTTATGCACGTGACTCGCGGATAAATTTTTGAAACCCTACACTCGCGAATTTATTGCGCCCGCTGTTGGTCTTATTGTGCCATCGAATATATTGTCTGCATTTTTTGCCAACCACGGTTTGCAAAACTATGGAAGGTCCAACGCTGCAAAAATGAAGAAGAGTTATTACAGATCACCAAAATATTATTATTGTTACAAAAACAACATTGTCAACAAAGCTACAACATAATTCCTAAACATGCCTCAATACTTTGTATTGAGGGCGTTATGGGGATTTTTTTTGGAAAAAATATGTTGCCAACCACGGCTTCAATGTATGCACTTGCAGCAGCCCATATAAAATGGCGCCAATGTTTACAAACAAAGAAAGGCCTATATTTGACAGGGGTAGTCCGTGGTACGAGAGCCCGAAAACGCTTTAGCTTTCGAGATTTCGAATTTTATAAAACTTTCCAGACATGTAGTTTATGATGTACCATATTGAAAAAAAACTTTGTTCCCCGATCCAAATTTTGTTTGACAATGAGAAAATCAGGGCTAGAAACGTCAAAAATTTTGCATGAGAAAACAAATAAGAAATAGCGCCCTCTATTGGCACAGTCAGAAACGTTTTCGCTCGCGGTACTTGCCAGATAATATAGGTTTTTCCTGCTATTTTAAAACGCTTATCGTTTATTTCTACTGTATTCAAATTGGTCCATCAACATCGATTTAATGCACTGCCTATGTTTAGTTTTGTCTGTTGTCAGACAATTTCAAATTCAGTTCAAGCAAATTCAAACGATGAACACACCGTTTTCGCTACGGAGTAATAAATTTCGTCCACGCCAAATCTTGTCATTCAGAAATTTAATTCGTCCAATTGCTTTCCATGTATATAAGACGAATTCGATCACTGAATGCTGCTATTCCACACCATGCAGTCTGGACGAATTTGATCTGTAAGGACGAATATTCTCAACGAGGGTCACCAAACTATGAAATTAACTAATTGGTTTTGTTAAAAGCTTGTGGATATTTTCTCGGGCGAAATTGATTGTTAGAGATGGTGAATTTGAATGATTTTTTTTTTTAAATAGCCGGGAAAACCTATACGTCTTTCAGGTTCCATGGCATGCATAATCTAGATTTTTGTTATTATTTCTCATCACGATGCCAAACCCTTTCTATTACAGTTTGTCCAACTTGAAATGATCAGTGCACTTGAAGTTTTAAGATCGAATGTTATGTATTAGCCACATAAAAATCGATTGGAAACAGACTGTATAGTTAAATCGTATACCCAGATGAGAATCTTTCCTTTGGGGGGGGGGGGATTTGTCGAAAATCCATAAATGAAATTCTTTTAATAGATTTCCCCCCCTAATATCAGTGACGCAGAATTTTTTAAAAGGGATTATATACATGTATATCAGATAAGTTGAAGCGTCTTATTACAAAACCACTCAAAAAATTACATTACACGTTCTCATACATTACACGTACTTAGGTTGATTTTTTATTTTTGATTACTTGATATAAAAAAAATTGACTCATGAATAAAAAGACGGTTTGAGTAATCACCTAAAGAAATGCTAGTCGTGATTTATTAATATAATCTAATTTTATTTCACTTATTTATGTTTTTGTGGGGGGGGGAGCAATTAAAACATGCAGTTTTCACCGACACAAGAAGAAAGGTATTAAGACGACATAAGTTTGTTCAATCTGTACTGAATGGGCACTTGACTAGTTTATTTTCAAGTGACAAAATGTAAATGTAAACATCACGGACCGATTACATCAATTGTTGTATAATAACATGTCAAAAGTCTCATCGCAAATTGGAGGACCCACTTTCTGTTTGCAAACGTTTTTAAAGAGAAAATGAACGTTTATTCCCTTATTTGGAAGCTTTGAGTGGCAGCATTACAACTGCTATTTTTGTTTCAGCTGAGTATCGTTTTTATTATTTTGAATATTGCTTTAAGAATTCATATTTTGTTGTTGCTCCATCCATTTCGTTAAAACCACTAGTCGTACTACGATGGCCCACAAGTGTCACGGCAAAAGCAAATTCTTCACGGCAAAAGCAAATTCCCCACGGCAAAAGCAATTTCGCCGCGGCAAAAGCAAATTCCCCACGGCAAAAGCAATTTCGCCGCGGCAAAAGCAAATTCCCCACGGCAAAAGCAAATTCACCGCGGCAAAAGCAAATTCGCTGCAGCAAAGCACCCAGGGCTGCATGGTAATGTTATAACTTTTATACGGGTTAAAGGTCAAATGTGGGCGCGGTGAACCATGGGAAATTGCTCAACTCGTGTCCGCAGTTGCGGCTAAAAGCCATGGTTTCGCACCGAAGAAGCTCAGCTACCTCTACCGTCCTCCCTCCATCAACAGTACGCGATGGTGTATGTCAAAGATCCTACGGCGCTATAGGATCTTTGGTGTATGTACTGCGCGCGTGCTCTGCATGGGTTTCCTATGGTGGCCCCGAACGGACATCACAAATCAAGATTTCTGCGATGTCGCCATAAAGCTATATAAAATTACTAGAGCGCTAACTCGATGTACAAAGTAATGCCTGATGGGCGCATCCATGTTTGTGCACAAACCTATGGAAAACTCGAAATTTTGTACGTTTATTTGCATATCTGCGTTTGTTTTCCATACCGGTGCGTCATCGAAGTCGATACGCCCAAAACCGAAACGCACGATCAGCAAATGAGCGTTTCATTTTGCTCTGCGCAAACAGCGCAACGTGTGCGCGTCCCCTCCGCTGCAGATGCTTTTCGCCGTGACGTTTGTTGAACCGTCATGACGCGCTTAAGTTGTTTGCATATGTTCTACTTGCGCGTTGCATTTAGAGTACACTTCTGAAATTCAATCCATCTATTTGATTGTGTTCTACAAACACGCACATAAATTCGAAATGTCTGCGCCCAGAGCGGCTTCAAAACGTCCGAGAATGAGGAGTTAGCGCTCTAGTAATTTAATACTGTTATATTACTGTTTGTAGTAATATAACAGTAAATACTCGCCACCTAGATCATGTGATATTCAGCCACCAGTATGCCAGAACTCTTGCCCTCAAGAACTCCATCACCCATTAATTTTCACGCATCTGGAGCAACCTTCCATCTCATATTAAAGACTCTGTTATACTTGACTCTTTAAGTTCATTCAACTGAAGTCTGTCTGATCACTTCCAAGATCTCGGATAACTTTTCTATACTGCCCACCTGATATGTTTGTTGGGGCTGTTGGGGTGTTTGTTTGTTTGTTTGTTGGGGTGTTTGTTTGTTTGTTTGTTTGTTTTGTATTGTTTGGTTTTGGGGGAATTTTTGCGCTCGAAAGTTTTTTCGATATGGTACACCATAATCTACATGTCTGTGAAGTTTTATAAAATTCGGCGAACCAGACCGCGTGGCGAGCGGAAAAAAAGCCTCGTCCGACGGACTAGCGTATTCCACGGCGGTCAGAGCGGTTTTGCTTATGCGTGCTGCATGATATTTGTGGTTTTGAATGCTGCGGGGTCCGGGTTCCACTCGTAGAGAATTTTTTAATTGTCATTCTTTTTTTTCCCCGGAAAAGTTCCCCCAGGCAGACAGACAGACCCGACCCACCGACCACAACATGTCGAACTTCCTGCCAGAGCGTATACCATTTTCCCCTGGTTTTTATCTGGGCGTTACTTTAACCTCGTTTCAGAAATCAAGGATGATCTTCGCAATTCTTGTGTGTCTGGTGCCGGCCGCCCTCGGTTACAGCGCAGGACCACCGGTAGGGTCAATCAATCCGAGCTTGTGCACCGACATGATACCGACCGGTCACAACGGTGGGGTTAGTATGGCCACCGACCAAGACAATCCTCCCTACGCTATCGATACCTCATCTAGCGAGTACACCCCGAATGGTCTATTGACAGGTACGTAGTGCAGACCAGTAAATAGGCCCCAAATTGCCTATACGCTGGCCAAATCACTATTGCATGCCCTCAAATTCCCTGGTGTAAGGTGTTAAAGCATTTTGAGGGCCATGAACATGTGTGGACATGTACCAATTGAATTTTCCCTGATAATCCAAGTTAAATTTCACAACACAGTACATTGCTATAAGGTAGGTCCCTGAAAAAGTTGTTAAAAATATAAGTGGTAAAAATATGCCTAATTTGCGTTAATTCAAAAGGCCGCTAATTACAAGAATTTCATATGATTTGGCCATAGTATAGGCCGTTATGTACTTTTGCATTTTGTTTTGTTTAAGAAGGAATTTTTGCCATATTTGGATAGAGTTTACCTCCCTAAGTCGATCGGAAATGCATTTGAGACATTTTTCCCAGCTACAATGTGGCGGCCATCTTGGATTTCAAAATGGCCGCCATCTCGAGCCTAATTTGTATCAAGAACTTCGGACCTGATTGTCACATAAAGTTCATTTTGATGGCAAACCCCATGTTTTTGATACAAAGGAACCTGAGTACATTATTGTTTACGATGTACTCCAAATGGATGGCAGCCATCTTGGGTATTTCAAAATGGTCGCCATTTTCGGCTTCTTTGCATAATAAATTCGGACTCGAATGTCGTACGAAGTCAATTTCGGTGGTAAACCCAAAACATTTGATACCAAGTAATCTTAATGACCCATTGCTGATGATGTATCCCAGATGGATGACAGCCATCTTGGATTTTTTTTAAATAGCCGCCATCTTGGATTTCTTTTTTAATAACATTGCACCTGAATGTCCTATGAAGTCCATGTTTTTGAATGAACTCAAGTAAATCACTGTAGACGGGGTACTCACAATTGATGGCAGCCATCTTGGATATTTCATAATTGCCGCCATTTTGAACAAATTTGCATATTAAATTTGGACTTGAATGTCGTATGAAGTCTCCATTGGTGGCAAACCCCATAAATTTGATACCAAGGAATCCAATTAACACATTCAGGCATCCCAAATGGATGGCAGCCATATTGGATATTTTTTTTAAAAGCGGCCATTTTGGATTTCATTTAAATAATAAGGTGGCACCTGAATGTCGCATGAAGTCCATTTTGATGGCAAACTGCATGTTCTTGATACCAAGGAACCCAAGTTATAATCATTGTTGATGGGGTACTCCACTGGGAGTATACCCCATCAACAATGATTTTCTCGGGTTCCTTGGTATCAAAACATGGGGTTTGCCATCAAAATGAACTTCATATGACAATCAGGTAGGAAGTTAGTCAAAATGGACATTGCTGCCATTTTTTAAATGACCATATCTGTTAAATTTAATCTGTGAGCCAAATTTATTAAATTTGACTTCTTTTGAAAGGTTTTATCATGAGAAATCCAAATTTTTCATTATTTTTCATGTCGGGGTTATTTGAAGTATAATGACATTTGACCTTTACTTTGAACTTGAATTTGATCTAGTGGATCACCCAACATTGAGACAAACTTGGATGAAAATTAAACCCCAACATTTTTGTTTTCTACAAAATATAAAAAATAGGGTACAATATTTTATGTTTGGTTTTTGGCTCATATCAAAGTTGGCATACGTGTTGCAAAATGTAGTATCCCTATGCAGTGTACTAGTAGATTTAAAGTAGGGATGTTTTGTCCCTGAAATGAGTTCATGTACAGGGTGTCACAAGACTGTGAATTAAGGTGAATTATGCAAATCGTACTTCTTTTCCTTTTGCGTACCGATTCCGGGCTTGCACCCATGTGGGAGGTGTATAAAACCCTCGCCCACGTATTTTCGGATTTAGTTTTGCGGTTTTTGGTTTATTTCTTTCGAGTAATTTAAATTTGATTTTTGTGATTGATAAATCCTGTGTTGAATCCTCTGTTCTCTTGAGTTATTCCTTGATTTTTGGTCTGAGTACAGCGGCGCAAGGGTTCGCTCTGCAACACAGGGATATCAAATTTTCCAACACTTATACCAACTTTGACAAGGGCTAGAAACCTAACAAAAAAATTATACCCAGGCCATAGGAAACATAGGATCTCAAAAGGTACCCAGGACTGGAATGATGATGAAATCAATGTCAAAGGACAAATTGTTGTTCAAAGTACCCCAAAAAGCAATGCAGGATGAGAGTTATGGCCAAATTAAAAATCATGTATTTAGTTGCAATTTTGAATTTATGCAAATTAGGCATATTTCCACTTGGATTTCTTCCCTTTTTAAAGGAAACTTATAGCAATGCACCATGGTGTGAAATGTACATGACTGAACTTAGATTATCAGGGAAAATTTAATTGTGACATGTCCACACATGACAGCCATAATTTTAACTTTCATCTATGCAAAATAATAAATGGCATTTACGCAAATTATTATCGGCTTATCGGAAACATAGGGATATTGAAAGTTACCAAGGTCTAGAATGATGAGTAAATCAATGTAAAAAGACTAAAATTGTTGCTTAAAATACCTCAAAAAGCTACCTAGTATATGATATATGACCAAATCAGTGCGAAAGTCCTAAAATATGCGGCCATTTTGGATTTATGCAAATTAGGCATATTTTCACCACCTGGAAGGTTAAGACATTTAGTATGGCATTTTAGGGACCTTATAGAATTGCACTGTGGTGAGAAAAAAAAATATGTTGCAATTTGTTTGAGGTTCACTCAAAAAATGAAGTATTTTGCCTGTACTATCACAATTCATCTATATTAGAGATCTCTGAGTGCCATGGAATTTGGGAAAGACATGTGGCGCTGTACCTCTTGCCTGAACTTGGGGCTTCCAATTCTCAGCATTTTGGATGCAATTGGGTCAGAAAGTATCGCTATATTAAGCCATGTTGTGGAGGTAGGTTTTTTTTCCAAAATGGCTACTTTTCCCGTTTGGGAAACATCATTCGTTTTAGGGGTGGTTTTTTTGCTGATCAAAATTTTTCTGTTTAGCCTGAACACCTGTGAGAGTTCTGAATGTTTGTATAGGAAATGTGAAGTATGTGGATTTAACACTGGTATCTATGGGAATGTATTTGCTTGGGTGCACCCCGGGTGGCCGGGGTTGACACAATGGCACAATGTATACGCTGCGACAGTGGTTTTTCAGTGGGCCTGACCTGGAGGGAGGCATCAGCATTTCAACGGGGTAAACAACGGCGGTTTCGCATCGAATGCTCTCAAATAGGCCTTCAGCCGATTCAATTAAGTTCGAGAGAAATAAAAGGAGTGATTTGGGGTTTGGAGTCAGCTGGAACTCAATTAATTCTGGTGGGGGCGCCCTACAGCAGGGCAGGTGCACTTGGATGCTTATTCTCAGGCCTCGTATTAAACTCGAGTTTTTCCCCCATTTGTTTGATAAAATATAAGTTATGGGTCCTTCCTCAAGCCATACAAATCATTTTGGGTGAAGTAAAAAGGCCCTAAATTGCCTACGCGACCGGCCAAATCACGATTGGCACGTCCTAAAATTCTCCGGTGTTGAAAGCATTTTGAAGGCCGTGACTGAGGATTTGTAACAAAAGAAGGTTGGAAGCCGTGCAGAGGAGTGCGAGCTGGTATTAGTGTAAAAGTTGGATGAAATTAGGCCCCAAAATGGATCTATTTTGCAATGGAGTGTAGGCGTTCGTTTACAAAATGGCGATGAGATTCAGGACTGCTTATAATTATAGATGTGATCATCTTTGGATGTATTTTTTCCCCAAAGGTCATGGGATAAAAGAACAAAAATTGAAGATAAAATGAAAGATGATGAAATAAGATTTGATGTGTATCTGAAACACCTCGGGGAGTTTTAACAATTTATAGGAAGGCCGCGTTATAGCACTGAGATATATAATTATGGCAGTCTATGTACTTACGTCATCATTTAGACATGGTGCACTGAGTATTTATTCAGACGAGGGCTGGGCTTTGCTTTATGCTCTATTTTTAATGTAACGGCGCGTTACCTGACCTACGATCTATCGATGAAACGTCAGGGAACCAGACTAATAATGGTTCCGACCTTTATTGTCTAGTGTATAACCGGAAGCTTCTTTGGTTATTACTGAAACAGTAAAGTACTTTGATATTGGATATATTCACCATTCATTATAAGTTTTTATCATCTATCATGTATGTTTTTTCCCCGTAGGCCGTGTTGGTGTTTTAGTTTGATATTGTATATTGGACTCATTGATGACTCGGTCCGTGAGTCAGTCGGTCAGTCTGTTACTCAAGCATTCAGAAGAGTCTTGATTGATAGTTTCCAGACATACGACCAAAATGTACATCTGAATGAATTCCTCGTTACCATAGTAACAATCCGTGGACTAGGCGGCAACCAGTTCGAGGGATTTTTCATTCAGGCTCGACGGGCCGATCCAGCTCGAAACAACGATGTTGCCATGGGAACATTCTCCAGCCCTCCTGCCAACACCAAGCTGCTCATGTGCCACAATGTTGCACATGTAAGGTTATGTTCTTCATTTCAACTGTTCAAGTTCATGTTGACCACTTAGTGCTACAAGTATTAAATTGTTCTACACGAAGTTGTACTCCTTAATTGTACGGCATTAGACCATATCTGCATTTTCACACTAAACAGGGTGGTCCAGAAAAGTTAGCACTTGAAATTGCTGTGCGCCCTTCCAAGCAACAAGATTTAGTTCCTTACATGAATATATCATTTTGATGAAGCATATTAATTATACTCTTGTGTACAATGAGTGAAAATGTCGGTCGGGGGAACCCATTTATGCAAACCAGAGGTGTAACAGATTATACAAGGATATCGTTTTCAGCCATGGGAATTGCATATGGCATTGGAAACCGCTCATCTGGCACTCTTCAATATGAATCTTTTCATTAACTGTACGTGCATATAAATCACATTGGCACGGGTGAAAAACACATTGCATTGATGGATTTTCATCGATTCTTTGCTGTGATAATACACAAGAGTACAAACAATATACTCCATCAACATGAAATGCTGATGTTGGATACTTTTGAGAATTTTAAAGATGGCTGCTTGCAAAAGGTTTTTGGGGTCGTACCCCTGCTAGTGTTAATGGGGTTCCTGAAATTTCAGCTTAAAAGGACACACTTGTTTGTAGAGATGTTCGTATTATAAAAACTGTTTATTACTATTTTGCGACATGTTGACATTAATTGGACCAAATCTAGAGTACTTATATTCTGATTACTTTCGTAGGACAGCGCGTGCCACTTCATACATGTAGCAGAAAATGTACGTGCATTTGTTCGTGCCAATAAAAACATCACTCACAATTCGAAAACGAAGATTCAGCTCTGACTTTTCGAGAAAAAAAATAATAGTGAAAATCATGCACAACCTTTTTATCACGAAAACACAATTTCGTCAACATCAATTTTGTATTCCCAAATCAGTCAATTGACTATCGTTGGAAATCACATACGTACACTCATTGATTTCTTCTAAATGACTGTAAGCCAGATGAAATAGTGTGTTGGAATGTATAGTATCAGTATTTTTAATCTCTAAGTAAGCTTTCGATAATAGTTTTAGTTATCTGGGGCTAAATGCAAACAATTTGTCCTGAGGCCTGATGATGTTTTTCCTCAAAACTATCATAATTTTTTTTTTTGGTTTGGGTCATTTCTTTTCAGTCCGCTTGGGCACATTCCAACAGTAATGCAAAATCCTCAGTCGCTGTGTTCTGGAACGCCCCTGCTCAGGACGAAGGACCGATCGAGTTCAGGTAACCAACCAAATCCGTTACGATTTACATTTAAAATTCCTTAGATTTTAAATCTTTCAAATACCGATCAGGGATCCAGGCACGTTACGAAAAAAAATGCTGAGTTTCCCTGGGAAAGTTTTTAAATTCCCTGAAAAATCATAGTAAAAACTTTAAAGGTCACTGGCAAGTCAAGAGGTACATGTAACATAGCAGTCTGGAGAGGTTTGTAATAGGCCCATTCGCAAAACATAAACACACTAGTAGTCATACAGTAAATGGACACAACTTGGACACGTGGCACAAGACGCACACACTCCAAACTTTCAATTCGGACAATTCAAAATGCAGTGCGCCACCAAGAGTTATAGCCACGGAGAGTTCATTTTTCCCAGTGCATTGTGGGAGATGGTCCACCGCCAGACATTGGAAATTGCTCGTTTTCCGGTCATTAGTTACGTAAGCGTATGATTCGAGTATCTGTTTGTCCTTTCTTTTCTTTTCATCAACATGGTAGGTTTTTTTTGTAAGGCGGCAGAACGCTTTGCCCCAATCTATATTAGCTCAAGTTGTCCACTGACACTCATTATAGGTCATGTTTTATAGACCGTAAACTTGAAAAATGGACTCTCCATGGCAAACTCTTGGTGGCGTACTGCATTGTGAATTGCCCGAATTCCCTGAGTTTCCCCTGAGTTTCCCGACTGGAAAATGGAAACTCATTTTCAAGGTTTCCCTGATTTCCAGAGTGGCTTAGCCTGTTGATCATTAACTTCTTCAGAATTTAGTGTCCATAAGCTATATCCAAAAGTTGCCAGAATTTTGTATAATGAAAGGTTAGCGGAAACACCATGTGCGAATAATTTCTCAACTAAGAGAATGGTTCTGAAAAGAACCAGAGGTATAAACTCGACGTTCTGGTCAGTATGCTCTGACCGTCTTCAGGAGAGTGCCTAAACTCTAAGAAAGTGAATACTTAAGTAGCAAAAGGCGAAGTCAATGAAGTGAGAAGTTGCATCCTGTGAGGATGCCAAGTAGACAGGATCCTAGAACAAGCTTGGTGCCCACTGAATTTTGGATATTTTGCTGTCGTAAAATTTCCTTTTTTCGGTGAGCCGTCGTTGTTTCAATATACGACATTAACATTTATTAATAAATGAATGAGCAAATTTTTGGGTTCACAAAAATTTAGCAGACAGCTCCATAAGGGTGCAGGCCAGTAAATCGGTCCAAAATTGCCTACGCCGGCCAAATCATAATTTACATGCCCTCAAATTCTTCAGTATTAGACTAGAGCATTTTGAAGGCTGTGAATTTCATGATTTGTAAAAAAAAACACCTTGCAGAGGACTGCGAGTTTCTATTTCTGTGAAATGTGGAAGAAACTAGGTCCTAAAATGGCTCTATTTTGCAATGGAGCATAGGCGTCCATTTTCAAATTGGCGATGGCCTTCAGAACTGCTTTCAGGGGTGATCATCTTTGGATGGAATGTTCTCCCAAAAGTCATTGGTTAACTCGCAAAAAAAGCTTTAATTTGATGTACGTCTTGAACACAGAGTTGTGAGTTTTTGTCCTGAATTTCTGAAGTGGGGGCATTTATCATTGGGGTCTATAGAAATGTAATTACTGGTCTGTAACCGTAGGGAAGACTGTTTACCTTAATTACCTCACAGTAACAGCGCCCTCAGTTGTCAGGGAAAACATGAAACCTTTTATTTGAGTTGTGAATGTTCCCAACAAAGTGCACTTCAGCAAAAATAATTGTCTCATATTTGTTTTGTAAGTCATTTTAGAGGAGTGGATAGTTCCACAAATATGTTTCAGTGTAAACTTCATGTCATGATCCCTTTATAATCTCTCTGGCTAGGGCCACCATTGTGAAAGGGGATCCTGACCGCAACTACTTTTACACCGGTGTCAAGTCTGCCCAAGTGAGCCCGGTCACCGATGAGGGCGACGCGAAACGTCACCGACGCGACTACCCGCATCGTAAGTGTTTGTTTTAGTTTTTACGTACGGCCGCAGCACAGACGTATTATGGGGAAGTTTCGCGTCAATTCGAAGCCATTTTGAGTCCAACTAGTTCGCACAGTGCTTCCACTTCCAAGGACATTTCCTCATTATTTTTATGAAACGTTTACTTTCGAAGACATTTCTAAGGAGATGAAAAAAAAAAACAAGCTAAGGACATTTGGAGGAAATCCCCCAAATATAATGAAATTCTAAGGAAGCTATTAAATTTTGAGCAAATTCTAGTTAATATAATTTGGGATGGCTTTGAGGGGATACATATTGCACGAGTCGAAGACGAGTGCAATATTGTCATATTTTATATTGTTTATATTGTTAAACAGAATGTATTAAAGTTAAAGGGAAAAGAAAATGGGATTTGTAACCCATACAAGCAGGGTCATAGCTATAGATAAGGGGTGTTGAAATTACCCATTGGCAATATTCCCAGGCGCAGATCGGGGGGGGGGGGTACCCCCCCCCCAGCTCTGTCCCCCAAAAAAATCCCCATAGAAATTCCTGAAAAATAATGCAACCCCCCCCCCCTCCTCTGACACCCCCCAAAATTATACTGGTACAATGTCCGCCTGTTCCAAAAACGGACAGAGGCAGCTTATATAGGGGGTATTTGTACACCATTTTGTAATCTAGTGTTGATAATCGTCGAATTTGAACAGCGCCCCTATTGAAAATATGGTACCAGGCCCCCCCCCCCCCTGCAAAAAAATCCTGGACCTTTCCCTGATTCCTATACATCGCACTACTACTGAACCTAAGCAAAATGGGAATTGTGTTCAATTTTGGAAATACTTTTCATAGGTATGCGGTGTGGAAATGACACATGGATAATATCCCACACTGCGCTACCAGCGAACCCGGCAAAAGTGGGAGTTTCGGTCAATTTTGATTTAATTTGCTATTGATGAGGGCTGGTAAAATTACCCATAGGTAATATTCCTACATTGCGCTGCTACTGAACCTGGGCAAAGTGGGAATTTTGGTAAATGTTGATGTAGTTGCGATAGCTAAGGGAAGTTGCAATTACTATTCCGGCATTGCGCTACTCAAAACTGAGCCGAAAATTGTAATTTTGTTAATTTGATGTACCTTTTATAGGTAAGGGGTTTGGAATTTACCCATTGCCCTGCCAAAGTGGAAATTTCGGTCAATTTTGATTAAATTTGCCATTGATAAGGTTTATTCAAATTACCCAATGGTTATATTTCTACATTGCGCTATTACTAGACCTGGGCAAAGTGGGAATTCCGTCAATTTTTGTTAAATTCGTATATGTGTTGAAATTACCCATTGGTAATATTCCTACATTGTCCTACTACTGAACCTGAGCAAAGTTGGAATTTTGGTCAGTTTGGATGTACTTTTCTATAGGTGTAGGATATTGAAATGACACATGGGTAATATTCAGATATACAGAGTTCGTGTCGCTGGCGCTTGCAGGCTTTACTTTTGGATTTACTGCACAAAGCGGTTACTAGTGCCATCATGCGCTATATCTTAAATTTTCTCCACAAATCCTGGGTTTCAAAACTTGCCCATTTGCCAGATTGTTCGCCCAATTATAAGCTTTCTAACAACAGATAGTTTGTGCAGAACTTCCTATGTTAAGGTATGTTTTGACTGAGATATACAGAGTTCGTGTTGCTGGTGCTTGCAGGCATTACTCTTGGATTTACTGCCCAAGTGGTTACTAATGGCATTATGCACTTTATCTTAGATTTTCTCCATAATTCCTGAGTTTCAAAACTTGCCCGTTTTCCAGCTTGTTGGCCTGCTCCTAAGCTTTCGAACAACGTATAGTTTATGCAGAACTCCTAATGTTAAGGTACCTTTTGACTGCGATATACAAAGTTCGTGTCGCTGACGCTTGCAGGCAATACTGTTGGATTTACTGCACATAGCCGTTACTGGTAGCATCATGCGCTATATCTTCGATTTTCTCAACAATTCCTGAGTTTCAAAATTGGCCGTTTGCCAGCTTGTTGGCCAATTCATAAGCTTTCGAACAACGTATAGTTTGTACAGAGCTGCCCATGTTAAGATACCTTTTGACTGAGATATACAAACTTCGTGTCGCTGGCGCTTGCAGGCATTACTCTTGGATTTACTGCACAAAGCGGCTACTAGTTATTATAGTTTTTCTCCACAATTCCTTAGTTTCAAAATTTACCCGTTTGCCAGCTGGTTGGCCTAAACATAAGCTTTTGAACAACGTATAGTTTGTGCAGAACTTCTCATGTTGAGGTACCTTTTGACTGCGATATACAAAGTTCGTGTCGCTGGCGCTTGCAGGCATTACTGTTGGATTTACTGCACAAAGCGGTTACCAATGGCATCATGCGCTATATCTTAGATTTTCTCAAGAATTCCTGGGTTTCAAAACTTGCCCGTTTGCCAGCTTATTGGTCTATTTTTAACCCTGCGCAGCGTTACAAAATTTGTTATCCGAAGTCGCCAACTGCGTACCTTTGGGACGCAGGTACTTCCTCAAAACAACAAAAGCCACGTGCCAGACAGTGTCAGGCATTTGCCAGACAGGGCACTTAAAGGTAATTGACTGGTGGCTGCGGTTTGCGGCTATGAAGGGAGATGGCTGTGTCAAGTTACAGGCGTTTGTATATGTTTCAATGAGACTTGGCAGGAGGCCTGGTCCCAAGGTTGTTGACACCGCTCGGGTGAAACCCTGGCCGCAAAGTTCATTGAACCAGCTGATTTGGCATGGGTTGAATGAGGATTAGATGGAAGGTGAACGTCATTGGCCCTCAACGTACAGTTGGTGCAGAACTTCCCATGTTAAGGTATCTTTTGACTGCGATATACAGTGTTTGTGTCGCTGGCGTTTGCAGGCCGTTCAGCGTGGAATGGGAGGAATAGTATCGCAAGGTAAAATCTGGATTTTTCCATTTCACGAGGCGAATAATATTCCTCACATTTCACAATTTAAAGCGACTCAATATGCGTTTTATATAACTGACATATAGATCCTTGTCAGTTGATATATGTTGAATTTTTATTTCAATAGCGCCGGCTCTTTGGAACAATACGCGCTACGCGCAACGCTGAACGCGCACAAGCATGCATTTGCACACAAATACCGCGTCATGGAACAAGAATGATAACTGTTAAATAGTATTTCCCATTCCCCATGAGCGGATAGTACTTTTTGAGCCGCGGCGTGAATGGGAGCAATAACCAATGTCACGTGATGTGAGTTCCACCAATCACATGGCAAGGATCTGTAAGTCGGTTATATAATCTGTTTTGTATAACCGACATACAGATCTTTGTCATTTGATTGGTGGAACTCACATCACGTGACATTCGTTATTGCTCCTATTCACGCAGCGGCTCTAAAAGTACTATCCGCCCATGGCGAAATACTATTGGACATTTAGGATCATGACGTGGTATTTGTGTGCAAATGCATGCTGGTATGCGCGTTCAGCGTTGCCCGTAGCGCGTATTGTTCCAAAGAGCCACAACAAGGGTAATTACTCCTCCTCGACCCAAAAAGGAAATATCCAAAAACTGAACCTGTTTGGATTTAGTAAATTTATATTATTGATTTTCTTTGGCAAGGGATGTGTGTACGCATTCCCCACTAGCCGATCCTACCACCCAAGCCTACCACCAAGCCTAGTGACCGTTTTAGCCGATTTTCGGCTAACAGATGATTTTTTTTGTTAAAAAAACGAGTTTGACAGAAAATTTTACAGAATTTAATTTTTTGGCAGATTTCTGGCAGAATTCTGCAAAAATGGTTGTTTGACAGAAAAACATAGCAACTTTGAAAAAATGGTACATTTCTGTTTTAAAAAGCTTCAATCTTTTCAAACAAACCCTTGCATAATGGGACATGTTGGCTGGTCTAGCTAGGTGCTGATGGTTCACTGGGAACCGGACTTTGTCGTGACGCAACCGCATTTTTTCTGAAATTTACGCAATTTCATAACATCTTTGTGGACTTTAGATTATTTATAACGTAATTTGAACCTTAATTAAGGCAATACTACAACATCTGCATGTGATTTCAAGTGTTTATAGTGCATTTCGAGTAATTCTGGGAAATTTGGCCGATTTTTGATAAGTGACAGATTTTTAAAGTGCATTTAGCAGAATTTGGCCATGACCTTACGGCCACCCTGCACCCAAGTTTAACGCACACGGGCTACTGTCACTGCTCTGAGAGGTACCTATTTACTCCCAGGTGGAGAGAAGCAACTTGTGACAGAGTGTCTTGCTAAAAGACATAAGCACATTGACTGTAGCTATGAGTATAATTCCCACTTGCTCTGAGTATAATTTCCATGTTCAGTAGAAGCGCAATGTGGGAATACTGACAGTCGGTAATTTTAATGTTGTATATTGAAACAACGACGGCTCACCGAAAACGGAAATTTTACGACAGCAGTCGGTAATTTCAACAATCCTTACTTAGAGCAAATGAAATATCTATCAAAATTCCCACTTAGACAAGGTTCAGTAGTAGCGCAATGTAGGAATAGTAATTTCAACACCCCTTAACTATAGCAAATTATATCATTTTTTTCTCGAAATTCCCGCTTTACCCAGGTTCAATAGTAGGCCTAGGGTAATGTGGGAATGTTACCAATGGTTACTTTAAACATCCCTCATCTGTAGCAAATTCCATAACAATTGCCAGTAATTCTCACTTTGCCCAGGTTCTGTAGTATTGCAAAGAGGGAATGTCACCAACGGGTACTTTGAACAGCCCTTTATGTGCAGCAAATTACATCACAAATTGCCCATAATTCCCACTTTGCCCAGATCCTGTAGTCGGGCAATGTGGGAATGTTACCAATGAGTACTTTGAACAGCCCTTATGTATAGCAAATTACATCAAAATTGAGCGAAATGTCCACTTTGCCTAGGTTATGTAGTAGCACAATGTTGGAATCTGGGTAAATTCGGAATTAGTGCAAGGGCGAATGTTGCCCGTTGCTCTACATGATCTTTCCTTTGAGTTTAAAATGTAGCAATTCATGTATGATTGGAAAAATAATTTTGTGGTTTAGGTGGTAACAAATAAATAAATATATCCGATGAATATTTTAATACCTCCCTCCAGCAGCCAAGGGTTCACATGTGATTTTATGAAGAGCTATTGATGTCAATAGTACATAAGTTCCCACTTTGCCGCGCAGTGTTGGAATTAATAATAATAATAATATCTAATTCTTGTAAAGTGCCACATCCGTCAAAAGTGACGCTCAAGGCGCTTCACAGAAATAGAAATTTACCCAGATTACCACGTGCGCTGGCAACCCCCCCCCCCCCTTTGGATCCGCCCTTGTTATACACCAACTCAGTCTAACTTTTCTTAATTGATCGAATGAACGTAAGTGATCTTAGTAACAACTGTGACTTATTTGTTTTACGCATGAACAATAAGGATTGCTTTAAATACTTAAAACGGCACTAGGTCCTGAAATCCCCGAAAATTTCATGTTTTGGATGTGTTTACTTAGCCTTTTTCAAACATCTGGTTGATAGGAAACCAACCTAATGTTTGCAAAATAACAAAAAAATTATTTGCCTCGTATTCCTCAATGGACCTAACGACCTAAAAATGTTTTGAAATGCATGTAATAGGAAGCAGAAGATGTGTTTGTTTTACATTACCATATAGATGAAAGGTTGCTGAGAGTTTTTGTCAGAAAAAAACAAAGAAAAAATCATACATTCAAACACATAAAGTGATCGGAATCAGCCTGATAACAGAATACCTTTGTATTTCCAACGACGTTGTCCTATAAAAGTGTATACTTTATGTTATAATTATTATTTGTCGAGTAGTGTTATGTGTGTGCTGGGTACACATAAGGAAATGACCTCTTGATAGTGTACTGCAGTTAAACAATTTGGTTTTTTTAGAAAAAGAGGAATCATCCTAGATAATGGAGACATAATGCAATTTTTTTAAAACCTATTAAATGACGTGATGGAAGTAGCAACTATCACATACTTTCAAGCAGCTGTTTCTTTTTTATAATATTTTTGTTCAGAATCAACCACCACTCCTGAACCAACCACCACTCCAAGACCAAGCACCACAGATGAGAGTGGTAAGTAATGATATCATGTGAAAATGAAAATGCAAGGTAGACTTCGTAATGGTGATATTTTTTGATTTGACGTGTTTTGCTTGTTTTTCTTAGTTCTTGAAATGTTTTAACCATGAATATAATCAGTGTGAGAACCACAACAAAAATATACTTGACTGATAACATTTGACAAAGGTTGACTGGAAAAAGTAGGCCTACATGCAAGCGGAGTTAAACATACAATGGCAGAGATATGTTTTTACTTGATTCCACTTACTATGATACTGCGGTTTTCGCTTCAGTATCAAACCAGTTGTACGTATGCAGTGTTACTTGTATTTGTTTATTTCATTTCGTGTTAAAGCACTAGAGTTTTTGTAGCATTAGAAAGAACAACTTCTTAAACACCCTCCGTGTGGGCAATGTGCAACATGGTGTACATGTTGTTGGTCAAAATAAATTTATATTCTGCATGTTGCTCGTTTCAACATAGCCAAATAAAGTGGTTAATTACAGCTCCTTTAAACATAGTTGAACTATTGAAAGCAAAATAGTTGACTGAATTTTCGCTCATATGCAGTACATACTGTAGTACGTGCCTGTCACAGCGCATACACAGACATTCGCGTTCGTTTAGTTACAAGCGCATGGTACTCGGGCTTTCAACTGGTACAAGTGACATTGTCCAGTTGAAAAAAAGTAAGCGACCAAACTAGTTATGGGCTGGAAGCAGGTTTATTTATCGACTCCGGTTATGGGTACAGGGTTGGTGGTCTGTATGCAAAAGCCAGTGGTGTGTGTATTATGGAGTGTGGTTCAAACAACCGTGTGTGGTAGGCGTGGTAGGAAACCCTTATCATATCATGTCATAAACACTAACAATATACATGTAAACACATGTTTGCTCCGAATTAGCTCGGCAAATAACATGAACAAATATGGTGCAAATGAACATGCAGGAAAGGGCCCAAAATACTTATAAACATCGCCAAACGTTGGTATAATAGCACAGGATTGATGGAAAGACGCTAAACATTCTCAGGAATCCCTAGATTTTCCTAGTAAAGTGCCCCATAAAACGTATGGCATGACATGCAATTCGCATATACGTTAGTACATTTTGTACAGGTAATTACAACCCAACATAAACAATCAACATTAAGTCAAATCCCCTTTCTGTAATTCACGCAGAGGGGATATTCATAATGAACCTGTAATTGGATAATTAAGGTAAACGATGATTAAGAGTCATAAACAAGGATTTTACGGACTAAGATTTATCGATTGGATAAGGATTGGACGATTATAAATAGTAAATCACAAGAGGGCGCTGTTGTGCGCTCCGGTGGCGAAGACGCCTTCGCACACCAGTTAAGCAGTGGATATTTTAATGCCAGAAATGTTTTTTTTAATTATAAAATTCAGCCATTGCAGTTGAACTATTTCTCTTTTATTTGAAAACATCAGGTCTCTTTTGGGATTTGATCAATTTCATTATATTCACACCTACACCTTATTTCAAGTTTAACGACATCTTCAATTCCAATGTGCAACGTAAATTTTGATTTAGTTCAGAGAGAATTCATGTTCATCATAAAGTGAAAAGAACTTCTGAAACAATGGAAATTATCATAATGGATGTTTGTATAATATAGTGTATCAATAAATATTATCTAACTTCAGGTTTGATGACATCACATTGTATCTAAAAAAAAAAACAATGTCATTATTGTACCGAATATCATTATGTTTTGCTAAATTCATCATATTTTCCTAATCGACATGCTTCCTTATTTTTGTCCTCGTGTGAGTAAAGAGCAACCCATCAAATGTTAATAGCACTCTTGTTTTGTGTCCCCGTGTGAGTAAAGAGCCACTACTCAAACACTAACATGCCCTATAACTTGTGTCCAAATGTAAGTAAAGAGTCACTAATCAAACACTAACAGTCCCTCTTGCTTGCGTCCAAGTGTGAGCATATGAGCCACTAATTAAACACTAACAGTCCATCTTGCTTGAGTTCTAGTGTGAGTAAAGAGCCACTAATCAAATATTAACATGTCCTCTTGCTTGTACCCTCGTGTGAGTAAAGAACCATAATTTAAACACTAATTTGCCTTTTGAATGTTTTTTCGCTTAAGTAGAGCTACTTATCAAACATTGGCATGTCCTCTTACTTTGTCCTCGTGTGAGTAAAGAGCCACTTATCAAATATTAACATGTCCTCTTGCTTGTGTCCTCGTGTGAGTAAAGAACAGCTAATTTATAAGCAAATATTAACTAGTCCTCAAGCTTGTGTCTGTTCTAAAGACGGCAGGACTCAAGTGTAGCATTCACTGAAAGACGTTTATTAACAGCCCGTAATAACATCAGAGAATATGGATACGGTGGCCGCGTAATGCCACTCCATAACATCCCCTTTCCTTAAGATAAGGAACAGTCTTTTGTTGTTGCTGACTTTCACTTGAGACTGAGTGTAAACTGTGGTATGTTACAGTGGTGATCAAGAACGCTAAACTTGTGTGAATAACTCCGCAAACATTATGAACGTTTTAACACTAGAACGTATTTGGAACAGCTCTAAACCTTTAACACTACTTAGTAATAAGGTTAGTTCAAGAACAACTTTAGTAAAGCAACTTTAACCAATAAACTGCATGCAAGCGTAGTCCATCTAAACTAAGTGTTGGCCTATGGCCCTAAGGCTTTGTGGGTGAGTGTCCGAAAGTCAGATTTATGACTCAATAAGTCTCTTTGGTGGTCTGGAAATGCGACCGGATCTGGTGATGGTAGCGTTGGTGTTCAGTCCTTGAGGTTTGTCTGTGGGAGCGGAAAGCACATCTTGTGCCTTAGCGACTGGACTGGCGGCGCTTGAGTTGGGTGGCTCAGTTTTAGCTGGTTGTTGCATGAGCTGAGGTTCACTCACACATGTGACTGGTGTTGTAGGGGGTTTTGCGTTTTCCCGACTGTCGTTCGTTGAGACATTAAGCGCTGTGCCGGAGAGCTGGACATTCCCGGAGTAGTGGTGTTCCTCCATTCAAGGATAGCCTTCCACACGTCACTGTTGTCTTTGGCAGCTTTGGTCACAAGTCCCTTGGCGATTTTGACCGCGGACTCTGCTTTTCCGTTGGATTTGGAGTGGTAGGGGCTTGAGGTAGTGTGTTCAAAGTCCCACTCATTCCAGAACTGAGTAAACTCGCGTGACACGTAGTTTGGTCCGTTGTCTGATCAAGGTGTGAGGAATGTCGTGGGTGGCAAACACTGGCTTCAGTTCCTTGATAAGCGATTTGGAAGTCATATCTTGCAGACCGCGCACGTCGATGTAGTCCGAGTAGTGGTCTACTAGTACGCAGCAGTTTTGTCTATTGACCTCAAAACAGTCACTCGCGACTAACTGCCACGGTGTCTTGGGTACTGGGTGTGTCATGAGGGGTTCCTTGGGGAGAGCTGGTTGTGACTCCTGGCAGATTGCGCAGCGTTGAACTGCCTCCACCAGTTTTGTGTGCATACGTGGCCAGTACATTATGTCTCGTGCAGTGTTGGTGGTGTACTGCACGCCCATGTGAGATGCATGTGCCCTTGCTGTCATGTCTGCACAGAGAGCTGTTGGGATTACAATACGCGTTCCGCGAAAGATCAGCCCGTTTTGTGTTGACCATCATCTCTGTATGGCCAGTATTCCCTGATACACAAGGGAACTTGAGCGAGCGTTGCCTTTTTGACTCTCTGCAGACGCTCGTCTGTGACGAAGATGGTTGGTTCGATGTTCTCCAACTCCATGTTGAGCTTCTGCTCCTGAGTGACAGAGAAGATCAGATAGTCTGGTGTCTGATCTGTGACTTGTCGTGTTGGCAACGATGCTCGCGACAGTGTATCGCTCAAGTACATTCACGAACCCTGCTTGTACTCTACGTGTAGTGAGTACTTCTGTAGGCGGAGTCGCATACGTTGTAGACGCTTGGGGCTCACCAAGATTGGCTTTCTGAAGATGTTCATCAGAGGTTTGTGGTCGGTGAGCACGAGCACTTTGTCGCGGCCTAGGATGTATTGCTTAAAGCGCTGTGTGGCAAATACGATTGCCAAACACTCTTTTTCTATTTGAGCATAGTTGCGTTCTGTGGCTGATAGTGCTCGTGAGGCGTACGCGACTGGGCGGCCATTTCGTGTGATGACGGCTCCTAGCCCAACCTCGGAGCTATCACACTCGATCGCGACGTCTTGGTTGACATCATAGTAGCTCAGTACTGGTGCTTTAGTGGTGAGCTTCTTGATCTTGTCCAGGGCCTCGTCATGATGTGCCAACCAGTCAAATATGATGTCTTTGTCGGTGAGACGTCTGAGTGGCTCGCATACTGTGCTCAGTTCTGGCAAGAATTTAGCCAGATAGGTCACCACTCCGATGAGTCTCAGCACTCCCTGGACGTCTGTAGGGCGAGGCATGTTGAGTATGACCTTGTTTTTCTCCGGGTCTGGAGATAGACCGTCTGAGCTGAAGACGTGTCTCATGTATGTGACACTGGGTAGCTTGTACCGTAGCTTAGCTGCGTTCAGCTTCAGATTCCGCTCTCTGCATTTCGAGAGAAGAGCGGTGAATGCGGCGTCGTGTGAGGCTTCTGCTTCAGCCTGCGTTTCTCCTGAGCCGTAGACTAGGATGTCATCTGCAATCACTGCGATGTTTTCCAGGCCTTCCAGGCACTCATGGAGCCTGCGCTGGAATTCTTCCGGTGCTGGTGAGATACCAAAGGGCATCCTCAACCAGCGGTAACGCCCGTAAGGCGTCCAAAATGTTGTCAGATAACTGGAGGGCTCATCAAGGATGACTTGAAGAAAACCGTCCTTGGCATCTACCACCGAGAAGAGCTTGGCGTTCTTCAGTCTCGGGGCTACTTCGTCTACGGTAGGAATGGGGTAATGATTGCGCTTGATGGCCTTGTTCAGGCCGTGTGTATCCAGCCATACCCTGATTTTGTCTGGCTTTCTGACGACTACCATGTTGTGGATCCACTTGGTAGGCTCAGTCACCCGGGCAATGGTGCCTTGGGCTGTCCTGCTGTCTAGCTTTCGTTTCAGCTCTGCCCGCACCGGGATGGGTACTCTGCGCCTGGTGTTCTGCGTTGGAGTGACACTGTGATCAATGTCTATGTGGTAGTGACCTTGTAGCCGACCAATGCCAGTGAATACGTCTTTGTACTCACTGAGGACATGTTCCTTGGTTTGAGTCGGTGACTCTGTCACTGCATGCACTAAGCACTCCTTTGCGAACTACATTAGTCCCAAAGCTTCTGCTGCTTTACCTGACAGCAGAGATGAGGGGGCATCCTCCACGATCTCGAAGTGGATTTTCCTGGTGACCCTTTGATCGAGCATCTCAAGCTGGCAGCTCCAACGGGATGAATGATCGTGCCATTGTACAGTTTCAGTTTAGTCTTTGATGGCACCGGAGGCGTGTCACTGAACTGCTTGTAGTCTGCCAGCTTCATGGTGCTGCAAGTTGCTCCAGAGTCTAGCTGAAATCTGATGGTCTTTGTCAGATCCCTTGTTGGCGTCTCCACTGCTAGCTCAACAAAGTATTGCTGCGCTTGGGCTTTGACTGCACTGTATAGATGCTTTCGTCGCTGCCGCTTTCGTCTTCATCCATTTGGTGGAGCTTCTGTGTGGATTTTTGTGGCTGGCGTTTGGTGCGGTCTGTGCCCGATGACTGGCAAACCTGCGCATAGTGGTATCGTTTTTGGCACTTAGAGCAAGTTGTCCCGTAGGCTGGGCACTTGCCTTTGCTGTGTGATTTGCCACAGTACTTGCAATTGATGTTCGGAGGCTTGCTGGCTTTTCCAGATTTCGGTGTCCGCTGCTTGTTTTTCACAAAGTGGGCTGTTTCTGCCTCTACCGGATCCATCTGCTGAAGGTGGATCGCTGCATGTTCACTGCTGCAGCATATGTCTATGGCTTTCTGCAATGTCAGTGACGACTCACGCAGCAGACGAGCACGGATGCTGTTGCCTACTACTCCTATGACCAGCCTGTCTCGGAGCATTTCATCGAGAAGCGCTCCATAATTGCATGTTGTTGCCAACTTTCTCAGCCTGTTCAAGAAAGTGTCAATGTTCTCTTTGGGCTCTTGCTTACAGGAGTTGAACATGAATCGTTCGTACACCACATTGCGTTTAGGGTCAAACTGAGCTTCAAGGCTGGTTAGGATTTGCTGTGGTGACTTTCTCTGTTCCTCTGTTTGTGGCAGATTTTCGTACACTTCATAGCACTCCTTCCCCACAACTGTGAGTAATGTAGCCACATGGATGGAAGTATCTTTCTTATCCAGTTCTGTGGCCACTAGATAGTTCTGACAACTTGCCTTGAAAAATTGCCAGTTGGAAACCTGGTCTCCTTTCATGTCCATTTTCGCCGGTGGGGGAATGAGTGAGTGCGCCATGGTTAATATGCAGTGCGTGCGTAATGTACACCGCGATGTGTCCGTTACAGGCCTCCGTAGTTAACAGCGAAACGCACGTTGACGACAATGGCGTGAACTCAACGTGCAATGTATACGTACATGTACAGTCTATCCGGGGGGGGGGGATGGGGTAACGCCCTCTATGTTGAAATTGATCTCATTTCCCCCTCGCGACGTTGGCAGTTCGAAGCTCCGTCGTTAACGCACGTAGCTCCGTGCACAAACCAACCAATACTTGTGTACGTATGCAGCGCAGACGATTCCGTGGGGCTCCACGTATTGTTACACGGAACCGAGTGCTCGCGAGGGGTCACGTACGTATACATCAACATCTTGTGCGCGTGCCGGTGCAGCGCTGAGTAAATGGCAGAAACCATTTTCTCAAACAAACCCTGGAAAAAACTGTCAAATATCTAGAGGATGTACGGAGCGATTTTTGTGAAACTTCCAGGAACAAAAGATCGATCCTTAAAAATTACGATCAGAGAAAAAAATCAGAGGATGAACGATACAATTTTTCAAATTATGTCGATATTTGTACCCGTTTCAGGGGAGACATTTTGTAATGAATTTCCCACCTAGACACATTCAAAGAAGTTAAGCACGTTGATCCTGGCATAAATCAATGACAAATGTTCACTAATGTTTTTACGCATTTTTATATAAATTTAGCAATCGTATCAATTCGAATTACTCGTTGAACCTATGCTGTCATGTTTTCAATGCT
This sequence comes from Patiria pectinifera, assembly GCA_029964075.1. Classification (NCBI taxonomy): domain Eukaryota; kingdom Metazoa; phylum Echinodermata; class Asteroidea; order Valvatida; family Asterinidae; genus Patiria; species Patiria pectinifera. The sequence goes on along the minus strand of CM057145.1, from coordinate 1,613,998 downwards.
GATAGAGAGAGCATTTCAACGTTAACAATGGTTTCCTTTTTTTTTTTAAACAACGCTCACCTCTTTTAAAAATGGAATGTATCCAAAGAGAATAGTCAGCGAATTTTTGGTCTGAAACCCAGACCCCTTCCGCCCCCCCCCCCCTGAGTCTATCGTTCACAGACCACAGTTAAAAACGCACGTGTTCAATGGCGGAAACTCCGCGTGAAAGTTGTACAGTTTATCGTTCTCTTGCACAGCCTACCGTGTGTGTAGTGACAGGATCAGTCTGTTCTGCCGACGGATGCCTTGTGATCCGTTCACCAAGATTGCCGAAGATTTTGCCGGTTCTTTGCGGTATTGGCGCTGGATTCAGCTAATTTCTGACACCATGTTCTAAAGACGGCAGGACTCAAGTGTAGCATTCACTGAAAGACGTTTATTAACAGCCCGTAATAACATCATAGAATATGGATACGGTGACTGCGTAATGCCACTCCATAACAGTGTCCTCATGTGAGTAGAGAGCCACTAACCAAACAGTATCATGTCCTCTTGATTTTGTTATCAAAATAATTATTGTGAACATGCCCTCTAGCTTGTGTCCTCGCATGAGTAAAACGCCACTAATCAACATGTCCATTTGCCTGTGTTCTCGCTTGAATAAAGATCCACTAATCAACCACTTACAAGCCATCTTGCTAGTGTCCTCGCAAGGAGCCACTGATCAAACACTAAACACTAACATGCCCTCTTGTTTGTGTCCTGGCACGAGTAAGGAAGACTAATCAAAAACCATCATATCCTTTTGCTTTTGTCCTCTCGTGAGTATGAAGCAACGAATGAAACAATGGTATCGACTGCACGTTCCTCTGATGTAGTTGCAGTCACAGCAGTGCATTCCATAAAATAACAAATATCAGTACCAAACCATTCTGTAATTTCACAAATTTAGTCAGCTTTTTTTGCTTTCTTGACACGCCAGTTAGTGCAACCTCTTTTGGTTAACGTAACAGAACAAAAAATAATCTATTAAAAAGTGCACCCTCTTTTGACAGAGGGAATCAAATTAATGTCTATTCAACCAGTGTGGCAACTCTGGGGTTTTTTTTTCAAGATCGCCATCTAAAAATTTTCAAGATTTTTCAAGCCTATAAAAATTACTAGACCAGCCAACCTGTCCCATTATGCAAAGGTTTTTTTGAAAGGATTGAAGCTCTTTTCAACAAATGTGCCGGTTTTTTTTCAAATTTGCTGTTAATTTTCTGTCAAAATACTATTTTTGCAGAATCCTGCCAGAAATCTGCCAAAAAATCCATTCTGTCAAATTTTCTGTCAAGCTCTTTTTTTAACAAAAATTCTGTCAAAGTTAGCCGAAAATCGGCTAAAACGGTCACAATGCCCTCTCCCGGAGAGGGCATCTAATAATGAAGCGCGCGTCATGCGCCTAGCCTAAGCTTACATACACTGCAGGGTCTGACCGTGAGTATAGCGCACCAATGCTAAAAGAATTACAAAGTAAAAAATAAAAGTCGCTAAAAAGCTCTGGTGTTCAGTGGAAAAAGTTGTCAAAGTTTCTACAAAACATATGGTTTTGTACTTTTTAGTTGAAAATTTTCAAGATTTCTTGCTTTTTCATTTTTTTTCAAGTTTTCAAGTTGGGTCTCAATTTTTCAAGATCTTGAAAAAAAATTCAAGCAGTGGCCACACTGTATTCAACTTTGCGTGTTCAACCAGTGTAATCATAATGTGAACACCGGACTTTTGTTAAAGGTGGCCGTTGAAATCCTTTTTTCAAACTTGGTATAATAGGGCCTATATACAAAAGGAAAAAGCTGGAACAATACCTTATCACTGAAAAATACTCTGAAGTATACGTACGTAAAGTATGAGCCCATTTCGTTTTCCCCAGTTACACCAATGTGTCCTATGGGAGATTTTGACTGTGGCCATTCCGTCTGCATAAGAGGTTCGTGGCAGTGTGATACTCTGACAGACTGTTTGGATGGAAGTGATGAACTCAATTGCGGTAAATCTGATATAATTATTGTGCTTTTACCATATGATCCTTATTGGAATAACAACTCTATATTTTGTCAAAATCATCCCTCTAATTTTAGGTTTGTTTTTGCAGACCTGTTAGACTTTCAGGAAATAGAAATTGACATTGCAGGTATTTGAAAAGTTCTATACATCAATATTTATCGACAGAATTTCATAATTGCAATATATTGAAAAGTGCTATGATAGCGACACACACTTAAATTCTTCCACCCTGAGATGTTGAGTTAGTTCATTGATAATCTGTGTTGTCAATTGTGTTCAGCTTTTCACTTTTCACGAAATTTATGAAAAGAAAACAAGTGAAATCCCAATTCACTCAACTGTACTTATGTTTTCTAGTTTACAGTGAGATGTTTTGGGATTTTTTTTTTATACGTTTGATGATATATAATACAAGTACTCCTCAATCTTCACTTGTTCTTGTTTATTTACGTTCATATCTTGTCACTTACAGATGAACCCAGATTAATAGTCATCAGTGAAAACGAAAGCAGCCAGATTGTCTCCCCACGTTATCCTGACAATTATCCACCTAACGTTGACATTATTTGGTACCTTCAAACGGAAGAAAATCGCAAGATCTACATAACTTTTCAAAGTTTTGATGTGAGAAGGTGGTACGGTGACTATTTACGTGCGGGTGATGGCAACATACCAAGTAACACGTTATTCAAGTGGGATGGTGATTACGGAAAACCTGCTGATCTCCTTTCCAGTGGAAACGCTATGTGGATGAGATTTACTTCGAACAGTCAGCTTACAAGGAGTGGATTTTCCCTAACAGCTGCCAGTGTACCATCTGAAAGTAAATAAATACAGCAAGACTAGTTTGTTTGGACAGCTTTTAATACAAAGTTTGGTATCGGATTCGTTTTTCCTTCACTCACGGAGATACTGATATATTTAATATAAATCGACTAACTTTCCTTTAATTAGTCAATATATACTTTTTACCCAGAGTAGTCGACTTACCTCTCCTGAACTAAGAAGTCAACTTAGTGACATTAAAAAAAGAGAAGATTTACATCAACCCGTCCGAGAATACGTCATCTGAACCCTGAATTAGGACCGATGAATATGGATTTTTTTCACGTGAATTTGAATTCAACTTTCCGTAGTTGACTTTATTTGGCGCTAATTATCCCACTATAAGGCGACCTTCTGGAAGCCCTATGAATGGGTTTGAAATTCTTATCTTAGAAAACGTGTTGTAAGGGACATAACGACCTGAAATACCCGAGAATTTCATGTTTTGGATTGTTTGCTTGCACTAAGGTCTAGTTGAAAGAAACTAACCTAATCTTACCGTTCCCGAGAAGAGAAAGAAAACCCGGTTGTTCGCATAGGACACCACGGTATACTAATAGGTTTTCATGTTGTTTCATTCAATGTACGATACGAGTTGTGCGTGTCACATAATTTACACACAGCACCAATGCATACATGTTGTTTTTTACACGTCTGCAGTGAGCGACCACAAAACTGTTAACCCGAAATTCGTTCTCGCAGGGTTTCATATCCCAATTTGGCGTATTCCAGGCCGTAATGCCCCTTTAAGATTTACTGAACTTTCACCTTTATTTTTGCGGTTTGTCGTTTGTTATATTTTTCAGCTACTCTGATGTGTTCCTCGGGGGATTTTGACTGTAGTAATTCTGGCTGCACAACTGGTGCCTGGCAGTGTGATGGTATTACGGACTGCCTCGATCGAAGGGATGAACTCAATTGCGGTGATTCTGAAATACATATTGTGATTATTGTTATGTGCAAAACCTCAATAATAAAGAATCCAATTAACAGGGCATTGTGTGCGTCTAGTCTACAGGGGTGTGAAATCTCAGCTTGATTGCAGCTATTTTTGTTTTGGATTTCAGTTTTTTCCCCCTCACTTTCTGTGTACGAAAGTATAGGAGATTTCCAAAGTTCAGGTTTTTTTTAACCTTTTTCAACTGTGTTCAGCTATTTTTATCATTGATCACTCACACCCCTGAGTCTAATATTTAAGCATTAAATCAGAAGTTTTGGGACCCGTAACACGATATGGACAAATAAAACGCTAGGCATTCCTAAGATTAAATTGCATCATTATTTACCCCTGACCTTGTTTTCTTCTTGTCTTTTTTTTAATTGTTGACCACTTTGATTCAGACTAGTAACCTGTCTCAATTATGACTGTCACTTGCGAATTAGACTAGTACCACTTTGTTTCGTGTATTCTTGTAAAGACGAAAAAATTTGTTAACGGCGAAAGTGTGTTTTCGTCTCCACCATGATACTAGATCTCATTCTAAAAACATCCTGGAACCTTTACGTTTTTGTTGTTTTTTTTTCATTTTATATTTCATTCACACTTGTTATACTTTTTTTATTTATATAATTATCAAATGCAGACGTACCCCAATTTATATTCATCGGTGTTAATGGATTCAGCCATCTTGCCTCTCCACGTCATCCTAGTATTTATCCGGATAATGTTGATCGTATGTGGATACTTCAAACGGAAGAAGACCGCAAGATCAACATAACATTCCATAGTTTTAGTTTGAACCGGGAATACCTGGACGTATTTCGTGCGGGTGATGGTAACACGCCAAGTAGTAACACGTCCTTCGAGAGGGATAGTGCTGACAGCCTACCTCCCGATCTCCTGTCCAGTGGAAACACCATGTGGGTGAGATTTACATCAAACGGTTTCTGGAGAACAAGTGGATTTTCTCTAACGGCTACCAGTGTGCCAGCAGGAGGTGAAAACCACTGTTTATTAACTTATCATGAGTGTGTAGCAAAGCCCCTATTGTGCTTCATGGTGTTCAAAACTGTATTTTAACAAATTAAAAAGGTGAACAAAATAGCACAATGATTTCAAGGTTCTTGCAGGTATAAGCTTTCTTAGCTCCATGCGTAGACATTAATCAAATAAATCTTTCCTCGGATCGGTTCAGTCGGAAGCGTGTTTTTATTTTCACATATCTCCAATAAACCTTAATATTCTACTGTTAAGGAGTGCGTGGCAGTGTGACGGGTATACTGATTGCCTAAACGGAAGAGATGAACAAAACTGTGGTAAGGTTTCCTTCGGCCCATAGATGTATACGTTCGTAAAACTTAAAAAAAAAAAACAATTGAAATTTCCACTTTGAGCAATATTCATTGAGTTTTTGGTTTGTTTTGGGGTTTTTTCATAAGCGTTACGACATTAAAGCCGTCCAATTATTTTTCCGTCCCCCCCCCCATTTTTATTTGATGTCAACTGTACATAAGTTCCCACTTTGCCAATTTACCCAGATTCCCATATTGCGCGTGACACCCCCCTTTGGATACACCAACCAACCCAGTCTATCTTTAGTGATCTTGGGAACAACTGTGACTTATTTGTTTTACGCATGAACAATAGGGATTGCTTTAAATAGTTGAAGGGGCACTAGGTCCTGAAAATTCCCGAAAATTCATGTTTTGGATTGTTTACTTAGCCTATTTCACATCTGGTTGAAGGAAACCAGCCTAATGTCTTACCGTTCCCGAGAAAAGACGAAAAGAAAACACGCTTGTTTACATCGAACACGACGGAGTACGAATACGTTTTTCGTGTCGTTCTCAGTATACGATACACACGTTGTGTGTCTCGGGAACAGCGGTGACCAATCACCGATGCAAGCAAAAATGGTTTCTTCAACGTCCGCAAAAGGCGAACACTTTACGAATGAAATCACAACTAGCATCCAAACAGCTCGAATTTATGTGGTCGCTAAAATGGACCCCGAAATTCGTTCTCGCACGCATAAAACAGGAATAACACAAAAACGCCCAGTTTTGAAAGGATAGTTGTGTGGGCGTTTTTATCCTACTTTTAAATGTTATTTCCGATTATCATTGTCTCGTTCAAAGCGCGTTTTGTAGCCCAATTGGGCTGTTCCAGTACCCAGTGTCCCTTTAAGTTGAGCCTGAAATAAGTGGGGTGCTTAGATCCTTCTCTAATTACTAATTAAGCACCCCGCTTAAGTTAGCAGAGTGCTTAGATTTTATTAAGTATTCTCTTCAGTTTGAGTTTTGTGAATATATACGGCCACGTTATCCCTTTGTGACTACCGTTGTGTGTACATACTGTCGTGCACGACTTAGATTCTTCATTATTTCGTGTATCGTCGACCTCACGTATTTTAAAGAACTTTAATTAAGGCAAGTGTTCATCACGTTTGAGGGCTGGCTTTGATACTGATAGCTTTGATAGTGCAAAATAAAAAAATGCCGAAAATATGTATACATATGAATAGTCCATTCAATCGGCATCAAAAAAATTGCAAAATAACAAAAAAATTATTTGCCTCGTATTCCTCAATGGACCAAACGACCTAAACATGTTTTGAAATGCATGTAATTGGAAGCAAAAGATGTGCTTGTTTTACATCACCATTTAGATGAAAGGTTGATGAAAGTTTTTGTCGGAAAAAAAACAAAGAAAAATCATACATTCAAACACATAAAGTGATCGGGAATCAGCCTGATAACAGAATACATTTATATTTCAAATGATGTTGTCCTATAAAAGTGTATTTTTATATTATAATTATTATTTGTCGAGTAGTGTTACGTGTAAGATGGGTACACATAAGGAAATGACCTCTTGACAGTGTACGCGTAAAAAAGGTAATGTTTAACCCCGGATATTTTAATATTTCCAAAGTGGTGTATACAGGGTCTTACAACGTTAATCCGTTTAAATTTTTGTTTATTCGCTGCCCACAATTAAGTTCGAGTGAAAATTTCCTCGATGGTCGTCCGTCTGATATCTTAAAAATCGTACCCATGGGTACGCGCGAACCCGAGCCTGATAGAGTCGAGGATTTCAAAAAACTTAAAAACGGTATAATCGACAAACTGACATTTTCAATCATAGGTGAAAGGGGACAGATCATCAACAACAAGGGGGTGAGTATAATGATAGATTTGGAGATCTTTTAATTTAAAATCTTTTTATATTAAACACATGAGTGTAGATGGTAAGGTGTTATACCCCGATATTTCTAGAATGTACTCCAATTAAATAGTAACGAAGAAACAAAAGTGTACAGACTTAAATTTAACGAGCTTAAGCAAAAAATTAGAACAAAGACCAGCACAAAGCTTCAAAATATTAAAAACTATACAGACTTTGAAAAAGAAGTTAAAAAACGGATAGACGAACGGCTGGCAAATGAATTTTTTTTAGTGCTTTATTAAATTGATTTTGAGTCACTTTAAATAAATCTCTAACTAGTTCTTTGTCTAATCCAACGACGTGATGATAACACGATGCTATAAACGATCGATATTAACGATCGTTTAACGCATCCGTTTCCCCTCAATGTTTTGTAATTAACGAGTTCGTTTTATTTATTGATTGTTTTTTGAACATTTTCTGAGTCTTGCTCTGGACACACAGAAAAATAGGTTTCTCCACACTTTTTTTTTATTTCTCTTTTAAATGGATCAATTGATACGATCTTCTTGCGCATTTTCTGCCGAAAAATCAAAGTAACGTGAGATTATTTCACCGCACGTTTCACAAATTAGGAAACCATTCTCGATGATAATCTGGTGATCGCACTGATCTGTTTTATCTGATAGCTCGAGGTTTTCACTCTGAAAAAGATTCATTTATTATAAATGATTTATTTTTGTACATAAAGTTCTTTATTTTTTATTTTTTTTATTTTATGTATGATTGGCGCTCCATACCTTTTTTCTCATTTTATACTATCCATACCATCGGCGCTCCATACCTGACACGGTCATAGCCATCACCTGTCACATCACACAAAAGACTTGCGACCCCGTTCTAGTTCATACCTGTGTACTGTTAAAAAATATGCAAGGTAACCGACCTTGACTGCCTATTGTACTCGGGTTGTATAGCCTATACGTGTCACTACTAAATTTAGCTTTGGAAATTTCCAGAAAATCTTTCGCAATTCAGTATTTCCGTGTCATTTCAACATTATATGTCGATAGGTACGGACGTCAACGCTCAACCTGCAGTCACCAGCCAAAAGGTAAATTGTTTTTAACATTAAAGTCTGGCAATAATGTAAGTCTTCATATTGATTTTGTTCTCTATAAAAACCTATACTACACGATCACTATAAGTCTTGCCACCCATTAGTTGATGTGATGTTTGTGACAAAAATGTTGAGTGTAAATGCTTATTTTACCTCTAATTTTACAGATGATGACCACCCATCGCAACTTGTGAAAAAGAGGCTAGGCAGCTTTGTAACTTTGCGTCGGGTTTATCGCACAAGCCAGATTTTTCAAAGTATCGCTAATACCATTTTTATAAATGTAAAAAACCTCGAGATATTTATTAAAAAAAACCTAAAAGTGTACCATTTTGATGTATCTCTTATGATATAAAAATTTGCCAAAACGCTTACTCACTAAATATAATTATGATGTCATAAGGGTATCGATAGTTCTCCTCGTCTAAATACAGTCAGAATGTCATAAATATTATTAGCAAAGGGAAGCGTGCTTCCCCTCTAACTGTAAATTAAGTTTCATTGATAAGAATGATGTCATAAATATTATTGGCAAAAGGAAAGCGCGCTTCTCCTCTAACTGTTAATTAAGTTTCATCGATAAGAATGATGTCATAAATATTATTAGCAAAGGGAAGCGTGCTTCTCCTCTAACTGTAACTTAAGTTTCATCGATAAGAATGATGTCATAAATATTATTGGCAAAAGGAAAACGCGCTTCTCCTCTAACTGTTAATTAAGTTTCATCGATAAGAATGATGTCATAAATATTATTAGCAAAGGGAAGCGTGCTTCTCCTCTAACTGTAAATTAAGTTTCATCGATAAGTATGATGTCATAGTTATAATTGGCTAAAGGGAAGCGTGCTTCTCCTCTAACTGTAAATTAAGTTTCATCGATAAGAATGATGTCATAAATATTATTAGCAAAGGGAAGCGTGCTCCTCCTCTTTTAAATACAGTAACACTGGTTTATAAATTATATTTTGTTAAAGTTACATTGGGGAGGGGTAAAGTCTGGTACCCGCCCCCCCCCCCCACTCCTATGGCAAAGTCTGGTACCCTCCACTTATACCTACTGTCCCTAAATCTGAATAAACCTCAGGATTTAGCACGAGTTCTCGCAGAAATGTTACACAATGAGGTCTGGGGTTTACATCACCGTCGCCATCTTGAAACCAACTGGCTAGGCGATGTCGAGCACCACTTTATAAGTGCCCCGATTTTGGGCAATGCGCGCTGGTGATTGGCTTACGCGCGTTCATGCATTTTTGATGCTCAAGTCACGCCATTATATTTCATTGCGGATTGGTCTACGCGCACCATTAATATTAATGACCTATGCGCGCATACATAATTCATAGATTAGACCAGACTGTAGGTACCCTGTTTCGCCACAGTACTGCCGCGGCGGCATTACTACTAAACCTCCTATACCAAAGTATAGGTTAGGAAATTAGCATACAGACAGTCAGTAATGGGCCGGACATTGTGTACTAGAAAATGGAGTGTACTGGACTGATGCATGCAGTGTGCATAATTCGACAAGTGTACATGTACATTTTCACTACACAGCCTAGCTGTTTTTCCAACGTTGCTAAATCCTTAAATGCAGTTACTGTTGTAGCTTTCTATCATTGTCCATATTTTCATTTGCTTTTCAAGCATGTTTTCCCTTCCCAGTTTTCCCTGAACACCTCTCAGAATCAAAAGTGAATGTTCAAAACCTAACCTAATGAATTTTCACTTCAGAGGACGCTATACTTTTCGAGAAAACAGTGAAAACCATGACTAACCTTTGGATCATGAAACACGATATCGTCTATACAACTCTTTATTTCCAAAATTCAGTCACTTGACTAATCGTTTCTTCTGAATGACTTCCAGTCGGTGTTTCGTACCAGTACGATCCTCCTTTTTGGTCATAATTCGGTAGGTTCCTTTTTGGATGCGATCGCTCCTACATGCATTAAAGCAATTACAAACCTTGTGTTACTCCTTTCGTTAGGGTCAATGTCAACCACAGAGAAAACATCCACCTCGTTCTCTACAGACTTCACGCAATCACAGTCTACTGCCGATGAGAGTAAGCATGCAAGCAACGCCTTTTGAACATTGACATCATGTTTTATGCCTTTATGAATAGTTTCATTGGAACAATGTTTCGCGAAAAACATGTTTACATCTGAACTTAATTAACGCTTTGAACAATGAAAGATCAAGTGGATATCTATAATCTTGAAATAAAAATTAATTTCATTCGATCCCATACCATGGGTCAGTACCGGGGTATTGTCATGGGCTGGTACCATAGTATAGCACCACGGCATAACTACTTATGTCCTATATACCATAGTATGGTACTATATACGTACATTTTCAGTATTTCAGTATAGTTTCAATTTATACCATAGTATGGTACTATACGTACAGTTTCACTATCGGTCTATACCACATAGCACCGCACAATGATCATTACCGTGCATGCATTCCTTGCACCATGTAAAATGGGAGTACTGAAACTGTACGATCCGTGCAAGTTCAATTTGCCCGTGTACATTCCTATGGTAATATATTGCTTATGTTTATACATTGTATAATATTTGCCAAGTGCTGTAGACTCGATCATAATAATAAGTGCTGAAATCCTATTTAGGTTGTTCAAAATGTAACGCGATAACAAACCGAACCCATGTTAGACGATTTGAAATTGTAATGTAATTTTCGCATTGTCAATAATGTGCCAAATAAAATATGACTATACGAAACTCATCTGTGCGTGTTTCAATATCAGACATTGAGGTAGCCTATCGTCCTCCGTGCTATTTCCGTAGTATTGGTGTTCCACTCTTATAATACTCAAAAGTGATGAAATCAACTCTAGGTTGTTAAGAAATATAAACCCGAACCAAGTAAAAATGATGATCATTTCACCGAACCCATATTCCACAGCTTCAAATGTTGATGTGATTCACATTTTCCATAATTTGCTAGATGAACAGCTAAACAAAACCAAATAAAACTCATGTCTGTGTGTTTTAATATTGAATTATGGCGTTGAATATGAAATATGTGTTATTGCTAAAGTTGTGTTGTTTTATACCTATAGGCTAGGTACTAAATTCATGTTCTGTCGTTCCAGTTTCCATTTCAAGTTTCAATTTCAATCATTAATCATAGTGCATTGTTCCAATTTCATGAGTCTTTGAGCTGCTTTTATGATCAGTAGCAAACAAAAAGAATAACAAAATTCACAATGTTAACCCACAATTCCTAGAAAAAAAAACAGGTTCTGTCATTGTTAGTTGTACTCCAGTGATATGCTTTGGTTAATGCACAAAGAAGTGTTCATGTTTCTGTTGAAGTTATATCCAAATGTTTCTAAACCTGACAGATTGTTGAAGAGTTGTATATTCAATGCGTTTCAAAGTTTCATACCTATTATGTTTTCAAATGTGGTTTTTGTTTCAGCTCCTGGCTATTTGGGATGTTTTCGGGACACATTTGATCGCGCTCTCTCAGTCGGCCCGAGATTTGAATACACTGAACTGTCAGTAGAGTGGTGCTTTAGGTACTGCTCGGAACCTACCGAGTATAAATACGCTGGTCTGCAAATAGGACACGAATGTTTTTGTGGGAATGACGAGGACTACGACAAGCACGGAAAAAAACCGGAGTCTGATTGTCAAGATAGATGCAGTGGAAACAGCGACCAGATCTGTGGAGATACTTGGCACATATCCATTTACAGAAGTATGTACAGAAGCTAATGAAGTAATAACCTAAACAAATTTGACATTTGTTTTTGTACTGTGGTTTTGCAGTCGAACTAGTGTTGCAGACAAGTTCATTACAAGTTATCACAAGTCAAGTAACAAGTTATTCAAATGAACTGAGACAAAAGCATTCCCTTGTCAAAATTCACCAAATGTTATTTGGTCGTCAGACTTGCGAAGTAGCATGTGATTTGCCTGTGACAACACTGATTGATCTCCAGATCAGAAATTCACCAGGTAGATATATCTTGTTAAAATATCTTATTGCAGTATCAGACGGAGTATGCAGTAATGACACAGGACCACCCGCCAACGGATTGCACGTCATCACTAACCCCCGTTCACTCTCTTACAATCTCAACAACTTCAAGTTCTTCGGAACTCGTGTAGATTTCTCCTGTGACCCTGGACATACCCTCCATGGAGCATCAAGCATTGAATGCATTGAGACTGGATACAACAACGTCACGTGGAGTGACTCGGCACCAACATGTGAAGGTACAGTTAAATAGCACGGTCATTTTAGTTGAGGGGAGTATAATTTAATTTTTTTTAAGAAAAGGGCACTGCGGATCCAAGGTGAAATGTAGACACGTTTTTTTCTCCGGACACTTGGCCTCTGTAAAATCAAAATATGTACGATTATAAATACTAACGGACAATATATATATGGTGTTTTTCAGGGCGATACATGCGTGAAATTCAACAAAAAAGGCACCCAACAGGGCACTTGTTCACAAAAAAGGCACTTCGTATAAAAAGGGCTCTTTTCAAAAAAATAAATCGGGAGGGGGGGGGGGAAACGCTGGTGAAAAAAAGGACATTTGAATGGAAAAGGGCAGTCTTTACAAAATATTGGGGGAGGATTAAATATCCCCCTTACTCCCCCTCTAGCTACGCGTATGAGGTAAGATAGAGTTATCTACCATAATGAGAAACGGTTAAATCAAGTTGGGTGGTCGGGCACAACCCGATCAATGTTTACATTAATTCTGATAATCTTCTTTCTTTCTTTAATTCTTTCTTTCTTTCTTTTCCTGACAATAATTCTCCGCGGGTTTTCTCCTAAGCGGTTCATGATATGAACTTGTAACTTTCAGCATAATTGATCCTCATCCCTAGTGATGCATATCGTCACCGTTTTCACGAAGGGGCGAATTTCATCAAAATCGTCTGTATTTCGAAATTTGTTTTGCTGGTGAAACTGAATAAAAATATCAATATCTACAATCTGGTGAGGCTACACTTTTAAACAATTATATAAAATCTTAATTAACCTTATTAACGAATGGGCGAATTTGCCAAAAGTGCCGTTTTGCGTTTTCACGAAGGGTCGAATTTCCGCATCCTTTGGTATTAATACATTTTCAGTAAATAAATACATCGTAATACAATGGCGCGTAAATCACGAACGAGCGAATTCCATGCGCGTGCAATAAAACCTTTTTTCTCACGAAGGGGCGAATTTCAAGGCGCATGCGCGGTGGGGCAGAATCTGCGCGTACTGTACAAACATGCATTGACTCAGACCGCAGAAGGGCGAAATCTGCGCGTAGTCACTTAAGCTTTTTCATGAAGGGGCGAATTTGCTAATTTTTTTTTTTCGTTTTCACGAACAGCCACTTCTTAATTGATTAATTCTGCAAAACTAATCACCTATTTTTCTGAAAGTTTGCTACATTTAGGAAGATTAGAAGCTCTTCTTTCCTCAGATACCTAAATCTTGCATATTTTATGGATTTTTAAGTTTCAAATTGTCAAATGAAAAAAAGACCAACTTTAAACGCGATTATCTCGAATGTTTGTTCAGACAGTGAAATACTAAATTCGCCTCTTCGTGAAAACGGTGACGATATTATCTGACGTCATGATGACGTCATCTGGTGTCAAGTTACAAGTAATTAAAGATTTATAGATTTAATATTTGAAAATCAATATATAATCACCCTTGAGAGTCATAAACTTGACTTTTGTGGGAATTGATAGAATTATCCAGAATCTTCATCTTACCTCCTGTGCGCCAAATCACGTAACCCTTCCGTTCACATGACCCTTCCGTTCAAAACCGGAAGTGCCCTAAAATTTAAAAGCGGAAAAAGATGTGAATTTGCTTTTAACGATTTTAGTCTCTGGTTAGGTCGTACTTTACTGAACAAAATACCGATGACGTCATAAAATGTTAGAGGGCCCTCTAGCGGCAGGTTGAATCATGTTTAAAATAAATTTTCAGTCGCTGCCTGTGGCGAAGATTGCAGTAATCTCTTCAAACTGAATATATATGATGACCTTTATGCAATCAAAGCCTGTGTGAGAAAAAAAATAAAGACGTCATCAAACCGGAAGCTCCAATGAAAAGATCTTCAAACCTTAAATGAAATGCTGAAAAATTAACTGCAAGAGATATAATCTAGATTTGTACTTTAACTAGCGCAGTTAACATAGCTCTCGAGCTGTATGACAATGATTCACGATGACGTCATGCAGCGTGTTCATTTTTATAAGACTTGCAAAATCACGTGAACATTCCTTCCCATCCAAACCGGAAGTGCCTTATAATATGAAAGTGGAAAAGATGTGAACTTGCTTTCAACAATGTTAGTCTCTGGCGCCGGCCGTTTGTAAAACTAACAATGACGTCCTAAAATGTAACGGCACCCTCCAGCGGCAGGTTGAATAATGTTTAAAATGATTTTTTAGTTTGCTTGTACCAGTACCCCCGCCCTGCAAACAGGACGCTTGGACACGCTGATGAATTTACGCTCTTACGCGTGACCTGTGACCTGCAAGTCATCACAGCCACGACCCTGCAAGGTTTTGAACGGCCGTCAAGACTGAGTCATCACTATTTTATTACCATTCATAAATGCTTTTGTCGTTGAAAAGCGTAATAAATGTAGGAAAATCTGTAAAACTGTTTTGTAAATTTTTAATTCTCGTCACTTGCTCAAGCTCCGTTTCGAATTCACGTTTAGTCAAATTGCATATTATACGACCCTCGAAATTTGTCCGCATGGTCTGCAATGAAAAAGAAATCACATCTTTATTTATTTTTTATTTTATTCTGGTAATGAAACCAAGGATTCCTCAAAAGTACCCTAAGCACTGTAGCTCGAAAGCCTGAAGAAACCTGTAGAGAGAAGACAATAAGAAGAAATTACAGTTTTAGGGGTGGGAGGAAAAGCCCGGAGGAATGTTCTGAGGAAAACCCACGTAATCAGGCAGGGACTGAAAACCCAATCCACATATTGGCCCAGGCGGGATTCGAACCCGGGTCACAGAGGTGGAAGGTGAGGAAAGTACCGCTACGCCAACCTGACTCCCCTTCCGGTACAGAATGTGTGCATTTTTATGGGAAAGTTTTCGGATAGCATTTGCGCGCAATGGCTATTAAACTGTGGTCTTAAACAGCTGCAGCCAGATGCTTTATACATGTACATGGGTCATGAAAAGTTACCCAGAATGCCATCCCCACTTCCTTTACACAATTCTGTGAAGGTCATATCAGCGTGTCCCAACGCCCTGTTTGCAGGGGTACGAGCGAACATTTTCAGTTGATTATTGTGGAAAAGCTTATAAAATAAGGAAAAAAATGCAAGCCAGACCACTCTGCGTTTGTAACTCAACAAACGCCAATCTCTATTTTGCAGTCAATTCTGATTTGATTGTTGATTGATAAGTGCACCCTCACCGTCGACAAAGAGGGGTATATGTGTTGTGTCCGCCATCTTAAAGACGACCTAAAAACTTGTATCTGGCGCCCACGCATTTACAATTCACTAATCAGCCTAGTGGCTTTTCCAACGTTGCTAATACACAAATTCAGTTTGTGTTATTGATTTCTATTTGCAAATTGTCCACATTTTGGGCGATAGGGTACGACCCTTTTTGATATGGTAAGGATTAATCTTTGTTTTTGTATTTGTCAATATCAGGTAGTGGATCATTTGTAAAGGACGGAAAGTCGATGGTGTCCTCATTGATGAATACAGAACTGAACTGATATGTACAAAGGGATAGTATCTCACTGTTCGATCGTAATGCAGGAAATTTTGCATCTTTGGTGATTGACCTATTTTCTAAACCGACAATGATTTGTCAAACTTTCCTGCAACCATATTGAAAAATTGAGATTGGTATTACATATTTTAGATTGGTTTGAAATGAATGACACCTTAGTTCTCCAGACGGTGCAAAGTTGATGCACAGATTAACAAACGAGTACAGGGTGACCCCCTAAAGGTTGTGCAAGCAGGTATCGTTAAATTTCTCAAACTGTACCTAACATTAGTAATTCATTCTGATTGAGCATGTCAATTATACTCTTTATGTATAATCAGTGATCATTTCAGGGTAACCCATTCATGCAAAACAGAGCTGTATATGTTACAGCTCTGGATATGTGTTCTTTAACCAGTCTGATGGGAAGTTAATTTCAATGTAATGTGTAATACACATTGTATTAAAATCGCTCAACCGGCACTCTGTAATGATTTTCTTTATTAACTGTATCAATCACATTAGAACGGTAAAAAACCCACATTGGCATATATAATTTGCTGTACCTCTGGTTTGTATGCATGGATTGTCATCCAATTTTGACTGTGATAATACACAAGAGAGTACAAACAACATACTCCATCAACATGAAATGCTGATGTTGGATACTTTTTGAGAAATTTAAAGATGTCTGCTTGCACAACTCTTTTGTGGTCACCCTGTAAATTTAAGAACGCTTAAGTAGGACAAACTAGGAACATGTTAATTTCGAATGTTATCTTACCAACTGTTTTTATTCGATGCGCATTTTTAAATACCTCAGATAACAAACCCCCTGAGATCTACGATTGCCCGGATGACGTCATCATTCCTGTCATGTCAGCAACCAATCAGGTGTCTTACAGCTGGATACCGCCAACATTCTCTGATAGCTCAAATGCTGACGTCGATGTGGAATTTACTTGCCGGGCAACTACACCTCGTGAATGTAACCAAACTGGTGACGGGGCCTTCTCGGCAGGGGTTACCACAGTGATGTACAAAGGAAGAGATAAATCTGGAAATGTGAACATTTGTCAATTCACTGTTACTGTTACAGGTTTGTATATTAACGTTTGTTTAATCTCCAATTGATATTCAGTAACGGTGACCCAAAGAGGCCTGTGAGAGTAAACAATAAAGACTACCACTAGAGCTCCATCATCTGTGGTTTGACTGCAGCCCGAATACTACATCAATTGTGGCTTAAAGTAGGTTAAGACTTAAGCTGAACAAAGTAAGCTCTGAAATAGCTCTGAGACATTAATCAGACCTAAGAACAGGTGTAATACATGACCACTATGGATTAATAATACATGACCACTATGGATTTCTGTGGCCAAAGCGCTCTCAATATATTTTAAAGGTGCAATTTGGACAATAATATAATCAAATTGTGTTACAATATTCATCGGGCTCACTAAAGGGCCATGCAATGATTGTTTTAAGGAACACATTTTGTGCAACCTTCTACTCCTCTTACATGTATGAAAACTGCTTGACATCCCTTTATGGTTCATCAAAAAAAAAGGTGCACTTCTTTCAACATTTAAAAAATGCTCCACGCTTTTCTTGACAACCGATGGCGCTGTTGCTATGATGTAATTTTACGAAGAAACTGTTCATTTTGGGGGGTTCGTGAACCCGAAAGTTTCTCGTTCAAAACATTTATTGGAAAGGTTTGTTCATTGGCTTACTGCCGTAAACTGACACAGCAATGAATCACGAAGAAAGACAATGTACGTCAGCAAAATATCCAAAATTCTATCAAAGCACAACTGCTTTTTATTTCAAATTTCAATGAAACCTCTATACTCTTTGCCATTACTCCAAACGTGTTTCTTGACTTTTTCAGAGTCTCTCATATCTATAAAACCTTAACAAAACAAATTATATTCTCAAACAAAGTCTCTCTGAATACCATTTCATTCTAGTTCAGCCTTTTTGTATTCTGGTTAATCCATAGTTGTAGCCATTGTCTGCCCAGTGGACGTTAACGTTTTGGCAGATCCCGGCTCGCCTGCAGCCACTGCCCACTGGCTAGAACCAGCTCTGACTGGTTTTGCAGGACCTACGAATTTCACCTCCAGTTCTGATCCTGGTGATGAATTTTATATTGGATCTCACATTGTTACCTACAAGCAATGGTTTGAAAGTTTTACCTTGGAGTGTTCATTCGCTGTGACAGTCGAGGGTGAGTATAACGTTTGATGCATTTGCATTTGAACAGACTTTTCTTCTCACTGTTTTTGTTAATATCAAACAGGAGAATTTTGTTTGGTATCAAACGCGAATATTGTTCCCTGTCTTTAAAATGCCCAAAAAATGATGTAGAGTTTTGTATCCAACATAAGAGCAATGACTTGATGTCTCCAAAAAACGAAACTCAATATTTTTTCCAAAACAAAATAATAATGACAATAATATGTTGTCTTGTTCATTTGATAGCATCTATTTATTACTGTTAATTGATTCAAAGTCAGATGTAATTATCGAACCAGTAGGTTCAACATTTAACCACTTTACAGTTGTAAATTTGAATAAAAGACAAGGGGATATTCGAATAAACTTGTGATGTAGATTTTGCATGTTCTTGAATCCAAGACGCTCAGCCAGCACTCTGCAATGAGTCTCTTTATAAATAATGTAAATCACATTGGAACGGTTGAAAAACACATTGGCATTTATAATCTTTTGTATCTCTGGTTGGTATGCATGGATTGTCATCCAATTTTGACTGTGATAATACACAGGAGAGTACAAACAACATGCTCCATCAACATGAAATGCTGATGTTGGATACTTTTTGAGAAATTTAAAGATGTCTGCTTGCACAACTCTTTTGTGGTCACCCTGTAAATTTAAGAACGCTTTTAATAAGCAGGACAAACTATGTACATGTTCATTTCGAATGTTATGTTACTAACTGTTTTTATTCTATGCGCATGTTTAAATACCTCAGATAACCAACCTCCTGAGATCTACGATTGCCCGGATGACGTCATCATTCCTGTCATGTCAGCAACCAATCAGGTGCCTTACAGCTGGATACCGCCAACATTCTCTGATAACTCAAATGCTGACGTCGATGTGGAATTTACTTGTCGGGCAACTACACCTCGTGAATGTAACCAAACTGGTGACGGGGCCTTCTCGGCAGGGGTTGCCACGGTGGGGTACAAAGGAAGAGATAAATCAGGAAATGTGAACATTTGTCAATTCACTGTTGCTGTTACAGGTTTGTATATTAACGTTTGTTTAATCTCCAGTTGATATTCTGTAACGGTGACCCAAAGAGGCATGTGAGAGTAAACAATAAAGACTACCACTAGAGCGCCATCATCTGCGGTTTGACTGCAACCCGAACACTACATCAATTGTGGCTTAAAGTAGGTTAAGACAGAAGCTGAACAAAGTAAGCTCTGAAATAGTTTTGAGATATTAATCTGACTTGAGAACAGGTGTAATACATGACCACTATGGATAACTGTGGCCAAAGCGATCTCTATATATCTTAAAGGTGCACTTGGGGCAATAATAAAATCAAATTTTGTTCCAATATTTATCGGGCTCACTATGGGCCATACGATAATTGTTTTTAGGAACAAATTTCGTGCAACTTTCTACTCCTTTTAAATGTATGAAAACTACTTGACCCCCCTTTATGGTTAATTTAAAAAAAGTGGACTTCTTTCATCATTTAAAAATTCTCCACGCTTTTTTTTGACAACTGATGGCGCTGTTGCTGTGATGGAATTTTTTCGAAGAAACTGTTCATTTTGGGGGTGGGGGGTGTGAACCCGAAAGTTTCTCATTCAAAACATTTATTGGAAAGGTTTGTTCTTCGCTTACTGCCGTGAACTGACACAGCAATGAATCACCAAGAAAGACAATATATGTCAGCAAAATATCCAAAATTCTATCAAAGCACAACTGCTTTTTATTTCAAATTTCATTGAATCCTCTATACTCTTTGCCATTACTCCAAACGTGTTTCTTGACTTTTTCAGAGTCTCTATCTATCTATATCTATAAAACCTTAACAAAACAAATTATATTCTCAAACAAAGTCTCTCTGAATACCATTTTACCCCGCTCCGCCCCCCAACTCCCCACCCCCAACTCCCCCAAGAAAATAATACCAATATTCATTCTAGTTCAGCCTTTTGTATTCTGGTTAATCCATAGTTGTAGCCATTGTCTGCCCAGCGGACGTTAACGTCTTGACCGATCCCGGTTCGCCTGCAGCCAGTGTCCACTGGATAGAACCAGCTCTGACTGGTTTTGCAGGACCTACGAATTTCACCTCCAGTTCTGATCCCGGTGATGAATTTTCTATTGGATCTCACATTGTTACCTACAAGCAATGGTTTGAAAGTTTTACCTTGGAGTGTTCATTCGCTGTGACAGTCGAGGGTGAGTATAACGTTTGATGCATTTGCATTTGTACAGACTTTTCTTCTCACTGTTTTTCTTAATATTAAGGAGGAGAATTTTGTTTGGTATCAAACGCGAACATTGGTCACTTTCTTAAAAATGTCCAAAATAATGATGCAGTGTTTTCTATGCACCATAATAGTGTGGCGCGCTCACCCGTCTATGGATAAGGAATTACACCCACACCAACAAGAGCTGACTATCCCACAAAAATATTTAATGACCTTACATGCGCATGAGCGGTTACACGCAAATAAGGGGGGGGGGACAACGTCACGAACGGAGGATTCAAGTCCTAGGCCTGTCCGTTTGTTGGAAATATACCAACGCTAAAGGAATAACAGTTCACGTGGCAAGCAACCTAGAGGTGACCAGGGAACCTCAATAAACCTCAATAAACCAGCAAGAATTTCCCCTCACTGCTGACTCGGCAACCTCTGAGACTCCTGAGACAGACTCTGTAGAAACCTCACAAGCCTCAACAGTTTCGGACACCTCACCAGGATCTTCACTACGCCCACACTGCTTGCACTGCCTGCGGGACAGAGCATCTGCGTTTGCATGTTTCCGTCCAGGCCTGTGCTGAATCGACACGTCATACTCAGAAACCACCTCTAGCCACCTCGCAAGCTGGCCCTCAGGGTTCTTGAAGTTGAGCAACCACCTCAACGCAGCATGATCCGTTCTCACGGTAATCTTTCGACCATACAGATATTGCTTGAAGTGTTTGAGATAAACCACTACAGCCAGCAGCTCTTGCCTCGTGACGCAATAGTTTCTCTCAGCCTTGCTCAGCTTACGGCTTGCATAGGCCACTACCTTCTCCTCCCCTTGTTGGACTTGGGACAGGACCGCCCCTATCCCATCTCCACTCGCATCTGTATCCAAGATGTAGTCACCAACAGACAAGGGATAAGCCAGAACAGGAGCCTCCTGCAGTCTTTGTTTCAATTCCTCAAAGGCCTGTTGACACGCCGCTGTCCAAAGAAACTCCCTAGACTTCCCTGTCAACTCATGCAGCGGAGATGCAACTTCCGCAAAACCCCGGATGAACTTCCGGTAGTAGGAAGCAAGTCCTATATAACTCCTTACTTCCTTGACACATTTCGGGACCGGCCAATCGGCCACAGCTGACACCTTCCCAGGATCAGTTGCCACACCTTCGGCCGACACAATGTGGCCTAGGTAACCTACTGACCGCTGAAACAGACTACACTTGCTGGGCTTCAGCTTAAGTCCAGCCTCCCGCAGTCTCTCGAACACAACCCTGAGACGCTGTACCTCTTCCTCCACAGTCTTCCCAAAGACAATCCCACTGGAGACCAGCCATGACCTTCTCCATAAGTCTTTCAAATGTCGCCGGAGCATTGCAAAGGCCGAAAGGCATGCATTTCCAGCTATACAAGCCGTTGCGAACAACAAAACTCGACTTCTGGCTGGCGTCCTTGTCAAGGGCAACCTGCCAATAGCCCGAGGCCAAATCGAGTGTGGAAAACCATTGAGCTCCCCCTAACGCATCCAACGTCTCATCTATCCTGGGAACAGGGTAGGCATCCTTGATGGTACATGCGTTCAGGCCCCTATAGTCGACACAAAACCGCTTCGTACCATCTTTCTTCTTGACCAAGGCAACGTTGGCAGCCCAAGGACTATCCGACGGCTCGATGACACCCCTCTCCTCCAGGTCACGGACTTGCCTCATGATCTCCTGTTGATTACAACTCGGGTGACGCCTAGGCCTCTCTTTAATTGGCCCCGCACCGCCTGTGTTAATGTGATGCTCCACAACCTCGGTCCGACCAATATCGTGTTCACCCCGAGAAAACACATCATTATACTCTGACAGACACTTCATCACCTGATAATGATCCTCATCCCTCAGAAACCTCACGCTTCTATTGTACAGGTCCCGTAGATGTTCAGGGAGGTTACCCTCAACCTCGCCTCTTCTACAGGGAATATCATGACCACCGTCAACCTCAGCCTGACAGACCATCCCTACGGTGGTACCCCGCCGCACGACGCGCTTCTCCCTACAAGGGTTAAGCACCCGTAGCGGCAACACGTCCAAGTCACCCTCAACCAGTGACCTAGCAAGGACTAAACCTCGCTGTGCTAACTCACCACCACCCTCCACAGGCTCAACAAGAACAGGACCCTCAACAACCTCACACAACCTTGAAATGGTGCCGGGCACCACAGCCTCATGGCCAGAGGGAATCTCCGTAGTCTCAGTGACGACTACCCTCCCCACAAACGACTCACCAGCACTATTAGTGCATTTAATGTGCTCACCATTTAAACTAAGTTGAAGAGATTGCAGATCCAAACTCGCACCCATGGGCAATAGGAAATTCATCCCCAGAATTCCTGAATACGGGACGTCGGCAAAGATCACCTTCGCAGTGGCTACCGTCTTCCCTATCTGTACCTCCACCCAGGCAGCCCCAACCACTGCCAACGGACTACCATCAACCTGCTCCACCTTCAGTCCTGTCTCCAAAATTGGTCTCTGTTCCCTTGGAATTTGGTGATACACTATGCTGCTTACCACAGTGTCGGTCGAACCGGTATCGATGAGAAACCTACACTTGGTGCCCCGTATCGTCCCATCCACGAACAAACCATATTTTGCCTTTCCCCCACCCATGGGGCCTGCGACCACTACTTGGTCGCTTGCCCCACCTGAGGGTCTCTTCTGACTACAACCTCCTGTGGGCTCTGTGAACTTTCCAGCCTGCCCGCGAGCCCGCCGGTCGGCTGGACGGCGTTTCCCTGCTTGTAACCTTGCTTCGGCCGCGGCCCCTTACATGCTTGCCGGAAATGACCTGGTTCACCGCAGTTAAAACACCTCAGAACACCTCGCTCCTTCTTAGGAGTTTTAGGTGATCTCGACGGACACACTACCATCTCAGTTTCCCCACTTTGCTTCTGCTTCGACAACTCAGAAAACAATGACTCGACCATGGAACACACCCTCTTTTCGATGGCATGCCCCATCTCCTCAAGCCTATCCTCCGGACTACTGTCGAGTGCTCTCGCAAACTTGGTCGGCTTGTTATCTTGCCTCCGCTGCTGCTCAACTCTTTCAAAATTCTCAGTTTCCAGTGCCGCCCTAACAGCTTCATCAAGACCCCTGGGACGGGCTCGGTGAATGCCCTCCCGCACTGACTGACTCTCTACAGCATCCATGAAATGATTCTTGGCAAGCCTATCCCTGGCTTCTTCCTGTATCTCAGGATAAGCCTTCACCGTCAACTCTCTAATAGCCTGACCCAACTCCCGAAGAGTCTCCTTTGGTTTCTGCCGACGATGCCGTAAATCCACCAAAAAGTTCTCAGCTTGTTGACTATGCCCAAACCTCTGCTCTAACAATTTCACAAGCTCACCATAGGTGTGCACGCGACCAGACGGTGCACCCTCACCAATCAACCTCAGTGCACTACCCTGTAAACTTGCGGACAAATACTTGACAGCCTGCAAATCGGTCCAACCATTCACTTCCCGACAGGATTCAAAATGCCTGAAATACTCATTCCAAACAACCTTCCCGTCATACCTGTCTGGCACAATGTAAGGGCGACGTGACGTCCCACTCACCGACCCCGGACAATTAACCTCACCAACTACCCGCGGCTCCCTCGTGAGTTTCCAAGGAACTGCTTCAGTGTCACTGCAACTCTCTGTAAGGTTGCTCGTACACCTCGTTGGCGGTCGTGTCGCAAAACTCATTAAGTCCGCATGCAGCTTCCGAGTATCACTCGCAACAAATCCTACAAACGGATTTGTGACTGGACTCAGTCCAAAATCACCACCAGACCTGACCCCAGGCGAAGACTTTCCCTGTGGTGTACTGGTACTAAGGTTCGCCCCACCAGGTTTAGCCAAACCTCCTTTGGGTTCACCCTCAAATGAAGCATACCCCGAGGTTTCCCTCGGCAATCTGAAATTGATCTCCGAATCAACCTCAGACCGAACACGACCCTCTTCAGCAGGCGCGCTCGAAGTTTTTCCCCTCCGGAAGTTCCGCCGTAGCTCAGCTTTCAACTGTTGAACCTCCCATTGCAGCAATTGATTCTCTGCCTCCAGGGACTTGTCAGCGTTAACTCCCGGGGAATCAACCTCACCCGAAGTGACAACACTACCCTTGAAACTGTCGCTCATACTGACGTCTCAAGTTTTTCCGTGTAGGTGTTAAACCTCACACCCGTCAACCACTGTTAACCTCGTCTCTGTTGGTTTGCTAGCCGAACCACCACATGCAACCGACAACAGTTGCAGTGAAAACAAGAACAACAAAAATGAGTGCAATCAATAAAAACAAAATATTGACGACAACACCTCACAAGAGGGTTATTAGTAAACCTCAGCAACCTTACACAGGATGCTGTCAACCTCGTGAAAAGTAAACCTAAAGTATCCCACTTCTGACACCATTTGTGGCGCGCTCGCCCGTCTATGGATAAGGAATTACACCCACACCAACAAGAGCTGACTATCCTACAAAAATATTTAATGACCTTACATGCGCATGAGCGGTTACACGCAAATAAGGGGGGACAACGTCACGAACGGAGGATTCAAGTCCTAGGCCTGTCCGTTTGTTGGAAATATACCAACGCTAAAGGAATAACAGTTCACGTGGCAAGCAACCTAGAGGTGACCAGGGAACCTCAATAAACCTCACTACACACGTGTCTTAGAGAACAACAAGAAACAACTCTTTATTCGGTCCAAATACACAAGCTTAAAGTTCAATGAGTTGCCAATAAACCTCGCAGAACAACGTTCCCCGCTGCTCTAGGTTTATCCCTAAAAAGTAAGCCTTACACAACAATAACCTCTTATTGTACAATGCTTACAACAACCAGCCTAACCAGGCTCTATGTAATTAACCTCGTTGATTAGCTAGAACGATTATCCCACAGTGGCAAGAACCTCACTGTGCACACCCAGTGCGATCAACAGCAACAAGTTATGAACTGCACACACACTGATCAAGACTTTACCAGAGTAACCCTCACATGCAACCTAGCATACAGAAATCACTGGGCTCAGGTTACGGAGCACAGTTTATAACCCCGAGGTGACTCCTGGCGACAAAGGACAGGCAACAGGCAACCCAATTCCCGACCAGGGAATACTGCTGCACATACCCCACGAACCTTAGGTCCCCAGTCACCAGCTCAACCCACAGCCACCCAGGCTAATTTCCCCTAAAAACAAAGGTCTAGCTTGCTAATTATGACTCTAAAGTCTCACCATACGCCTTCAACAGCACGCCGCGATGTCCACACTTCCGATAGCAGCAGCGAACATGCACGAGGTAAACTCAGTAATCGGCAATAATTGCGTTCCGATGTTCACTCAACAGCGTCTGCAGATGAACTGCCTACAAATCTCTGACTGCGCGCTATACCCTACGCACGACGTCGGGGAACCAGGCGAGCCATGGTAAACTCGCACCAGTCCACCGGCTGTTTCGCCACAATAGTAAGGACTTGATGTCTCAATAAACAAAACTGAACAGTTTTTCCTTACCAAAATATATAATAATAATAATAATAATAATAATAATTATAATAATTTCCCTGGATTGGACATTTGGGAGATATCTCATAGACTTGTGCACAAAATTTTTCAAACTTAAATGTGCCCTTACCCAATATTCTCTTGTCATTTTTGCACGAATTTCGGTATGTTTACTAATTAGACCACGAGCAACACATATAATCTAATTGCGACACCAAAATTTTGCCTCTAAAGGGGGGCTGTGATTTAGGGAGATCTTAAAGGTGCACTTGGGGCAATAACAAAATCAAATTTTGTTCCAATATTTATCGGGCTCACTATGGGCCATACAATAATTGTTTTTAGGAACACATTTTGTGCAACTTTCTACTCCTTTTAAATGTATGAAAACTACTTGACATCCCTTTATGGTTAATTAAAAAAAAGTGCACTTCTTTCATCATTTAAACATTCTCCACGCTTTTTTTGACAACTGATGGCGCTGTTGCTGTGATGGAATTTTTTCGAAGAAACTGTTCCTTTTGGGGGTGGGGGATGTGAACCCGAAAGTTTCTCATTCAAAACATTTATTGGAAAGGTTTGTTCTTCGCTTACTGCCGTGAACTGACACAGCAATGAATCACCAAGAAAGACAATATATGTCAGCAAAATATCCAAAATTCTATCAAAGCACAACTGCTTTTTATTTCAAATTTCATTGAAACCTCTATACTCTTTGCCATTACTCCAAACGTGTTTCTTGACTTTTTCAGAGTCTCTCATATCTATAAAACCTTAACAAAACAAATTATATTGTCAAACAAAGTCTCTCTGAATACCATTTCATTCTAGTTCAGCCTTTTGTATTCTGGTTAATCCATAGTTGTAGCCATTGTCTGCCCAGTGGACGTTAACGTCTTGGCAGATCCCGGCTCGCCTGCAGCCACTGTCCACTGGCTAGAACCAGCTCTGACTGGTTTTGCAGGACCTACGAATTTCACCTCCAGTTCTGATCCTGGTGATGAATTTTATATTGGATCTCACATTGTTACCTACAAGCAATGGTTTGAAAGTTTTACCTTGGAGTGTTCATTCGCCTTGACAGTCGGGGGTGAGTGACATATTTGATGCATTTGCATTTGTAGAGACTTTTTTTCTCACTGTTTTTGTTAATATTAAAAGAGAGAAATTGGAATAAATAATAAATGATAATTGTAATTATTATTAATGCTATAATATGCAATAATAGGGCGACACTCACATCGACTTGTGCACAGACCTAAAATGTTACCTGACCAAAGTTTACCTTATCCTGCCACCACGAATTTCGGTATAGGTATGTTTTGGACCACGAGGAATCGATCTAGATGGTTTGCGACGGAAAAGTTAATTGCCCTAAGGGTCGTATCACAATGGGGCGACACAAATCTGTCACCCCAATAAGGCCTGTCGCCCTAAATGCAGACGCGATAAGCAAGATCTGTTGCCCGTTCATGTGATTTTGTAGTTCTATGTTATCTTGTTCATTGATAGTAACCATGTATTTATAACTGTTAATTGTTTTAAAGTCAGTCGTTATTATCAAACCAGTATGTTCGATAATAAACCACTTGACAGTTGTAAATTTTGATTATAAGACAATGGGATATTCGTAGAAATACTTGTGATGGGAATTTTGCATGTTCGTGACAAAATGCAGGTCAATGCGCATCGGAAATAGTGGACGAAATCACGTGGCCTGTGACGTCAGCGGGGTCATTGGCCGAGTCGGTAGAGAGATGCCCATTGATGACAATGAATGGTAGGAATCATGTTTACTTACATGTATTGTTCGATTTACCCATACTCACCTGTTGAACAAAAAATATATATATCTCTCCTATGTGTTGTGGTGCACACCTTACAGCAGTATCACTATACACCCTCAGAGGCCCCCTTTAAAAGACGAAAGCGTTGTTAGATATTATCAATTTGTACAGGGTGAGTCAGAAAAACTGCAATGATACAAAGAAGCCATCTCTTTTGAAACAAAGTTGAAGTTTTGAACTCTTTAAACCTAGTAGGAATGACATATTCGTTAGTAACCTTGTGTGAAATAATGAAATTAATTTCAATTAACCGTTTGTCTTTTATGAATCTTTTTCACTGCTACGCCTTTGTCCACAAGGCAACAACATTTGGCGTAAGAGCGGAAACGGTACAATGCAGACATCAGACTACGCAGATTTAAAACTGACTGAACTGTAGCTCACGCTTTATGTTGCTGTTTCACTTCTTTATGCTTATGTAAAGTGTATCTGGGCTATACTGTTACTATAGTGTCCTACATTGTTCACACAACTGCATCTCTTCTCTCTACTTGGCAACCCTGCAAGGCAATGCATTTCTCAGATCCACAACTCATAAAAAAAAATGGCTCGGGACAAAAAATTGTGTGCTCTTTTGCAATTTTTAGACGCCTTCTGGGAAAAAAACCCCGTAAATTGGCTATATACCGCGGTAAAAAGGTTCACAAAACACAAAACGCTAAATGCAATTAAATTCATTTTTTTTTCACACAAGGTTGCCAACGAATATGTTATTCTTACAACGATTAAAAAGTTCAAAACATCACCTTGGTTTTGAAAAAAAGATGGATCCTTTGCGTCATTGCAGTTCTTTTCACTCGCCTTGTAGACAATAGCGTGCACAATGCTTTTGCCTTTGAAAAAAGGGCATCCAGTATTTCCATGATTACTTAACGAGGAACTGATTTTCCCATTCTTTTAAATGAAGCTTGAAGGTCAGACAAGATATATTTAGTACCGGGCTGAGGTTGAAGGTCATATCAGTTAGAAAAAAATTCACGCTCTCTACAAATAAAGCTGAATTTTAATCGAAAACATCACAAGATACGACACGGCATCAAGATGGAAAAAAAAAGAATAGTTTGTCACAGTTCATTTAAATACCATGTCATGAGACTGCATTTCTTGTTATAACTTTGAATGTGTTGATTGCAACTCATACACGTGCACTCTCTACAGCTGGTGAACCTCTTGCTGTCAGGATCTGTTCAATAGAAGAACCTCCTTTGTATTTCCAATGGGAGGAACCCGAACCTCGCAGCTGCGGTGAAACAATGAATGACGTCACCCTTGAACGTGTCGCAAAGGTAATGAGGTGCTTCGCATTTAACCATACACCAAATCAGATCGGCAGTTGTTGGAAGAAATGGCTAAGTTGTTTGCGACTTTATCAGGAAAAAAATGTGCCATGTGGCAGTTATGAAATCTAGCTGCTCACAGTTAAGCGTGGGCGTGTTTCGAGATGTGGGTCACATCGTATTAAAGAGCTGTGCTTGTATTAAGGCAATGTGAGGTAAAAAGGAGGAGGACGTCCACGATCGGCGGTGTGAACACGTTTGTGTGTGTGCATTTGTTTATGGTGTAAATCGAGGACTCACACGTGCGACATCATCGACTAATTGAGGAAAGGAGCTAAATCGAGGACGACCTCGATCAGAAAACGTGTACAAAACCAATGCGAGCTGTTGCAAAAAAAGAAAGAGGATCAATAGAAAATCCTCGATTTACACCATAAACGAACGTGTGGGTGTTGGTGAAAGTAGGGTTCTACTCCCATTGCTCTGTTCTCAGCAATGCAATTGAGAACTAGAACTTTTGGCGCTTTGGAATATCTCACACATACGTACAAGAACAAATGTTGTAGATTCTGTACCTTCTTCTTGTCTAACAATTACAATGTTAACACCTATTTTGTCCGTGCGCCTCCATCACTTGCAGGTCAACGTGACTACAGGGAATGCAGTTGAAGTTGCCGAGTTTCTGGCAACTCAGACATCGGAACCTGGCTCAGATGATGTTGAGGCGGTTTCTGATATTTTGATGAACATTGTCGAGGCAGGATCGGGCGACACCGAGGTAAGAAGGTGACTGCTGTGATGGTTTTCAGTATATTTGTTTGGTACAATTTGGTATCAGCAGCAGCAATACATATCAAACGGTTTATGTATGGTAGGTTTGAAGCTTGTCGTGGTTTCACTGACTTAACACATTCATGAATACATTATGCAAAAACAATAACGGTAAGATATCAGTTGCACAAATCTCTGTTTTGGTTGAGTTTGTGAGGTTTTCAAAAAGAACCGAGGGGAACCTTACCAACTCACAAAAGATAGCCTATTTGTTACATGGGGCAACATCAAAATTACTCTCATTGCTCTCTCCGGAATGCAAACCTTCAAGTCGTATTATGCGGAGACGTCATTAAGTCACGACAAGTTAACTTAAGTCAGTCACAAGTCATCCAATGTAAACTGACAAGCCGCATTTGAATGAAATGTGACATTTCCTTGCCTCGCTTCATATCCTGTTACCTGTGACATGCCTGCTTATGGACTCCTGATTGACTTGACTATACATTTCGGATTGAATTACAGTTGTGTATTGTATTAAAAGTAAAAACACTTCCATGAAATTGTTGTGACCCTCTAAAAGGTGACAGAGTTGGTACTTGAGACCGTCAACAATGTCATCATGGCAAGTGCAGAGCCCAATTCTGTCAACTCCGGCAGCTCATCAGCTATCGTCCGATCCGTGGAGACTCAAGTCTCCTTGACCCTTAGACAAGAGGGTAATGTCAGCATCCGTCAGGAGACCATCCACGTGAAAGCGGTCAGTCTGGATCGAGCGCAGTATAGTAATGGCTTCAGCTTCGTGTCGGTGCGACAGCCTGGACAAGGGCCACCACAAGAGGGCTCACTGGATGGAACTCAAGTCGAGACTTATGGGGAGGAAATCCCCTCGGATATCGACGTGGTCGCATCTGTCCAACTACCTGGGAGTATTGTGGGTTCGTAAATGGGTCTTGTGACAAATTCATACGCAAGCTGTTTTAATGTTTGATTGTCAGACTTGAATAATAACTCAACATGCAAACAGCCTTCGGTCGAAGCCTCACATGCCGACTGCCGTGAATCCTCTTACGTAAAACCCGGATTGAGCCTTTATATTCGGGGTTTTGAACCAGAGTAAACTGGACCTCTTTTATCTTCAGATTGCATTTCTTTAGGGCAGTTTAGTGCCTGATGAATGCCTTAAACCAGCAGGGACTGATTAGTACTGATTGACGAACAACTTGCCGGCATGCCTGAATCGATCCTCAGTGGCCTAAACGCAACTAGAATTTTCACGAATTAAATGTCCAACGTGATATTCTTTTTTGTCCAGTAATGAAACCATAGTTTCGTTTTTTGATCATTGAAATCAATGCACAAACAACGGAAATCATGAATTTGTCGGACTGTGCCTGTACATGTAACATGTACAGGTTTCAAAAAGAAGATTTAGCAGGAAGTAAACAGTACCATTTGGACTGGCCTCCTGTGCTGGTACTTATTGCCTTACGGGATTAACAGGACTCAGTGAAAGATAAACATCGAAAGCCTGGAATGAAAAGGCCTAGGTTTTTAATAGGGAAAATCACCTCATGAGATATGTATCCATCAATTGAAGTATATTTCTCTCACCGCTACAATGCATTGTTTGCAGCCTACACTACATAACTACCAAATTACCACTTAAGTTGTTTGTCTTTAAAGGTAGTGGTTCCACCCCTTTGCAAGTGAGTTTCTTAATCTACGCCAATGACACGCTGTTCCAGTCAGCTTCCAACAGAAGACACACAGATGAAGATAACACGACACGTAAGGTTGCCGGCTCAGTCGTCTCGCTGACTGTGGAAAATGTGAACCTCGTCAACCTCACGGATCCAGTAGTGGTACAATTTAAGGTGAAACGATGGAAGTTACCTAAAACCGATTTCAGGCAAACTGCCGAATTCTGAAACACTTATAGAGGTATAATGACAATGTTGCTATTATGGCATTATGTGATAACAACTTACTATATGAGGCAAAATGATTTTTTTAATTTTCTTCAAATTTTGTTTAAATATCAGGCATAATAAACAAATTATGTAGATTTGTGAAGGTTACTGTCTAACTTCCTAGCCATTACGTTGATATTAAAAAAACTGAGTACTACAGAATACGAGTAATATGCACACTTATATGCTGAAGCATTTCATACTAAAGTTTTGTGGTAGTAGTAGTTAGTAACTTTTGGTGACGTTAGGGTTAAGAAGAAAATAGGCTCCGAAGATAAAATATATGTTAATATAGGTTTAAAGGTTACGACATGAGACCTGAGTTCATAAAAGAGAACTTTTCCAAATGATGTTAATGAATTAAAACACTTCTATAGAAGATTAACTGAAGCTTTCAGACAATTGAGAATCAATGTTTTTAATGCCAACAGAAACCCAGTACTACAACTATCAAAGAACTAAACAGCACCCAGTGTGTCTCCTGGGACTTTAAACTCGAGGACGGCGTCGGGGATTGGTCGGATGTTGGGTGCACGCGCGCAGACGTAGACATGACCGATGACGTGGTGTCTTGCTATTGCTACCACGCCACCAACTTTGCAATCCTTGTGGTACGTACTTGATCCAATTAAGGGTGCGTTCGTTTGGCTCACCCGGGTCGACACGGGTCAGCCCCATGCCGTTCGATTAGCTCTGACGTCATTGTCTCGTGGAGCAGAGTCACTGGTGTAAGTGCGTCACGCATACGTTGGTTCATTCCCGAGAAGCGGACAAATATGGCGGCCGGGCAGCGGCAATCTCAAGTAGACTTAAAAGTTGACTTTAATTGTAAGTCTAAAGGTTATCATTTAATGAGTTAATTGCGACTTCGGAGGTTTTAATTTCAGCCCATCTTTTTCGAGTTTTACACGCCCGTTTCTGAATGGGTCTTGAGATATACTACTTTGGAATGCTGAGACCCAATCCAAAACGGGCATTTTGTCAGTGGCTACGGCCACTGCAATGCGCGTCAAGTGAGGATCTTGATTACCCGCGGTTCGATAAGCCCGGCTGTCGTTGCTGACCCGTCTACCTTTACCCATGTCGACCTGGGTGAGTTAAACAAACGCATCCTAGGAATGTCACGCTGTTTCTAAATGTACAGTGTTTAAAAGTACAAAACTCGTAAGAGAAGTTCCATGGACTGGCATTTTTTTGCGGTTTTTCTCCTACTGTTGAAACCTCCAGATTAGATTCGACTCGGAATCAAGGTCAGAGTTAACCTGATCGACATTCAACATTCAAGGTAAAAGGATAATTCGTTGAGTAAAATGAATGACACTATTCATGGACAATCGGAGAAGTGTCATTTTTAACAATCGGAGAAGTGTCATTTTGCCCAATTTGTCCGGTAAAAACGACACTGTTCTTGGTTAAAATAACAACTCTGGTGTAAAAATTATACTTTTCCGGGTCAAACTGCCCGGGAAGGTGACTAGGAGAAGCGTCATTTTGACCAATTGGAGAAGTGTCAAAATACTGTTATATGATAGAAAAATAAGTTTCATGTTAATACATATCCTTAAATTCATTTTTGAATGATTACTGATTGCAGTCTGTGTGCTGTTTTTCTTGTAGGACATCAAGGGGCAAAAGACTGAGGTTACTCCTTATAAGAGAGCTCTTGATATCCTCAGCCAGGTCGGATGTGCCTTGTCCATCATTGCCCTGGTTATCACGCTGATAATATATCTCACTATCAGGTAAGACCAAGGTAAACTTTGACGAGGATTTGTTGCCGACCAAACTGACGTGCAAGGTTTTTTAGGTTGGCCCACTTGGCTGATTTTGTGGCAACAATGACAAACGCATATTAGCATATTCATTAGCGTGACCCGGCGTGACTTCGCGTGGGTCTCGGTATCGACCAATGGAAGCCGGCATAAAGGGTGATTTTTATTAATTATTAACACGTGAAGGAGGCTATTCTGCAATTTTTTACTGCGCCCCCACAATGGATAAGAATCTTATTAATATTCGTGAGGCTTGTGAAGATTGACAGATATTGCAAACACCAGTGTTGGCACTTTTTGAAATACACGTTACCAGGCCTGTGTACCAATTTTAATGAAAACTTCTCAACATATCAAAACAATTTTTAACTCATAGTTGGATCATTAAATGGAAAACAAATCCTGAAAGTTGCATGAAGATACGGTCTTTCAAATAGGAGGAATTAATTTTTAAAGATTTCGCCCGCGAACGTGAACATGTCCGTGGGCATGTTGTTTCATTTAAGTATAACGTAACCTTTAGAAATCGGCCTCTACAACCACATGGCTGTATATATGTTCTATGTGACACTTAGATTTAATTGTCTTGTCTTAGAAAACTACGTACCGGCAAATCTCGGCAGATCTTCATCCATTTCTGCTTCTCCTTGCTGATGTTGTACATTGTGTTCCTCGCCGGCGTTGACAGTGCAAGGGTAAGTCCAAAGCCCATCGGAAAAAAAGACTTAACAAAGGTATGAATAGTTAAAACTTTGATTTAATTATTGTAATTTCCGTCATTCCGGTATTGCACCTCATGGATATGCATAATTATTGTAGGCCCTTATTTGTAATTTTTCTGTTACTTTTTGAATTTTTCGGTTCAATGTTTAAGTTTTGCCAGTTAATCTGATGCATCAATGTGGAGCTAGAGGACAATTATTTTGTGTCGTTTGGTACTTTTGTGAATTCATTGTTACCATATTAAAATAACAAAGGACACTCTCTAAGATACCCAAAACGCATCAGGTCTGTTGAATATTTTCTGTCATGAGTTCAAATGGCAGGGGTTATTTCCATTGCTCACCATAATTTTTGGCGATTCAAGAGTTTGCCATGGAGAGTCAATTTTTCAAGTTTCCTGTCGACAAAACATGGCCCATTTGAATGAGTGTCCGTAAACAACTTGAGCTAATTTGTTTTAAACTGGGGCGTAGCGTTCTGCTGCCTTACCAAAAAACACGGTATTGATAAAAAGCAAAGAAAAGGGCACACGGAATTTCCAATCATACGCTTTCGAAACTGTACTACTGAATGAAAAAACGAACAATCTCAAATGTCTCGCACTTCGAATTTGTCGACCATCCTTCACAATGCACAGGGGAATGAATGAACTCTCTGTGGCAAACTCTTGGCGGTGTCTGCTTTGTAAATCACCTGAATTGGTCCAATTATTAAAACCACAATTTTGGTACATGTATTAACAAAAGGGTTCAGGCGGCGGTTGCGTGTTTGTGGCTGCTGTACTCCACTATTTGACTCTATCCACTATGTTGTGGATGGCCGTTGAAGCCAGGAACATGTACGTCAGTACGGTGAAGGTGTTCCCAGAAGACACGCCACGATACATGGTGAAAGCCTGTCTCTTTGCGTGGGGTAAGTTTCCTGGAACTATGCACATAATCACTGTTGTTATCTAGTTACTTTGGATACAGTCCTTTTGCACTTGTGATTTCAAATTTACCTTATTCGATATTTTACTCTTAAGTTCGAGTTGAGATTAAGGCAGATGTTTAGGTGAAAGTGTATCCTGAAAATACACCACGATGCATATTGAAAGCCTTTCATGTTGTACGTGTTATAACCCATGAGGACCGACACACAAAGGGAGAACAACAGATCATTTCAGTCCTCGGGAGTTGGGTCTTTTGTTAGAAACGGTCCTCTGTAGTAAGTTTGTGTGCTTAGTCTATGGGAGAGTGTTATATTACAGGGACAAAGGGAAACACAAAGCATTGTACATGCGAGTATAGTAAAACAAAAGTGTCTGCGTGGGTTGAGTTTCCAGAGAACATTTAGGAATGTTTTCCTCTTTGTTGTGTATTATTTTTGTGAGCTCTGGCAGGAGCTTATATACATGTCTCCTAGTGGTAAGTCGGGCAGATGGTCGGTCGGGCTGTCTGTCTGTCCGTCTGACTGTCTCCGAAAATTTACCAAAGGTATGGTGTCCCATATGTGATACGGCCTCGCATTTTTCGGCGTCGCATTTTTCAGCTCTGGCACGGATCATTTTTACCGATTTCCTGCAAGACTTCCACGCAAGGCTTCTTGCAACACGATCAGAGCTTGTTGTGCAGTCGCACTTGTTTCTCTTCGTTTGACTTAAAAATCGACCCTGAACTTCAGTAGTCGAATTTCGAATAGTGTGGATGCTTAATTAACATATAAATTTGTAACATTTAAATTTGCCGGAATCTCAACTTAAGCAAATTTGAAATAAATAAAAATGCTACCAATATAGTTTGAGGTTACGTAAACGTCCTGATTGCAACAATTAGTAACATACACTGTGTGCTATCTTTAGTTCATTTATCCAATTGAGTGTGACGCAGAAATGCCTGTTATATTTTTTACAGGATCTCCATTGATAGTTCTGACTGTAACCTTAGCAGCAGCGGTAAGACACTACGACAACGAGGACTAGTAAGTGTCATAAAGAGTGTATAAACCAGCACAATTTTGAGATATGTAAAATATTGGTATTAATGTCGTTCTGTAAAAAGATGAAAACTGGAGCGTAGTATGTCGATTGTTCGCTGATTATGGATTGGAAAATCAGATTTTCCTGATTATGTAATACAGGGTGAGTAACACAAAACGGAACCCAAACACCAAACATTATATTTCATATTTAAAAATATATATTCAGCACAAACAATACTAATGACTGGAAAGCCAATTTTATAAGCTACTTTAAGATGAACAAATTACTGAAATTGCTCAATCCGTTCAAAGAAAATCACCATTTAAAAACAATAAATATAAAACATGTTTACGTCAAAAATGCCATTTCAATAATCGTGGTCACAACTGTCTTCAAACATCACCAGCGATAATACCTCAGTTTAAAAGTTAAAACTATTCAGCAAAAAAGTGGATTTTATAAATCATATTGTTTGCCTAACCAGGGTTGTTAATTAAGATATGCTTAACTTCACTTGTTAATAGTTGTTTAAAAAGTATTCTGTGTCATTTTCTTTGTTTTTCCAAACAGTCATAATACAAAACTAAACTGTTTTTTTTTACGAAACAGGTTTTAGTTTCATTGCGTTTAAACGGTGATATTCGTTTAATGGATTGAGCAATTTCAGTAGTTTTTTCATCTAACAGTAGATTATGAATTTGGCTTTCCAGTAGATTATTATTTTGTTTGGTGTATAAGATATTTTGTTTTTAAAATATGAAATATATTTTTGAGGGTTTGGGTTCCTCTCTTTTTGACTCACCCTGTATGTTCATTCATTGGTAAAAGCAAGTGCTATCAACATAAAATGGCAATATTTTGACAATACACCCTATGTTATCCCTTTTTGCCAGTTGTTTCCTGAAACCAGATCTTGTGTTGTTCATCGGGCTCCTTGCTCCCATTGGTATTATCCTCATCCACAACATCATCACCTTCATCCTGATCATGCGCAGTCTCCTGAAGGTCAGAGAGGCATCCCGCGCCCAGCAGATCTCCAAACGCCTCCAGAATGCTGTTGGGATCTCCGCCCTCATGGGCTTGACCTGGACTTTCGGGTTTCTGGCCATTGCTCATGATGGTACAAGGTTCGCCTTCCAGCTCCTCTTCTGCATTTTTAACTCCTTGCAGGTAAATACACCATTTTACTTCATTTTGAGACTAGCTGCGAAGTGCATGTAATTTCGAGGTATTTTAGCATAGTAATGATTATAAAAACAATTGCTGAAATTAGCATGAGTCCCACATTAAGGCTACAAGTTTCAGCGGTCCAAAAAAAGTACACATACCAAACTTGGGAACTCCAAATGAACTCCAATTGGACCCCAAATGAACTCCAATTGGACCCCAAATCAACCCCAAATGGACCCAAAATGAACTCCAAATGGACCCAAAATGAACCCCAAATGAACCCCAAATGAACTCCAAATGGACCCCAAATTGACCCCAAATAAACTCCAAATGAAACCCAAGTGGACCCCAAATGAACTCCAAATGGACCCCAAATGAACTCCAAATGAACTCCAAATGGACCCCAAATGGACCCCAAATGAGCACCAAATGGACCTAAAATGGACCCCAAATGAACTCCAAATGAACCCCATATGGACCCCAAATGAACTCCAAATGGACCCGAAATGAACCCCAAATGGACCCCAAATGGACCCCAAATGACCTCCAAATGGACCCCAAATGGACCCCAAATAAACTCCAAATGGACCCCAAATGGACCCCAAATGAACACCAAATGGACCTAAAATGGACCCCAAATGAACTCCAAATGAACCCCATATGGACCCCAAATGAACTCCAAATGGACCCCAAATGAACCCCAAATGGACCCCAAATGGACCCCAAATGACCTCCAAATGGACCCCAAATGGACCCCAAATAAACTCCAAATGAACCCCAAGTGGACCCCAAATGAACACCAAATGGACTCCAAATGAACTCCAAATGAACTCCAAATGGACCCCAAATGGACCCCAAATGAACACCAAATGGACCTAAAATGGACCCCAAATGAACTCCAAATGAACCCCAAATTGACCCCAAATGAACTCAAAATGGACCCCAAATGAACTCCAAATGGACCCGAAAATGAACTCCAAATGAACCCCGAATGCACCCCAAATAAACTCCAAATGAACCCCAAATGGACCCCAAATGTACTCCAAATGGACCTCAAATGAACTCCAAAGGAACCCCAAATGAAGGCCAAATGAACTCCAAATGAACCCCATATGGACCCCAAATAAACTCCAAATGAACCCCAAATGGACCCCAAATGAACCCAAAATGGACCCCAAATGAACTCCAAATGGACCCAAAATGATCTCCAAATGGACCCAAATGAACGCCAAATGAACACCAAATGAACTCCAAATGGACTCCAAATGAACCCCATATGGACCCCAAATAAACTCCAAATGGACCCCAAAATGAACTCCAAATGGACCCCAAATGGATCCCAAATGAACACCAAATGGAACTAAAATGGACCCCAAATGAACTCCAAATGAACCTCAAATGGACCCCAAATGAACTCAAAATGGACCCCAAATGAACTCCAAATGGACCCGAAAATGAACTCCAAATGAACCCCGAGTGCACCCCAAATAAACTCCAAATGAACTCAAAATGAACCCCAAATAAACTCCAAATGAACCCCAAATAGACCCCAAATGAACCCCAAATGGACCCCAAATGAACTCCAAATGGACCCAAAATGAACTCCAAATGGACCCCAAATGAACGCCAAATGAACACCAAATGAACTCCAAATGGACCCGAAAATGAACTCCAAATGAACCCCGAATGCACCCCAAATAAACTCCAAATGAACCCCAAATGGACCCCAAATGAACTCCAAATGGACCCCAAATGAACTCCAAAGGAACCCCAAATGAAGGCCAAATGCACACCAAATGAACTCCAAATGAACTCCAAATGAACCCCATATGGACCCCAAATAAACTCCAAATGAACCCCAAATGGACCCCAAATGAACTCCAAATGGACCCCAAATGAACTCCAAATGAACTCCAAATGGACCCCAAATGGACCCCAAATGAACACCAAATGTACCTAAAATGGACCCCAAATGAACTCCAAATGAACCCCATATGGACCCCAAATGAACTCCAAATGGACCCCAAATGAACCCCAAATGAACCCCAAATGGACCCCAAATGAACTCCAAATGGACCCCAAATGAACTCCAAATGAACTCCAAATGGACCCCAAATGGACCCCAAATAAACTCCAAATGAACCCCAAATGGACCCCAAATGAACTCCAAATGGACCCCAAATGAACTCCAAAGGAACCCCAAATGAAGGCCAAATGCACACCAAATGAACTCCAAATGAACTCCAAATGAACCCCATATGGACCCCAAATAAACTCCAAATGAACCCCAAATGGACCCCAAATGAACTCCAAATGGACCCCAAATGAACTCCAAATGAACTCCAAATGGACCCCAAATGGACCCCAAATGAACACCAAATGTACCTAAAATGGACCCCAAATGGACCCCAAATAAACTCCAAATGAACCCTATATGGACCCCAAATGAACTCCAAATGGACCCCAAATGAACCCCAAATGGACCCCAAATGGACCCCAAATGACCTCCAAATGAACTCCAAATGGACCCCAAATGGACCCCAAATGAACACCAAATGTACCTAAAATGGACCCCAAATGAACTCCAAATGAACCCCATATGGACCCCAAATGAACTCCAAATGGACCCCAAATGAACCCGTAATGGACCCCAAATGGACCCCAAATGACCTCCAAATGGACCCCAAATGGACCCCAAATAAACTCCAAATGAACCCCAAGTGGACCCTAAATGAACACCAAATGGACTCCAAATGAACCCCAAATAAACTCCAAATGAACCCCAAATGAACTCCAAATGAACCCCAAATGGACCCCAAATGAACTCCAAATGGACCCAAAATGAACCCCAAATGGACCCCAAATGAACTCAAAATGGACCCCAAAATGAACTCCAAATGGACCCGAAAATGAACTCCAAATGAACCCCGAATGCATCCCAAATAAACTCCAAATGAACCCCAAATGGACCCCAAATCAACTCCAAATGGACCCCAAATGAACTCCAAAGGAACCCCAAATGAAGGCCAAATGCACACCAAATGAACTCCAAATGAACTCCAAATGAACCCCATATGGACCCCAAATAAACTCCAAATGAACCCCAAATGGACCCCAAATGAACCCCAAATGGACCCCAAATGAACTCCAAATGGACCCAAAATGATCTCCAAATGGACCCATAATGAACGCCAAATGAACACCAAATGAACTCCAAATGGACTCCAAATGAACCCCATATGGACCCCAAATGAACTCCAAATGGACCCCAAAATGAACTCCAAATGGACCTAAAATGGACCCCAAATGAACTCCAAATGGACCCGAAAATGAACTCCAAATGAACTCAAAATGGACCCCAAATGAACTCCAAATGGACCCGAAAATGAACTCCAAATGAACTCAAAATGAACCCCAAATAAACTCCAAATGAACCCCAAATGGACCCAAAATGAACCCCAAATGGACCCCAAATGGACTCTAAATGGACCCAAAATGAACACCAAATGGACCCCAAATGAACGCCAAATGAACACCATATGAACTCCAAATGGACTCCAAATGAATCCCATATGGACCCCAAATGAACTCCAAATGGACCCCAAAATGAACTCCAAATGGACCCCAAATGGACCCCAAATGAACACCAAATGGACCTAAAATGGACCCCAAATGAACTCCAAATGAACCTCAAATGGACCCCAAATGAACTCCAAATGGACCCCAAATGAACTCCAAAGGAACCCCAAATGAAGGCCAAATGCACACCAAATGAACTCCAAATGAACACCAAATGAACTCCAAATGGATTCCAAATGAACCCCATATGGACCCCAAATGAACTCCAAATGAACCCCAAATGGACCCAGAATGAACTCCAAATGGACCCAAAATGAACTCCAAATGGACCCCAAATGAACGCCAAATGAACACCAAATGAACTCCAAATGGATTCCAAATGAACCCCATATGGACCCCAAATGAACTCCAAATGAACCCCAAAATGAACTCCAAATGGACCCCAAATGGACCCCAAATGAACACCAAATGGACTCCAAATGAACTCCAAATGAACTCCAAATGGACCCCAAATGGACCCCAAATGAACACCAAATGGACCTAAAATGGACCCCCAATGAACTCCAAATGAACCCCAAATTGACCCCAAATGAACTCAAAATGGACCCCAAATGAACTCCAAATGGACCCGAAAATGAACTCCAAATGAACCACGAATGCACCCCAAATAAACTCCAAATGAACCCCAAATGGACCCCAAATGTACTCCAAATGGACCTCAAATGAACTCCAAAGGAACCCCAAATGAAGGCCAAATGCACACCAAATGAACTCCAAATGAACTCCAAATGAACCCCATATGTACCCCAAATAAACTCCAAATGAACCCCAAATGGACCCCAAATGAACCCAAAATGGACCCCAAATGAACTCCAAATGGACCCAAAATGATCTCCAAATGGACCCCAAATGAACGCCAAATGAACACCAAATGAACTCCAAATGGACTCCAAATGAACCCCATATGGACCCCAAATGAACTCCAAATGGACCCCAAAATGAACTCCAAATGGACCCCAAATGGACCCCAAATGAACACCAAATGGACCTAAAATGGACCCCAAATGAACTCCAAATGAACCTCAAATGGACCCCAAATGAACTCAAAATGGACCCCAAATGAACTCCAAATGGACCCGAAAATGAACTCCAAATGAACCCCGAATGCACCCCAAATAAACTCCAAATGAACTCAAAATGAACCCCAAATAAACTCCAAATGAACCCCAAATAGACCCCAAATGAACCCCAAATGGACCCCAAATGAACTCCAAATGGACCCAAAATGAACTCCAATGGACCCCAAATGAACGCCAAATGAACACCAAATGAACTCCAAATGGACCCGAAAATGAACTCCAAATGAACCCCGAATGCACCCCAAATAAACTCCAAATGAACCCCAAATGGACCCCAAATGAACTCCAAATGGACCCCAAATGAACTCCAAAGGAACCCCAAATGAAGGCCAAATGCACACCAAATGAACTCCAAATGAACTCCAAATGAACCCCATATGGACCCCAAATAAACTCCAAATGAACCCCAAATGGACCCCAAATGAACTCCAAATGGACCCCAAATGAACTCCAAATGGACCCCAAATGGACCCCAAATGAACACCAAATGTACCTAAAATGGACCCCAAATGAACTCCAAATGAACCCCATATGGACCCCAAATGAACTCCAAATGGACCCCAAATGAACCCCAAATGAACCCCAAATGGACCCCAAATGAACTCCAAATGGACCCCAAATGAACTCCAAATGAACCCCAAATGGACCCCAAATGAACTCCAAATGAACCCCAAATGGACCCCAAATGAACTCCAAATGGACCCCAAATGAACCCCAAATGGACCCCAAATGGACCCCAAATGAACTCCAAATGAACCCCAAATGGACCCCAAATGAACACCAAATGTACCTAAAATGGACCCCAAATGAACTCCAAATGAACCCCATATGGACCCCAAATGAACTCCAAATGGACCCCAAAATGAACTCCAAATGGACCCCAAATGGACCCCAAATAAACTCCAAATGAACCCCAAGTGGACCCCAAATGAACACCAAATGGACTCCAAATGAACCCCAAATCAACTCCAAATGAACCCCAAATGGACCCAAAATGAACCCCAAATGGACCCCAAATGAACTCCAAATGGACCCAAATTGAACCCCAAATGGACCCCAAATGAACTCAAAATGGACCCCAAATGAACTCCAAATGGACCCGAAAATGAACTCCAAATGAACCCCGAATGCATCCCAAATAAACTCCAAATGAACCCCAAATGGACCCCAAATGAACTCCAAATGGACCCCA
The DNA here is from genome assembly GCA_029964075.1 of Patiria pectinifera. Taxonomy (NCBI): domain Eukaryota; kingdom Metazoa; phylum Echinodermata; class Asteroidea; order Valvatida; family Asterinidae; genus Patiria; species Patiria pectinifera. Next base: position 1,570,759 of record CM057145.1, on the reverse strand, counting down.
AATGAACTCCAAAGGAACCCCAAATAAGGCCAAATGCACACCAAATGAACTCCAAATGAACCCCATATGGACCCCAAATAAACTCCAAATGAACCCCAAATGGACCCCAAATGAACCCCAAATGGACCCCAAATGAACTCCAAATGGACCCAAAATGATCTCCAAATGGACCCATAATGAACGCCAAATGAACACCAAATGAACTCCAAATGGACTCCAAATGAACCCCATATGGACCCCAAATGAACTCCAAATGGACCCCAAAATGAACTCCAACTGGACCTAAAATGAACCCCAAATGAACTCCAAATGGACCCGAAAATGAACTCCAAATGAACTCAAAATGGACCCCAAATGAACTCCAAATGGACCCGAAAATGAACTCCAAATGAACTCAAAATGAACCCCAAATAAACTCCAAATGAACCCCAAATGGACCCAAAATGAACCCCAAATGGACCCCAAAAGGACTCTAAATGGACCCAAAATGAACACCAAATGGACCCCAAATGAACGCCAAATGAACACCATATGAACTCCAAATGGACCCCAAATGAACCCCAAATAAACCCCAAATGAACCCCAAATGAACTCCAAATGGACCCCAAATGGACCCCAAATAAACTCCAAATGAACCCCAAATGGACCCCAAATGAACTCCAAATGAACCTCAAATGGACCCCAAATGAACTCCAAATGGACCCCAAATGAACTCCAAAGGAACCCCAAATGAACTCCAAATGGACCCCAAATGAACGCCAAATGAACACCAAATGAACTCTAAATGGACCCCAAATGAACCCCAAATGGACCCCAAATGAACTCCAAATGGACCCCAAATGGACCCCAAATAAACTCCAAATGAACCCCAAGTGGACCCCAAATGAACACCAAATGGACCCCAAATGAACTCCAAATGAACTCCAAATGGACCCCAAATGGACCCCAAATGAACACCAAATGGACCTAAAATGGACCCCAAATGAACTCCAAATGAACCCCAAATGGACCCCAAATGAACTCAAAATGGACCCCAAATGAACTCCAAATGGACCCGAAAATGAACTCCAAATGAACCCCGAATGCACCCCAAATAAACTCCAAATGAACCCAAATGGACCCCAAATGAACTCCAAATGGACCCCAAATGAACTCCAAAGGAACCCCAAATGAACGCCAAATGAACACCAAATGAACTCCAAATGAACTCCAAATGAACCCCATATGGACCCCAAATAAACTCCAAATGAACCCCAAATGGACCCCAAATGAACCCCAAATGGACCCCAAATGAACTCCAAATGGACCCAAAATGAACTCCAAATGGACCCCAAATGAACGCCAAATGAACACCAAATGAACTCCAAATGGACTCCAAATGAACCCCATATGGACCCCAAATGAACTCCAAATGGACCCCAAAATGAACTCCAAATGGACCCCAAATGAACCCCAAATGGACCCCAAATGAACCCCAAATGGACCCCAAATGAACTCCAAATGGACCCCAAATGAACTCCAAATGGACCCCAAATGAACGCCAAATGAACACCAAATGAACCCCATATGGACCCCAAATGAACTCCAAATGGACCCCAAAATGAACTCCAAATGGACCCCAAATGGACCCCAAATGAACACCAAATGGACCCAAAATGGACCCCAAATGAACTCCAAATGAACCTCAAATGGACCCCAAATGAACACAAAATGGACCCCAAATGAACTCAAAATGGACCCCAAATGAACTCAAAATGAACCCCGAATGCACCCCAAATAAACTCCAATTGAACTCAAAATGAACCCCAATTGGACCCCCAATGAACTCCAAATGGACCCAAAATGAACTCAAAATGAACCCCGAATAGACCCCAAATAAACTCCAAATGAACCCCAAATGGACCCCAAATGAACTCCAAATGGACCCAAAATCAACTCCAAATGAACCCCAAGTGGACCCCAAATGAACTCCAAATGGACCCCAAATGAACTCCAAATAAATTCCAAATGAACCCCAAGTGGACCCCAAATGAACTCCAAATGCACTTCAAATGAACTCCAAATGAACTCCAAATGGACCCCAAATGGACCCCAAATGGACCCCAAATGAACTCCAAATGGACCCTAAATGAACTCAAAATAGACCCCAAATGAACTCAAAATGAACCCCGAATGGACCCTAAATAAACTGCAAATGAACCCCAAATGGACCCCAAATGAACGCCAAATGAACACCAAATGAACTCCGAATGAACTCCGAATGAACCCCATATGGACCCCAAATGAACTCCAAATGAACTCCAAATGAACCCCGAGTTGACCCCAAATGAACTCCAAATGGACCCCAAATGAACTCCAAATGGACCCAAAATGAACGCCAAATGAACACCAAATAAACCCCAAATGGACCCCAAATGAACTCCAAATGGACCCCAGATGAACCCCAAATGGACCCTAAATGAACCCCAAATGGACCCCAAATGAACTCAAAATGGACCCCAAATGAACTCCAAATAGACCCGAAAATGAACTCCAAATGAACCCCGAATGCACCCCAAATAAACTCCAAATGAACCCCAAATGGACCCCAAAGAACTCCAAATGGACCCGAAAATGAACTCTAAATGGACCCAAAATGAACTCCAAATGAACACCAAATGAACTCAAAATAGACCCCAAATGAACTCAAAATGAACCCCGAATGGACCCTAAATAAACTCCAAATGAACCCCAAATGGACCCCAAATGAACTCCAAATGGACCCCAAATGAACCCCGAATGCAACACAAATAAACTCCAAATAAACTCAAAATGAACCCCAATTGGACCCCCAATGAACTAAAAATAGACCCCAAATAAACTCAAAATGAACCCCGAATGGACCCTAAATAAACTCCAAATGAACCCCAAATGGACCCCAAATGAACTCCAAATGGACCCCAAATGAACTCCAAATGGACCCTAAATGAACGCCAAATGAACACCAAATGAACTCCGAATGAACTCCAAATGAACCCCATATGGACCCCAAATGAACTCCAAATGAACTCCAAATGAACCCCGAGTTGACCCCAAATGAACTCCAAATGGACCCCAAATGAACTCCAAATGGACCCCAAATGAACGCCAAATGAACACCAAATAAACCCCAAATGGACCCCAAATGAACTCCAAATGGACCCCAAATGAACCCCAAATGGACCCCAAATGAACCCCAAATGGACCCCAAATGAACTCCAAATGGACCCCAAATGAACTCCAAATAGACCCGAAAATGAACTCCAAATGAACCCCGAATGCACCCCAAATAAACTCCAAATGAACCCCAAATCGACCCCAAAGAACTCCAAATGGACCCGAAAATGAACTCTAAATGGACCCCAAATGAACTCCAAATGAACACCAAATGAACTCAAAATGAACCCCAAATCGACCCCAAATAAAATCCAAATGGACCCGAATGAACTCCAAATGGACCCCAAATGAACTCAAAATGAACCCCGAATGGACCCCAAATGAACTCAAAATGAACCTCGAATGGACCCCCAATGGACTCAAATTGGACCCCAAATAAACTCAAAATGAACCCCGAATTGACCCCAAATAACTCAAAATGAACCCCAAATGGACCCCAAATGTACCCCAAATGGACCCCAAATGGACCCGAAAATGAACGCCAAATGAACCCCGAATGCACCCCAAATGAACTCCAAATGGACCCCAAATGAACCCCAAATGAACCCCAAATGAACTCCAAATGGACCCCAAATGGACCTCAAATGAACTCCAAATGGACCCCAAATGGACCCCAAATGAACCCCAAATGGACCCCAAATGGACCTCAAATGAACTCCAAATGGACCCCAAATGAACTCCAAATGAACTCCAAATGAACCCCAAATGGACCCCAAATGAACTCCAAATGGACCCCAAATGAACTCCAAATGAACCCCAAATGGACCCCAAATGAACTCCAAATGAACTCCAAATGAACCCCAAATGGACCCCAAATGAACTCCAAATGAACCCCGAATGGGCCCCAAATGGACCCCAAATGAACTCCAATTGGACCCCAAATGGACCCCAAATGAACTCCAAATGGACCCCAAATGAACTCTAAATGGACCCCAAATGAACCCCAAATGGACCCGAAATGAACCCCAAATGGAAACTGACTAGGTGCATTTTAACAACAAAGGAAATGACTAATTCAGGAACCGCCAACATAGGGCTAGATAGATCAGTTGGTAAGAGCACCGGATCGCGGTTATCTTGAGGTCACAGGTTCAAACCCCGCTCCAGTCAATTTCTTTGTGCAAATTTTCAATGTAAATAAAGAAGTTTTATCAAACCTGAAATCGGTCAGATTGTACATAAATGTCAGCAATGTCATAAAAAAAATGTGTTTGTGTTTGTTTACTCACCGATTGCCAATCAGTGGTTAAGTACACTTAATCCATTCAAATTAGTGTGAATAAATGTCTTCATCTCTAAAACCTCACGCAGACAAAATGATGGAGATAAATTTCATGAAAATGGAGTCGGACTTCTGACCCATGGCATCTTATTATATCTCCCCGATAGCGAGCATTTATTGAACAGACGTTCAGAACCAAAGCCACTTTTTACAACTTTTCCTTCAAATTGTCAGGGAGTGATTGTCTTCATCATGTTCTGTGTTCGCCGCGAGGAGGTTCGCGTTGCCTTGGCACCTTACGTAAGACGCATCCGTTGCTGCCACCCACCGACCCGAGCGAGCCACAAACAGACCTATGATCTGCCTGAGATATCCCAGAGTGCTACCTCACCATCAAGTGTCCACACCGCAGAGTTGGATATTTCCGTGTCGGGGTTGTAAGGCAGACACAGTCCACAATACAATAATGATTCAGTGGACAGTTATCATGAGTCCTTATCGGATTCGACCCGGAATCCGGTTCAGATATGACCTCACACTCTTTTGCATGACATGAGGTGATTTTGCCTCTATAAAAGCCATGGTCTTGTTTACACTATTATTTCGTTGTTTCACACAGCCTACTGTAAAATTATCCGGTATATCTCTCCAGGCAATTTGCGAAACCACAGGTGGCCAGTCGATCCTCCCTGGACACACACACTGTACACAGAGTCGTGAATTTCTATACGCCCGAGGACAATGCTTTGTGTTTCCCTTTGTCCCTGTAATATAACTCTCTTCCATAGACTAGGCACGCAAACGTACGATCGAGGACCATTTTCAATAAGAGCACAAACGTCCAAGGACTGAAAGGATCTTTTGTTCTCACTTGTGTGTATGTCCTCTTTTGTAAAGCCGTACATGTAAACACACAGGTGTGTAAACACCTTCATTCGTGAACCCCCTATTGTCCCGCTTTTGTTTATACTTTAAGTTTTTAGGAAGACCTCCCTTGTATTGTGGACCTTCGGGAATTGTAGACCATATTGTCCTCTGTTGTTCAACGTCCCTGTTGAATGCAAACCCACATACACCCAGTCCCACAATTCAGGATTTCCGTTGTTTGTGTACCAATTTCAACAATAAAAAAGATGCTTTTATCACTAGCTATGAACAAATCTTACAATGAATGTTATATATATTGAAATTTTCTGTGCGTGTAGGCCACTCAAGAAGTATTTAGGCAAAATATAATACGTCATTAAGTCAAGTGATGATAATTATTTCATGCTTGTGGTGGCAAGTAATAGACTCCCGCAAGGGGATTAAATCTTGAGACAAAAGAAAGCTGAAATCCTGGTACAGGCTAGGGCATAAAAAAAACCAACAACAACGAATTTGAAGTCCATTTATTCGGTTTGTCTTAAAAGTGAGATTCACGGCGTGTTGGTTAAAATAACGTCCTTTTCTAGGTCAAAGTTACACATTCCCACTACTAGGACAACATCATGTTTTGTGTCAGAATAACGCCTATCGCCATGCCGTGAATGCCTCTTTTAAGAAAAAAAAAACCGAGTACAGAACTTATATTCAGTTATTTGGCTGAGCCCGTACCAGGATTTAAACTCTCTCTTGTCTCAACATTTAATCCCATGGGGGTTTATTAATACCTGTTGAATTGCCACAACCAGCAGGAATTAAAGTATTATCACTTGACTGAATGACAATCTTTTTGAGTTTCCTAAACGCACACACTTTTTTTCAATAAATATATAACTGTTTAGTTCCATAATTGTTCACGTCCAGTAATGCAACCTTCTAGTATTTTTTAATCGTTGAAATTGGAGCACAAACAACGGAAATCCTTAATTTTACGTGCAGTGTGTATGCATGGTGAATATGTGTGTGTCCAAAGAAGACAGACTGGCCACCTGCTATTCGGCCAATTGCATGAAGAGAGAAAACCAGATAATGTTACAGTTGGCTGTGTGGAAGCTAAACAACGAAATTTTGGTAAAAAGGAAAATCATCTCATGGGGCTAAATGGCCTGGAAAGAGACTCAGGAAAATGTCATTTTGACCCGGCACTTGAAGTGCCAGGTCAAATCTGACCCAGATTCGGGTCGACTCTGACCGTGACCTATTAAGAGGATTTTGGCAGGTCCCATAGGCCAGCCTTGCATCCCCTTTTTTCTGTCTCACTGAGTATATCTGACTCTGTCACTTGTAACTTGGACTGGTTGTAAACTTGTTTAAACAACGGGGCAGTGCTTTCGTGTACGTTTACCCCATTACGTCAATAAATGGGCTAAATCTGGCCATTGTGTAGAACAGATGCATGTACAGACTTCGAGGGAATTGCCATTCTGATCAATTGAGTATACATTTGTGAACCCTGGGACCATTTTTACTAGGCTTGGCTTGTCTTGCTTTGGCAAATAGCGTGCATGCCTGAAATACAGCTTGTAGATGACCGTATAAAGCTTCCCTTAAACTACGCTTTTTATACACTAATTACAAACATGACAACACTGAAAGTTACTGTCTTATTGTATATCGCCTTACAAAAACAAATAGGACCTTTGGGGAAACTCTTAAGCGTCATCATACGTTATATCTTTGGGAGACGGAAATTGAGGAGAGACTTTATGTCTCAGCCCCTATTTAGAGGCAAATAGCTAGATCAATCGCTCGTGGTTCAATTAGTTTAATAATACCAACATTCGTGGGTGTAGGATAAGGAAAATGATTTGGGGTGAGGGGTCATTAATGCGGGAGGGGGATGTGCACAAGAGTGTGGTATTGTCTCCCTAGTGACCCATTATCGGTAATTATAACATAAGGTGTAAGTATGTATTTTCTTTTTATAAACTTTTTTGAAGATGTTAATTTACAGTTTTTTTTAAAGTATTGCACATTTATCTCTTTCAATCTCTTATATATATCATTGACTGGTTGCAGATATAGACCTGTTGTAGACTTGGGATAATTGCGCGGAATGAATATTCACCTGCTAAATTCTGACGGGAACTTCCATTATGATTATTCCATCTGATTATTGTAGGCTACTGTTGTATTAATTTGCAAACATGATTTTGTTGATCGGCACAAACAAATATCAAGCAGTTTTGTGTACACTCTAAAAATATATATCAAGTAAAGTTATCTGAGAAAGGTATTTGGTAAGTATTGTTTATTAGATATATTTTGGTATAAAGGTACAGATCAGACAAACGTTCACGTTATTTTTGTTTAAAGCTGTATAATCATAAGAGAGTGGAATTTATGTAATCAATTACCGCGTAAAGGATCGATTATCATGTAATCAGTAATATATGGATTATGTTTTACGAACTTGGTGACAAGATATTTAACCATTGTTGACTGTTGTGATGTTTTAAACACCCGAGGGGCGCATGGCACCCGAGGCGAAGCGCCCCGTTGGGTTAAACACGTCATATCCCACATCACAGCAGTCAACAATTGTTTTGATATACCTCTGTCTTGGATTCTTTTGATTTTGATGATAAAATCACGAAAACAAACAGCAGCAGTAAACACAGCAGTCATGACAATCGAACGTCAACTCACACGCATGTAGCGTGCTCGAAACAGCTGGTCGTCTGCTAGTTCGCTGCTCCCACTCATGTGTAAAATATGGTGATATATCGTCGGTACCAACAATACAAGCGTTTCACACAGTGCGTACCGTACGAACAAAGTCATAGCATACTACCTGTGGGATATCATGTTCGCGATGTCGGGAGTGTGCTATGAGTTTTGATAAACTTAACACGTGATCGTTCTAGGCAATTGGAAATAAAGTATTTAAGACAGAGGTATAACAATAGTATTTGTTTGACAAAAAGTTTAATACCATTACAATTTTATGTATTATCATAGCTAGAAATTACGATTTAAGGGTTTTTATGCTATGTTACACAGACTTCATTTGACACGCGTGTATATTTTGTCTCGTTTCTACTTATTACTTGTATGGTCCTAATGCGGTTAAATATGGTAATATGATTGACGCGATTTTATGTCAGGGAATAAATGTGTGATTAGCAGGCTAGTACGTTTGAAATCAACTAGGGGCCTGGACGCGGATAACTGGTTGATCCGAAAGGGAGTGTCATTATCTGCGATTAGGCCCCAGTCGGTTTAAAACGTTTTTGTTTAATACCGGCCAAACACATGCGTAATCCCATTCGTAAATACCTCTCCGTCAAGAAGTGAAAACAATTTAAACATTTAAGGATTTCCAAAAGTTGTTTTCAACAATTTTACTTCTGGTTTTGTGAAACGACCCCCCGCCCGCCACATCTATGGTGTGGGCCTCGCGCGCCCAGTGCTAATGATGTCGTTTGGGAATTCCGCAATATGGCGCAAAAACGCAAATATGTCGGTTTAAAGGTACAAATCCCAGACAAGTTCAACATATTTTATTTTGAAAGTATATAATCATAAGAGAGAGCAAAATGTATAATCAATTACCATTAAAGGTGGATTATGGTTAACGAACTCGGTGATAACATATTAGTATTTGTTTGATAATAAGTTTAATTCATTAAATTTCATTATGTTACAGTTGTTATGCTTCGTTACACAGACTTCAATTTAACCAGGTGTACATTGTGGTGTGGATTTTTTTTATCCCTACTTAATATTAGGTGTACTTGTTTGTTGCTATTGCGGTTAAATAATGTGATTGATACGAGTTTTACATAATAAACTTTGATGTGCTACAAATTTTTTAACACATCAAATAGTTTTTCATCCTCTTCAAAGATTATTTGATATTGCGATTAACTTGAAAGCTATTGTGATGTAACAATGATTCATAACACATCATGAACAGTATGTTAATAAGCTATTAAAGGGTTGTTGAGAAAAACTTCTTATCGATTTGTTGCGTAAACTTAGTGACTCAGGCTGAAAACACGGATAAACCATGCAGAAAAGGTCCAAAATCATGCCGTTTTGAAAACATATCACGTTGTATCTCGAGAGCCGTTCAGTGTATCAACTAGGTTTCCTGCAGGATGTTAAATTTCAGTTTATGACCTCAACAAAAAATGTACAGACACTTTTGTCTGGGCCATAAAAAAGAACCGTCAAATTTCTGTTAAAAAAAATATCAAAACTATTTATTTTTTTGTGAGACAGGAAGGATATCCCCTTTTGGGGTCGGCCGTGCAGTGTGTTCAACGCTGTAACTCACGAACTGTACGTTCTTTAAGAAAGGTTCTTGCAACATTAGATAGCTGATGAAATTCCCTTTTCACTGATGTCACAGTTTTCTCGATTTGCCGATTCTTTGACTGCCAATCTTGCATTCTAATCGTTTAGTCTGTTATTGAGGTCCCATTCAACCCTCGATAATTGCTGTGTATGCTGTGGTATGTGAGACTCGACCATTATTGCTAATGGGGGAGAAAATACATACATTGTTATTGCGCTCCTTGGGACCAGAGTGATCGGCTTACTTTCAGTGTACACGAGGATGTTAGAGTGAATAATGAGCGATATATATTTGTTGAAGTATGGTTGTTCAGTTCGAGCTGTTACAAATACTAAAATGGACCACAGTTTGAGCTATTATTGTACATATTTAAGCATACCGCACACAGAAGGAACCCTTCACACCCCCTGTGGTCAATCTTAGTGTGACCCGTGAAACAAGATGTTGATGTCAAGGTCAGAGCGCACAGCCCTGCGTTGAGAAATCGTGGGATTGTATCAGTCTTTTAGATTAAGTTTACAATTTCCCTTAAACAAATTGATATCTACAATTGCACGGTTTTATCATCTTTCTTTCATTGAGAGCTGTTTGTGTGTAACCTTTCACCTTCTCTTGGACCTAGCATTTAACCGCTCTGTTAACAAGTACCCCCTCACCAACAAAAAAAGTACAGTTGGGGGTGACCGAACAACGCCATCTTGCCAGACTGCAATATTTTGCCGCAAAGCGCAGCCACTGCGTGTACAATGTACAAATCCCCTGGTGTACGTGTGTCACACACACAAGGAACGGTGCGCGCTCGTCAATCAGCGAAATGTATGTGTCCCGCCCATGGGACGTCATTGCTAGGTAAAAGGGCGCCCTCTTTTTGGCGCACGGAGCCCATAGGGGAGGCAACAATCATCAGTGGGGTGGTGTTTGAGTAAGAGCGAGCGCAGTAGTTGGCTAAAGGGGCCAAGGGGGAGGGTGCGTAATTTGGCTGAAGCAGCGCCCTCATTCGTCAGCCACTACCGTCAACACAAACCCCATCTCTTGGAATGCGCATACGAAAAGTACTTGAAGCGTTCAAAAGTCGTGCATTGGAATAATAGAACGTTGCGTTATATTATCTAATCGGTTTAGGGTAGGTCGATAAGGATACGTCTTCAATGCAATTATTTGTCAGTGATTATAGAAATCATTTTAAAATGATAACAAAATGTTGTTTCAAATAAAGAGATATGTTCTCTTAGCTTTAAGCAGTGAATTAATTCAGGTATGTATGCAATTTCATTAACTTTTGTCTTTTAGGTATTCGCTTAATTGCAATCAACAATTTCACAGACCATCACCCTTCCTTCCATTTTATTTAATAGCCGAACATATCACCAAGGTTACATTGTTACAGATATACATTTAACAAATGAACAATTGAAACAATAATAAACTTTTAACTTACACGTGCACGTGTCTCATGTTAATTCCAGGACCAACCGCTTATATCAGTTGTATCACTTAAAGCGATATAAATGATTTAAGTATAGGTTTTCCAGGGCCAATTATCTGAAATGTTCATTCACTTCTGAAAATTGGTCATTCGTTTTCGTCTGAATTTGTATGCACGTCTTTAATCCCATTTCAATTCAACGAAAGTTCAATCGTTTTCATTGTCCGTGCATTCGGTTTGGAGAAACAGACGGCCAGTTACATTACCTGTGCACTCATTTACGCAAGCATACCTTTTCTAAATTGATTTCAGTTACAGCTAATTTGATTGACGGTTTATGAAAAAAAAAACCTAATTGTATCTGGTGCCGAATGCATTAAACTAAAAGAGAAAAAGAATGGTGAATGTTTGAAATCGCCCTCTAAAAGCGAAAAAGAAGTCTTTTGAAGGAATCTGAATGGACATAAACGAAAGGTGTTGCTCAATCACTTATTTGATTGAACTGAAATGGAATCGAATGTTCTGGTAGCGAAAATGAAACGCGAGTTCAGAGCGATTCTCAAATTCAGACGAAAACGAATGACCGATTTACAGAAGTGAATGAACATTTAAGGAAAAAGGCCGGTAAAAACTACATTAAACTTTCATAGATATCCAAGCGATAGCTGTCATCTGACAAATGAAAGTGTTAACAAGACAGTTTAAACGTTCTAACAGACAGATGTAATTATTTCAACGAGAACACTGCACATCACTGAGTAGCAATATAATCCTCTAGTCAAAATATCAACGCATTATACGTAAGTAAATGAAAATATCTTTACTGCAAAACTGCCACATGAAATTCACAAACCACATTACATAAAATTCACAAGTATTACGTATTTAACAAGTGCGAGTGCACAATCAGCTTTGGCCGTGTTGCAAGTCTTGCATGAAAGTCTTGCATGATGAAATCGATCAAAATAATTCTGCCAGAGCTGAACAATGTGACGCCGAAAAATGCGACGCCGATGGCACATATGGAACACCATACTTTTGGTCAATTGTCTTGACGGACAGACAGCCAAACAGACAGACAGACAGACAGACCAGCAAGTGACAAGTAGAGGCTCCTTCCAGAGCTTAAAAATCTTATCAAATCACATTACAACATTTAACCACAATAGCATCATAGTCAGTTGGCTTATTGTCCAAAATCATCTCCCAAATGCAATTTCTGGTACATTCTTTGAACATTTCAGGGATTATTAATGAAATACTATTAAACTCAAATCCACTTGCTGCCTTTTTTTTCGTACCCAAGATGAGTGTTTTTCCCGTGGATTGTTTTTGAGGCGAAAGGAAGAATGTTCAAATTAATAATAATAATAATGATATTCTTATATAGCGCCAAATCCTTCAAAATGACGTTCAAGGCGCTGAACAATCATTAACAAAAGAAAAATAACTAAAAAGATGAAAAGCTTTAAAAATTACATAAACAAGCACATTAGCATTAAAACCTAAAAACAAAACTAATCAAAAGATTACATGTTAAGAAAAAATGGCATATGAAGGACCTATAGATTAATGTAATGAATAATAAAAAGTCAATAAAAATTTAAGAAGGTGACAAGTACAATGTATAACGAGACCATTATGGGCAGACAGAAACAACCAAAATTGAGCAACTAAACGAAAACCTATCATCAGAACGAATATGGTTCTACTATACCCAAGAGCAAAACAAATCAAATATAAAGCTGAGCCATATATAAATTATGGGTACATAATGGGTACATTTACATGAATAAAGAACTAATTAAAAGCTGACAAACTTACATAAAACAGACCAACACAAGGATACATATAGGTAGGCCACATACACCAACCGAAAACCAACAAACACAAAAACAATCAAACATACCCAAGAAAAACATTTTGGTTGGCGAAATACACCCAAAAAGGGAGTCAGTTATCAAGATTATTTCCAGCATATCAACAACAAAAAAAGTTGAAACACAATGTTGGACAACATTTCTCATTAGGGGACGGGGACACTTTTCATAATTTGGGGGTTAAAAAAAGAATACGAAGATGCAGTAACATTAATCCAAACTCATGTCGATTTGTTTTCTGAATTTGGCATTGGCAATCTAAGTAGTGAATTATAAGGCAAAGTTTCAAATTGTATTTTTCCTTTATGCAAGAGGAAGAACATTGTTTTGTATAAAAAAGGGGGAACGATACAATTTGTACAATTGTGTCCTCCAACTCAATTTTGTTAAACTAAAATTAGAAAACAGAACTGGAACGTTTATACTTTGAAAAATATCCGGCACATAAATGGGAAAATTAAGAATGTATGGAAATAAAAACATATAAAATCAGAGATGGGACCAAAAACAAGAAAATGAGTACATTTGATGTAAAAAAAACCAGTCAAACTTTGTGTCAATTTCAATTGTCAAACGAACATCAAGCAATTTAAGATACGTTACAAATGTATGGCAATAATAAACTTTTCTTTTGCCGATTTAAGACAAACAACAACATGTAGCATTTTCTCTGTAATCACTCTTTTCCTACCACTTTTGGAAATTGTAGTTTTACGCCTAAAATCAATAACATACCAGCAAAAATATTTCGTAGAAACAACATCCAGCTTCATATGTATGTTTAGTCAATGTGTTAAAAAAAAACTTTCGGTGAGATTGTTTCGTTCTGTTTGTTTTTTTTCATATGCAAGATGAACCATTTTTTATTTTATAAAAACAAATGTGTCACGCCCCTAAATGGGAACAACAAGTTTATGATTTGACATGTAAATATTCTATCCGCCTCCGTTCACCGCACTGGATGGGGAAAAACACACCAATATTGCCGTTACAGTTAGATTTTCTTTCAACATCATTTGTCCCCCCCCCCACTTTTATAACTTTTAAATGTGGCCCACCACCAAAAGAGGAAATATTCTGGAATGTTTTTATTACCGTGATGCAGCACTTCGATGAGCTGTCCAAATGCCAAACAAGAAAAGTGATATTATCTGAATCGTTTTTTTTTCTTTTTGCGCAGGCCCATAAAACTGGCAGAAAAATCGCATCGAGTGGTTTTGAACTTGTTGAGGTATCCACAAGTGATCCTTAGAGTTTCAAATAGTGTACCTGAAAAATGCATATAGGACTCCACAAGCCCACTGACTACCATACTAGTAGACCTAATAAGTAGAAACGAAAACCCAAAACATACATCCGTATCATTGTGATCTGTGTATTACGAAGATAACAAATGTAACAAGTGTAATTTAATAAACTTTATTATCAAACAAATACTAATTTCCTATCACCAAGTTCGTTAACCATAATCCACCTATTACTGATTCTTTACATGGTTATTGATTACATCGTTTCCTATCTCTTGTGATTATATACTTTAAAAACAAAATAATGTGAACTTCAGTGTGATATGTACTTTCACACCAAAATGTATGCGTTCTGCGCTACATCGCACGGTATACGCGCTTGGCGCGCCAATTCCCAAATCAGGAGATTGTTAGCACTACGCGCGCGAGGCCCGTATTACAGATATGGCAGGGGTGTTTCACAATACCATTTCAATTGTTTTGTACAGCATTGTCAAGATTGGCTGGGGCCGCCTTACAACCTCATTGTACCAAAAAAAGACCAAAAAAGTAGACTCATGAATATTCAAAAATATAATTCGCTGGCTTGACAGACTTCGAGGCCAGATCGGGCAAAGAGCCTTGCAAATCTGAAAGCCATCGCGCGGAGTGGTCTTTGTTGAAAAGTATTCATGGTATTTGCCACCAGTATACAGGCCGTTATCACGCGTCTAACCAGCAGTCGGGCCGAGTAGTTAATCCTTGTGTGTAGAATCCGTGGAGTAGCTGTACTCCAACAGATGGGATTCAAATCAAATCAAGGGTGGACAGGAAAACCGCAAAATAAAAGATCATTCATAGACTAGACTGTATTCAATTAGGCTTTGGTAGGGATCTTTGGTTTGTTGTCACACTACACCGTTGATAATTGTTTGATCCCACCTAATCTGTTTTTACTGTACATGTGCCCCTATATAACCCTTGTATAATGATGCCCGTCTTTATTGCATATGATGAAGTAGTTGTTGCTACCAAAGCTTATGTACACTTTCACTTTATTTAGTCATTTAAAGTGCTACCTTACTTTACCATTTGATTCTTCCTGACTAATATGGCTGCCCGCCACTTTTAAAACCTGAAGTAAAATTGTTGAACAAAATATTTTTCTTTACTTGTTTTCACTTTGTGACCAAAAGGAATTTTTGTTGGAAAAGTACTAACCGGCCAACTATATATTTATTCCCTATAAATAAAATCGTATCAAAAGTATCACAATATTAAACCGCAATATCAGCTTACGAGTATAGTAACGTTATAACAAAGTAGAAACAAAAGACAAAACATACGTCCGTATAAATTGAAGTCTGAGTAATGAAGCATAACAACCTTTAAATCGTAATTTCCGGCCATGATTACTAATAATCTTATCACCAAGTTTGTAAAGCATAGTCCGTCGATTACTAAATGCATGCAGATCGATCCGTTACACAGTAATTGATTACATAAATTCCACTGCCTTATGATTATACACCTTTATAAAAAAAACAACGTCAACCTTTGTCTGATCTGTACGTTTATACCAAAATATATTAATACAAAATACTTACCAAATACTTTTTCTCAGATATCTTCACTTACTTTGAGTGTATAGATACATCCATACAAAGCTACTTGAAATTAAGAGTACCAATCAACAAAATTATGTTTGCCATTTATACAAAAAAAAATAATCGGATGGAATAATCATAACAAATTAATGAATGTATAACTAAAATGCAGGTGAATACATATTAAAGAATATGGTATCGATAAGAGATTGAGAGAGATAACCGTGCGATATCCAAAAAGACCGAAGATTCACTTATTCATTAAAAAGGTTATAGAAAGAAAAGCACTTTAATGTAACAACACGAAGGCGATATACTTTCAGTGTTGTCATGTCTTTAATTATAAAAAAAACCCCGTAGTTTTAGCGGAAAAACATGCGGTGATCTGCAATTGCATTTCAGGAACGCATGTTATTTGCCAAAAGAAAATAGAGCAACCCTAGTAAAACTGGCTCCATAGTGCACATATTTCTACTCAATGGATCAAATTGATATTCCCTCGAAGTCTTTACATGCATCTGGGATACACAATGAGTGAGTCAAAGAGAAAGAGAGCGAGAGAGTCAGTGAGGCCGATAAAACAATTAACACTAGGCTGGCCCTCCGGGACCTGTCAAACAAAACTTTTAAAAGGTCCAGGGACAGATTCGACCCGAATACGGATCAGAATTGACCTGACATTTTGCAGGATCAAAATGACACTTTCCAACGTCACTTTCCAGGCCATGTACTCCTGAACATTGTTATTTTGATAAAATAATATTGTTATTTTCTCCTAACAGTAGCAATGTGCTATTTGTACCAAGAACAAATAAATGTCATTTTGACCCACATGCCGTGAATCTCGCTTTTTGAGACACAATCCAAATATATATATAAGTTATATTCGGGGTTTTTACCCCCCGCCTGTACCAGGAATCAGCTCTCTTTTCTTTCAAGATTTAATCACCTTTGGGGAGTTAATTGCCGGTGAATGGCTACCACCAGCAGGACATAATGATTATCGCTTAAATGTTTTATTTTGCCTAAATACTTCTTGAGTGGCATCAACGCGCACATGTTGGTGAAAACAAAATGAATACAAATGCTCATGTCCAGTGATAAAGGCACCTTCTATTTTCTTAATTGTGGAAATTGGTTGAAAACAAAACCTGAAATCCTTAATTAGAGGATCGACTGGTGACCTGTGGTTTCGCTAATTGTCTGAAGGGATTAACCAGATAATGATACAGTGGGGTGTGTAAAGGTTAAACGTCAGAATCCTGGAATGAACAAGACAATGGCTTTCGATAGGCAAAATCACCTCGTGCAGAAGAGTGTCAGGTCAATCTGACCCGGATTCCGAGTCAAATCTGATCCAGGACTGTTATGAGTGTAGGCCTAGATTAATCACAGTAACTGTCCATTGAGTCAGTGTGGTATTGTGGACTTTGTCTGACTTACAACCCCGACACGGACATATCCAATTCTGCGGTGTGGATACTCGATGGTGACGTAGGAGTCTGAGATGTCTCATTCAGATCATAGGACTGTTTGTGACTCAAAGGGATCGATATATGGCAGCAACGGATGCGTCTTATGTATGGGGCCAAGGCGGCGCGAACCTCTTCACGTCGAACACAAAACATGATGAAGACAACAACTCCCTGTAAATGCGAAGGTAAAGATATATAATGCTATCAAAAATCGTTGCAAATATGGCGTTGGTTCTGAATGTCTGTTCAATACATGCTCGCTATCGGGGAGATTAGGTAAGATGCTATAGGCCAACAGTCCACGTCCATTTTTAACTTTGTTTTCCATCAGATTGTCAGTGTGAAAGTTTAGATATATAAAGACATTTATCAACACTAAAATAATAAACTTATTGATTGTAAGCACCAATCGAAGTTATTCCTATATCTTGCACAGCCTTACAATCTGAGTATTTTGTATACAAAATAAAAAAAACCTGACCAATTTAGGTTTAGGTTAAATTTCTTAATGAAACATAAGTTTGGAAAATACATGTACATCCCATTTGTGTTCCATGGTTCACTATTTAATCAGATACCAATCGTTTACTTTTGTTTTATTCGTATCAAACACATTCAAGTGGCCAAAACAAACAATTAGTACCTAATGGTTTCTGTAAACCTACATTTTGGTAAATATGAACATTATTTCAGCCATTTTGTTGTCATAAGCCTTATTATCCCATAATTTGAAAATGAATGTATGAAGACTGATGTGAATATTCTGCTATAGTCGTGAGTATTGGCAAACCTGAGCTAAAATACCTCACAATGAAATGCACTTCGCAGCTTGTATCGAATTGAAATAAAATGGTGTATTTACCTGCAAAGAGTTGAAAATGCAGAAGAGGAGCTGGAAGGCGAACCTTGCATCATCATGTGCAATGGCCAGGAACCCGAAAGTCCAGGTCAAGCCCATGAGGGCGGAGATCCCAACAGCATTCTGGAGGCGTTTGGAGATCTGCTGGGCGCGCGATGCCTCTCGGACCTTCAGGAGACTGCGCATGATCAGGATGAAGGTGATGATGTTGTGGATGAGGATGAGACCAATTGGAGCAAGGAGGCCGATGAACAACACAAGATCTGGTTTCAGGAAACAACTGGCAAGAAGGGATGAGATTTGGGTAAATTGTACCGACAAAGATGTTTCCAATTGTTTAAAGAACTCGCATTCAACACTGTATGAGCAATTGATACTGCAGCCCTTCCATAAGGTAAAATTTTTCATTCATAGAATGGAAACACAACTAACGGAAAAAGACGTTCTAAGACATGCAAAACATCGACTATGCATGTGAACCGTAATTGTTTTTCTATGAATACAAATTAACAAATATCAGAGTTAAATACATCGTTATGGTACATTACTCACAATCAACATTATTCAATCACAATCAACAACGTAAACAGCCAACAGTTGACATAAAACACTTTAATACACATAAAAACATGATAATGCTAATTTCAAGTCGTGATCAAGAGTGTGTTGGTATTATGCACTCTTTATGACACTTACTAGTCTTCGTTGTCGTAGTGTCTTACCGCTGCTGCTAAGGTTACAGTCAGAACTATCAATGGAGATCCTGAAAGGAATATGACAGACATTTCTGCATCACAGTTGACTAAATATTGACAATTAAACTAAATATAGCATACTTAAGGAACAACTGTATGTTACTGGCTGTTTCCGCAAATCCTGCCGAAACAGCCTTTTTTGTGTTAAGATTTGTTATAGCTGTTTCGGCATTAAACTTGTATTTGTCCACAAATATTACTTACATGTTATTTTTTTTGGAAACTCACCCACGCCATGAAACAGGCTTTCACAGCGTATCGTGGCGTACGTTCCGTATAATGTTATCTAAATATTTGCCTTAATCTCAACTCTAAATTTAGAGTACAATTTTGAATGAGGTAAATAGGAAATCACAAATGCATAAGGACTGTGTGCAAAATAACTTAATAACAACAGTCAATTATGTGCATAGTTTCAGGAAACTTACCCCACGCAATGAGACAGGCTTTTACCATATATCGAGGCGTGTCTTCTGGGAACACCTTCACCGTACTGACGTACATGTTCCTGGCTTCGACAGCCATCCACAACATAGTGGATAGAGTCAAGTAGTGGAGTAAAGCAGCCACAAACACACAACCACCACCCGAACCCTTTTGATAATATCAAAAGTCTGGTTTAATTCGAGTTATTGCAGTTAATAACATATCGATTCTTGCAAGAAACAATGAAAATAACTTTCACCCCAGGCCTGCCATTGAAACTCATGACAGAAAAGATTCAACAGACCTGATTCGCTTCGGGTATCTTAAAGAGAGTCCTCAGTTTAATTTGGTAACAACGAATTCACAATAGGTTTACTTTTGTCTACCAAACGACACATTGCCCTCTAACTCTGCCTTAATGCATAAGATATATCAATTGGCAAAACATAGATATTTAACCGAAAACTGAAACAGTAACAGAAAATAATAAATAAGGGCCTACAACAAATGTTCATAATGCCTGAGGTGCAACACAGGAATGACTATAATAATTTCAGTTTGAACTATTCCTGCCTTTTAAAAAGTTTTTTTTTCCCTGAGATACTTACCCTTGCACTGTCAACGCCGGCAAGGAACACAATGTACAACATCAACAAGGAGAAGCAGAAATGAATGAAGATCTGGCGAGATTTTCCGGCTCGTAGTTTTCTTAGACAAAACAGGTTGAATTTAAGTGTCAAACGGAACAGATTTATGTGCCTACCTCACTTGCACTTTGTGCCATGATATTGAATTGATAAGTTAATAAACATCCAATCTATCAAAAAATAAAGGTTTTCAAGTTGTATGGCCAATACATATTTAATTGACAGTTTGCAGGGCCTTGTTCATGAACAGATTGCGCTAGGCACTGTGCTAAGGGTTATGTCGTAAAGACCACGTGAAATTTGTTTACAAGCTTCGATGCTGTTGTCACGTAATGCCAACTTTCAGCAAACGGTTCTCTTCTGAACTACATGTATATTTATTCAACTTTGAATGGTTTAAAGTTTTGTCATGCACTGAAATAACGAAATCGCATTGAAAGTTCTCGATGCAGATGCTAAAGTTAATCATTTTTTAAACCTAGTTTGAGACAATTGTTATGGCTTCAATCATTATTTCGTGCATCATGAGCAGTATTTTTTGGAAGGCCCATCTCAACTATTTGTTTTTATGAACGAGCTCATGAATAGTCATTTTATGGCACGGCCCGGAAAACCTGGAGCATGCGCTTAGACCTAATGTGGCGCTGTGAGCAGTGGCGTGCTTTCGGATTAATGAAGCTTGCCTTCGGACTATCGAAAATTGTGTTCATATAGGACATTGGAATCTTTGGACTAATTAACCTTAGTCTAAATTCGGACGATTGAACATTCGGACTAATGAACCTTCGGATTAATGATTTTTCGGAGTATCGCACCAAATGTTTGGAGTAACAAACCTTATTACATTTTTGGACTTATTATTATTCGTGGTTTGTTTCATTAAACCTTCACTTCCAAAGGCCGAATTGCATTAATGAAGTACTCTATTGAACTCCTATAGGTAAAATAAATTAACTTTATTCTAAATTCGGACTATTGAACATTTGGAAAAATTACCCTTCGGTCTATCCAGCTTTTGGATTAGTAAACCTTCGGACTATCGAACCTCGGACTATCGAACAGGCCGGCTGGCCTGTTACTGTTAGCCAGCACACATAATAGATTAGTTGATTTGTCTTACCTGATAGCGAGATATATTGTCAGCGTGATAACCAGGGCAATGATGGACAAGGCACAGCCGACCTGGCTGAGGATATCAAGAGCTTTCTCATAAGGAGTGTGCTCAGTCTTTTGCCCCTTGACATCCTACAAGAAAAACAGCACACAGACTTCAATCAGAAATCATTCAAAATGGACTGGAGGACATATTTGTATATCATAGAAACAGTAGTTTGTGGTGTCTTTTTTAACAATGTTATTCTCACACTTCTCCAACTTGCGTTAAGACCGTGCAGGTCATCCTTTGTGTAGTCAAAAGTTCCTGGTCATATTCGACCCGAATGTAGGTCAGATTTGACCTAGGATTTGCCCGGGTCAAAATGACACTTCTCCATTTGGTCAAAATGACACTTCTCCAATTGGTCAAAATGACACTTCTCCAATTGGTCAAAATGACACTCTTCCGATTGGTCTAAATGACACATCTCCGATTGGTCAAAATGACACCTTTCCGGATGGTCTAAATGACACATCTCCGATTGGTCAAAATGACACTTTCCGATTGGTCTAAATGACACATCTCCGATTGGTCAAAATGACACATCTCCGATTGGTCAAAATGACACATCTCCGATTGGTCAAAATGACACTTCTCCGATTAGTCACTTCTCCTAGTTACCTTTCCAGGTAGTTTGACCAGCAAGGAAAAAAAGTGTCATCTTTACACCACAGTTGGTATTTTAACCAGGAACAGTGTCATTGTTACCCGACGAATTAACCTTTTACCCCAGAGGAATGTCGATCAAGTCAACTCTGACCTTGAGTCCGGGTCGAGTCTGAGCCGGGACTTTTGACAGTGCGAGAAAAGCGGGAAAATTACCAGAACATAACACTTCTCTTACGAGTTTGGTATTTCTGAAGAATATTCATTTAGAACAAGCCTTACATTCTCCAATAATAATTGGATCAAGTACGAACCACAAGGATTGCAAAGTTGGTGGCGTGGTTGCAATTACAAGACACCACTTCACTGGTCATGTTTGAGCGCGCGCACCCAACCGTCGACCAATCACCGACGCCGTCTTCAAGTTCAAAATCCCAGGAGACACACTTGATTGACATTAATTCTTCGCTACTTGCTTCACTGGGTTTCTGTTGGCGTTAGAAAGCATGGATTCTCATTTGTCTAAAAGCTTAAGATAATGTTTTCCAAAAGTGTCGTCGGTTTAATTCATTAAGTTAATTTTACTCTTATAAACTAAGGTCACAAAACGTATCCTTTAATAAACCTATACTTTATCCTTTGAGCCCTTTTGCTTCTTAAAGCTGTAGTAACCTTTACAAACCTATAATTTTTTTTTTTATTATGCATGACATTTGAACAATATTTCGAGATTTTTGTTTAAATCAATTTTAATCATAGTTAGTTGTCATAATATAATTCCAAACAAGCAACAAAGTTATTATACCTCTCCAACTTGTTTTACAAGTGTTTAAAAGTGTGTCAGTGTGCCTGAAATTGGTATTAGGTAACTTCCATCGTCTCACCTTAAATTGTACAACCACTGGATCCGTGAGGTTGACGAGTTTCACATTTTCCACAGTCAGCGAGACGACAGAGCCGGCAACCTTACGTGTCGTGTTATCTTCATCTGTGGGTATTCTGTTGGAAGCTGACTGGAACAGCGTGTCATCGGCGTAGATTAAGAAACTCACTTGCAAAGGGGTTGAACCATTACCTTCGATTGCAGACCATAAAATAAAGTGTCAACTTGGCAGAGTTAAAAAAATTACAATGTCAGCCGTTGGCCTGAAAACTGCTCTGCGATAGGGGCAGAGATATGCATCAAGGGAATCAAAGGGATACATATAATTAAGCTTCGACATTTCAGTTCAAAATAGAGAGTCATAATGCTCAAGTTAAACAATAATTTGAATTTGTTACAAGACAATAGATTCATGTACAGAAATCGTGATGTTTAGTATAGTACATGTAAATATTTTACCATCAGTTGGTGGTAAAGAATTCACAATGTTCCCAGGAAGTTGCACAGATGCAACCAGATCGATATCCGAGGGAATATCATCCTCGTACGTCTCGACCTGAGTACCAACCAGTGAACCCTCTCCTGGTGACGCTTGTCCAGGCTGTCGTACAGACGCAAAGGTGAATCCATTACTTTCAAGTGCTGGGTCCAGACTGACCGCTTCCACGTGGATGGTTTCCTGACGTATGCGGACCATTCCCTCTTGTTTCAGAGTCAAGGAGACTTGAGTCTCCACGGATTGGACGATAGCCGATGAGGAGCTCCCTGACTCTGAGGTGTCAGAAGCGGGCTCTGCCCTTGTCATGATGACATTGTTGACGGTCTCAAGTACCAACTCTGTCACCTTTTACAGGGTCACAACAACATAATGCAAATGTTTTTAATACAAGTCAATCCCAACTGTAATACAATCACAAATGCACTATGATCAATAAACAAGTCAATCAAGAGTCAATAACAAGTCAAATAGCAGATCAGGTCGCAAGTAACAAGATATGAATCGAGGTAAAGTAATGTCGCATTTCATTCAAATTGCTTGTCAGTTTATCGTGATTAATTGTGACTGACTTGGGGTGACTTATCGTGACTTCATTACGTCTCTGCATAATACGATTACAAGCACTGCATAGTGGAGACAACAATAAAAGTAAGTTTAAGGTTGCACCATATATGAAATCTCTACTGTGAGTTTGTGAGGTTCCGGGTTCTTTTTCTGAACCTCATAAACTGAACCAAAAAAGGTGTTACATGGTGCAACTGTGAACTCACTACTGTTGTCTCTGCATAATGTATTTAGGAATGTGTTAATTTAGTCAGTGAAACTACGCAAAGCTTTCAAACCTTCCGTTCATACAGCTATCATTCATATATATTGCTGTTGTTGATACAAAATCGTAACACGCAAATACTCTGAAAACCATGCGAGTGGACTGTCTCCATCTTACCTCAGTGTCGCCTGATCCTGCATCGACGATGTTCATCAAAATGTCAGAAACCACCTCAACATCGTCTGTAACATCTGACGCAGATTCCGATGTAAGATTGGCCAGAAACTCGGCCACTTCAACAACATTACCTGCACTCACGTCGACCTGCAAGTGATTGAGGTGTACGGAAAATATAAATGTTAACATATTGATTGCCAGACATAAAGAAGGGACAAACCTCCAGCACCTGAATGTGTACGATAAACAGCGCAATAGTTCAGACTCTGTCTTGCATCTCTTGGAATGGAGTACATGGAGTGGAGGAATCGAGACTTTTTGTCACATGCACACACAATGATACCTTTTTATAAGGTCGGCCGGTGTAATTTTATTTTCGAAAAAATCTTACAAGAAGACCTTCTTCCTAACTCATTTTTTTTTTACTTTCTGGTTTGCACCTTATCTTGCCTTGATAACAAGCACACCTCTTTAACAAGACATGGCATACATCTTCCCTAAACTACACTGCAAAAACTGTGTTTAGCAATTAAACACGTTTCTAAACACTTTCTTGCTATCAGTTTGTAAACATATTAAAATACTAAACATGTTTAGAGTAAGGATGGATTGTGTTTAGCTATTGAACATTGATGTTTAGGAATTGGACACATAATGTTTAACATCTAAACATGTTTACAAAGTGATAGCAAGATTGTGTTTAATTGCTAAACACAGTTTTTAGAGTGTATCCCTCGACACGCCCTAGCTTAACTGTGAGTAGCTAGGTTAAATAACTGCCAGACGGTAAACTTTTTGTTCTGTTCAAGGGGCAATAGCTTCGTCTTCCAACAACTGCCTATTCGCATTGGTATATGATCCAATATGAAGCACCCCATTACCTCTGCGACGTCTTCAAGGGTGACGTCATTCATTGTTTCACCGCAGCTGCGAGGTTCAGGTTCCTCCCATTGGAAATACTCGGGAGGTTCTACGACTAAACAGTTCCTGACTGCTAGAGGCTCACCAGCTGCAAAAAGTGAAAAGAGCTGCAATCAAGCTATCAAAAGTTATACCAAGTCAAACAGTCTGAAGTCAAATGATAAGCTATTCAAATAAATTGTGACAAACAGTATTGTTCATCGTCTGTTGCTGCGTCCTGACTTGTGATTATTTCAGGTTTGTGTAAAGACAATATATTTTTGCAAACCGACATGACCGTTCAACCTTAGTCCATAACTAATTATACAGTTTTTGAGCTTTAAGCTTCATTCTAAAATAAATACAGTGATCGTTAAAAAATAAATCTTTTTCTTCTCCATGTTAACATTCATCTTAATTCCTTTAATCTCAAACCTTTGATTCTAAAGGAAACCCATCTCATAGGCCTATGTTTATGGTAATCATGGAATGACCCGATGTCCAAAGGATGGAAAGGACGAACTCGAACACTCTAAAACTCACTCAATCCTCTAGGAGATTCAAGTACAGCAATTTAGGCCATACATGTCCACGAATCTCGGAGGCTTTCTCCAATGGACAAAGCATTGTGCACGCAATTTATGTTCAAAATATATATAGCTGTCGTGAAAGAGTTGCCCTGTATAAGAGCTAGCACGATGTTTTCGTCTTTTAAAGGGGCCACCGAGAGTGTACTATGATATCGTGTCTTTCTGGGTGACTTCTTAAATCGACTCAGCATATAATTGTTTGCAACAACACATTGGACATATATATATTTTCATCGAATGGGTGGCCAGGGGTTTATCGAACAATACATGTAAATAAAAAGAATTCCTACCATTCATTGTCATCAGTGGACATCTCTGTACAGACTCGGCCAATGACCCTGCTGACGTCACAGGCCACGTGAGTTCATCCACTGTTTCCGACGCGCACTGACCTGTATTTTGTTACGAGCATGCGAAATCCACACCACAAGTATTGATGAGAACATGTCATTTTCTTTTAATCAAAATGACATTTGTTAAGCTATTAATTATCGAATCTACTGTTTGGGTAATTATAACGACTGACTTTGAAACAATTAAAAGTAACAAAAACATGGCTACTGCCAAATGAACATGATTTGAACAAACCTGTTAAGTTTTGTTTCTGGTGGAAACGAAACATTAAATATTGGAAATGTTTAAGACAGTGAGCAATTTTCCTGTTTTAAACCAGACAAAATTCTCCACTTCATTATTAAAACAAACAGTGAACAAAAAGTCTTTACCAAATGTATCACCTAACTCACCTTCGACTGTCACAGCGAATGAGCACGTCAGGAAAAACCTGTCAAACAACTGCTTGTAGGTAACATTGTGAAGTCCAATAAAAAATTCATCACCAGGGTCAGAACTGGAGGTAAAATTCGCAGGTCCGTCAAAACCAGTCAGAGCTGGTTCTGGCCAGTTGACACTGGCTGCTGTTGAACTGGGATTGGCCAGGACGTGAACATTTGCTGGGCAGACAATGGCTACAACTATGGATTAACCAGAATACAATTGTATTACTGCCTTTTCAACCAAAAAAAGGGGGAGCTGCACTAGAATGAAGATTGTTTAGAGCGTGGTAAAATGGTTGTAGGAGAGACTTAGTTGGGGAATATATTTTGCTTTTATTGGAGTTCAATAAGACTCTGAAATTAAGAAACATATTTAGATTAAGGGCGAGAATGTGAACATTTGAAGGAATTTTGAAATTAAAAAAAGGAGCAGTTGTAATCAGTGGTCTTTAATAAGCCCGATGAATACAAATTCGCGAAATTAAAAGTTTTACAAACCTGTAACAGTAACAGAGAATTGACAAATGTTCTCATTTCCTGATTTATCTCTTCCTTTGTACATCACCGTGGCAACCCCTGCCGAGAAGGCCCCGTCACCAGCTTGTTTACATTCACGAGCTGTAGTTGCCCGGCAAGAAAATTCCACATCGACGTCAGCATTTGAGTTATCAGAGAATGTTGGCGGCGTCCAGCTGTAAGGCACTTCATTGGTTGATGACATGACAGGAATGATGACATCATCGGGGCAGTCGTAGATCTCAGGAGGATCGTTATCTGAGGAATTTAAAAATACACATAAAATATATACATCTGGTAACATAACATTTTTCGTGTTAAAACGAAATTCATAAGTACCTCAGACAGTTTACGCACTCCTATTGGTCGAGAGCCCGTCACGTGGCCGGTCTTAAACGGATGATAAAGACATGGCTAGTTGGTCTTAAACAATTTTCTAGTGTCACATGAAATTTGGACTCCTATGAAATCCGGTGCCTTTTAACGTTTCATTGGCTGAATATTCAAATTCCTCCCGTATGCATGCGCAATGTACTACCAGTGAAACAGTATTTCATGGTCCGAAATTCACACTTCACCAGCCCAGCTGCGTTTTGCGCGACATCGCGCAGGACGCGCGACGCGCACGTCATTGCCCCTATTAGGTAACGAGTTGTGGAGGGACATTCCATATTATAGTCAGAGGGGTGTTTCGTAAAACATAATGTAAAATTTTTGAACAAAATGGTTGGCCACGTCTAGTTTTTGACATTTCTTCTTCTTTTTTTTGACCGAAAAGGTATTTTTGAATGGGAATAAATGTGTGTTCGGTCGGTAATTATCGCCCATCCAGACTCAAACCGGTCTTAAACAGAGTGTTATTGTAATACCTCCCAAACACACATTTAGTCCCTTATTAACTTATTCATAGTTTGTCCCACCTAAGCATTCTTAAATTTACTCCAACATTTGTTAATTTGTATATCAAATTTTCATTGTCTAGAGAACGTAGGTGTCTTTCAAATCAATCTAAAATAACATGTAACACCAATCTCAATATTTCAATATGTTTGCAGGAAAGTTTGAAAAATCATTGTTGGTTTGGAAAATAGGCCAATCACCAGAGATTCAGACTCTCCCACAACGATCGAGCAGTGAGAACAATTCCTTTCTTGTATCATTCTCCATTAAATTTCAATCTCGCCATATATCATGAAAGTAACATACCCAATACAGTGATGTACATATAGCATGTTGCTCTGTTGTAAGCATCATCCATAGCAGTATAGTGGAATAAATGTGGAGACCTTGTCAGACTCAGCGTGACGTCATCGCCGACGTCATAACTGTAATAATGTGGCGAGCCCTCTAAATTGATAATTATTGTGAACGTCCCAGAGTCGTCATTGGCAGAAACAACATCAGGCAGAGTTACTGTAACGAGACTCTGGCCAGCTTTAGTCTCGACCGTCACATTTGCAGGACAGGTTACGACTGGCGGTTTGTTATCTTGAAGAAAAAATTAAAGGTTACAAAATATAAGATTGGGTTTTCAGTCCCTACCTCATTCCGTGGGTTTTCCCCAAGATATTCTTTTGGGTTTGTCCTTCCACCTTTAAAACTCTAATTTCTTCTCATTGTCTTCTCTCCACATGTTTCTTCAGGCTTTCGAGCTTTAGTGCCTAGGGTGCTATTTGGGGAATCCTTGGTTTTGTTACCAGAAGTAAGAAATAAGTAAATAAATACATGCTAGTAGTTTTAATTTGGGTAATTTGTTTTCTATAAATAGGGATGCACTCTTTGGTGTGTGTAGCAGTTATCACGTTTGTGTCATTACGACAGTTTCGCTTCTGCCGTTCTGACAGGTTTCGTGGTCCGGGTCGTTCATTCCTCCCTTGACAGGCGCCTTAACAGTTCCAGCTCTGTAAAATTGTGCATTGTTACATAGTATTATACCCTCAGTTGCCCTTACCAAATTTGCTATGAGTAGTAGTTTATATTGTCCGAGTACTCTTAGTATATGAATGGTAATGGCCACTCACCTGACGGAGGTAAGGTAAAGTTGGCTGCAGTGTTGCACGTCACCCCTACATCATAGTAATGGGGACAGCCACCGTTAAACCACCCATCGTTACTGCACTGCTCAATGCTCGATTCATTTCCAACACAAGCAACGTTTGTCAGGAAAGTCGGTCCTGTTCCTCGACCGAAAAAAGCGTAATGCCAAACCTGGGATGCAGAAGGGAAGCCGAGCTGACGACAGATGACGTGGGCCTCCTCAATGCCCCATCCGCTGTCGCAAATGGTTCCCCAGAAGCATTTGTAAAACACCTCCACTCTACCTTCGTTGGGAGTGTTCCCATTAACAAGACGTACTAAAACTGAGGTAAAACACAAACGACGAAAACCATTGTGATTTTCACCAAAGTATTGTATCGTTAAAGAGGAAGCCGCCACTAACATGGTGACCATACAACAACGTTGAAATAAGCACATTCAATACCTTTAGGCAGCGAAATAAATCACGGAATAAGAACCCGTTCTTTCATTGAACATGTTCGCCGCTATTCTACATACGTTGCATAAAAAGGGCAGAAAAGGCAGAACATGACAGAACATGCAGACAAACCAATGACATTCCCGGGTAATATTCTTCAGGTTCGTTTTAATCAAGCCTTGATTTCGCAGTACACAAAGCGCTTAAATTAAACGTGTTGAAGATGAACGTATGATTTTTTTTTGACTAGGTAAAAATGATGTGCGATTAAACTAGTATAACCAAAACGCCTCAGCAACACACTCTACCTACTTTGCGGAGAGGTGGGATCTGTGTAGACTTCACCACAAGTCACTCCAGCATCTTGGTCATGACCGCAGCTATGATTGAACAATTCAATGTGCTCACATTGCTCAATGCTGGATTCATTCCCATTGCATTGAACATTGTCCAGGAGAATTGGTCCTGATCCCTGACCGAAGGCAGCATTCTGCCAAGCCTGGGATGCAGAAGGGTAGCCGAGTTGTCGACAGATGACGTTGGCCTCATGAATGCCCCAACCATCGCCACAGATTGTACCCCACTGATCTTCATAGTAGACCTCGACTCTGCCTTCATATGGCGTACTACCATTGACAAGACGCACGACTGTTAAATAGAAATAAAAAAAATTGCACCGAAGAAGGTTAAATATTAAGCTAAATTCACATTCAACATCAAACAAGGAAATATTTGGTCCAATCCGCTCCGGCCTTCGGCCTTGTGGTATGTGGGACGCAGACCGTGTTTCACTCGCGCTCGCGGGATAACTTGAACGGTCGAAATGCCGTTGGGCCGGGCTAAATGGATGGGCCCAATTTCATGGCTCTGCTAACCACAGAATTCCACCGCTTACGATCACCATTTTGTGCTAACCGCGCTAGCATAAAAACTATGTAAAAACCCTGTAAGCACAGAATGTACGCATGCGCTGAAGCAACAATTCCTTTCTAACCCGTGAACTATGCTTACCGTAAGCACGGAATCTTCTGTCATAGCAAGCAGGGATTTTTCGCTAACAGTAAGCAGAGCCATGAAATTGGGCCCTGGGCTATTGATGGCTATAAACATATTGCGAAATGCAGGCAAAATATAGGTACCAGATAATTGAGAAGGAACATTACAAGTCACTCCTACATCGTTGCTGTGAGCTGTGCAGTAATGGTTGAACCATCCTCTGTGATCACATTGCTCAATGCTTGACTCATTGCCATTACAGGCAACACTGTCCAGGAAAATCGGCCCTGATCCTTGACCGAAGGCAGCATTCTGCCAGGCCCCGGATGCAGAAGGGTAGCCCAGCTGTCGACAGATGACGTTGGCATCTTCAATGCTCCATCCATTATCGCAGATTGTGCCCCACTGGCACTTGTAGTACAATTCCACTCTGCCTTCATGTGGGGTGTTTCCGTCAACAAGACGCACTGCAACTGCAAAATCCCAAAACTATAATGTAATTAAAGCTCTGATGTATTTGATGCTAGGATAAGCGTGCAGATTCCGCAATTAATATGCAGAACACCTGCGTCTTGACAATTCAGCGAGCACCTTCTATCTTGTCTTCGGTACCCTGATGACCTATGTTTAATATGATGTTGGCATCTGATTTCTACTGACCAATCAACAGCTTTTCAGCTCTTGGTTTTAACACGAGTGTATTGGGACCCAGGGCGCTAGCATAGACCATAATTATACGTCTTTAATTTGAGATTCTATAATTACACATTCGAACACGTTAGTAATGAGTGAATGTAAGTGTTTTATTTCGAAATTGGATGTTCGACATTCACATAAGTTTGTACAGCGAATGTGAGTGTTCAAAGGTGTATGAATGTCGAATATCCAATGCAAAACTAAAACATCCACATTCGCTGTACAAAGTCTAAGAGACTTCGAAAACATCCACTGTCGAATATCGATACCCATGCTCATACATTCGCTTTTCAAACGTGTGGGTAGGCTAAACGAAATATCCAACCAACGGTATTATCATCACTATAAGTATCAATTTACAGCCGATACACGTTAGAAAACATGCATCTTTAAACAATCGACAAACCACTTTTCAAATTAGAAAACAATAAACTTACCCGTAGGAGGGGCAGTGGGGTCGCAAGTTACGCCGTTATTGGCAGAAAAAAAGTAATACTCATCAACGTCTTGGCTGTGGTGACATTCATCAATGCTGGCTTCGTGGCCATCACAGGATACTCTGCTAAGAAGCAAAGGACCTGATCCTTGACCAAAGGGACCATCTGGCCATGCCTGGGATGCAGACGGGTAGCCGAGCTGTCGACAGACGACGTTAGCCTCCTGGATGCTCCATTCATTGCTATGCACATTGCCCCAAAGGCATTTGGCATACACTTCCACTCGTCCCTCGTATGGGGTATTTCCACCAACTAAACGAACTGAAACTATAATGCAAACATACCCATCTTACTTCATTTCCATACCATATTTGTCTTTGGTGGCTTGGTATTGTTTTATTTTTTAAGTGATTCTAGGCACAAAATGACATGTGAAAACTAACGTTTTGTAGAAAAGCATCAATGCATGGTATTTGTTTGCCTGAATGAAATCGATATTTTAATTGTGACTGTAATTTCCGTTTCACGTCGATGCATATTAGAATCGAGGAAGCACAGCCGGGCTCCGACCAGGAAAAGGTTCGGTGTATTCAAAACTTTGTCACCAAAGTCTTTACAGAAAGTGTTTTCAAAAGATGGAATTTGCGTCAGGGTGATGTAAATCAAAATTAGGTTTTGCAATTAATATTACTATAGGTTTTACGTCGGTGAAGGGCAAAACCTAATATTGAGAAAGTGTTATGTATTACTTTATGTCAGCAGCAGTACTTTCACCGGTGTTCTCTGCTGTTTGAATTAGCAGCGTGCTTTGCAGTGTCTACTTTTTAATAGCTTTAATCCAGAGGTTTATTTTCTGACTGTGAGGACAACTCACTGAGATACACTACGAGGTTTAATTCTAGCAGGGTAATGCTGGGTATGCTGATCTTGGTAGTTGCTGTTCTTTAGTTACCCACCCTTTTTATGGTGTATTGTGGATTTGTATGTGAATTGTGTTGACAGACTTTGAGTGAGTTGTGAATAACTTGCGATGTTAGTTTCACTTGCGATATGTCCTTGGCCCTGCGTTGTTTCAGCGCGCACAGGTTAGTGGATTCCGCAAAGGTACACTGCAAAGGTTCACCGAAGACGGTACCCCAACACATGAGCCAACAGGCCGCAAAGGACGCCTTTGGAAATCGTATTTCAGCCAGGGAAGTTCCGAGAAGAATTGCGTGCCCACTTGCATACGTGCGAGACAAAAACTTTGCTTCGCTGTTCCTACTTCACATTGAAAGCTACCCCTTATTTCCAGCAGTGCCCATGCGCTATTATCATTTTCGATATTCTTATTTCATAGAAGCTAGAGATGTTCTACAGAGGAAGTCTTACATACTGTGTTTACCTGTGAGTTCACCGTGTGACCAGTGACCAAGATTTGAGCGTCCGTGTGACCAGTGACCCAGATTGAAGGGCCAAAGCGAATAGAAAACCTCAATATGAGTAAGAGTACGGACTATGGTGACCGTGATGAGTTGCGTCGCTCCAGATTGGAGGTCCAGTGATTAAAGAGGAGAGGGTCTCTCCGCAGAAGTAGTAGTACTGAGAAACGGGGCACGACCAAGAGTGCAGGTGGTGGTAGCCCTAGAGATAAACCTCGTAAGGCTTAAACTGAGGTTGATTAGATCTTGCCAGTGGATACCTCATGAGGGTTGTGTGGGTACGTCAACTGAATTGGTGTACTACTAGATACATTCTGGTGCGTAGGTCTTGTAGACGGAGGTTAATGATGCTAATTAGGAACGAGGGTTACAGATCGAGTTGTAGAGTTTTGCAACTCTTCCAAATGGGGTGAAGTCTAATGATGCTGTCGGGGAGGTAATACATCCGCCCGACCACTCGTGAACGTCTTAGGCTCATCACCAAAAGTTAGGCTCATCACCAAAAGTTCGGAGTGCATTACCCTTTGGTAATGCGCTCCGAAATCTTGGAGATTCGGTCCTGCATGATCATTGGGCTTAACATTATTTGGTAGAACTGAGAACTCGGACTAAGGAAAACTTTACATGAGTTGGAGCAGGCACTCACTAAGAACGATGTCAGTTGGAATGCTCAAGCTGTCCTCAGAAGCAATGATCTAAGACAGAGAGAAGTAACTTGGTGTGTTGAAGTGTTTAAGCCGGGGTTTATTATTTTTGTCGGGAATGTACTAAACCTTGTAAGGGAGCAGGGAAACCTTCGAAATCATGAATATTTGGCACAGGTTGTTATAATGAGCTTACCAGTTGGGGACTTTCTGTCCAGTGATTCACCACAAGTCACTCCAGCATCTTGGTCATGACTGCAGTCATGACTGAACCATCCACTGTGCTGACATTGCTCAATGCTTGACTCACTGCCACTACATGCAACACTGTCAAGGAGAATCGGTCCCGGTCCTTGACCGAAGGCAGCATTCTGCCAAGCCTGGGATGCAGAAGGGTAGCCGAGCTGACGACAGATGACGTTGGCCTCTTCAATGCTCCAACCATCGCCACAGATTGTACCCCAATGGTCTTCGTAGTAGACTTCCACTCTACCTTCGTAAGGTGTGTTGCCATTCACAAGACGTACCAAAACTAGATGAGAAAAAATGTAAGCGTGAAAACAACTGATGACTTCTAGTGTTTCTGATCATGACAAAAGATCTCTTAGATCCAGTCCCTGTAGCCCATACAGTTATGTTTAAGAAGTATGAGAACTCGTTACCCTAGTAAGATGTTCCAATAGACCTTAGACATGTGAAGATCCAAAAGGAAATTAGCTTATAAAATAGGGTAGCCAATGTGCTCCCAAATAAGAATAGTAAATGTTCTTTATACATGTAGTTTAATTCAGACTGTGTTTCCATGGTAAGTGTACCCGCTTTTTAATAGCGTATGCCATAACTAGGTCATTATATAAATTTGGGGTCCAAAAGTGTGGCATTTTGGTGTCCCTGTTACACCTGTCCTGTGTATAATTTGAAATGGAAATTTGCATCCTTTATACATCGGTGGGAGTTGGCACCCTTCCCCCATGTGAATGCGGAGCGACATAGACGGCCGACCACATAATGGACGACTGCCCCCGTATCTTCCTTCGAGAAGATGGCTGACAAATGGTTGGCCCGATATAATTTATGAGCAACAACTCGAAAGAAGAAGAAATATTATCAAAATTACTTTGCATAACACAATCACTCTTGAAGGTAAAAGGCATTGAAGAATGTGTTCTGAATTAATAAAAAAAAAATTGTGTCGTGTGTGGACTCCAAATTTATCGAACGACCCTACTCTCAAAGTTATTTTATGATTTCTTTTCGTACACTAACTCACCAGGTGGAGGAGATACAACATTACAGGTCACACCGACGTCATTGTAATGATTGTAGTAGAAATAACCGAGCTCAGTTAAAAAGAAGTTGCTGTGGTCACAATTCTCAATGCTAGACTCATCCCCATTGCATTCAATGTCGTTGAGGATAATCTGCCCCGTTCCTTCTCCAAAGTGAGCCCCGCTCCATGCGTGGGCTGCAGACGAGTAACCCAGCTGTCGGCAGATAACGTTGGCATCTTCAATGGTCCAGTCCATGTCACTGACTGTGCCCCAAAAGCACCGATAGTAAATTTCCACTCTGCCTTCATAAGGGGTGCTTCCATTAACAAGACGAAAAACTAAAACGAGAAAACAGTGGAAAGGATTTCTGTACGATGAGGGCAAATTCGTTTTAACAGACTAAATTGGGTTTGGGTTCATTTTCATGTCTGACAACTTTCTATTTTCTCCAACCAACGATGCGTTCTTTGGACTTTTTCTTCTTGTTTGATGGTTTATTTACGGCTTTTGACGTCGTGCCGATTTATCGGGGGGGGGGGGCTGTAGGCACTTAAAAGTATGCGTCTTTAACTTGAAGATATTGCTATTTGTGGGATACCTCGAAATCTACCAAAGGTCAGGGGAATAAGCTTGGCTATCGCCTAACAACAACAATTTATTTCTCTCTTCTTTGGCAGAAGGTTCAACTTACAAGGTGATTGAGCCATAGCATTGCACGTCACCTCAACGCTAAAGTCACAGTAACGACTGATGAACCATTCACTGTGAACACACTGGTCGATGTTTGTCTCGTTTCCAATACATTGGACATTGCCGAGAACTACCGGTGCAGATCCTCGACGAAAGTGGTAATTCGTCAAAGCCTGAGATGCAGAATGGTAGCCGAGCTGTCGACAGATAACGTCGGCCTCCTTCATTCTCCAGTTGTAACTACATATCGTCCCCCACTGGTCTCCATACTTTACCTGTACTGTGCCTCCGTTGGAATCTTCTCCAAGAACAAGACGTACGGATACTGTACGAGGTTACACATTAAAAAAAAACGATGAAAGTTATAAGACATGTATGAAACACTAATCGGGTGGCGACGTTAGTCGCACATTCAAATATTTTTTTCCCGAGTACTAGAGACTGACAAACATCTTATCTTTCAAGACCAATTACTATAGTTAGTGCTTACTTCTTGTAATGCTGCCAAAAAAATAAAATAGCCTACCAGGTGATTAAAAGCGCCCTCAAGAGTTCTGACATAAGTCTTGTTAGCATTTGACCATGTTGACTTTACAAGTACAATAATTCTGGTCGTTTGTAAATTCTTAACCCTTTAAGGGCCGGGGGCGGAATCTGCCCGGCCCCCCTCAACTTTTTCCGCGATACCCTTGCCAAAAAAAATTCCTGACCCGAGCTTTTCTGACTTTTTAGCTTGGAGTCTTTCGCATCTTATGATACCAAAACATAACATTCCTAGATGGGTTGCCGCGCAGCGAAACAAATTTCACCGCTACGCGCCGTGAAAACCCACCAAGGGTCTGAGGATTTTGGCTAGGTGTTGGGCTGTGTTTTAGGTGGGGGAACCTCGAGAGGCCACTATGGGGCGCAGAGGGATCTCAGGTGTGTGAATCTTCGGTTGACCAAAGAACCTGGCAAGGATCGAACTGGAGGGTCTGAGACCCTCCAGTGGGTCACACACCACACCATGTTTCCAACTCTTCCCAGTTTGTCAGCATCACCAGAAACCTCACTGTCCAACCCACTGACTACTTATCAGTAGGGATTCTTTGTTCAGTTCAGCATGAAGGGTTTGGCCTGACGCCCAGATCGACGGGGGTGGATGTGTTACACTAACACTTTGTAATGGCTGTAATTCAACACTTCTTTTCTGTCTGATTGTCTTTGCTGAAAATTGCAATTAATAAGGTGCATTGGATTTTAATCAAGAACATTTAAGGAACTTTTACATGTCATTTGGCCCCTTCTAAACATTATCTGTCAACACTTTTTTTATTCTTACTTCCATAGTGCAGAATCGAATCGTTTGCTAAGTTAGTCACAACATCAATTTTCTAAACAAAGCCACAAAGTCTATACACCAGCTGGGTGGCCGGGGAGGCCAAGCCTACTAGACACACCCTACTGGAAATTTGTTAGCTCTATAAGTGAACATTATTAACGCGTTAAAACATAAATTGCCCCACCCCCACCCCCCACTATAACATCCAAACCCCCATCCCCAATTGTCCCCTATGGTGATAGCCCTGGCTACGCCGCTACTATATACACACTGTAGCACATCCCCAGATAACTCAAAAGAATTCCTGATATTCTGGGAACACATGCTAGGAGAAGTTTAAGCTTACTTGGGGAACAGTCAACACCTCCGTATCCTACTGGACAGTCACATGTAAATGTATTTACACCATCATTGCAGCTAACGCCGTTCAAGCAGGGATTAGGAGAACAATCGTCAATATCTGTCATAAAATTGAGCAAATAAGACACTGTGATCCATCAACCACTTTTTCTTAGAACTTCCACTTCAAAGGTGAATTTCTAAGCCATTATATTGTGGAAGTGACTCTAGAAAACTTACTTGTTGAACAGTTCATCCCTTCGTATCCCGGAAGACAATCACATCTGTACGAATTGATATCATCGAAGCAGGTTCCGCCATTCACACATGGATTAAAATAACACTCGCCAACATCTGTTAAAAATAAATGAGTTACATTAAATGACTAGATCGCGAGGACCTCATTCCATCGCGCTTAATACTTAAGAATTAGGACTCTTGGCGCAAACATTTTGAAGCCATCTGTGTGAACGTAGCAGGATCTAGGAATTGTTGCAGGTGTTTTTTTTGTCCGAGCACTTGCCCGGACAATTTAAACGATGTTATAAGGGAACTTTAATTTCCCATGATGTAACACAGCTTCTCTACTTACAATTTCAGATTTTTCTTCAATTTGTATTTCATTTCTTACTTTATACATACTTGTTTTTCGAAACGCAACACTTTGTACTGTCCGTCCGTGTGTGTCTGTCTCTTCTCCTACCCTGTCTTTGTTTTCTGTCATGTTTGTGTTGATTAGTTTCGTGTTCTTCATTAGTCTGTCTCTTTAATTTGAAATGCGTTTCTCTATGGGCCCGCGGCTTCTCGAAATGCCTCCATCTTCTCCTACTTTTAAATGGATATCTCTTGGTTACTTTTGTTATGTTTGTACATATATTTTTCCTTGTTGTATATCCAATTTTAATGTTATATATTTATATTAATGACGAACATGTAGTTAACATATCTATCCATCACCAACAAAATTAACGCATCGGTTTCACAATAGCCATACAAAAGCCTCACAAAGTACTCGTTTTCCGTAGAGTTGTGCGTATACATGGATGCGTCTAGCGGGCTAGTTTGTGGCATAAAATGAAGCCATACAAAAATTATATTTCTATGTTTCTATATATAAATGTATTTAATGCAACTTAAACTTACATACTGAACAGTCAAACCCTTCATATCCTGTAGGACAATCACATGTGAATGAATTGACACCGTCAGTGCAGATTCCACCGTTCAAACAGGGTGTAAGAGAACATTCGTCAATATCTATCATGAAATAAAGCCGAAAAGATGGGATCCATCAAACACTTTCACTTACACCTAAAAGGTGAATTTCTAAGACAGAAATTATCTGGTTTTTCTAGTCTAAGAGAAACGTACTTGCCAGTACAGAAACTTACTTGTTGAACAGTCCATTCCTTCATATCTCGAAGAAAGATACATGTGTATGAATTGAGACAATTGATATCCGTGTCCAAAAATTGAGATAAGAAAACAATGTATATAAATGAAAGACTCAAATTATATCAGGGATATAGTCATATAGTCGAGTCAACCAAAAGTCCATTCACAAGTCCAGTTACAAGAAACAGTGAATGAACAACAACAAAGGAATGCCTTTGTCAACCCTCATTTGTGATTAGAATTATGACTGGGGGACTTGTGATGGGCTTCCGTAGACTTCAACTACATCCCTCAATTAAATTTATAGTTTAAGAAACCTATATCCTAGCTGTAACGTTCTTTCCCATTTCAAATAACTGGGTCTGTTGCATATTAAATTGATAGATTATATTCATCCAGTCGAAGTAATCAAATCGCAAGTTAAAATTCAAATTCTGGACTCACTTTTACGTTGTCTTTGACGAGGTTTGGCGATTAGCAACCACCTTCTTCTGGTAATCTTTCATGTGAAGGACGATCACCAGAAGAGGGCGGTTGCTAATCGCCGTTCCGTCGACAGAGAAACGTAAAGAATCTCCAGAACTCGAATTGTAACTTGCCATTGGTTGGTCCCGCCAATTTTTGCCCAAAGTCTATTCCAAAAAAATAAATAAACGCAAAGTATAAACAAAAAGGATTAGAAAAAAACATCCTGTACTTTACAATAACAATTGTTTCTGGATGAACACCACTTATTTGTAGACGTATACCTACCTCTGACGGTAGACACTGTTGATGTCTCAGTCCATTCTTGCGAAATTGTTCGGTCGATAGAAGTCGGGGACATTTCTGAATAATTCCAAAAGAAAAGATCAATCATCATCGAGATGTGTTTAGTATTCATTTGGACTAATGTAAAGATATCTTAAATTCCCCTTTTCCCGCACAATGCTGATTTTGTATGAAAAGTATAACTCGGTAACATTTCATCGCACTCTCAAATGAAGATTATGAGTGGATATTGCTTTACGAAATTGCCTGTTAGAGCTAGATATATATGTCGGTATCTGTTTTATCTACTGTGTATTAAATTGGAGATCATGCCTCTTAAGGTACTATAATTCAGTGCTGTAGTCGAGTCCACCACAAGCCCATCAAAAAACGTTTTATTAATAACATAACAAAGAACGCCTTTGTTACCACTCATTAGTTACCATTCATTTGGATAGCTTATGGCGTGAGCTGAGACTGGAGAACTTGTGATAGACATAACTAGTAGACTGTCGTGGACACGACTACACGGCTGCTGTATCTTCTTCGTCTTTCAGCGAACATTTAATTTAAAAATAATGCTAAATCTTCAAAACGCTTTGGCCGCTTTCCATGAAATTTTGGCATGGCCAGAATAATATGGTGATCACCGTTGTTGGTTGCTGGCCAGCTAGCAGTCACTACTGAAAAGTACTACTGTTTGCACCCAAAATGACAAGCATTTGTTATCATTTTTCCTCCATGTGCATAGGCTGACCATAGTGTTTGACCAGATAATTATTCTTATATTCTTATCATTCTTAAGGTTTTCTCAAATTAACGCTGAGAGGAGGGTTTACGAAATTGACATCCATTACAAAGAGGTTCCTCCAAGCGATGAGTATGAGTAGCAGTTATGTTAGAGGACAATGCCTCATCCATGAGTGAACCTTTTGTGCGTTGTTACTGAATTAAAATATCAAACGATGCCATCTAATAAGGCCGCTATGCATAAGGTATGCATCCATCTCTGTAAAAAAGCACAGGATGGATCATCGACAGGGACAAACAAGAGGAACTGTACCAAGAGATAAGCAAAACCAGCGGTTTGTCTTAATTCTAACTGGTGGTAACTGACGTCGAAAATGGTTTGCTCGTAACGAAATGTCGTTTAATTAATCAAGGGCTGTGATACGGCAAAATCTGTATTGTTAGGTGACAATTCAGGTCTTCGAAAAAGGAAAAACACAGAATGGACCTACCTGTAGTTGTCACGCCACTATCACAAGTAACTCCTGCGTCTTCATAATGTCCACAATAATGAATCAACCAGCCACGGTGTTGGCATTCACCTAGACTAGATTCACTGCCTTGGCATCTAACATTATCAAGGATGATCCGACCTGATCCTTGGCCGAAGTGAGCATTGCTCCAAGCATTGGATGCAGAAGGGAAACCAAGCATGCGACAGATGACATTAGCATCATTAATGTCCCATCCATAATCGCAGACTGTACCCCACTGGCCTTGGTAGTTGACCTCAACACGACCCTCGTTAGGGGAGCTGCCACCAACGAGACGAACTGGAACTGAAACTGGAACAACAGAACATGAAATGGTACGCGGCCTAGGTACAAGAAAATAAGCCCTTCTTCGGAAATAACACGGTCTCCGATATTCTGTTTCGAAAAATGATGTCTGTGTGTGCCTAAATCATTCAATATAAAACACATACATATATACGTGAGTGTTACAGAAATATTGGACGCACGGCATACGTACGCTAATTGTAAAAAGCTACTGATTACATATCATTAACTTAACCATTTAAATAGAAAAAAAAAACCTAATTTGCTATTCTACCAAATTATCTAGTAGATTTGTTCTGTGTATTCATTTAGACAAAATCCGCTTGCACTTGCTTTTTTTTTTAATTTAGACGTAATCCATTTGTAAAAAAATCTCAACATTAGGTGTCTATTGGCTAAATCACTTATTCAACAACGAAAAAAAGCGTTTGGCAAACAGATTCGTTATGTTTCTTGTGCGTTTCCCCCATAAACTGTCTCTGATCCGACTCTAAAGGAATGAAAATAGATGGATTTTGCTTTCCAATATGGACTGTTACAGCCAGTGATTGTGGTCCCTTGCCAACTATTTCTAATTTTGAGACCCAGGCCCTTGAAGATACTATAATTAAGTGTCGAATTCACACTGGTCCATCATTAGTTCCTTCATAAGTGCATCACAAGTCCTTTCACATGTCCCGTTACAAGTACAAGGGTGAACGAGAACACCTAATGCTCTTTTACAGGTCATTTCAATAACCTGTGACTTGAACTGAGAATTAATGAACTTTGTGATGGACATAATTATGGGGACTTATAAGAACCCTGCAGTGGACTCGACTACAATGTGTTTATTCTTGCAAAATGATTTGTTCGTGATTCGGCCTCTCTGACTGTCATGACCTTTGAAGTGTTAAGGATTTCAGTGAGATTTTGAAAGGATTTTCCATGGCCAGGATCATATCTATGGTGGTCACCGCTGTTGGTTAAAAGTCATCACCTACAGCAGCGACTATCGAAAAGTACGGCTGGTTGTACCCAAAAAATGACAAGCAACTGCTATATTATTCCAAGTAGACCTGAGACGTAATGACGTAATGGCTTTGTTTACATATGCGCTTTCCTATGGGAGCGAAGTCGGGACGCCAGATAAAGTGGGGTCCGTCTACTACATAGGAAAGCGCACATGTAAACAAAGTGTGACGTCATTACGTCCTAGGTCTATTGACCATAGGCTGACCATTATTTTTAGTTATTTTTAGTTTAGAACGCAAGTTCATCCATTGACCTTGAAATCAAACAATTTTAGCTAAGCTATCTTTTTTCGAACCACCACAATGAATCCCAATTGCAGCAGCAAAGTGGGTTCTTTGGAATGAAGAGGAAACCAGAGTTTCGACCTACTTGGAATTGCCACGTCACTTACCACAAGTAACTCCTGCGTCTTCATTATGAACACAGTTATGACTCAACCAACCAAGATGTGGGCATTCAGCTATGCCACATTCATGTCCTTGGCAGTTAACATCGTCAAGCATGACCGGACCTGATCCTTGACCGAAGTGAGCTCTGCTCCAAGCATTGGATGCAGAAGGGAAACCAAGCATGCGACAGATGACATTAGCATCATTAATGTCCCAAAAATCATCGCAGACTGTACCCCACTGGCCTTGGTAGTAGACCTCAACTCGACCCTCGTAGGAGGTGCTTCCCCCACGGAGACGAACAAAAACTGGAACAACAAAACAAGAAACGGTACGTAGCCTCAACAAGAAACCACCTCAACATCAAAAACAACACCAAATCCGATATGTGTTCTGAATGTGCTTTATATAATTCAACATGAAACACACAGAGACCTGTGTTTCATAAGAGACAGTATACACATATTGAGTGGCTCAGAGTGGAATGGGAGGATTATTATCGCGACGTAAAATTTGGACGCCGAGTGAAATGAAAAAGTCCAGATTTTGCGAGCTATATTATTCCTCCATTTTCACAATTTAAAGCCACACAATATTTGTTTGAACATAAATATAACTGACATAGATCTTTGTCATTGATTTACATTTAAAATAAACTTCTAATTCAATACAAAATTGGTGGGAAATGTTTTTCTCTGTTGCAAACCACCCCTTCCCGAAATGTTTTAACAGACTCTGTTGCTACTGGCTATTGGGAACAAGACGCATTATAACACCTCACCAACAGATTCTGTTTCTTGACTGGCCGAGAGCGAGTAACAAGGTCCTTTCTATTTTTGCTATCTTTCAGTGCACGGCCAAAAGTACTATACCCGTAGCAACCAAAGCACTATACCCATGGCGCAGTATTTGGTGTGCAAATGCCTGCTGGTATGCGCGTTGAGCGTTGCGCGTAGCGCGTATTGTTCCCAAGAGAGCGCGTCACAGAGTTGGGTCCAGACATTTCGTGAAGGGGTGGTTTGGAAGAGGGAAAAACATTTCCCACCAATTTTGTATTGAAATTGAAGTTTATTTTAATTGTGTTCAGATTAAAAATATACATATATATATATTAAAACCAAGCAGAATCTGTAGGTGAAGTGGTATAAAACAAATATCGAATGCCTTATCTTGTAGTGAAATAAAACTAGCCGCCCTCGGTGATCCATGGAGCATTATATTTTCCCTCGGCTTCGCCTCGGTAAAAGTAGAATGTCCATGGATCACCTCGGGAGGTTAGTTTACTACACCACTCGAAGCATTCAATATTTGTATACTATACGTGCAACACTCAACGCGCACATGCACACCAGCATGCATTTGAACAAAAATACCGCGCCATGGAGCAGGGATGACCCTAACTGTTGAATAGTAAATCCCATTCACCGTGGGTGAATGGTTTTCTTTTTAGCCCCGGCGTGAATGGGAGAAATAATGAAGTCACGTGATGTGAGATCCATAAACCAAATGACAAAGATCTGTATGTCAGTTATATAATTAGAAGTAATAGGCGAACGAGATGAGATGCTGCTTGTAAAAAGTTGCTGATTAAATGATTATTTCACCTCATTTTCAAAAGCCAAATGGCAAATGGTTTTGTAAAATCAGACGGTGCCCTTTATGTACATATGATGCTGACCCTTTACAGTGCTATCACTGCAAAACGCTTTGATATCCCAAGGCTGCTTCCAGTGTTGTAGGACTCGAACTCGGGACTCGGACTCGAGTCCGGACTCGAGTCCTTTTTCAAGGACTCGGACTTGGACTCGAGTCCTTTGCTCAAGGACTCGGACTCGGACCCCAAGGACTCGAGGACTCGGCTTCGAGTCCGGCTCGA
The DNA here is from genome assembly GCA_029964075.1 of Patiria pectinifera. NCBI lineage: Eukaryota > Metazoa > Echinodermata > Asteroidea > Valvatida > Asterinidae > Patiria > Patiria pectinifera. Next base: position 1,526,659 of record CM057145.1, on the reverse strand, counting down.
GTCCGGCAACAAATGTGAAGAATAATTACTGAAGATCATATGCTAATTGTAATTGTCACTTTACTGTAGTATCTGCGTCAATATCTGTAGGCTTCTACGAATACTAAGGTAAAAGTTATTGCAAGTTTTTTTTAATGTACATTATAAACATAATGAATGCATTGCATAGTGCATACAGCCAAATCCATTACACCTTCTCTATCACCTGACATTTGATAGTGACATTTTGAAAACGTTAATATAGTATTGGTGAACCGCGACTTGAATTTGATACATAAGGACTCGGACTCGGACTCGAGTCCTTTTTTCAAGGACTCGGACTCGGACTCGGACTCGGACATCAAAAATTGACAAGGACTCGGACTCGGACTCGAGTCCTTTGCTCAAGGACTCGGACTCGGACTCGGACTCGGATGAGGAGGACTCGACTACAACACTGGCTGCTTCCTATCTGACTTAGTCGCAGTTCTGGGCTAAATCCAACGGTCATTAGTTGTCATTTTATTAAAAAAGTATGGTCGGTTGCATCTAAGATGCGGAGGTTTTCTGAAAGAATGCGCGTAACAAATTGTGCAATTTCACCACCAGAATGGACCAGTGGAGATCTTGACACTGTGGGTCCAGTAAGGAGAGAAACTGCTCAATCCTATGAGTGGAACATACGACGGGATAATTAACTGAAATCTCACTTAACGAAACTGACACTGAAAAGAATTTGCTCAGAAAGCAATGTTGCTTAATTAAAGGCCATGTAAATTTCAAACAAATCCAGTGTTGTAAGGACGTCCAAAACAAAGATTGGACCTACCTGTAGTTGTCACGCCACTAACACAGGTAACTCCTGCGTCCTCGTAATGCACACAGTTATGACTCAACCAGCCACGGTGTTGGCATTCCGCTATGCTAGATTCACAGCTGTGGCAATTAACATCGTCAAGCATGATCGGACCTGATCCTTGGCCGAAGTGAGAAGAGCTCCAAGCATGCGATGCCGAAGTGTAACCAAGCATGCGACAGACGACATTAGCATCATTAAGGTCCCATAAGTCATCACAGACTGTACCCCACTCGCCTTGGTAGAATATCTCTAGTCGTCCTTCATTGGAGGAACTGCCACCAAGTAGACGAACAAAAGCTAAAACATCAATAGAAAATGAAATGGTACGTAACCCAGGTATAAAAACATCACCGCAACTTCGGAATAGCACGGCCTTTGATATACGACCACTATGGTTCAAATTGAAACACACAACTGTGACTATTTTCTGGCCATTTCATGTTGCACATGATGAACAAGGTGAATATTACAAGAACATTTTAATTATGACGTATAATATGGGTTTGATGACATGACCATCAACATCATTGAACTTGTTTACAGGTTACATTTTGAACAAACTAGAGTTGATTCCGTTACTAATTATTCTTACAATTATTATCACTGCTGCCGTTACTGATGCTGCAGCTGCAGAAGCAGCAGCAACAATGGCAATTTCGGCATAATATTGGCTGAACATTGGCAAGGTCCGATATTGGCATTGTTTTCAAAAAAATGACAAATGCCGTGCCAATGAGTAAAACGTACATGGGTCAATATTTGAGTAATTTGGCTGAACGTTGGTAAGGACCTGGCACTGGGAATTTCCACCAATGTTCAGCCAATGCTATGCCAATATGGCCTATATTGGCATAACATTGGCTTTGGGTAAATATTGGGTATTATTTGGCCAATACATGTACATGTGAAAACGTTAGGGTGCGTGTAAACGTTAGGCTGTTGGAGGTGGTAAGACGTTGTACTCTGGCATCATTTTCTGCAGGTCCCCAAGTTACTAAAGCTGCTGAAACATGTTGGGAAGACAGGCATCCAGCGATACAGCGTCAATCGACAAGATATGGACCAACTTGAAGAGTCCTACGAGAAAGCACTGCAGCGACTTCCTGGAGTACTAAGGGTAGGTCATTGTATAGTATACAATGATTGACTGCTGAAAGTGGTCTCGTGAAACTAGCCTCCCAAATGATTAGTATCCATTGAGCATAGCTACCTGATTAAGTAAACCAAAATTCCAATATAAATGTACTTCTATTTCATTTTGGCATAATTGAAAATGTACCTCCTCTAATAGTTAAACATTTGTTCCCTAACTCTTGTTTTGATTTTTGGAAATATTTACTAAATGCTAAGAGAGTTCTGTCATGAACCCCCAAGAAGAAAGCTCCAAAACCATCACAATGCACCGTGAAAATCGGCATATATTTTCCAGTATGCATAATAATAGTCAGTTTGGAAGATGAACACCCCCATACCCCCCCCCCCACCCCGACTGACGTCGAAAATAATTTGCTAACGAAGCTATATATATAAAACTAAAAATGTGTTTATCAGGCTGACAAACACGGGTGTTTCGGCCGTTATAAATAACTCTGTAACAAGCGATGACGTCATTATGACGTCACTTAAATGTTTACTTATAACACATACCCATATAATTACAGATCAAGTTACAACCAAGTCAGATCTATATTTCTATATATATAGGCCTTAGAAAAATGCCCCTTTAATGTGACTTCAAAATGTGATGGCGTCTTAAATATTAGTACAGGCATTTTACCATAAATTAGTGCTCAATATTGGACACATTGCAACATAACGAACTCAATGATTTTGAATACCTGAATATGCCTTTTATCACACATAAAACGTCCAGGGAGATTCTCTGGGTGTAGTTCTGATAACGCAGCAAGTATCACCTAAGCGACAGTGTTGTAGTGGAGTACTTTTTCCGAGTACCGAGTACTGCCGAGAACTTAGGTTGCCGAGTACGAGTACTTGTGCTTCCGGGTACAAGAGCAGGTCTCTGAGTACGAGTACTTGAACGTCTGAGTACGAGTACGTGTACGAGTACTTGTACTTCCGAGTACGAGTACGAGTACGAGTTTTTACGAATGTGACACCGGGAACATTGTGCTTAAAACCTACAATTATGTGTACTGTTAATCACTTGTGATACAAACTAGGGTTCGTCTTTGTAAGCTTATTCAATCGTTTGAATTTTTTTTTTTTTTTAATCGTCAACAGCAGTATCAAATCAATGTGAATGTATTTTCTAAGAAAATGCTACACAGCTGAGATACAGACATGAAAGTTTAGGTCAACCCTCATTTAATAAAAATTAATCTATACAGTGTTGTGCATTTTTTATTATTATTATTCATGTAGTTTCGTGTCGTTGGATTCCTCAGAATAAAAGAAAACACAAGTACAACAAGCATTTAAATGGCTGAGAAAAGATTTATTTATTTCTACTTAGTTTCAACCACTGTTCTTGGTGTTCTTACAAAAGTAGGGTGTTTCTTCCCGCATTATGCTTGATGAATTTCAAAGTTGTCCCATATGTTTCTGATATGCGAACAGCACAGAACATGCACGCTGCAATATGGCGTTTCACGATAGTTTGGACAAATTCTCTGTGATCCTTGAACCCAAACTTCACAACAGTGGACACAGACGACATGATACATGTATTTTGGGATTCTTTGCACAAAAAACATATACAATTTGGGCACACAAAAAAATCAAAAGTGCCACACAGGCAAGCGTCGACGGTACAAGAACGTACACGGACAAAAGTACATGCAACGTGCATGCAAAAACAACCCCGGCAGATTCGCCTCTTTTTTGGTGTCTACGCATTTAGTCTGCTTCCCATCCATAGGCCTCTGTTTAAGGCTAGGCCGCTGCAGACCTGCTGCCGTAACCAGACTAAGGGCCGCCGTTTTTCATACCTCGGCTTCGGCTGTGTCTCTTTCTCCATTCATGCAGATTGGCAATGGGGCTGGACCCGTATTATACGACCGAAACCGGGGCTCAGAAAACGGTTTTGCTCCAAGCTCCTAAGTTAATCGTACGCCCATTTTGAGGAACACCTCGGCGAACAGTGTGAACAATGATTGGCCATTGTGCCCACATACGGCAAATGGGTCATTGTGGGTAATTGGCCCATGCCCAGTCAGACCTATATACAGACCCAGTCACGGCTAATTGTGTTTGTCCGGACGTGCGTAGAGTAGAGAAAATTTCGATTTCTCAGCAATCGACCATTTGAAACTGAAAGTATCCATAAAATAAGGCCGTGGTAACGTAAGTGCTATACCATTTTTTTTTTCGAGTACCGCTATTCGAGTACGAGTACTTTGTTTTATCGAGTACTGTTATTCGAGTACGGGTACTTTGATGATCGAGTACAATTTCGACATGTGCGAGTACGAGTACTTTGCTGCTCGAAGGCGAGTACCGTCATATCGAGTACGAGTACTTTGACATTCGAGTACGAGTACGAGTACTCCAAAAAAGTACTCGAGTACGAGCACCGAATACGAGTACTACAACACTGCTAAGCGAAAAGGTGTTTTGCATTTTGGCTTCATTCTTATGATAAGAATACACACTGTATAAGATGCCTGTTTTTGTGGGATACCTCACTATAATGACATGACAGGACAATTGAAGGAATGAGAAGTCGGTTCTAATATGCAGCGATTTATCTGTAACCTTTTCATCACGTTCACAAAGTAATCGTTGCTTGCAATACCACCTCTAACCTCTGTTTGAAACAACGGTTTGGGCATGGCTGAAAAATAGAGATGAATCTGATCTTCAGAACTACAAGCATCATAACCTCAAATGTGGTATCAAATTAAAGGGGACAAGACATTTCATTTGCGAAGACATGTCAGTGAAGTTAAACATGGTTAAGTTTATATTTAGGATATAAATAATAATGGATTTTAGGTGGTCATATTGGCGGCTTGGTTTGACTTGTAAAATTCAATTGTTATTTTGAGTGTTTTGGGCTTTAAAAAGCCAGAGAAAGGTTTAATGTGAGATGTTATATTCACCATCAGCGACATAGCCAGGGTTCCCATTATAGGGGGTTGCGCCCCCCCCCCCCCCCTCCAAATACGTCGCTGTGCACCATGTTGCATGTGATGGGCAGCATGTGAGTCGCCAGGATGTTTTTCCAGGGGTAGGCATGGGGGAGCGCGGCAAAGCACCCGACAAACCATCAATAGTGGAGAGAATCGAGTTGGGGACATTGTCATATACACAGATTTTTTTTTCTTCCCCTTTCCTGCTAAGTAGCAAAGTTAAGAGGTACGAATGGCCTTAGCAATTTTTGCCTTGGGTAGGCCTGTTGGAAATCCTCTGGTCAGGGGTGGATCTGGGGTCTTTGGTTTTCAACTGGGCTTTTTTTTTCCCCGGTGCGCTGCAGTGCTGTAGAGATGTGATGGAGTTCTCGAGAGAGATGATCCATCTTGTATTTGTTGTAGGTTCTGCGTACAAGGGTCCGGTTGACTGAAATCTTGATCTTGGGAGGAAAGGAACTCCTTAATTGGATATATATGTGAGTATGTTAATACCGACAATCGTGGACCTAGGACAAAATGGTTAGGGCACAAACAATACGTCCACGATTGACCGAATTTCCACGACACGAACGAGTACAAACAAACGAATGAGGATTAGGGACAATATATAGGGGGTCCACGATTGCCGGTGTTTATATAAATGGGCGAGTGTGTATGGGCTTTAAGTAAATCATGTTGCTTTCTGGACAGCACAATATCAAGAAATGAGATGATGCTAATCCTTTCTTGTTCCATGGTGAATTGGATGCTTCTGTATAAAGCCCGTTGAGGTGTTACCTGCAGAGTTCTATCTTGACTAAACTGCAAGATGACGAAGATGTCTTCAACGTAACGACTGAGGCTCATCATCTGTTGTTGGAACTGCAGTTTGCTCAAACTCTTCCATGAAACGAACTTTAGAACTGGAGATATGTAAGCTCCCATTGAGGTTCCAGCTGCCTTTTGAAGAACTTATCACTCCATAAGAAACTGACAGATAGAGGAGACAAAGGTTAGAATACCACAAAGCTGGTCCAGTGTGAGATCAGTGTGGACCATGAGGGTGGGGTTCCTCGGGAGTCTTTCTCCTGGATGTTGCAGGTGTCGGCGGCAGGACGTTGTTGAAGAGAGAGAGACGATGTCTGGCTGATCATGATGTCGTTCTGCTGGAGGTTGAGGTCTTGCCTGGATGGAGTTGGCAAATTGGTCGGATTTCTTGTATTGGTGTCAACCGTTGCCTATTAGGGCTGGAAAATCTTGCCCCTATCAGAGCTGAAGAATCTGCCGAATCGTTAAGCTGTGTTGCAGGTGGGGCTTCCCTGTTGGCTATGATGGGGAACAAAGTGCACTATGGCCACTAGCTACGGACAATCTGCTTCCCAAAACTTGCAGTAATATATCAAAGCGATAGGAGAGTGCATAAGGGTGAAATAACATACATTTGCAGTGATGCACAAGGAAGTACAATCCCAATAGAAGAACCATCGGAAACTGTAGTAAGTGGTCAGTTGCCAAGCTACAGTTCTGAATTGAACGAACGGCGAGGCAAGTCTGATGAGATGGCAGTGTTGCGTAAGTAGAATCAATGGTCATACCTGACCCTTGTAAAGGATACAGGTTAAACGTCAACGGGTGCACGCTGTGGGGCCTGGAACACACCAGGGGAATTGATCGGCCCACCCATCTAAAATAAAAGTGCTGGGCAATGGCCTGCACATAAAATTAGTACTTCTTAGATTGGAATGGAGACATTCTGCCAAAGGTTGGCGGTAATCTAGCTACAGCAGTAGGCTCGGGACACTGAAAGAGGAAGATGTGTCTTGCCAACAAAGGCTGGTAAGACCAGAAGGGAAACGCACAACGTGTGCATGGTCTTACTTAACTTCTTACAAACAGGACAGATGGGAGATCGGGGAACGTAGGCAAATAGTTGTTTCAAATTCAGGGCATCGATTTGCCATGCCTGATACTCTGAAAATTAGGAGTATACTGTGTGGAGTTACCGGTTGTTTCATTTCAGGAGGCAGAGGGGATGAGCGCTGTCCTGCCCGTTGATGTAAGAGACAACCGTCATTTGCTCAAACTAAAAAGGACGGTCTTCCCTTGTCTCTTCTCTGCACATGTAGAAGAGACGAGTGACCACTGAAGAGTGCCTTCATTTCAGAGGAGTGGTTTTGTTCCACTGTCCAGACACTTCATATATATACACTAGACAACACATATTTATACTGTGCCTAAGTCCTGCAGTGAGGTGTTCTGTTGGGGGCGGCAGGGGGTTAACTTCAAACTTTATGACGGTGCTGACTGACTGCAAATCGGAGGTGAACTGAACTCAGAAAATTATCCAAAGTGAGGGTGGACGCCTTGGACTTGAAAAGTAGCTCTTTTGTGTTTTGACGACGTTTACCCTTTGGTCAAATGCATTCTGTTGCAGCTGATGTCGAGTTCTAGGACTGGACAAACAGGTTATGCCTTCATGTTTGTGTGGGCAGCATGCTGAGAATCCGAGGAGCCATGTGAGAATAGTTTCATTTGTGTTCTTTCTGGTTACTTTCTCCAACGTCCATTTTGGTTGAAGGGGGGATCATCAAATAAAGGATTTTTGACAGAAAAGAAAATGACAGAGAGCCTCTAATGGTGGCAATGAATGAAAAACTATTTTAATTGTTTAAATATTGACCCAAGAATTTGTGCACCAATTTGAAGCATTGAAAGAAAAAGTTCTGAAGTTATGATAAAAATACTAACCAAAGAAGCAGAGAATTATATAGTAAAGCGCTCTCTAATGTTGATATTTGATGCCAAATATTTGTACCAAATTTGAAACATTCAAAGGAAGCATTTTGAAATCATGCTAAAACTACTGGTTTTTTTTCACCAAGAATGAGAAATGGAGGTATATATATAGTAAGGTACACTCTTGTGGTTACTGCAGCGTAACCAAACGATGTCATTTTATGGATGAGCAGCCAACCAACATTGCTGCCAATTTTTAGGAAAAAGCAGTCCATGTATATGGGAATTAGGACGATGGACCCAATGTGTCCCCCTTGGTCCATAGAAAATCCCAGTCCTAATGGGGGCTGAAACATTGAAAATTACTTCCCGGTTTTCAGGACTTCCCTTCAAGGAAGCCACCGGGACTTTCTGTTACAACTTGTTGCAGGTTATTTGCACATAATGCATGCACAACTACATCTAAAACACATCCCGGTGTAGGTACTTACCAAGTTACAACCAACTTGGAAACAGTTCTGTATACAATACACATTTGAAAATAAACCTTTAATATGACGTCATGTGAATTGTGATGACGTCATGACGTGACTTTAATTCTCACATATAAAACCTTTCGGTATGGACATATCAAATTTGGACCTATATGTCAATAGATATAGGCCTTATAAAAATGTAATTTCAATGTGACGTGACATGACATTTGAAAATGCACCATTAATGTGACGGCATATGACTTATGAACGTCACTTGAATTTTTACCTATAACACCCTCCCTGTCTATGAACATATAAAGTTTAAATCAAATCAAACTGGAACTTCAGAAGTTATATATGGATTCGAGAAATTCAACTAAAATTGACGTCACGTTACATGCACACAATGACGTCATCGTGACGAAAATCTTGAGGACCATCTTCGGGTGCACCCGGGTGGTGGTCTAGTCTTGGTCCAAAACTGGATTTGTATAATGTTCGTTAAACATACAAGCCGCCTAGCGCGCTATGCAGCCGAACGAAATCAACGATAGAGGGCTCTATCGACAAGACGAACCGAATCCAATTTTGGCGATTCAAGCACATAATGCATGTACAACTTCATCTTTAACACATCCCGGTCTAGGTACTAACCAAGTTCGAACCGAATCGGATACAGTTCTGTATATAATACACATACAAAATTAATTCCCAATCAAAGAATAACATAGGTCTAACTACTGAAACATCAGCCAAGGGCTTATTTCTCAATCTCACCACGTCGATGTTTCAGCAATTTGCAGAGCAATTAAAATATCTACGCGTATTGTGTCCGATTTAGTTGCACGCTGGGGTCCGGCACACCGAAGGTTTAATACTTGTGCACCGCCCGCTCAATTACAAATTCAACACCGTCAACCATTTTGTGAGCTTGCCGTAGACGCCGTGTTTGCAGCAAAAATGCTTGCACACGTCCCCGGCCACACTCCGCGGCACGGCCCAGCGGTCTGGCTCAGCGCGAGACCGGCCGGCTCCACACGCGAAACGTGTTGAAAGTTACAGGCACAAATCAAGTGTCCAACGACCATTCACACTGAATTACCATTTCAAGGCACCAGTCTGCATAGCCAGGGTTTTGCGTCTATGCACATGCTCTATTATTCATGCTAATGCCACGCGTGAGGTATGCTCGTCATTTTCAGGGGAGGCCTGCCCGAATGCGATATTTTTTTTTACACAACTATCTTGGGTACTTTGTGCGCTTTCCTATGGAGCACGGTTTTAATTACCAGGCTTAAGTGGAGGCTAGTATAATTCAACTTTGTGCGGATTTCGGACTTTATTCCCCTATCCAGAGCCTCGAATTAGAAAAGAAAAAGAAGATTGCTGATATACAATTAGTATCCAACTGAAAAATGACATTTCTAAAATAAAACTTAAAATTGTTGGGGAAAAAGCAAAACGTGAAATTGGTAGAGCAAGAAATCGAGCTCGGGACACCCTGCACACGAGCCAGCATGCCTAACCAATAGACAACGACGGTACTCGACCAACTTTGCAATTCATAAATGATATATTTGCAAAAAAGTAGAGAGAGTATACGCGCGCGTAGGTAAAATGCAGACTGGTGATTTGCAATTCATCAATGATATATTTGCGAACATGTAGAGAGAGTATACGGGCGCGCGTAGGTAAAATGTAACAGGATTGTAGAGCGTAGCTACGCGGCCAACCTCGTGCCCCCTGGGTACGATCTTGCAGCGCCATGTTGTTTCCCATCATGCCTTGCACGAACGTAACCCCTGGAATTGTGTAATTTAAATGTGCCAAAATACGGCACATTATAATTAGGGCTGCAGTTTATCCGTTTTACGTGCCGACGCCATCTTTAAAATGTTAAAAGTTGTGATTTTGAAGAATCAATCCTTTCACAACGTTTGGACGTTGTGTTAATTAGCAAAGATTTGTATTAAATGTACGTACCCCTTTCGTGCCTTTACAACCACAGATACAGGGGGTTTTTTTTGCGAAAAACGCGGCTGACATAATCCATATCGTACAGGCATCGCGACTTTTGAATCACATTTTTTTTTCGTACGTGACGTTACGTGCAAAGCACGTGAGCGCATTATGGGCGCGCCCGGCGTGCAATCTTCAAAAAGTGCGCGCAGTACGCTGTGAATAGCCATTCAGCGTCATTTACGTCATCATCACAGCCAGGGGTTAGTGTAAGGAACGAGCACGCGCCCCTGGAGTCGAGGCTGCTACGCGGCCTCGACCTTGTAACCTTGATTCAAGTCGTGTGGAATTTGGGTACCCTGTACTATTGTGTAAATAAAATATTCGCAGAAGAAAAAGGTGTACGAAACCTATTAGTTCCTGGGATGAGGCCATTTAATCGCAAACGTTTGTGATTAATCTTAATATCATTTTCTTTTGTAGGATACCTTGGGACATCCGAAAATGCTGCTCTTAAAGTAAACAGCCGGTAGTTTTGCCTTCCAGCTCGAAAAAATATGTTATTTCGGTGGCTTATGTTTTGAGAAACAGCTTAAATCAAATTTTGGGCCACTGCTCTCTCAAAAAAGGGTCCTATCGTGACCTGTTATGGGTAAACAAGAAAAATATGATTGGTCCCATGTTTTTCCGCATTTGATGAGTTCCTTGGGGTATATTGCTTCGAGGACACCCCCCCCCCCCCGAAAAAATTCTGTGACCTTGCCTTATTTGGGAACAGAAATAAGTTTGAAACTCATACTTATTTTTTACACACTTTCTTTGTAATAAAAAAAACTGCCTGAGACCACAAGCTTTAGTTTGAGTGGTAGATAAGCTTTCTGTCTTGAACATTGGGCTCGCTGTGGCCGTTTTGCTTACCCTACGTCTAAATCACTATAATCGGCTGTATAGTGGGTGGCGTAGCAAAACTATTGTGCATTTTATGAAAACAGTGCCAAATGTGGTACAGAGATAGAACAGAATCATATCTACAAATCTGGATATTGGAGCATCGCAGATCTGGCCCTTGACGGCCGTGGGAGCCATCATTTAAAAAGTGCCGAGTCATGCTGAGTCAGCACTATTTTGTTATGCTTTTATTCGTGCAGTATTGCGCTCAAAATATTGTGCCTGTTGCTTGGATGCAAAACAGGCATAAACAGTGGAGTTTTGTTCAATACCTCATTAAGAACAATTAATAATTCCTGCCAGCTGATGTCAGGGCTGGTTATACCTACAAGAACTCTACCGTACTGTAATGTATATTTTGCATAATAATATTAATAGTATTTAACTACCCATCAAGTTTTACAACAATCGAATCTTCCTTCATATATGTTTTAAATTTGATTGGATGACGTCATGATGACGTAATTTCTTTGACCTAACATACTTATAACAAAATAATTATGAATTTAGCGTGTTTTGCACTCGGGAAATCAACGAAATGGAGAAGGAGGAGAAGGAGGAGGGGAGAGAGGAGGAGGAGGCGGAGGAGGAGGAGGAGGAGGAGGAGGAGAGGGAGAGGGAGAGGGGAGGAGGAGGAGGGGGAGGCGGGAGGAGGAGGAGGGGGAGGAGGAGGGGGAGGAGGGAGGAAGAGGGGGGGGGGGAGGAGGAGAGGGAGAGGGAGGAGGAGGAGGAGGGGGGAGGAGGAGGAGGAGAGGGAGTGGGGGAGGAGAAGACGGAGAGGGAGGAGGAGGGGGAGGAGGGGGAGGAGGAGGAGGAGGAGGAGGAGGAGGAGAGGGAGAGGGGAGGAGGAGGAGGGGGAGGCTGGAGGAGGAGGAGGAGGGGGAGGAGGAGGAGGCTGGAGGAAGAGGAGGAGGGAGAGAAGAAGAGGGAGAGGGAGGAGGAGGAGGAGGAGGGGGGAGGAGGAGGAGGAGGAGGAGGGGGAGGAGGAGGAGGAGAAGGCGGGGGGGGGGGGGGGGAGAGGGAGAGGGGGGAGGAGGAGGAGGGGGAGGAGGAGGAGGAGGAGGAGGAGGAGGGGGAGGAGGAGGAGGGGGAGGCTGGAGGAGGAGGGGGAGGAGGAGGAGGAGGCTGGAGGAAGAGGAGGAGGGAGAGGAGGAGAGGGAGAGTGAGGAGGAGGAGGAGGAGGAGGAAGGGGGAGGAGGAGGAGGAGAGGGAGTGGGGAAGGAGAAGAGGGAGAGGGAGGAGGAGGGGAGGAGGGGGAGGAGGAGGAGGAGGAGGAGGAGGAGGAGGAGGAGGAGAGGGAGAGTGAGGAGGAGGAGGAGGAGGAGGAAGGGGGAGGGGGAGGAGGGGGGGGGGAGGGGAAGGAGAAGAGGGAGGGGGAGGAGGAGGGAGGAGGGGAGGAGGAGGAGGAGGAGGGGGAGGAGGAGAGGGAGAGGGAGGAGGGGAGGGGAGGAGGAGAGGGAGAGGGAGGAGGAGGAGGGGGAGGGGGAGGAGGAGAGGGAGGGGGGGAGGGGGAGGAGGGGGGAGAGGAGGTGGGGGAGGAGGAGGTGGAGGAGGAGGAGGAGGAGGAGGGGGAAGAGGAGGAGGAGAGGGAGTGGGGAGGAGGAGGAGGAGGAGGAGAGGGAGGAGGAGGGGAGGAGGGGAGGAGGAGGAGGAGGAGGGGGAGGAGGAGGAGAGGGAGAGGGAGGAGGAGGAGGGGGAGGAGGAGGAGGAGGGGAAGTGGGGGAGGAGGAGGAGAGGGAGAGGGAGGAGGAGGGGGGGGAGGGGGGGGAGGAGGAGGGGGAGGAGGAGGAGGAGAGGGAGTGGGGGAGGAGGAGGAGGAGAGGGAGAGGGAGGAGGAGGGGAGGGAGGGGGAGGAGGAGGGGGAGGGGGAGGAGGAGGGGAGGAAGAGGGAGGAGGAGGAGGAGGAGGAGGAGGAGGAGGAGGAGGAGGAGGAGGAGGAGGAGGAGGGTTGAGGAGGAGGAGGAGGAGGAGGGGGAGGAGGAGGAGGAGAGGGAGTGGGGGAGGAGGAGGAGGAGAGGGAGAGGGAGGAGGAGGGGGAGGAGGGGGAGGAGGGGGGGGAGGAGGGGGAGGGGGGGGGGAGGGGAGGAGGGGGGGGGGGAGGGGGGAGGGGGAGGAGGGGGGGGAGGGGGAGGAGAGGGAGGGGGAGGAGGAGGAGGAGAGGGAGAGGAGGAGGAGGGGGAGGAGGGGAGGAGGAGGAGGAGGAGGAGGAGAGGGAGAGGAGGAGGAGGAGGGAGGAGGAGGAGGAGGAGAGGGAGAGGGAGGAGGAGGAGGAGGAAGAGGGGGAGGAGGAAGAGGAGGAGGAGGAAGAGGAGGAGGAGGAAGAGGAGGAGGAGGAGGAGGAGGAGGAGGAGGGGGGGGAGGGGGAGGAGGAGGAGGAGGAGGAGGAGAGGGAGAGGGAGGAGGAGGAGGGGGAGGAGGAGGAGGAGAGGGAGAGGGAGGAGGAGGGGGGGAGGGGGAGGGGGAGGAGGAGGAGGAGGAGGAGGAGAGGGAGAGGGAGTGGGGGAGGAGGAGGAGGAGAGGGAGAGGGAGGAGAAGGAGGAGGGAGGAGGAGGAGGAGGAGGGAAAGGAGGAGGAGGAGGTCGCTGGGTCCAACAGTTGAAAGGTGTAGGGATGTTCTAGCTTTATTAAGATAAAGTGCTCCTTACAAATACAATGCTATATTCAAAGGCAATGTACATGTATTATTTTCTTCAAAATCAGATGATTTTTGAAAGAGATCAGAGAACTTGTTGAATTTGACGTATTGAAGTAATCTTTAAAGCTAAAACTATCAATTCATCTGAATGAATTGTTTGAATAACGAGTAATCTTTCAGGGATGACGTCAACATTACTTCTTTACTTTCTTTTTCTTTAACCAGCCCCCACTGAACATTGTTTGAACTACTATCACTGTATTACTGTAGTAAAAAAAAAAAAAATCATTTATCATTGCACTTCTGGTAACCCCGGAAGTAAGGGTCAAGCGCTGTTTTTGTGCCCAGGAATCAAAATGTTAACCAAAGCAATAACTACCACCTGTCCTCGCACGAAATAAAGACGACGACAGTCAATACAGAGAGCAAAAATAATAGTTAAACGAATTCTGTTCAATTTTGACCTTAAACTCCTTATAATTTTATATATCATGATATCATATAATGACGTACTCAAAGATAGTCACATATTTGGATAAGCGTTCATGTTTGTACAAGGTTTCACCTTCATCCCTTGAACCGTTTAAGATTTATTACCCGGTTTGCTTTACTTGAATATTGACGCTTTTGGGGCATTTTGAATTCACGTACATTTGACCTTCCGGTAACCCCGGAAGTAAAGGTCAAGATTTTCACGTACACAACAAAAGATATTCATCAAGACAAAGTTTATCTGCACAGATCCTCAAGTTTGAAGTTGATTGTTCATTTTGTTCATGAACTGTTATGATAGAAACAAATCATTCTCTTTTCAACCAAAGAGCAGACCTCAAATCTCTGTAACTTCAGATTCGTAAGGGGAGAGGGGAGATGCGAGATGATAGATGGCAGATGTAGAACACCATACAAATAACAGTGTGTAGGCAAACAATGCAACATAATCTGCGGAGAATTCTGCAATAAAATGTGCGTCATCGCAGAAATATACGCAGAAATGTAAGATAAAATGTGCGACATCGCATAAATCTGCGCAGACATGTGTGATAAAATGTGCGACATCACAAAAATCAGCGCAGAAATGTGCGATTAATTCTGCGACAATCGCAGAAATCTGCGCAGAAATCTGCGATAGAATGTGCGACATCGTAGAAATCTGTGATAAAACGTGTGATAAAATGTGTGACATCACAGAAATCTGCGCAGAAATCTGCGCAGAAATGTGCAACATCGCAGAAATCTGCTCAGAAATCTCGATGTGTGATGTCCCTTCAGGGCCACCATAGGACATATTTTAGACATCACAGGGACAGGCACGTGGGTAGGCACTTGACGTCAAAAACAAAATGCGCCTCGAAAAAAATGCCCCGCCCCGAAAAAAAATGCGCCGCCGCAACAACAAAAAGAAAAAAGATTGGCACCGCCCAAAAAACACACAATGCGCCGCCAAAAAAATATGCGACGCCGGTGGCACATATGGAACACAATAGGAAAAGGCAATTAAACAAAATATGAACACAAAACTTGCCGAAACAGCTAACAATTATTTGCTCATCAACCAAGTGTTAACGTCACTTACCACAAGTAACTCCTGCGTCTTCGCCATGCCCACAGTTATGACTAAACCAGCCACGATGTTGGCATTCAGCTATGCTAGATTCATCGCCTTGGCAGCTGACATCATCAAGGCTGATCCGACCTGATCCTTGGCCGAAGTGAGCATTACTCCAAGCATTGGATGCAGAAGGGAAACCAAGCATGCGACAGACGACATTAGCATCATTGATGCCCCAATTATCATCACAGACTGTACCCCACTGGCCTTGGTAGTAGACCTCAACACGACCCTCGTAATGGAAGCTGCCATCAACGATACGAACTGGAACTGGAACAACAGAACATTAATGGTAGACCAAAATAGCGTTTTATTTTATTCACAACTTTGGAAATAATAGGGACTCCGATATTCTGCGCCTAAATCATTCAGCATGAAACACACACACACGAATTTAAGTTGCCGATTACTTATTAAAAATTTAACATTTCAAACAGAAAACCTAAAATGTATTATTGAACTTCAATTCTAGTACATGACTTAAGTGTATTCACTTAGACAAAATACGATTCTCACTTTTTTATTTATTATTGTTTTTATTCCGATGAATGGCTTGTTAACAAATAATCAGAAAAAGGAACTGTCTATTGGCTAAATTACTTTTTTCCACAAAAATAAATCCTTTGAGAGGCAGACCTTTTTATAGGTTTGTACCTCTCTAAATACGTCTCTGATCCGACTCTAAAAAGGAATTACAAAATGTTGAAATTCGCTTTCAATATGACCTGTTAAGAGCTAGATAAATTACTAACTTGTCAATTATTTTGTTTTCTATTTTTCACCTACCCCATGACGATACTATAATTCAGTGTTGAATTCACCACTGGTCCATCATAAGTCCCTTCATTAGTACATCACAAGTCCTTTCACATGTCCAGTCACAAGTACAAGGGTGCAGGAGAACACTTAATGCCTTTGTCATTATAATAACCTGTGACTTGAAGTGAAAGTTTCGGGATTTCTTTTCTTTCATTGAAAAGAACGGCTTGTTGCACCCAAAATGACGATCCACAGCCATTTTTCCCCTCAATGACCACAGGCTGACAATAATGCTCGTATTATTAGTGTTATAGGATTTTTCGTCTGTAATGCACTGAGATGTTTTACGCAAGTTTATCATTTGACCTTCAAATCGAACAATTAAATAGCGAAGCTATCTTTGATAGAACCACCACAATGAATCCCAACAGCAGCGACAAAGTGTGTAATGTTACCCATGCTACCCCCGCGCCGGTGGAGGAAACTATTTTATCCATCGATTCGAACATGCGAAGGGATAAGCAGCACAGAGTCTTTCAGTAACTAACGTCGAACATATTTTGCTTTTAAAGCAATATGACTCGCTTAAAGGCCACGATAATTAAGGCAATACCTATGTTGTAAGATGACAAAGAAGGACATTGGAAATACAGCTACGGTGGATAATCTGTCATTTGTGCAATTGTTTTCGTTTGAAGCAACAAAAGTACTCAAAATCTAATGAGGGGTACTTAACTATCCCGATGAATATTTAGCTCTGTGAATGATGTATATACCAAATCAGCGTCCGCGGGACCCGTTTTCATTCAGTCAATTGCAGGTACGAGATATCACGCAATGAACTGACGAAAAATAGCCACCGCGCGCACCTGTGTGTCTTGTCAACGTTTGCGCGCACCCATTTACGAATTCGACGAATTACAAACCAACTACATGTATTAACCTAAATTTCTAAAAATGCGTCACTTGACGCATCTTTCGAATTGACCTTCTTTCATTGTTTTCTTCATAATGACAGCATGCCAGAAAACACAATTGCGCATGTAGTTCGCATGTAGTGCCATTACTATCTTTAAACTAAGTAAGCTTTCCAACAATAATTTCGTCACTTAGTTTTTGGATAGCTGTCAATGTTTTATTTTTTTAAGAGAAAATCGGAGTTTGGAACAACCTTTAGTTGTCATGCCACTTACCACAAGTTACACCTGCGTCTTCGATATGCCCACAGTTATGACTCAACCAGCCAATGTGTTGGCATTCAGCTATGTTATATTCATCGCCTTGGCAGTTAACATCGTCAAGCATGATAGGACCCGATCCTTGGCCGAAGTGAGCGCTGCTCCAAGCATTGGATGCAGAAGGGAAACCAAGCATGCGACAGATGACATTAGCATCATCAATGTCCCACCAATCATCGCAGACTGTACCCCACTGGCCTTGGTAGTAGACTTCAACACGACCCTCGTGGGAGGTGCTTCCATCAACGAGACGAACTGAAACTTGAACTGGAGCAACAGAACACGAAATGGTACGTTGGCTAGATATAAGCAAATAGCCACCACTTCGGAAATAACACGACCTTCTATGCAACCTCTACGGTTCATATTGAAACATATAGACATGATTTTTTTAATGGTAATTTCATCTAGCATGCGAATATCTCATTAAAATGTTACATGAATGGGTTTGGTGAAATGACCATGTATTGAACTTGTTTCCCAGCTACATGTACATTCTGAACAACGTAGAGTTGATTTCATCACTTTTTGTTATTCTCTAGAGCAATAAGAAATACACTTAACCATAAAAAGGCCCCCTAACATTGTTTAATATAACTCAAAACTACTGAGCACCTCTTGGTCAAAAAAACGAATAATCAGTACAGAAGTTGCTTAGGCATCCAACCAGCCGTACTATTTATTTGGCGCAAAACAATGACAACGCGTACGAAAGTATGCAATTAATGGCAACTGATGCTGTAAAAAAAAAGTTGCACATTTGAATACGGGAACGTTGTGTGTTAATATGTTTAATTATTCTAACAAAACCATTGGTTAGTTATCTTTTCAACCTTTCCTTTTCATGTTCTTCAAGGTTCAGTGAACAAATAATATTCAAATTATTCTATTTGATGCTTACTCTCATCAGTAGTAGATTGTGATGGCGTTAAGTCTGTCGAGAACGAGCTTGTTGTTTCCAAAAAGGTAGACGTGGACCCTAAGAAAGGAGTAACAGAAGGTTCGTTTAGATCATTTGCATTTCACTACCGAATTATATATTTTTTTAATCTTACTTGGATTAAAGATCGTACTGGTGCGAAACACCATAATTATGAAATTATTCCGTCTGGATGTGAATGAGAAGGTGATTTCAAACTATTAGTCAAGTGACTGACTTTTGGAAATACAATGTTGTGCGTAATTTTTCACTGTTTTCTCGACAAGTACATTAACACTCTAAGCTGAAAATACAACAGGTTAGGTTTTACATTCATGTTTGGAATTTGAGTGGTGTTTTTACTGATTACGAAAAACATGCATGAAGAGCAATTGACCTCGTAAGACTTTTTATTAAGGACAATATGCACAAAGCAATAAAGTGAACTGAATTTCAGCATTTAGCAACTTTATTTTGGGGGAAAAAACACTCGTCGTGTGCCTGGCAAAGGGGAAAATTCTTGTACTTATGCGCGAACGCGTAATCACCAAAATGTTCCCAGCAAACGGGCATATGCAGAAAACTGCCTCTATTTTAATGAAATTTAAGCATTCCATCGCAAATTAACACAAGTTGTTCCATAAATTATGATTCAAACGTGTGAGAAATTTAAATTCGTACAATTTATAATACGCGTGGGGGAACAGTGGATTTACAATACGCATGGGGAACATTGACGCCTTTCAATGTAATTTTCTTGAAATGTGATTTTCGCGTCAGAATGCTCATATTATGCCCTTCTGCCGGGCACCCGACGCACTAGGCCGATTAGTGAAATGTATACATGTACACTTGTCGAATTACATGCATGCACTGTCCAGTACACTGTAAAATGTCACATATCAGATTTTACAGGGAATCAATGTTCTATTTGGTTTGATACTTTTCCTGTGTCCAAATAGTAAGAGTTTCACTACCTCTCATAGACTCTATTGGTGATTCAGTCGATTCTGGCGAAATTGTTTGTTCAGAAGAATAAAAATCATGATTAATAAGACCAATATGAGAAAAGACCAATCCTCATTATAATTCGATTAGAGATGCGATTAGCAGGTCTTAATAACGTGGACTACATGTTTCTTATAGGCCTAATTGTTTGGCTTAGTTCAGATTATAAACCTCAATTTTTGCGATTCTTTGTTTGCACGAATATCTTAACTCCACCTTTTTAACACACTGTTGATTTTGTCTGATTTTGTGTAGACGTAGGGTTTGGCCAGGCACAAATTGAACGGAACTAGTTTATGTGTCAGTATGTTTTACACGTAGTATACAATGGAACCTTAGCTTTGAGTGGCTTCAATTTTCCGACATCATTATTCACAATATATTTCACAGATGTCATGCTGTGTTTTTTTTGTTCGGCACAAAAATCATGGGGATGGTCAATAGTTCAAACATCTGTCACGAGGCAGAAGTACGCCAATTGTTAAAGGTAGGCCTATGCACTGTGGGATAAGTACACCATCGGCCACGTGCATGCAATGTTCACATTGTTATAAAATGTTCAACGAGTACTGACATTGCTTTTGCTTTCTGTTTTCAGAAGTAGGTGATGCATCTAAAATAGAAAATGAGTGTGCTGCTGCTAGGGCCTACTACAAAATATTGGAAACAGTGGACATGAAAAGGGACCATTGATGAATACGGTTGAAGTTAGCCAGAAATACGCAAGTGTGGGAAATAGGCCCTTGGCTCTGAAAAAGTTGACAATACCAACACAATATTGTAAGGGTATTCCACTAGGCCTATCCGCTCCGTTCACAAGTACCCCCTCACCGGCAAAGGAAGTACAGTTGGGGGTGCGCGGCCACTGCGTGTACATAGAACAAATCCCCTGGTGTACGCGCGTCACACACAAGGAACGGTGCGCGTCAACCAGCGAAATGTACCGCCCATGGGACGTCGTTGCTAGGTAAAAGGGCGCCCTCTTTTGGTAGCGCACGGAGCTCATAGGCCTACGTATGCACGTTCATAATGCATGCCATAACTGCTGAAATAACCCAATGTAAAACCAGTAACTTATTCAGGGCCTTATGTATTGCCATATGACATTTATGAGCGACTGTTATTATTATTATACTCGAAGACTGTACTTACGCTGCTGTGTGGTGGGTTCTGTCTCATCGGTGACCGGGCTCACTTGAGCAGATTTGACACCGGTGTAAAAGTAGGAGCGATCAGGCGCCCCTTTTACAATGGTGGCCCTAGCCAGAGAGAATTTTAAGGAATTTTTGTGCAAATTTCCAATCATTTAAAATGAATTTTAAAAAAACACAAACTATGATACTAATATATTTGGAAAGTGCACTTTGTTGTGAACATTTAAACTCAGATAAAAGGTTCATGTTATTCTTGACAACTGGGGGCGCTTTTACTGTAATGTCATTTAAGGTACACATTCTTCAGTTTGGAGCTTTCTGCTCAAATTGTAATCCAACAATTTGCTCATTGAAATCATTTGCTAGACAATTTTGCTCATTGACTTACTGTCATAAAATGAATAACGACGGCACAAGGAAAAGGGAAAGTTTACGATAGCAAGATATCCATAATTCTGGCAACTTTTGGTGTTGAAATAACTTAACACTGAGGTTTCTCCCCAAAATCGCACTTTTGCTCATGAATCTGAACATTGACATTAGCATACAAACCTGAAAAGGCACCAAAATACCCTTTAAAATGGCGAACTGAAAATTGAAAATTTAGTTAAATTGGACATTAAGGTACATTTTTAAGGATTGGCTAACAACTATATTTGTCTTGAATAGGCCTACTGTATTTTCATTGGCCTAGAACGATCACGTGTTAATTTTATAATAAGTCATGCCACATACGTGATATCCCACAGGGAGTGGGCTATATGACCTTGTACGTACGGTGCGTGCGATGTGAAACGCTCGTATCGTTGGTACCCACGCTTTTTTCAACATGTTTTGACACATGAGTGAGAGCAGCGAACGCGACATGCATGTGAGTTGACGTTTGATTGCCATGATTGTTGTGTTTACTGCTGTTTGTTTTCGGGATTTTTTACATCTAAATGCAAATAATCTAAGACAGAGGTATAACAAAACAAATCACTGCTGTGATGTGGGATGTGACGTTTTGAACACCCGAGGGGCGCATAGCATCTGAGGCGAATCTCGCTATGCGCCCTGAGGCTGTTCAAAACGTCATATCCCACATCACAGCAGTCAACAATTATTAAATATTGCATTGCCCCTATAATCTTTGTGATGAAGGAAAGGCATGAGATTGGCTCCAACTAGAATTATCTGGCTGTATGGTTTTCTTCTGCAAGTACAAAGACGATATATATTGAATTTTGAAGTAGTTAATGATCAACAGGGTTTTAAGCCACTTTGGAAATCAGGGACACCAGTGAAAATGACATTCCTTTTTTCCAGTCAGGGAAAACTCAGGGAATAAGGGAAAACACAAAAATCAGGGGAAACCCAGGAAATGAGACAGTGACAGAGAAGAGAGGGTTTTTTGGTTAGTATGGCGTATGTGCGTCTTGTACCACATGTGTCCAAGCTGTGTCCATTGACAGTCTGGCTGTGTTTGTGAAATGTGGATATTACAAACCTCTCCAGACAGCTCTGCAACGTGTACCTTTGACTTCCAAGTGGCCTTTAAAGTTATGACTATTTCCTCATCGGATGTTGGAAATGTCTTAGGGAAATAGCACAGAAACTGGAAACTCTGATCAGTAGTATAAAGCATAAAAAATATAGGCCTACATGTAAATCGTAGGGCCCTAATGAATTTAGGGACGTAAAGCCGGATTCTTATGGTTCTTACTTGAACTCGATCGGTCCTTCGTCATGAGCTGGGGCGTTCCAGATGCCAACGACTGAGGATTGTGCAATACTGTTGGAATGACCCCAGGCGGACTGAAAAGAATAAGCAAAAATTATAAGATGATATATAGTTTCGAGGAAAGTCATCCTTAAGGGCATATAGGACATTAGCCTAAAATTAACCTACCGTAGTACTATCGAAAAGCTGACTTAAAATTCAAGTTACTAGTACTAAACATTCCAATAAGTGCAGGTGATTTCCAACGATCAATTTTTTCGGGCGATTCAAAATGCAGTGCGCCACCAAGAGTTTGCCATGGAGAGTCCATTTTCAAGTTTACGGTCGACATTGGCCCATTTGAACGATTGTCAGTAGACAACTTGAGCTAGTTTGTTATAGATTGGAGCATAGCGTTCTGCCCGCCTCACAAAAAACGTCAATAAAAGAAAAGGGCAAACATATATACTCGAATCACACGCTCACGAAACTACTGGCTGGAAAAAGTAAAAATTTCAAATGTCCCGCCCTGCGAATTTGTCCACCATCTCCCACAATGCAATGGGAAAAATTAACTCTCCGTGGAAACTTTTGGTGGGCCACTGCATTGTGAATCACCCGAATTGACTGATTTGGGAATAAAGAGTGATGTTGACGACATGGTGTTTCATAATCAACAGGTTGTGCATGGTTTTCACTATTTTCTCGAAAAAGTCAGAGCTGAATCTTCCTCTTTGGATTTTGATCTTGAGTGCTTTTTATTGGAACGAACAAATGCATAAACGCACACCTCTGCCATCATGTGGCACACGCTGTCCCACAAAAGTAATCAGAATACAAGTACTTGTTGATCCAGTTATTTGTCAACATTCCTCAAAACAGCAACAAACAGTTATATACAAAAAGCTCCAATCACACGCTTTTGGTTGCAAACAGGTTTGTCTTTTAAGCTGCAATGTCAGGGAATCCAAGTCGCACTAGCAATAATCCAACGAGTAAAGCGAAATAGGTAAAATGCAACACTGGGCGGCACAAGGGTTAAGAGGCTCTACTCGGGTAATTATCCCAAATCATCAGCCGACCCTAGTCGACCAGTGTTGATTTCACATATACGTGAGGCGATATAGTGTGCAGAGGCCGATATGGTCTTACGTCGCACGGCTAAGGAGTAAAATTGTGTGTAGTACAATGTAATACTAGTGCAAATAGGTTAACATAAATTTGCAAAGTTGAAATAGAAGAACATAACTCTTACTAGCTGTAATGGATTCCTTACATTTTCAACATTGTGGCACATGAGCAGCTTGGTGTAGGCAGAAGGCCCGGAGAATGTTCCCATGGCAACATCGTTGTCCCGAGCTGGATCGGCCCGTCGAGCCTGAATAAAAAATCCCTCGAACTGGTTGCCGTCTAGTCCACGGATTGTTACTATGGTAATAAGAAAAAAAGTACAGTCGTGCAATATTCACGTTTGTACGGCGAATAGGGGTGTTTTAGTTAAGAATAATTTGATATTTGATATGAACAATAATTTCATGTAAAACATATTTTCAAGTCAACATACATCTATTGTATGGTCACTTCCTAGTTTCTCTGAGTGGTCACTGACTGACTGACCGACTGATGGGCTGAATGACCGACGGACTGACCGACCGACCGACTTAATGACAAACAACCGACCAATCGAAAAACCGACTGACTTACCAAACAACCAACCAACAGACTGACAAACCAACCAACCGACTAAATGAACAACAACCGACAAACCATCGAGTGACTGACCGACCGACCAACCGACTTACCAACTGACAGACTGACTGCTGACCAAATGACAGACGACTGACTGGTACTTACCGACCGACCAACCGACAGACTGATTGACTGACCGACCGACTGACTGACAGACAGACAGACCGACCAACTAACTGGCTGACTGACCGACTGTCTACTAACCGACCGACCCACCGACTGACCGACTATCCGGCCAACCAGCATACGTACTGACCAATCGGCCAACAGATCGACTGATGAATGACTGACCAACTGACCCTCCAACCAACTGACTGACCAACCAAACGACTAAATGACCGACCCACCGACTGACCGACCAACTGACTGACAAACCGATCGAACTGATCGATCGACTGATCGATCGACTGAGCGACTTACCAACTGACATACTGACCAACAAACAATCGACTGACTAACCAACCAACCGTCTGACTGACTGCCGAATTACAGACTGACTGAATGACTGACTGCCTGACTCCCCGACGACTGGCCAACCGACCGACCGACCGCCCGACCGACAAACCGACCAACTGACCGACTGGGCAAACTGACTGAGTCACCACCCAACACCAGTTTCCTTGCTCTATCATCAACCTAAAACACCATGTTCGCAGTGCAGTGTCTGTTGGTAAATAAAAACATTGTTTCTAATGTCCACTATCCAATATCAAACTTACGTTATTGCCATTATTTATTTTGGTTTAACACTAGACAGTGGTTTGTGGGACCATTCAGACGTTCACATTATCCGTACCTGTCAAAGATCCATTCGGAGTATACAGGCTAGATGAGGTATCGATAGCGTAGGGAGGATTGTCTTGGTCGGTGGCCAGACTAATCCCACCGTTATGACCGGCCGGTAGCATGTCGGTGCACAAGTTGGGACTGCTTCGCCCTACCGGCGGTCCTGTGCTGTAACCCAGAGCGGCTGGCACCAGACACACAAGAATAGCGAAGATCATCCTTAATGTGTTTGTGCTTCCCCTAAAACAATGTAAAAACAAACACCCAACATAGAGTAAGTGGTTTTCATCGTCATAAAGTAAAGTACAAATTGAAATATAGGTAAAAACACATCGACATAAAAGAATAAAAAAGTACTTGGACTCAGACAAACACCAGCTGTGTCGAAATGACTCTGGGACATGTGATGACGACATGACGACGAAAAGTCATGAAGCCAAAAAATGTGTGATAAAAAATTACTTCAAATTATGAAAACACCATGGGTAAAACTATAACAGCATATGATCGATATTTAGGATGATTTTCACTGCACATTCTCTGAAATTAAAAGTGTGTGATTAAAAATTACTGCAAGTTAAACACCAGGGGGAAAAAAGCTGTTCATTCTATTTGTTTTGCAAAAAGGAGGACATAAGGGTGTTTGCATTTCTTAAGTTGTATGTCATGGTAGCTGCCCTTGGTTTAGGCAAGATATAATTAAGACTGTGGTCAGGATTGCATATGTCTCTAAACAACCGTTCACACAATGATTTCCTTCGCGCTGATAGAGATTGAATATTGAATGTTTCCAACGCTTCACCATATGATCTTTTAGGCAGGATGATTTTCTTTGCACGTCTCTGAATGGACTCAAGAAGATTAGATTGTGCTTCTGTCAGGCCACCATGGTACACTTGGCAGGCATAGTCTAGTACGGATATTTTACAAGCATAATACAATTGACAAAGATCATGCTTGGCAATGCCAGCTCGTCGAACCTGAACGAGAAGGTACAGTCTCTGAGCAGCCTTACTGTAAACTGCATTAACATGTGTCTCCCACCTAAGGTCATTAGAGATGTGGAGTCCAAGCAGCTTAGATGTTTGTACTCGCTCAATGTTATTATCATCCACAGTGATGCATGGCACCGGTGGATCGACTTGTTTTACTGAAGAAGATTACCATTTCCTTTGTTTTCCGGGGATTAATCTTCATATCATTTTCAGAAGACCATTTGACGATTTCATCTGTGGTATTTTGCATAGAACTAAGGTCCAGTTCTGACGAACTGATTACCTCGTATGTTGTCGTATTATCAAAATATATAACTGTTGGTAACGTTGGAGCAAGGTCCCCTATCATTATGATGAACAAAAGGGGACCCAGCTTTGTTCCCTGAGGTACTCCACCATGAAAGTTCCTGCCAAGATGACTTGTGTGATTGACTTGTGTCTCGTTGCAGTTCGTGGTCCCGTCGCTTTTTAATTTTAGCAAAAGTATGACAGACCCCCAATAATAATTGTTGTGATAATTATGTGCAACTCATCCCAGTAGGCTATGGTCTGACTTGAACTGCACTATTAACTGTGTCTCTCCCTCTTTTTCCTTCTCTTTTTGAGTCTCTCTCCCTCTGTATATCTTGCATTTTGCTTTTTTCCTGAAGGAAAAATGGGTGTGTTCCCCACCCACGCCCGCCCTCTGGATCTTGCCTGTCATCATATTAGGTGTCTAGAGTAATCTTTACTGGGATGTCATGACTGCCATTACAATACGTTAGTTACATCCACTTGACTGGTTTGGATGCTCTCCAGGCTCTTTTTGAACAGGTCAAAGACAGTTCATGCGGTATAGTTCGGCTTAATAACAGAGTCCTAAAACACTTGTCTGATTGTGCTCGACAAATGGCACGAAGCGGGTTTCTTAGTAATTAGATACTGAATGTTCATGGATTGCCATTTAAATTGCATCAATGAAGGGTTGTGACTTTCTACCCTGATATCTACTGACTTCACGAATTGCGGTGTAAATGTAACACGGTGTTATTATACAGGGTGAGTCGACAAGAAAGTGACCGAATTTCTTTTGGGGGGCATTTTTTTCAATATGTGGCTCGGTCAATATCACAAAAGAACAAGGGCGGATCCAGAACACAATTTGGGGGTGGGCCAAAAAAAAATTGGTCCCCCAAAAAAGTGGGTCAAAAAAAATACGGCGTGGGATTCTAGATGCTCTGTGGTGCGATCTGAGGCAATTTCTGACCACTTTAACCAATTTTTTTTTGAGGAAAAGATGGTGGTGTACTCATTGCCTGCCTTTATTGCGATGTAACATAAAAAAAAAAATTGGTTTCGTTTTGGGGGGGGGGCATGGCCCCCTTTGCCCCCCCCCCCGGATCCGCCCTTGCAAAAGAATAAAATAGCGACAAAGTATACATGTTATTGACCTGCAACTGTGACAGGTTTACGTAATTTTCTTACTCTATAGCCAAGTTATGACTATTTTAATAAAAAGGATCACAACATTCAGCTGTCCACCACTGATTATTTGACAATTCTACAAGCTGGTGAATATACAAATTAATAAATGAAACATGGACGTTTTCCTCCTCTATGAATGAACGAAAACTTGCAAAGAAAACCAGAAAAAATCCCATCAATAAACAAAACAAAATATGACAGTAAAAAAAAAAATACAGTTTTGACTGAAATGATTAAAATATCATTTCATGCCTATTGTAATCTGTAATTGTCACTTACCTCAATAGCTTTTAATTGCATTCCATGGACAGCTATTAAAATAGGTTCACTTAGTAAAACATGCATAACTTCTGATAGCATGGATTAATTTAAGTATTTTTTTTGAAATGAGTGAAAGAAAATGCTCTTTTGAGACATACTTTATTGGTGTATCAAGTTTGATAACTTTGTCAGATAAGATCTCATTATTAATGATTTCTTATCTGACAAAGTTATCAATCCAGATACACCAATTTTAAGCCATTAAAAACTGTTTTTGACTCATAGGACCGATGATGTAAACAGTCTTACACTGCTGGTCCTATAATTATTAGACCAAAGCATGTAAATCAGCAAGACCCCTTTCCTTACCAGTGGAAAAAAATAACTGTGAGCTTCGGGGTAACCGTCCACCAAAATTTGGGCCGAATCACGGTGCTGGATCGCGCCTGTCGGCGTATTTTCTTTTTGTTTTGTTTTTGGCAGCATACATCGTATTTTACCAATAACACCACGCACCCTAATTTAATCGCTCTGTGTGGATGGAAGACACCTAGGTTCTTGTAGTGTTTTCCCTTTCATTAAACCGATCCCAACAAACAAAAATATTTTGTGAAAATGAATATGGGCTCGAATCACAGATCTTGCGATCCATAGTTCACTCCGCTATTTACAAGGCCACTGTGGCAGCTCGACAAAAGCCGTTCTTTGAAATGCTTTCATGTACATGCATGACTGAGTGATAGCAATGGTGTGACGTCATTGTTATTTTGTTATGAATAAACATCGAACTAGCTGAATAATCGCGACCATTAACGATGTGTGCTGCAAATAAAAACACCGCCGCCTGGCGTCACCGTGGCCGAGTCAGCCCGTGTTTTTTTTCCACTGATGCAGAAGCGAGCCCTGCAGCTAAACTCCTTCGCCCTCACGCGTGCGCACGGGACGAAAGCAATTTTTAAAGTTTTTATTCTGTGCCCCCAAAATCGCACTTAGGCAAGACAATATATGCACATGACGATTTTAGGGACTTTTCTAAATAAAAAAGCAAAAAGGACCCGAATATTGGGACCCCTGTACATTTTCAATTTGGACTGCTTTCGCTTCTTGCCTTGGCTCATTTATGTGAATGCGGGTATGATTATAAATATATTAGTAAAATGGTTCACTCTCCTATTAATGCACTGAAAATAAGAAATATATAATTTTGTAAATATACTTGTGTTTATAACCTTTTGAAAAAAAAAGAATCTTGACATTTCTTTCGAGGTACCAGTCATCACGCCCATGGGAGTGATTGTTATTGGCTAGGAGTTGTGTGTGAGCTTGAAAAAGTGATTCTGATTGGCTAATATTGGGTAATAATAGTCCATGTTATGTACGTAGCTTTCATTTTGTAAAGTGGGTCAATTTTTTTTTCCTGTCCGTGTATTAAACGTATGACCTAGACCACCAGTCCACGCTCCACAAAATGTCATACCATTGACCCAAAATTTATAAAAGTACTCATATCTTACATTGAACGTTAAAATGACTATCGAAAATGACTATTCAACAATAATGAAGCCCATAGCAGAGGGTTTAAATGCTGCTGAACTGTTCACAAACTAGAGCATCTTCCTAATGCATCACATTATAGAGCACTTGCCATTTTTTTGGGAGCAAATTCGTGCATATCCCCCCTCGTGTAATAGCTACTATACTCTCGATTGGGAATTAAGAGGAAATAAGTTTTATGGCACAAAAAAAAATCATTCTCCCGACGTCACTGACACAAATTCTGCAAGCCGCTATTATCCCAAACACATTTTCCAAAAACTCCAGCACAAAAGATAGTGCTCGCTATTATGTTTGCTATTGAGTTTGTTTTTGTGCCGCATCGTAATAGACGTACCTTACTCAAGAGGAAGCCATTTACGACTGTTTTGCCTGAATCTATTTATATACATTGTAAACAATTGAATGGAAAGGTGCAAGACCATGACTGAAGTGAATTCCAAGCCTCATATTCATTTGTGTGTTTGGGTGTTTTTTTTAGCTGTTTGGGAGTACATGTTCCGAATTTCCGAAACAGCTCTTGCATTCATCAAGATTTTTTCCCCTCATTTTTCAGACTCCTCTCCATAGGCCAAAAAAAAAAGTCTCCGGTTTCTGGTATGGAGCTTGCCCCAAAAGAGGTGCGGCGACGCGGCTTTTTTTTTTTTTTTACCTGTTTTTTTTTTTTTTTGCTTCAAATGTCGGCTGATGACTGCAAATGGTGCCCGACTAAACTTAGTGCAAATATATGGGAGTCCAGAGAGGCCACATAAATCTTATTCTCGATCATAACCCCATCTAAAAACACGTTGAAAACGGTGCAGCAGCAGAATTCCAGTCAAACCAGTGAGTTTGGCGGTTTTGAAACATCATCTTGTATTGAAAAAAAAACGTTTTCATTTTGCCGACGCGCATGGCTACGGCGACGCGCGCGCATACCAGAAACCGAAGACTTTTTTTTTTGGCCATAGGTTTCGTACACATATTTCTTCTGACTAATTGGCATTTTTGTAAGTCCGATATAGACTTCAGACTGGGCGCATTCTTAGACCACAACCCACAGATGGTCCTATTTGTCACAATGATATCATCAATTGTTAATTAAATTACGTAACATTGAACATGCATTTTGTGGCCATAAAGTTTGTACACATTCGAAGCTCAAGGTAAACTTATTATCTTTCTAAGGTTACAGCGTATCACTACTGGTCCTAGCGTCCTCTCCAGACTAGATGCGCAGATGTGTCGTAGTTAAAAGTAATGCCCAAAAGAGGGAGGTAATTGCTGTACTTTGACCCATTTATGGTTGATTTGATATAACATGCAAGTAAGATTTGAGGCTTTGCATGGTGGAGATACTAAATAATGAAAGGTTTGCGGAAACACCACGTGCGAATAATTTCTCAACCAAGAGAATGGTTCTGATAAGAACCAGAGGTATAAACCATTCTCTTAGTTAAAAAAATTATTCGCACATGGTGTTTCCGCAAACCTTTCATTATATATAACATGTACTTTCACTGTGGCTTTCTTACTGGCCTTGTTCTCTTTTTAGTTAGGAGTATACATGTATTTTGTTCTGTTTATTATATCCATTAACAAACAACACCTATACATGGATGTGTTACACATGAAAATCTAACTGACGCCAGTTATTTCAAACAGCCGAAACAGCTTGTGTTTGTCAACAAACAAAATTCTAATTTGTTTTGTTTTGATTTTTGGGTTTTTTGGGCTTAAATATGAGGGCATATTTAAACAAAAAAAATAAATAACTAATCAGAGCAGATATAATTTATAAATAACTTTATTTCACTACTTTTATTTCTACACGCAAGAACCAAAACTGTAGAGTTTACCTCGCTTTCAATTTAATATGACCGACTACTGAATAAAGTCTATATTGCCCAATTTTGAACTAGTAGTACAAACAGGATCTCGAAACTTTAAATTATAGTTTTATTTCCTTCGCTGATCGATGGGTGTGAGCGTGAATCGCTGCATGTTATGTTTACAAATCCTAGTGAAGAGTGCACTAGAAAGAAGGTCTGACTGTGTGAGGTGAAACCATACAGCTATATTAAATTAATATAGCGCTAACTCCTTATTCTTACTCGCGGAGATTCTTTGAATCCTTCCTGACGACATTTTGAATTCATGTGCGTGTTTGTAGAACATACTGAATTAGTTGGAGTGAATTTTGAAAGTGTATTCTAAGTGCAACGCGCAAGTACAACAAACACAAACAACCGAAGCGCGTCACGACGGTTAAAAAACGACACGGCAAAAATCATCTGGCAGGGGATACGCGCATGCACGCGTCTTCGTTGTTTGCGCATGATCCAAATGAAATGCTCATTTACTCATTGTGCGTTTCTGTTTTGGGTGTATCGGCTTCGAAAACCACGTATCTCGATATAATACAATCGATATGTAAAGGGCCATACAAAAGCCGTACAAAATTTCGAGTTTTCAATAGGTATGATCGATGAACATACATGGATACGCCTACTGCAGCAGGCATCACTTTGTACCTCTAGCCAGCGCTCTAGTAATTAAAGGGGTACTGCGTCCTGAAATCCCCGAAAATTTCATGTTTTGGATTGTTCTCTTATCCTATTTCAAACATATGGTTGAAAGGAAACCAACCTAATGTCTTTTTTTAATTACCTTTCCCGAAAAAAGACGAAAAAAACCCAGATTGTTTACATCGGACACGACGGAGTATGATACGTGTTTCCTGTCGTTTTCAAACAATGTACGATGCACATTGTGTGTGTCTAGTATTACACACGTACACAGCTCCGTGCTTACGAACAGCGGTGACCAATCACCAATGCACCAAATGTGATTTCTTAAACGTCCGCAAAAGTCAAGCCCTTACGGCTTGAATCACAACTAGCACGAACAGCCCGACTTTTTGGGGTCGCAAAAGTGTACCCCGAAAGTCGTTCTAGCAGGAATAACACAAGAATACTACAAAAGTGCCCAGTTTTTAAAGGATAGTTGTGTGGATTTTACATCCTACTTTTAATGTTCTTTCCGATTAACATCACTGTTCGTTCAAAACGCGTTTTGTAGCCCAATTGGGCGTATTCCAGGACGCAGTGTCCCTTTAATTAAACTGTATGTGTGAAACATCAGTTTTCTTTAGGTCGAAGCGTCCAGTGAACGCACGAAATAGAGTGTTACGAGTCCAATCGAATGTGACAGAGATGGAAACATTCTTTTTTAAGATAGTGGCTCGCTCCATGTATATGCCTTATAATAAGTACCAATTACTGTACATTTGCATACTGTGTTCACAAGTTAGAAAAAGCACAAAATACAAGTGTCCACCACTGACAATTTACCGGTATACATTGGTGAATACAAAACTTGGAAAGGAAAACAGGCCAAAGTCACCATTCTCATTTCAGAAAAAAAGACTGCGGCTTAAAGTTGATTTATATCTAACAGTAAATTGAGCAATTCCCAGATTTGAATCTCATTTGATTTTGAATGCCTGTGTGTAATCTCTGGTTCTCACTCAGTTAATATAGCTTCAAAGCATTTAGCATCCATGGACAGCTGGGAAAATTGGTTCCTTTTAGTAAAACATAACTTATTATAGCAATGATCAATTTCAGTATTTTTTCTTCAGATGGTTAGAAAAACATGCTCGTTTCATTGGTGTATCAAATTCATTGCTTTTTAAGGGGAAACAGTAATTAATCTGGTGACTTTCTATTGCACCAAAACGAATCTGTAATCGGGCATTTCATGCTGAAAATCGACGTGTAGGCCTAAAAATCTGTAGGCCTATTCACACATTGAACTATGTTCTCTACCTGTGCAGTCGTAGTCGTCATTGTTTCCGCAAACGGCCCCCAACACCCACTTACTGAATCCGTCCATAAATTATGTTTGGTTTATTCCATAAACCTGCGGTCCATTTTTTGTGTCCCTGTTACATCCGACATGCATGTAGGCCCAATAAATTTTTGTAATTCAGGCAATTTTTTTTTTAATGCCTCATCTCCAAGAGTGATTTTGCAGAGCAAAGTACCT
Organism: Patiria pectinifera; assembly: GCA_029964075.1. NCBI lineage: Eukaryota > Metazoa > Echinodermata > Asteroidea > Valvatida > Asterinidae > Patiria > Patiria pectinifera. The sequence continues at coordinate 1,493,764 of CM057145.1, read as the reverse complement.
GTAAAGTCAATCTTAATAAGCCAGGGAGTATTTATCTGATTGGCTGGTGTTAAATAAGATGTTTGAGACCGGTTTGGAAACTGGACAATTTGACCGACGATGTGTTGTTCACGAATTTCAGGGTATGGTTTGCTTTCCATGTTCGGGCCATTTCTATGAACGGAGCGTGAGATTGCATTCCCCCTCCCCCTCCCAAAAATATAAAAAAAAATATAAAAAATTACAAGATGACATCCCCAAAGAAGCTACTTTAGGATTATTAAATATCAAACTAACCTATTTTTCTAACATTGTAACATAGTTTTCAGGCATACTTTTACCAAGAAACGGGGGGAGAAATAAGCCTAAGCAAATCGCTTGACACTATCGTGATACGCCATGATACGCTACGCTACCAGGCCGAGTGCGTAGCCATAATATATTTGTGAGCAACTTATTGAAACGTAATGGTAAAACGATATGTCACATGTTAAAAAGTATCGCATTTTCAAGCTCATGTACGTATGGTACCGACAGTACGTGGAGGACCGAAAAGTTCGTCAATAAGTCTAGATGTGCTGTTTTCGAGAAAGGTTTAATACCCGAATCTCGCTATAAGCTCCGATTGACGCGTTGTATTTTGCCCACTAAAGACCGGCCATGTCTGTGTAGAAGCATTACATTCATTGTGTGGACTTCCCAACAAAAGATGTCCACATAAACCAGGTGTGGACTTGCCCACGTCCACATAGTGTTTCCCCTCTCTGGAAAACAGGTTTAGAGGCATTTCGGGGTTAGGTTTATCCGTCGCAAAATGAAGAGAAACATTCAAGGGAATCATGGGGTAAAAAAAAATTGGGTTGAAAGAGTTTTCACAGCTTGAGTAAAATGAGGGTTTTTTCACAGATTTTTTTTAAACTACATGAAAAAAAAGGAATGTCCACACTATATGTAACGTAAATGTCTGTACTAGTCGGTGAATTGTGTGTACGTTTACCCGTACACGGTCATTGAGTAGCGGCCGAAGCCGGCGGCGCGAGCAAACGAACATTTCCTGCAACTTTTTATTCTCTTTATTTAGCCATGTTTTCTTCCTATCAGATGAATTTAATCGAACACATGTTTTCTTCCTATCAGATGAATTTAATCGAACACGATTTACCTAATTTGTTCAAACTTCAAAACCAACAAATTGTGAAGAATAAACTTTGTGAAACCAGAATTGTATGGTCCTTGATCAGGGGTCACATTTGTTGCTGTCCGGTTTTAAACACTTTTGGCTGGTGCTATATCATCCGTTTAAGACCGGCCACGTAATGGGCTCTCGACCAATATGAATGGGTTAACTGTCTTAGGTATTTATGAATGATACTTGAATGGCAAATTATACAAGTCAGGTGCAACAGGGACACAAAACTGTCACAGTTTTGGACCCAGAATTTGCTGAAATGACCCATCAAGGTCGGTACACTCTAAAAAGTCGTGGGAGCCGGAATCCGGGTCCTACGGGGCAGGAAACTTTTCCGGGTGAAAATGACACTTTACATTGTCAAAATGACACCTCTTTGACTCGTTTTCGGGGTCATTTTGACCAGGGAAAGAGTCAGTCTGACCCGGAAAAGTGTTGCCGCCGAAACAGCATGGCAGGTGGTTTTTGACCATGAGCCCATTACTACACGTCAAACATATATTGCATTGTGAATTGAACAAAACAGAAAGAAAAAAAACAAAAAAATACATGTAGATCACTGAACTTTGGATAGGCCCACATAATGAACAGGTATCAAAATAAAAGTTAACTGATTCACAGCCCCATTGTACATACACAATTTGCCTGGGCATAACGGGTCATTCTATAAAGCGGGGTACTGCTAAATGTCCATTTTCCCCCGGTCCCCGTTAAACTGACATCTATGATTTTATAATTCTTAAGCACTCCTTGATGCAGTCGGCCTCCAAGAGTGATCATGATTAGCAAACTACCTACCCTACAAATTAATAATCGTTTGAAATCATGCTTAATCTTAATGAAACTTGAATCGCAAATTACAAAGTACCAAAGTACAGCGGAAAAATAATAGCACACCTTGTATACCCTACGCTCATATAAGTACTCTTGTAACTTACCTTGAAAGTGAAGATCGAAAGTAGTTATTCCAAAGTGAAGCCCATAAAAGAGGACTGGTGATTGAAATTGGTGGTGTAACTCTCTAAAGCATCCTTATTAGTCGCTTGCGATTTTCTGGAGCAGATTCCTCAGTGTTTATTTCCCTTCGTGTAATAGCTAATGCACTCGGTCGGGAAGAGGAAATAGACTGGTTTGCTACGAAGTAAATTCTCGCTGCTATACAGACGCAGACTTTGCAGGCCCCTAGCCCCATGTACACATTCAACATCACCAGCACAATAGATCTTGCTTTCTATTGTGCTCTGATTTCTTTGGAATTAGTGTGTGAAGTTCAAACATGATGTCGATGCTTTTTATTCTTTATACCTAGGTTTCATGCTACCCTGGCTGGTGATCGGTTGCGTGGGAGGGAATTGTTATCATTGCACCTCCTTGTAAAGAGTGCACCAAGAAAAAGTTTTGACTATGTGAAGTGAAACACAATCAGTCTTGTTCAGATCGAGGCGTCAGGTGATGGGCAAAATACCGAGTCAAACCGAGCTTGACCGAGTTGGATTGTTGTTATAAAGATATGTTGTTCGCCCCGTGGAAATAACATAGGGATAAATACATGACTGAATAACTGTAAATGCCATGTAATTGCATACTCTCTCACAAGTGATTTCTCTGTTAATTAGAAAAGGCACACAGACCACCTGTCCACCATTTTACTATAATATGCATCGATGAATACCTTTACATACTCAAAATCACCATTCTTTCTGAAAAGACTTACTATCCATTCGTCATAATACAAAACAAAATCGCACATTACAAGCAATGAATCAGTTTTGACTCAAACTCTAATTTGAATAATTGAATGACTGTGTGTAATCTCTGGTGCTCATAGCTTCAAAGCATTCAGTTCATTGGACATCTGTAAAAAAACAAACAAACAAACAAACAAACACCCCAACAAAACAAAAAACAAAACCAAATATGTTAATAGTTAAACATATCTTCTGATAGCAAGGATCTTCAGTGTTGTTGTTTTTCCCAGATGTTTGGAACTAACATAATTTAAACGTGCTTCATTGGTGTATATAATTCTATCCATTTTTAAAAGTTAAAACAGATCATTAAAAGCAAAATATATACGATGTAATAATGAATAAACCCTCATCCGCCCTAATTAAAGGCGTGAGTCGCGCCTACCAAAAACATCCTTTGGGTATCGTTAGCTGTTGGGATATTGAGAGAAATCACCCTTCCAATTATTTCCACTGTTTTGAGTTGCGAGTGCTATCACTCATTATCACTCATCATCCGCTTCCAGGTGCAATACCACCTGAACCCGTATCCCTGGGCAGCTAGGGGCCCGTTATCGGGTACTAGCAGCCGGGAAATGCAGCTGCATCCGAGGCTTCATTAAGGGGCAGCTGCGGGGTCGACTACACCCTGGGAGAAAAACAAACTTTTATCCCTGCTACCCTTCGATTGGGGAGAGGAAATAAGCTGGTTTTCAACCAGATATATATCACTGCGTCAGACACAGACTATGCAGGCCCCTAGCCCCAGTTGCACTTTTGAAACCACAAGGACTAGACCATGTTCGCTATTATGTGCATGTTTTGTGCTGCTTAATAATACGTGTACATCTAAAATTAGATCTAGCGATGCAAACAGAATGCCGACATATTTCTACCCTTTATACCTCCGTTTTTATCCCACCCTGGCGAATCGATTGCGTGCAAGGCAATTATTATCGCAACTTTGGGTAAACAAGAGCAGCGTGAAAGGGTTCCTGTCACGGTGAAGTTAAACGATCAATCAATGTTTAGTTCAAAGCGTCGGGCAATGCACGGAATGTGTACAGTGCATTGGAGTAAAAACGAACTACCCTACATGCACAATAACATAAAAAGTGTGGCCCACTCCATGTAATACACTGCACAGGACTAAAGTACACGTTATTGAATAACAGGTGTATATATTGTATACTATATTCACGTCATTTCGATTTTCTAATTTGACAATTCGTTCCACTACTGATCATTAAAAAAAAACGTGAAAATACCCTTACAGGATTAGTCCTATATCAGCCCCAAGTAAATGTCCGTGAAACGTCTCTTAAAGATCTTTTCACGGAGAAGTGAACTTTTAATGAACATTTAAGGGATGAGATGTTTATATATGTGATGGACGAAAACTTAAATTATAAGAAACTTCTTTCAATCTAATTTTCAAACACAGATGAATTTGAATCAAAACTTACTCGGCGTACAGAGCTAGTCAACCATAATTAGCTGCTGAAATCTTTGTGATGGGAAAAGTAATTGATTATTTGATATGATTGGTAATTAAATAAATATGGAAGAAAGGATGACGGTCTTTGAAATGGTTGATTGTAGTTTAGCGAATACCTATTAGTATGGTGGCTTTAAAGGGACATAGCGCATATATATTGTCGCCAATATTCACGCCAATTTTCATGACATGGACCCAAGTCGCAAATATTGACGCCAATATTGACGCCAATATTCGCGACATGGTCTCCATGTCGCAAATTTTGCACGCCAATATTGACGCCAATATTCAAGACATGGCCTCCATGTCGCAAATATTTACGCTAATATTGACGCCAATATTCACGACAGGCCCAAGTCGCAAACCCACTCAGGCGTGAATGTTTTTTTCACAGCAACTTGGGGTGTCCGTTACCCACACAGTCCGGCACCCAGACACACCGATCTCTGGTTGAACGTTCGTCGTAAGGCGCAGTGCGAGCCATGAATGTACATGTACATTGGACGCAAGGTGACCGTTTTAACCGATTTTCGGCTAACTTTGACAGAATTTTTGTTAAAAATCGAGAGTTTGACAGAAAATTTGACAGAATTCCCCAGAATTACTCGAAATACACTATAAACACTTAAAATTACATGTAGATGGTAGTATTACCTTAATTAAGGTTCAAATCACATTATAAACAATCTATAGTCACATAAAGATGTTATGAAATAATCCCGTAAATTTCGGGCAAAACGCGGTTCCGGCCAAGACGACGTTTCCCAGTGAACTTCAGCACCTAGACCAGCCAACCTGTCCCATTATGCAAGGGTTTGTTCGAAAAGATTGAAGCGTTATAAACAAATATACAATTTTTTATTCAAATTTGCTGTTTTTCTCATCAAATCAAATTTACAACCATTTTTGCAGGTTTCTGCCAGAAATCTGCCAAAAAAATCCATTCTGTCCAATTTTCTGTCAAACTCTCGGTTTTTTTTAACAAAAATGCTGTCAAAGTTAGCCGAAAATCGGCTAAAACGGTCACCTTGCGTCCAATGTACATGTACATTCATGGCTCGCGCTGCGCCTCACGACGAACGTTCAGCCAGAGATCGGTGTGTCTGGGTGCCAGGCTGTGTGGGTAACGGACACGTAACGCTGTATCACGTGATTCATAGCTGCCCGAGATCTGAAACCAAAATAATTTGGAGGCAGGCTCTAGTTCTCAGTAACTGATCATTAAACATAATTCTGACGTGATGCATTTTCGGTACACTTTTTGATGAAATCTCCATTAAAATAGTTAATTTGGCGGTGAAAGCCCATTTTTTATTGCCATTGTCACGTGACATATGCATTTCATACAGCTGAAACCAAAATAGAGTGTAGGGAGGCCACCTTTCTTTAAGATATTATCGGCATTTGACTGCTTCTCCTGCACTTTTTGGTACACTTTGTCTCAAAGTTAGACATAATGTTATTTAACCGCAAAATGCTATTTTAAGTACGAGTTTTCCAAGGACGAGTTTCCGTCACGTGATTCATAGCTGCCCTAGATCTGAAACCAAAATAATTTGGAGGCAGGCTCTAGTTCTCAATAACTGATCATTAAACATAATTCTGACGTAATGCATTTTCGGTACACTTTTTGATGAAATCTCCATTAAAATAGTTAATTTGGCGGTGAAAGCCCATTTTGTATTGCCATTGTCACGTGACATATGCATTTCATACAGCTGAAACCAAAATAGAGTGTAGGGAGGTCACCTTTCTGTAAGATATTATCGGCAATTTGACTGCTTCTCCTGCACTTTTTGGTACACTTTGTCTCAAAGTTAGGCATAATGTTATTTAACCGCAAAATGCTATTTTTAGTACGAGTTTTCCAAGGATGAGTTTCCGTCACGTGATTCATAGCTGCCCTAGATCTGAAACCAAAATAATTTGGAGGCAGGCTCTAGTTCTCAATAACTGATCATTTAAACATAATTCTGACGTGATGCATCTCAGGTCGAAGTTCGAAACAGATAGTAGACTTGCATTTCAGTAGTCTTTCAACTAATCAACTTTGCCTTTTTTTTTCTATCGCAAAACAAACTTAATCGTATAATCGATTATAATTTGCAGTCTAGAACTAACTGACCCAAGACTGAAAACGATGTAATTTGGAGATGGCCCGTGGAGGTAGAATTGGATGGCCTAATGCGAATTAGGACCGGAGTGCGGAGGGGCAGGGCTCGAGGGTTCGGAGGGGGGAGCAGATTTCCGATTTCATCTTCAAGTGTGTGCTCTTTTTTGCCGTACCCGGTACTGATGTCCGCCTACTAATGATTTTTTTAATAACCTGACCCATCAGTATTGATGTTTCAAGTCTGCTTGGTGCTAAACTGAATTCAGTTTACAGGATCCATACACTTATAATGTGTTATGTATGGTGGCCCATACGTATGCGATGTCGCGAAATTTATCGCGAATGTGTGCGCACACGTTTGCGATGTCGCAAAATTTATCGCGAATATGTGCGCACACGTATGCGATGTCGCGAAATTTATCGCGAATATATGCGCACACAATCCCGGGACATACCGTTATTTCGTTTTACCGTTATGGATTCCTCAAAAACAAAAACAGTAAACGCATCGTTGACCGTTTTTTCGTTTTACAATTTTGTAAAACGGTCAAACGGTATTAGGTCACAAAAACCAATGACCTTTTTGTTGTTTTTCTTAATTGTTGAAAGCAATAAATGGTTAGTTGCTTCATTTATTAAGTGTGTTGTTTTACAAGAACATGACAATGAGAAACGGTCAATAGTCCTGTCGACCATTTTTTTTAAATTTAGGTTCGGCAATTAAGCAATGCAGCTAGGAATGTTAATGCGTCCTCATGGGATCGAGTCATTGCATGGGACCCAAATTACCCTCCGCACATTTCGTTCTCAACGTACGACATAGTTTTCGAACTGGCTATTGAAGAGCCGCGCCGAACTTCAATTTCCTTCAAATATCTGCAACTTCTTCAAACGTATTAGCATCCTGTATCTATTGTAAAAGTAATGTCCTCCCTCGGAATTTTCCAGCGCCACTATTTTATGCTTGCAACTCTTAAGCCCCACCAACTGAATCGCGTGAGCCTGAAGGGGGTCATATCAGGGTCACGCCAGGAATCACACTATGCCGAGGTAACACTTTTTCATAAAGCATGGTCATCCTCCATCCCCTTGCCCAGCACCACAAAATGCACCACGGACTGCTCACTATGACACTGAAATAAAAAAAAAACAGTCTGTATTCAATACTGACCGTTTTGCTGTTTTTCAAAATTATTTGAGTAAAACTGTAAAACAAAAACCATTGATCGTTATGCTGTAATGAATTTTATTGAACTTATAAAACAGAGAAACCGTATTTATCTTAATACCGTTTGACCGTTTTACAAAATTGTAAAACGACAAAACGGTCAATGGTTTGTTTACTGCTTTTGTTTGTGAGGAAATGCAAAACGGTAAAACGAAATAATGGTATGTCCCGGGATTGCACACGTATGCGATGTCGTGAACTTAATCGCGAATATGTGCGCACACGTATGCGATGTCGTGAAACAATTCGCGAATATGTGCGCACACGTATGCGAATTTGTTTGCAATGTCGTGAATTTTATTGCATACCTTGTCGCATACCTTTCAGTAAAATTCCTAATGAACTGGGGAGTTGTAGCAGCTAGTCTGGAATCTAGACGTACTGTTAGATATAAATAGGGTCTGACTAATAAACCTTCGCGCGCACGCTGTTCCTCGTGCAATCGTCACTACTAGTACTGTCGAGCGCAAGTTTGAAACTTGCGCGCGCAAATTCCAAAGTTGCGCAAGTAGCAAGTTTGCGCTCGACAGTACTAGTAACGATTGCACGAGGAACAGCGTGCGCGCGAAGGTTTATTAGTCAGACCCTATTTATATCTAACAGTACGTCTAGATTCCAGACGAGCTGCTACACCTCCCCAGTTCATTAGGAATTTTACTGAAAGGTATGCGACAAGTTATGCAATAAAATTCACGACATTGCAAACAAATTCGCATACGTGTGCGCACATATTCGCGAATTGTTTCACGACATCGCATACGTGTGCGCACATATTCGCGGTTAATTTCACGACTTCGCATACGTGTGCGCATATATTCGCGATAAATTTTGCGACATCGCATACGTGTGCGCACACATTCGCGATAAATTTCGCGACATCGCATACGTATGCGCACACGTTTGTGATATGCGATGTCCCTTCAGGGCCACCATAGTTATGTGTCGCAATAGACTGCAGAGTGCGGTGCAGTGTACATGTACACATGGCGAAGTCACGGTGCAGCTGTACACTGCATGCACTGCAGTGTTGAACCAACCATGCACATAGCGTACAAGCTTAGTGCTATGACACGTTCGGAGTATAAGCAGGGGAGAGGCGTGGCGCGGAAGGGCAATCGGGGAGGGGGTTAAGGTACTTTTCCCAGGTGCGGATCCAGAGGGGGGGGGTAGGGGTCAGATTTTTTTGCTGATGAAAATCCCACCCTGCGAAAATTTCTGGATCCGCCCCTGTTTCCATTAATGATTTGTAAACTTGGAACTGCTTGTTAAAGTATTCCGTGACTGAGGAGTTGCTTCAAGTTCCCACATGACGTAATGACACTGAATCATTGAAGCGATTTTCAAAACATTCGAGGTTAAAATTCGAATGGAACTCGACTTAATTAGAGCACTAGTGTGATTCAGTTTTATAAAAGGGAACCCGATACATTGAACGGTTAAAGTATAGGAACATTATTTATAAGGTATTTCAGCAAACCAACTAGATGCATACCAGCATACAACACTTTAATTTTTGTTAAAAAGAGATAGGGATTACACAATTTTCCCCCTTAAAAAGAATTTGATACATCAACGAAATGATTATAACGAGCATGTTAATTCCTCCAACCATCTGAAAACACATTTGATCCAATGGGGATCATGCTACCGCTCCTTGGGCTGATTGTTTTCGACGCGCCCGTCGATCCTTGCGCCACTTCTTCTCCGCCGCATCTGCTCCCTCATGGACTGCTTTCCGCCACGCTCCCCTCACAGCACAAAGCTCCTCCACTCCGCGTTCCTTGATCTGGCAGTGTCGTAGGTCGTCCCGTACGCGGTCTTGGAAACGGAGTAGAGGTGAAAGTGAGGCTAGAATGCATAAAATAATAGTCCGGCGCCATCCCATTCAACGGTTCACAAATTATAAAACACATTCAGGGAACAGGACCAAAGTGGAATAAGGTCCATCTTAGAAGTCTGTTCTAATTGACAAGTTTTTGACCGTTTTCAATTGCAAGTATTTTAATGTTAATAATGTTGTTTAATGGGATTACTATCTGGTATACGTCTTAATATTTTAATGTTAATAATGTATTTTTTTTAATGGGATAACTATCTGGTGGTCTTAATATTGTAATGTTGATAAAAAAAAATTAATGGAATTACCTTTTTTCCAAATACTGTAGATCATGTTTAATTCAGCCCTTAGCTGCGAGTCATGATTGATTTTAATGAATGAATGAATGAATGAATGAATGAATGAATTTAAAGGTATTCATCATAGTAATACGATGGATAGCTGAAATTTGTGCTGTTTCTAATTAATAACAGAGAAATAACTTAGTCACTAACATGTTATTATTATCCCTGACTGTGTTATTTTAATAACATGGGTTGAGTTGACCTTTAAATACATGGTGTTTTAAATCGGACAGGCAAACGTCGTGGATTAACTTTCAAACGTCGTGGTTTAACTTTCAAAACATCGTGGTTCAACTTTCAAACACGTCGTGGTTCAACTTTCAAACACGTCGTGGTTCAACTTTCAAAAACGTCGTGGTTCAACTTTCAAACGTCGAACGACGTTTGGAAAGTTGAACCACGACGTCGTGAAAGTTGAACCACGACGTTTGCCTGTCCGTTTTAGAACACCAGATATTATGTTGAGTTTTGACTCACATCAATGGAGACGCTTCGACCTGAACACACAAAAAAAACCTGACATTATGTTTCACTTCACACAGTCAAAACCTTTTCCTGGTGCACTCAATGAGGAACACACACAACCGATCTTCCAGGGTAGGATCAAAAGGAGGGTATGCCTAGCTATAACGGATAAAACGTGTCTGCATCCTGTTTGCACCTTTATTTGCACACTAATACGATGCGTCACAAAGAAATCAGACTAGCGAACGTGATCTATTGTGCTGGTTGTTTTGAAAGTGTACTTGGGCCAGGGTATGGGTCTGTGACACAGTGAGATATTATATTCAGTGAGATATTATATGGTAGGCCTATAGCAAGCCAATCTATTTCCTCTTCCAGATCGAGTGCATCGGCTATTACACGAAGGGAAATACTGAGGAATTTGCTCCAGAAAATCGCGAGCAACTTCAGAGAGCATGCTTCAGAGAGCTACAACAGTATATTCAAGAACCAGCCCTCTGCTATGGGCTTCATTGTAGAATAGCCAATTTTCGAATTTCAAGTTGAAGGTAAGTTGTAGATTAAATTAAGGCACAGTCCATTATTCTTTAATTCAGGGTCCAATCCACGGTAGGCCTATATGGAATTTGCTTTGCAAATAAAAGGCGCATTAATGATATCTATCTGAATGACAAATTACAAAGTATAGTAACAGGGACACTGTTAATATACTTTGTAATTTGTCATTCAGATAGATATCATTAATGCGCCTTTCTATTGTTTCCTCGACCCCTCCCCCCCCCGGCTGACCCACCCCAAGACGTGGGGATTGTCAATGTTGAAGTTACAAAATCACCACCCCTCGGGCAAAATTTAAGTGACAATCCCCGACCATGTCCCGACATACATACGTGGGGCGCACTAGTTATTGCCTTTTCATGTAGTACGCTAATGGTGACAGTGTAATTTGGGTGACCAAAATTTAATGGGATTACTATCTGGTACGTCTTAACTTTAATAATGTATTTTTTTTAATGGGATAACTATCTGGTACGTCTTAACATTTTCATGTTAATAATATTTTTTTTTAATGGCATTACCTTTTTTTTTCCATGATACTGTAAATCATGTTTAATTCAGCCCTTAGGGGCCATCAGAATTTTCAATGTTTTAAAATTTCGATCTTTTTTCCAAATTGTGGGTGGGTGGGTCAAGCTAAATAATTGAAAATCGCAATTCACTTTCCATGGAAAAAAGAAAAAAAACAAAGAAGGATATATCTTTTGACTTGCCTGAACTGCGCGCAAGCGTTTCGATATCGCGATGCGTGTTTCTTTTCCAACTTTGTCCCGTGTATGTACATGTACTGTACATGTACGTGTATATAGACCCACTGTGGCATGAGAAGGAGGTGGTTTTTCAGTAGACTTGGACGCCGCGGGCGTCGATTACCAATCGCTATAAAAACTGGACTATTCAACCGCTGGACTCCAAGACTACGAGAACCGCAGCCTGTGATGTGATGTCTGCCCAAACCTGATGTTTTTCCTTCTCTCGTACCCCAGCCCTGCAAACAGGGCGGGGGGGGGGGGGTTCGAGCGAATGTTTTTCTTAGCTACCTCACGTGACAGGCACAACCTCATGTGTCACATGTCACCCACCTCATCCAGAAAACGACAAAACCACGGCCATCTTTGTGGCTTCCAAGACTGCAACCTGTCTTTCCCAACAGCATATCAGCTGGCAAAACGCAAGAAAACTGAAGGTCACCAGTGCAAATGAGGAAGACCGACAACTTCACGCCGTTACTGAACTAGACAAACATGTACATGGGTATACATGTACATTTTCAAGTATGCAAGTGCATGTACATGTACAGTTTTTTATTAATCAAAATTAGGGGTGGGTGGGTGGGTCAAAATTATTTGGAAAGCAAGTCAAACATTGAAAATTTTGAAAGGCCCCTTAGCTGCGAGTCATGATTGATTCAATAAACTATTTAGTGAATGAATGAACGAATAAATGAATGAATGAATTTAAAGGTATTCATCAAGGCGTCAGTTCTAGTAATACGATGGATAGCTGAAATTTGTGCTGTTTCTAATTGTGCTGTTTCTAATTAATAAAAGTGAAATAACTTGTGAACAGTGTATGCAAATTACATGAAATTAGAGTTATTAGTCAGTAACATGTAATTTATCCCTGTTTTGTTTTTATAACATGGGTTGACCTAAATATATGGTGTTCTAAAACGGACAGGCAAACGTCGTGGTTCAACTTTCAAACGTCGTAGTTAAACTTTCAAACGTCGTGGTTTAACTTTCGAAACGTCGTGTTTTAATTTTTCAAACGTCGACGTGTTTCAACTTTCAAACGTCGTGGTGCAACTTTTCAAACGTAGTTTGATGTTTGAGAGTTGAACCACAACGTGTTTGAAAGTTGAACCACGACGTTTGCCTGACCGTTTTAGAACACCATTTAAATACATGTTGAGTTTTGACTCGCACTGTATTTCGTGCATTCAATGGAGACCCTTTCGACCTGAACAAAAAACTGACATGTTTCACGGCAAAGTCGAAACTCTTTCCTGGTGCACTCAATGAGGAACGATGGTAACAATTCCCCTCACACGCAACCGATCCGCCAGGGTAGGATAAAAAGAAGGGTAGGTCTATCTTCTTCTTCTTCTTCTTCATTCATTCATTTTCATGATGACTTGATGAGTTGGGCCCAACTGTCCCTGTCGAGCATAGTGTTCGAAAGAGATCGACCACTCAGACCAGTTTCTAGCTCGATGGATGTTTTCAGGGTCATGTTGGGACGACCTTTTCGTCGAGGGGCTTCAGGATTCCAGAGGAGAACTTGACTAGCTGGCTCATTATGTCGATGAACGTGACCGGCTAGCCGAAGGCGACGCTGTCTGATGATGGTGGAGATAGGGGGAAGGGCACCGTACAGAACAGAGTTAGGGAGATGTTGTTGCCAAGAAACGTTCTGAACAGCCCGCAACATCCGTGTATAGGTGCCATCAATGGATGCAGAGATCTGTTTGGTCAGGGTCCAGGACTCGCAACGGTAGAGGAGAATGGATTCTATTGAGGTCTTGAAGATCTTAAGTTTGGTGGTCTTGGAGATCGAGGATCTCCAGACTTTTGTCAGTGAGAACAGAGCAGACCAAGCTTGAGCTTTTCTACACTCAACGTCATGAGCTGTGTTGGTGTAGGAGCCCAGATACTTGAAGTCATCGACTTTATCGAGCTTACTGCCATCCAGTGCAGTGACATCGTCAGTGGTAGATGGGTTGATGACCATGTACTTAATCTTCTTTGCATTAAGAGAGAGAGACCAACGGACTTGCAGCAAGCTTCTACTTTATGGAGGAGAGATTCGGAATCAAGGAGGGTGTCAGCAAGCAGACTAATGTCATCTGCGTAATCTAGGTAGGATAGGCATTGGGCAAGGTGTCTACTACTCCTACGGCGTGAGAGAGTGAGACCATCAGTGACATTTAATGCTGTCCGCAAGACATAATCCAGAACAAGGCCTATATAAAGGATAAAATGTGTCCGCATCCTGCTTGCACCTTTATTTGCACACTATTTCCAAATTTGACAATAATACGATGCGACACAAAGAAATCAGACTAGCAAACACGATCGATTGTGCTGTTGAAATATGTACTTGGGCCAGGGTAGCTGTCTGTGACGCAGTGAGAGTTGGTATAGCAAGCCAATCTATTTCCTCTTCCCGATCGTGTAGCTCATTATTACACGAAGGGAATAAATACTGACGCGGAATTTGCTCCGGAAAATCACATACGACTTTGGGATGCTTTATTAGTATTTTAACAGTATTTTGAAGAACCAGTTCTCTGCTATGGGCTTCATTTTGGAATAGCCATTTTCGAATTTCAAGTTGAAAATAAGTAAGTTGTAGATTAATAATTCAGAGTCCAATCCATGGTAAGAAATTTGTTTTGCTGTCCCTGATACTAATTTGTCCTTCAAATACCAATTCAAATGCGCCTTTCACTCCCACCCCCCGGCTGACCCACCCCAAGACGTGGGGATAGTCAATTTTGAAGTTACAAAATCCCCACTCCTCGGGCAAAATTTAAGTGACAATCCCCGACCATGTCCCGACATACATACGCGGGGCGCACCAGTGATTGCCTGTCCATGTAGTACGCTAATGGTGACAGTGTAATTTGAGTGACCAAAATCCCCACCCTGGGGCATGAAAAACGTGACCAAATCCCGACATCGGACCTGGGGCAGGGGGAGGGGGGCATTCGATTAATAAGATTAATATTGACTGCAAACGATTTTTAATATGTTGGGTACAGGTAGTTTAATTGCAAAACACTTTGTGTTTTTGTTAAAAAGATAAGTGATAGGGCATTACACAATTGTCCTCTTAAAAAGAAGCTAAATTTGATAGGCCTACATAAACGAACAAATTATATCAAGCATGTTTTTCCATCCATCTGAAAACACAAATACTGAATTGATCCTTGCTATCAGATGTTTTACTAAATACGAAAACCCGTTTTTACAACTGTCCGTGGAATAGGCCTACTAAATGTGTTTTTGATTTGTCGGGGCCGACCTAGTGATCGCGAGCCAAGAGATTACGCATACAAAATTGAAACATTGCTTTTTAATGTCCGATTTTGTTTAATTTGAGAAATATTGGCTTTATTCACGAGTTGGCCATATTAAATTTAAAACAAGGTAAACTCTTCATTATTAATACCGCTCTGCTTTGCTCTGATGAATAATATATAATTTGTGATTAAACATACCCTAATGTTTTTACCCTAAAACTAGGAAGAATTATTTTGACCATCTCTCAGTCGTAATTTGAGCAAGATGTGTCCAGTAGTTTTGGAATTAGACAAAAAGATATCAAGGGGGACTTTCTTTTTTGGTTGAGTGTATGTTGAGTTTTGACCCGCACTGCATTTCGTTGATTCAATGGCGACGCTTCGACCTGAACAAAAAAACATGCTTCACTTCACACAGTCAAAACTCTTTCCTGGTGCACTCAATGAGGAATGATGGCAACAATTCCCCTCACACGCAACCGATCTTCCAGGGTAGGATAAAAAAAGGTTTCTGCATCCTGTTTGCACTTTTGCACACTAACTCCAAATTTGGCAATAATACGATGCGGCACAAAGAAATCAGAGTAGCGAGCGATCTATTGTGCTGGTGGCATTGAAATGTGTACTCGGGCCAGGGTATGTGTCTGTGACGCAGTGAGATATTATATTTGGTAGGCCTATTGCAAGCCAATCTATTTCCTCTTCCCGATCGAGTGCATCGGCTATTACACGAAGGGAAATAAATGCATGTACTGAGGAATTTGCTCCAGAAAATCGCTAACTACTAGGGGATGCTTTAGAGAGCCACAACAGCATTTTCAAGCACCAGTTCTTTGCTATGGGGTTCATTTTGGAATAACCATTTTCGATGTTCACGTTCAAGGTAAGTTTTAAGAGTAAATCTATAAGCTTAGGGTACACAGGGTGTGTTGTTATTTTCCCCCTGTACTTTGAGTGTAATTTGCCATTCAAGTATCATTGAGATTCAGGTGCGGTTCTAGAACCAATATTTTTGGGGGGCTAGCAGGGTGGATCCAGATTTTTTTTCAGGGAGGCGTGCTGAAATGTAGGCCGATTATTTTCTCCAGACACTTAGGCCTCCGAAAATCAATAGGTTGCGGGGGCCTCATGCCATATTTTCAATGGGGAGCGCCAATAAAATCCTAAAATCAGTCACACTATATTAACTACAAATGCACCCTTGTCACGACTATTTCTTTAGGGGGAGACCGTTCGCATGTACATCACAATCCTTCTTTTGCTAATGCAATTTTTTTTTTACGGAATTTATTTTTGGGGGGCTAGACAAAATTTGGGAGGGGCTAAATTTTGGAAAAATACTGAAGAACAAATAACTGAAAGTTTGACTGTTTTTAATCACTGCCCACAACACCAACATTCGGATATTTCAATTAAGGAGCGGGAACACAAATCAGTGAATTGGTTGCAGTAAATCAAAATGTTGTGATCCATTTCAGGAGTCAATATCGCTTTAACAACCTGATAAAACTTCACACTTGAGGCATTCATGTCACGTTATTATTCGTTTTTGTATACATCATTCAATTTCCTCCCTAAATCCTGTCTAAAATATATGGGTATTAATGTTTTGATAAACACAGAGCTGTTTCGGCAACTTTTTTTGTGACATGTGAAATGTAAAGTTTCAAGTATAAGTTCCATCCAAAAGGACCCCAGCAAATACATAATGATTAACTAGCCAATTAAATCACGTAATTAAGTCTAGTTCATTTTTTGTGGTAGTTACAGAATACATTTGTGGTTCTGTGCCCTCACTAAGTTGACTGCTATTTATGGTAATACACAGCTCACATCGTCGCCCCATATGTCTCTGATACTGACAAAACGTCTGACCATTCCTTGGTCTTGGCGCTGATTCATGACACTGATTCACCTCACCCACTATTCCAGTTCTTGACTCCTGAATGTTAGCTGGGGGTACCGGTGTGGTTAAAACCATGTCTTTCGAGTGACCCCACAAGAAAAGTCACTAGGGTGAGATCTGGGGATCTCAGGGTTATTCAACTCAGTGAACAATAAAGAAATATATGTCACCAAAAGCTCTCCCAAATGTTGTGCAAACCCGACCCGAAACCGAATGCCCGGACCCGACCCGACCCGAAATGAACCGGGAAAAAAAGAAACAGTTCGGACATTTACACGACGCAATATTTATTACAGAGTCACTGTGCCTGGAATACATGTACAACAAAAATAGTTTGCGGTCTATATAAATCACGCACGGTCTGCAATAATGTATAGGCCCGTCAGGACATGCAGTTACTGATAGAGACAGCGATTTTCACACGACGCAGGTAAATGCAGGCACAAAAGCGGACACAGTCGCCCAACATTCGGGTTTTCGGGTCGGTTCGGTTTCGGGTTGTTACAACTGATAATGTAGTAACCAACCGATAACGTATCACCAACCGATAATGTATCACAAATTGACCGATATTGTATCACTAACCGATAATGTACCAAAAATTGACTGATAGTGTAGTAAAATTTGTATCCGATAATGTATCACGTGTCGACGGATAATGTAACTACAAAATAAGTGTATCCGATAATGTATCACCACGGAACGGATACTGTATCAACCGATAATGTATCAAAATTCAACCGATAATGTATCAGTATGGGGAAAAGGTGGAAATACTGCAAATTAATTAAAGTCTAATAAGTGCCTTTACTATGATAAGTCCCCCCTCGAGAAAGTTTATTATTAAGAATATTTTTTTTTATTTGGGAGGTAGGGAGTTGCTCTGGTTTGGAGACGCTCTACTTCCAAGTGGGCCTAGGCTAGTGGCGCATCCAGCTTTTGATGTCAAGGGGGGGGGGGGGGTAACCGCACTCGCACATCCGCGCCGAAATGTGGACAAGTTCTTTTCTCCGGACACTTGGCCTCCATAATTATGGGCTCCGTGCTGCGACACAAGAGGGTGCGTTTTACCTCTTTTGAGAGCCCCGTGGACGTACGGGACCATTGATCTCCGATCAATGGACGGGATACAGCATGTGCGTACTGTACTGTACTGGTTCGCGCGCAAAGTTCCACACCACTTCCAGAATGTGCCAGAATGTGGCTATTAGCAGCAGCGTCTTCGCATGAGCGTCAGGAAATGTCGGCGCGCGCATACATTCCATTTAACTTGCGATGGTCTCCCAGACCGTTCCCTCCCCCAATAACTTTGCATCATTCAAAATACGCGCTGTGCATGAACCGGGAACACATACGAGTGGCGAGGCATGTGTATAGCAAAACTACCATCTGAAATGATCATGTAACTTGAGCTGTCACAAAAGATACAATATAACAAGTTTACCGGATTTAGGCGGCAATCGTCAAAGATAGTCTACATGCGATCAAGCTTCGTGGGTCCCTTGTCGACCCCAGTCGATTTTTTTCTTACAGATTTGATAAGGGCACAATCACAGCATTACTGCTCATTTAGTGGGAGGGGGGTGAGGGGGGTGAGGGGGGCTGCGGGGGAGGGGGTCGATGAGGGGGCGGGGGTCGTGCCATATTTTTAACGGGGAGCGCTGATAAAATCCTACAATCATGTACACAATATTACTGTACCGTACAAAATAATGCCCCGGTTTTTTTAGGGGGGGGGCACCGTTCGCATGTGACGTCATTTGTTATATGTCTACCCACTGACTTCAGTTTGTTCAACCCACACAGTTTGGAGTCCAAACGTCACGAGCCTGCCGCTTCCTTGAGGCCAACACAGGCGCGGATCCGGGGGGGAATCCCCCAGCTGTGTCCCAAAACAAATTGCATACAAATTCCTAAAAAAAAATAATACACCCCCCCCCCCTCTGCGGTGACACCCCCCAAAAAATTACTGGTATAATGTCCGCCTGTTCAAAATACGGACGGAGGCAGCTTAGATAGGGGGTATTTTTACACCATTCTGTAATCCAGTGTTAATAATTGTCAAATTTGAACAGCGTCCCCTATTGAAATATGATACCCCCTTCCCCAAGTTTTTGATTTTACGGAGGCCAAGTGTCCGGAAAAAAATCCTGTCAGTACATTTTCAGATTGTTTTGCTGATGAACCCCCCCCCCCCCCACCACCCTCCCCGCGAAAATTCCTGGATCCGCCCCTGCAACAGTAACGTAAATCTGTGCTGGGGAATTGGGGATGGGGGATAGCTAAAAAAAAGTCCTGGCCGTGAAATACAAACCGGGGGGGGGGGCCTTGCTGGAGACCACATGACACTGGGAGCGCTGTTCATGATACAGACGTCCCAGCGCATTTCAAGCTATTTGTATTTTTTCTCCCTTTTTCAGTACTATTTAATACATTTCGGCGGTTGGAAAGTTTCAAAAAATACCTCAAAATCTGCCCTTTTTCTATAAATTAATACAAAATAATGGGGGTGGTGGTGATCAACTAGCCCAGACCCCCCTCCCTAGTCAAAACGTGGGGCGGATAATCGGACATAAAACAAACATTTGTGTACACCTTTTCCCCATACTGATACATTATCGGTTGAATTTTGCTACATTATCGGTTGATACAGTATCCGTTCCGTGGTGATACATTATCGGATACACTTATTTTGTAGTTACATTATCCGTCGACACGTGATACATTATCGGATACACTTATTTTGTAGTTACATTATCCGTCGACACGTGATACATTATCGGATACAAATTTTACTACACTATCAGTCAATTTTTGGTACATTATCGGTTAGTGATACAATATCGGTCAATTTGTGATACATTATCGGTTGGTGATACGTTATCCGTTGGTTTCTACATTATCAGTTGTAACACGGGTCGGTTCGGGTCGGTGTTCCCTGAGTTTTAGTCGGGTTGGGTGCGGTTGGGTTTAGGGAGTTCAGATGGGTTTCGGTTCGGATTCGGTTTATACCTTGTATCGGGCCGGTTTGGCGTGGTCAACCTGACCCGATAGTTGAGCCTGCCTGCTACCAAATTAACCAGTGGCATCCCTACATTATTTTTCTCGTGCAAATAGGACCCAATTTTGGATCCTAATTTTATCAAATCTGCTCTTATAGATAATAGCCCAAAAGCTAGGGAGATGATCCTCAGCTACATTTGCACAATTCCACCGATTTTTAAACTAGACGGTCTGGGTTTTTTTCCAAAAAAATTGTGGGGTCACTTTTTATGCACGTGACTCGCGGATACATTTTTGAAACCCTACACTCGCGAATTTATTGCGCCCGCTGTTGGTCTTATTGTGCCATCGAATATATTGTCTGCATTTTTTGCCAACCACGGTTTGCAAAACTATGGAAGGTCCAACGCTGCAAAAATGAAGAAGAGTTATTACAGATCACCAAAATATTATTATTGTTACAAAAACAACATTGTCATCAAAGCTACAAAATAATTCCTAAACATGCCTCAATACTTTGCATTGAGGGCGTTATGGGGATTTTTTTTGGAAAAATATGTTGCCAACCACGGCTTCAATGTATGCACTTGCAGCAGCCCATATAAAATGGCGCCAATGTTTACAAACAAAGAAAGGCCTATATTTGACAGGGGTAGTCCGTGGTACGAGAGCCCGAAAACGCTTTAGCTTTCGAGATTTCGAATTTTATAAAACTTTCCAGACATGTAGTTTATGATGTACCATATTGAAAAAAAACTTTGTTCCCCGATCCAAATTTTGTTTGACAATGAGAAAATCAGAGCTAGAAACGTCAAAAATTTTGCATGAGAAAACAAATAAGAAATAGCGCCCTCTATTGGCACAGTCAGAAACGTTTTCGCTCGCGGTACTTGCCAGATAATATAGGTTTTCCCTGCTATTTTAAAACGCTTATCGTTTATTTCTACTGTATTCAAATTGGTCCATCAACATCGATTTAATGCACTGCCTATGTTTAGTTTTGTCTGTTGTCAGACAATTTCAAATTCAGTTCAAGCAAATTCAAACGATGAACACACCGTTTTCGCCACGGAGTAATAAATTTCGTCCACGCCAAATCTTGTCATTCAGAAATTTAATTCGTCCAATTACTTTCCATGTATATAAGACGAATTCGATCACTGAATGCTGCTATTCCACACCATGCAGTCTGGACGAATTTGATCTGTAAGGACGAATATTCTCAACGAGGGTCACCAAACTATGAAATTAACTAATTGGTTTTGTTAAAAGCTTGTGGATATTTTCTCGGGCGAAATTGATTGTTAGAGATGGTGAATTTGAATGATTTTTTTTTAAATAGCCGGGAAAACCTATACTTCTTTCAAGTTTCATGGCATGCATAATCTAGATTTTTGTTATTATTTCTCATCAGGATGCCAAACCCTTTCTATTGCAGTTTGTCCAACTTGAAATGATCAGTGCACTTGAAGTTTTAAGATCGAATGTTATGTATTAGCCACATAAAAATCGATTGGAAACAGACTGTATAGTTAAATCGTATACAAAGATGAGAATCTTTTTGGGGGGGGGGATTTGTCTAAAATCCATAAATGAAATTCTGTTAATAGACTTTTCCCCCTTCTTAATATCAGTGACGCAGAATTCTTAAAAAGGGATTATATACATGTATATCAGATAAATTGAAGGCGTCTTATTACAAAACCACTCAAAAAATTACATTTCATGTTCTCACACATTACACGTACTTAGGTTGATTTTTTATTTTTGATTACTTGATATAAAAAAAAACTGACTCATGAATAAAAAGACGGTTTGAGTAATCACCTAAAGAAAGGCTAATCGTGATTTATTTAATATAATCTAATTTGATTTCACTTATTTATGTTTTTTGTGGGGGGCAATAAAAAGATGCACAGTTTTCACCCACACAAGAAGAAAGGTATTAAGACGACGAAAGTTTGTTCAATCTGTACTGAATTGGCATTTGACTCGTTTATTTTCAAGTGACAAAATGTAAACATCACGGACCGATTACATAAATTGTTGTATAATAACATGTCAAACGTCTCATCGCAAATTGGAGGACCCACTTTCTGTTTGCAAACGTTTTTAAAGAGAAAATGAATTTATATTTCCTTATTTGGAAGCTTTGAGTGGCAGCATTACAACTGCTGTTTTTGTTTCAGCTGAGTATCGTTTTTATTATTTTGAATATTGCTTTAAGAATTCACATTTTGTTGTTGCGCCATCCATTTCGTTAAAACCACTAGTCGTACTACGATGGCAAATTCTTCACGGCAAAAGCAATTTCGCCGCGGCAAAAGCAAATTCCCCACGGCAAAAGCAAATTCTCCACGGCAAAAGCAAATTCGCCGCGGCAAAAGCAAATTCGCCGCGGCAAAAGCAAATTCACCGCGGCAAAAGCAAATTCGCTGCAGCAAAGCACCCAGGGCTGCAGGGTAATGTTATAACTTTTATACGGGTTAAAGGTCAAATTTGGGCGCGGTGAACCATGGGAAATTGCTCAACTCGTGTCCGCAGTTGCGGCAAAAAGCCATGGTTTCGCACCGAAGAAGCTCAGCTACCTCTACCGTCCTCCCTCCATCATATCATCAGTACGCGATGGTGTATGTCAAAGATCCTACGGCGCTATAGGATCTTTTGTGTATGTACTGCGCGCGTGCTCTGCATGGGTTTCCTATGGTGGCCCGAACGGACATCACAAATCAAGATTTCTGCGATGTCGCCATAGAGCTATATTAAATTACTAGAGCGCTAACTCGATGTACAAAGTAATGCCTGATGGGCGCATCCATGTTTGAGCACAAACCTATGGAAAACTCGAAATTTTGTACGTTTATTTGCATATCTGCGTTTGTTTTCCATACCGGTGCGTCATCGAAGTCGATACGCCCAAAACCGAAACGCACGATCAGCAAATGAGCGTTTCATTTTGCTCTGCGCAAACAGCGCAACGTGTGCGCTTTCCCTCCGCTGCAGATGCTTTTCGCCGTAACGTTTGTTGAACCGTCATGACGCGCTTAAGTTGTTTGCATATGTTCTACTTGCGCGTTGCATTTAGAGTACACTTCTGAAATTCAGTCCATCTATTTTGATTGTGTTCTACAAACACGCACATAAATTCGAAATGTCTGCGCCCAGAGCGGCTCCAAAACGTCCGAGAATGAGGAGTTAGCGCTCTAGTAATTTAATACTGTTATATTACTGTTTGTAGTAATATAACAGTAAACACTCGCCACCTAGATCATGTGATATTCAGCCACCAGTATGCCAGAACTCTTGCCCTCAAGAACTCCATCACCCATTCATTTCCACGCATCTGGAGCAACCTTCCATCTCATATTAAAGAATCGGTTATACTTGACTCTTTAAGTTCATTCAACAGAAGTCTGTCTGATCACTTCCAAGATCTCGGATAACTTTTCTATACTGCCCACCTGATATGTTTGTTGGGGCTGTTGGGGTGTTTGTTAGTTTGTTTGTTTGTTTTGTGTTGGGGGTTTTTGGGGGTTTTTTTGCGCTCGAAAGTTTTTTTCCATATGGTACACCATAATCTACATGTCTGTGAAGTTTTATAAAATTCGGCGAACCAGACCGCGTGTCGAGCGAAAAAAAAGACCTCGTCCCACGGACTAGCGTATTCCACGGCGGTCAGAGCGGTTTTGCTTATGCGTGCTGCATGATATTTGTGGTTTTGAATGCTGCGGGGTCCGGGTTCCACTCGTAGAGAAAATTTTAATTGTCATCTTTTTTTCCCCGGAAGTGTCCCCCCCCCCCCCAATTGTGAAAAATTACGTTATCTATCTGGAAATTTGAGGCTGAAAAAAATCACGGCATGCGTAGTCATTAATATTGTCTGTTAAATTATTTCTCGCTCTTTTATCTCAAATCCCATCAGCTTTTTTAATTTTAGTTTGCATACTTCTCACTGGCACTTCGGAGATTAACAATGCCATCGCGCTAGTCTGTCCCCCAAAACTGTCCAAAATAAGCCCCCTTAGTTTCCCATAAAATATAATGTGCTATATAGCGCGCCATATACCATGACAATTATAACATTACTGCACATGTTTTGCCTTCGTTTACAAAATTTTGCATATTAAAACAACTTTACCAATCGTTACAGACATTTTTAGTTAAGGTTTTAATTATTTCGTTCTCTTTTTTTGTTGAAAATTTAAATTTGGAAGTTATCTTTTATGGGAAACTTAGGGTGCTCGGTTTTTGTCAATGTTCCGGGACAGCCATATGCAAAATAGACGAGCATGCGCATTGGTCGAAACAAAGCCGGTCTTCCAAATGCTTTAGGCAGGAGTGCATGTGACCACGGAATGTCATTAGCTAAATTTTTGGTCAAATTATTTTTGGTCAATTTTGGGGGACAGACAGACAGACTGACCGACCAACAAACCGACCGACCGACCACAACATGTTGAACTTCCAGCCTGAGCGTATAACATTTTCCCCTGCTTAAATTTGGTCGTTACTTTAACCTCGTTTCAGAAATCAAGGATGATCTTCGCAATTCTTGTGTGTCTGGTGCCGGCCGCCCTCGGCAACAGCGCAGGACCACTGGTGGGGGCATATCCCAACTTGTGCACCGACATGATACCGACCGGTCACAACGGTGGGGTTAGTATGGCCACCGACCAAGACAATCCTCCCTACGCTATCGATACCTCATCTAGCGAGTACACTCCGAATGGTTCATTGACAGGTACGTAGTGCAGACCAGTATATAGGCCCCAAATTGCCTATACGCCGGCCAAATCACTATTGCATGCCCTCAAATTCCCTGGTGTAAGGTGTTTAAGCATTTTGAGGGCCATGAATTTCATGATTTGTAAAAAAAAAAAAGGAATGGTGGAAGCCGGCCGTGCAGCGCTGCGAACTCGTATTCGTGTGACATTTTGATGAAATTATGCCCTAAAATATAAAGCAATCATAGGCGTAACAAGCGGGGGGGGGGATTTTCATATGATTTGGCTATATAGTAGCCCCCCCCCCCAATATTTTGAAAAGACTGCCTTTTTCCATTCAATTGCCCTTTTTTCAACGGGTTTACCCCCACCCCCCAATAATTTGTAAAGAGTGCCCTTTTTTTTCTGAACAAGAGCCCTTTTCAAAAAGAAGTGGTGCCCTTTTGTGTGGCATCTGCCGCTTTGGGTGCCTTTTTCAGAATGTCGCACATGTATCGCCCTGAAAAAAAACACCATATACTGGCCCTAGGTGCAAAATTGGTGCAGCCATATTTCGATATTTGGAAAGAGTTTACCTTCCTAAGTCGATCGGAAATGCATTTGAGACATTTTTCCCAGCTACCATGTGGCGGTCATCTTGGATTTCAAAATGGCCGCCATCTCGAGCCTAATTTGTATCAAATAACTTCGGACCTGATTGTTGCATAAAGTTCACTTTGATGGCAAACCCCATGTTTTTGATACAAAGGAACCCGAGTTCATTATTGTTTACAATGTACTCCAAACTGATGGCAGCCATCTTGGGTATTTCAAAATGGTCGCCATTTTCGGCTTCTTTGCATAATAAATTCGGACTCAAATGTCGTACGAAGTCAATTCGGTGGCAAACCCCATACATTTGATACCAAGTAATCTTAATGACCCATTGCTGATGATGTATCCCAGATGGATGGCAGCCATCGTGGATTTTTCAAAATAGCCGCCATCTTGGATTTCTTTTTTAATAACATTGCACCTGAATGTCCTATGAAGTCCATGTTTTTGAATGAACTCAAGTAAATCACTGTGGAAGGGGTACTCACAATTGATGGCAGCCATCTTGGAAATGTCATAATTGCCGCCATTTTGAACTATTTTGCATAATAAATTTGGACTTGAATGTCGTATGAAGTCTCTATTGGTGACAAACCACATAAATTTGATACCAAGGAATCCAATTAACACATTTAGGCATCCCAAATGGATGAAAGCCATATTGGATATTAAAAAAACCCGGCCATTTTGGATTTCATTTAAATAATAAGGTGGCACCTGAATGTCGCATGAAGTCCATTTTGATGGCAAACTGCATGTTTTGATACCAAGGAACCCAAATTATAATCATTGTTGATAGGGTACTCCACTGGGAGTATACCCCATCAACAATGATTTTCTCGGGTTCCTTGGTATCAAAACATGGCGTTTGCCATCAAAATGAACTTCATATGACAATCAGGTAGGAAGTTAGATACAAATTAGGCCCGAAATGGCGGCCATTTTGAATTCCAAGATGGCCGCCACATGGTAGATGGAAAAAATGTTACCAATGGATTTCCAGCTTAGGAAGGTAAACTCTATCCAAATATGAGGAAAAAAAATCTTCTTTCAGCAAAGAAAAATGCAATGGCCAAAAATGCGACATAATATACTATCTAATAACTCTCGTCCTAAGTTGCTTTTCGGGGTACTTTAAACAACATTTTGTCATTTGATATTGGGGTCATTCAGTATCTAATCACCCCCGAAACTTTTAAATTTGAAACCCCAGCCTCTACAAATTGGTTCATATTTAGTTTATGGGGAAATTTCGGCTAAAAAGCCGAAATTTTAAGTTTTAGCGCCACTCCCGGACAAACGGTTTTCGCGCTACCGCCCAGGCAATTTTGGTCAAAATGGACATTGCTGCCATTTTTTAAATGACAATATCTGTTTAATCTGTGAGCCAAATTTATTAATTTTGATTTCTTTTGAAAGGTTTCATCATGAGAAATCCAAATTATCCATTGTTTTTCATGTTGGGGTTATTTGAAGTATAATGACATTTGACCTTTACTCTGAACTTGAATTTGATATAGTGGATCACCCAAAATTGAGACAAACTTGGATGAAAATTAAACCCCAACATTTTTGTTTTCTTTAAAATATATAAAAAATAGGGTACAATATTTTTGTTTGGTTTTTGGCTCATATCAAAGTTGGCATATGTGTTTCAAAATGTGATATTCCTATGCAGTGTACTAGTGGATTTAAAGTAGGGATTTTTTGTCCCTGAAATGAGTTCATGTACAGGGTGTCACAAGACTGTTAAAATTATTCCTTTTATTTTCTGAGTTGATTTATTAATCACTAAATTTGTACGGCCGTAAGGTGTTGTGTAACTTCGGAGGTGGATGCTAGGTGAATTATGCAAATCGTACTTCTTTTCCTTTTGCGTACCGATTCCGGGCTTGCACCCATGTGGGAGGGGTATAAAACCCTCGCCCACGTATTTTCGGATTGAGTTTTGCAGTTTTTAGTTTATTTCTTTCCCGTAATATATAATTTGATTTTTGTGATTGATAAATCCTGTGTTGAATTCTCTGTTCTCTTGAGTTATTCCTTGATTTTTGGTCTGAGTACAGCGGCGCAAGGGTTCGCTCTGCGACACAGGGAGATCACATTTTCCAACACTTATACCAACTTTGACAAGAGCTAGAAACCTAACAAAAATATATACCCAGGCCATAGGAAACATAGGATCTCAAAAGGTACCCAGGACTGGAATGATGATAAAATCAATGTCAAAGGACAAATTGTTGTTCAAAGTACCCCAAAAAGCAATGCAGGAAGAGAGTTATGGACAAATCAAAAATCATGTAATTAGTTGCCATTTTGAATTTATGCAAATTAGGCATATTTCCACCACTTGGATTTCTTCCCTTTTTAACCCTAAAGGGGCCGGGGGGCGGAATCCGCCCCCCTCAACATTTTCCGTGATAGCCTCTAAAAAAACTTTTTTCGCGACCCGAGCTGTTATGACTTTTTAGCCTCGAGCTTTGCCCATCTTTTGATACCAAAAACATAAAAATCGGACCACGGGTTGCCGCGTATATGAATAATTAATTAGCCATAATTCCAAAAACCTTCGACCTATAGTCATGAAATTTTCTGGGTATTAGGAAGAGTTGCTCTAAGCATGTGCTGAGTTTCAAAAAATTTCGTCACTCGATGGCCGAGATCTTAGGGGGGGCAGAATCCGCCGCCCCCCCCCCCCCCAGCTGAGAGATGGTCAAAATAACCCCGCCCATTTAGGGTTAAAGGACACTTATAGCAATGCACCATGGTGTGAAATGTATCTATGTACATGACTGAACTTATCAGGGAAAATTTAATTGTGACATGTCTACACATGACAGCCATAATTTTAACTTTCATCTATGCAAAATAATAAATGGCATTTACGCAAATTATTATCGGCTTATCGGAAACATAGGGATATTGAAAGTTACCAAGGTCTAGAATGATGAGTAAATCAATGTAAAAAGACTAAAATTGTTGCTTAAAATACCTCAAAAAGCTACCTAGTATGATATATGACCAAATCAGTGCGAAAGTCCTAAAATATGCGGCCATTTTGGATTTATGCAAATTAGGCATATTTTCACCACCTGGAAGGTTAAGACATTTAGTATGGCATTTTAGGGACCTTATAGAATTGCACTGTGGTGAGAAAAAAAATTATGTTGCAATTTGTTTGAGGTTCACTCAAAAAATGAAGTATTTTGCCTGTACTATCACAATTCATCTATATTAGAGATCTCTGAGTGCCATGGAATTTGGGAAAGACATGTGGCACTGTACCTCTTGCCTGAACTTGGGGCTTCCAATTCTCAGCATTTTGGATGCAATTGGGTCAGAAAGTATCGCTATATTAAGCCATGTTGTGGAGGTAGGTTTTTTTCCCAAAATGGCTACTTTTCCCGTTTGGGAAACATCATTCGTTTTAGGGGTGGTTTTTTTGCTGATCAAAATTTTTCTGTTTAGCCTGAGCACCTGTGAGAGTTCTGAATATTTGTATAGGAAATGTGAAGTATGTGGATTTAACACTGGTATCTATGGGAATGTATTTGCTTGGGTACACCCCGGGTGGCCGGGGTTGACACAATGGCACAATGTATACGCTGCGACAGTGGTTTTTCAGTGGGCGTGACCTTGA
The DNA here is from genome assembly GCA_029964075.1 of Patiria pectinifera. Classification (NCBI taxonomy): domain Eukaryota; kingdom Metazoa; phylum Echinodermata; class Asteroidea; order Valvatida; family Asterinidae; genus Patiria; species Patiria pectinifera. The sequence continues at coordinate 1,464,932 of CM057145.1, read as the reverse complement.
GGGGGCATCAGCATTTTGTTATATTCTGGGTGTGTAAATGGGTTATAAATCCAGTACTGAGAGAGAGCAATTCAGATTCGAGGTAACACTTTATTCGTACAATTCCAACATGGCGCAGCCCACACTTTTCTACTCCAGAGGGCGCTATGCAAATAGACTGTGAACACAACATTCTCCCCTCTCAAAAATGAGGAAACTGTATGAGAAACTACAGGAGCAATCGGTTTACATTTTGAAATCATACTTGGATCACTTTGCAAAGAATCAAAATATAACAATGAGGAATCAGAGACATTGGAATGTTTGGAGTGTTCAACAGATCAAATTAGGAAAATCACAGTTCAATTACTTAAACAAATACACTTGTGTGTTTTAACTGGCACATGGAATGAACAGAACTTCACAATTTACATGTAGTAATCTTTAACCCAAGTAGGCTGTCTAATTTGTCTCTTAGGACGGTTCTGTGGTTTGGGTGTAGCTGGTTGTCTTGGAGTTGTAGGCATTTGGTTTGGCAGTTTATGAGTCATGGTAAGGTGTGTTGCATTCCATGTTCGGCCATCTTCAAGCTGGTAAGTGGATGGACCCTTGGACTGTGTGATGCGTTGTGGAGGTCCATAACGATTGGAACCCTTATGCACATGTCTAGGATTCTTAACACGTACATAGTCTCCTGTTTGGAAACGCGGATGTACTGCACCACGCTTCTGGTCTGTGTACCGCTTGTACTTTGTCTGAGTACTGCGAACGCGATCACGAATATCAGCTGGTTCTTCTTGGCTGATCTCTGTAGGTCGAAAGTTCAGAGTAGTTGTCATTCGGCGACTGTGCAAGAGTTCTGCTGGCGATTTACCTGTAGTTGCATGAGCGGTGGATCTGTATGCTGTCAGTAACTCAAGCGTTGCAGTTTTCCAAGGTCGGTGTTCGCGAGTTGCGATTTGGAGAGTTTGTTTGAGAACGCGATTAAATCGCTCGACGAGTCCGTTTGCCTGCGGATGGTAAAGTGAAGTGCGGATGTGCTTAATTCCTCGCTGGATCAAATATGACTCGAACTCTGTGGAGACGAACTGGCTCCCATTGTCAGAAACCAACTCGTTAGGCAACCCTTCCCTCGCAAAAATAGAATCAAGCATGAAGCAGACGGAATGTGAAGTGGCATCAGCGGCAAACGCGACCTCCGGCCACTTACTGTAGTAGTCCATCAAGACGATTGCAAATCGGCAGTTTTGTGGACCATGCTCAAAGGGACCACAAATGTCAATGGCAATCTTTGGCCATGGATGAGCTGGAAGAGGTACTGGTTGCAATGGTGGAGTGCGAATGTATGCTGTCTTATCACTAACTTGACAAGCTGCGCAGTGACGAACTTGGTGTTCTATCTGTTTGTCCATACCTGGCCACCAATAGCAGTCACGAAGTCGTTGCTTGGTGCGTACAATTCCTGATGTCCTTGGTGCGCAATGGTAATCAGGCTAGATTGAAGAGCAGTAGGTATGACAAAACGGTCACCTCGCATAATACAGTCATCAGCAACTGAAAGTTCATCCTGGAGGTGGAAGTAGGGTTGTAGTTCAGTTGTAATGTGCTGTTTAGCAGGCCAACCGGATGTGATGTATTCCGACACGGACTTAAGGATTGTATCTGTCCTTGTAGCACTTTGGAGTTCAGCTTTGGTGATAGCGGAAGCATCAACAAGGAGTGCTGAAATCCACTGGACGATGATTTCATCATCAGTATGTTCGGTTGCGTGCGCTGTAGTAGGCAGTGGCAGTCTAGATAGAGCGTCAGCCACTCTATTGTGCGCACCAGCACGAAATTCGACAGTGTAGTTGAAATTCAGCAGACGAGCAGCCCACCTGGCGATCCGCATTGGTTTGTGGCCAGTGCCACGTGTGGACAGCAATGTAGTTAGAGCTTGATGATCAGTTCGAAGAGTAAACTGACGGCCCCATAAGTACTTGTACCATTTCTCACATGCCCACACGCATGCAAGTGCTTCCCGTTCGCTGACTGAATATTTGCGTTCTGTAGTTGTAAGAGAGCGAGAAGCGAACGCGATAGGAACTTCGTGATTGTTCTTAATCTGTGCGAGTACCGCACCGATGCCGTAAGCTGAAGCATCAGTAGATACGATGGTAGGAAGATCGGGGTCAAACAGCGCAAGTGCAGTAGCATTGGAAATGTGCTGTTTGAGTAGCTCGAAGCACGATTGAGCAGCCTCAGACCAAATGAACTGAGTGTCCTTGCGAAGGAGTGCGCGGAGTGGTTCAACCATGGTTGCGTAATTTGGCACAAATCTGGCGTAGTATGACGCAAGTCCCATGAAGGATCGGAGTGTAGATGGATCAGTAGGTTTTGGAGCATTTAGTAGAGCCTCTACGTGTGTTGGATCTGGAGTAAGGCCTTCGGACGAAACGGTATGGCCCAAGAAGCGGAGGTTTGACAAATTGAAGTGGCATTTGTCATAGTTCAGCGTGACACCTAGTTCTGTAAGGCGGTTCAGCACTGCGGAGAGATTGGCATTATGGTCCTTTTGATCGCGACCGAAGATGACAATGTCGTCAAGGTAACATTGTACTCCAGCAAGACCACTTAGAGCACACGACATGAGTTTTTGGATAGCCGACGGTGCAGATGCTAATCCAAAACAGACGCGCTTGAAGCGGAACAAACCAACATGTGTAATGAAGGCTGTGAGATCACGCGAATCTTCATGTAGTAGAAGTTGATGGTACGCGGAATTCATGTCAAGGGAGCTGAAAACACTTGCTCCATGGAGTTCCCCTAGTAGTTCTTGAATGTTCGGAAGTGGATACTTATCAACAATGACCGCTTTGTTGACTTCGCGGAGATCCACACAAAGTCTCACCTTTCCGGATTTCTTGTATGCGACCACCAGTGGTGACACCCATTCACTGGCGTCGATACGCTCAATGATGTCTGCGTCTTCGAGACGTTTCAGTTCATTTGCCACTTCGTCGCGTACCGAGAATGGCAAATTTCGGAGTTTTTGCTGCATTGGAGGGACGGATGGGCGTACTTTGACTTTGGGTACGTAGTTTTTTGCAAGTCCAACTTTCCCATTGAAGAGCTCGGGGTATTGTTTGCGCATGTCCATTGAAGTTTGGTCGGATGGAGTAGTTGCAGTCGGAGATGGAGGAGTTGACGATGGAGGTTTCGAGTCGTTGCCATTCACGAGCATGACCTTACCACCTGTGATTGTAATATCCAGGCGTCGGATCAAGTCTAGTCCCATGATAGCGATGCCAGACTGTACAACGAAAATGTGCGCAGGAACACAACGCTCAGGATTACTCGCAAGACGAACAGTGGTGTGGAATGTACCCAGTACTGTAATCGGTTCGTGCAGGTAAGTAGTGAGTTTAGCTGTTGAAGGTTGCAATGCCTCACGTGCGAAGAACTTTCCGAATGTGGATGCAGGAATTATTGACACGGCAGCGCCTGTATCAACAGTCATCGCGAGTTGCACGGATTGGCCAAGGAGCACGGAGCATTTGACACTATCAGCATGTGCAATGTGCTGAATGGTCAAGACGTTGGGGTCTTGATAGTCTGGATGAGGTGCAACGGGATTATCACTGGTGAAAACTCCCTGAACCTGATTGCGTGTAGATTGAAATCTCTGTCCAGACCGGCAAACACGTGCGTAATGCCCCATTTTCCCACATTTAGAGCATGTTGCGTACTTGGCTTTGCAGTTTGGATTATTTGCTTTGTGTGATTGTTCACCACAGCGGTAGCAAATCTGTGACTGCAGCGGTGCTGGTCTCGATTGTTGCGGAGGGTGCTCTGTAGTGTTGCGATGCTTGCGTGGTTTGCGATTTTGCTGTCGGGGTTTTCGGTGTGTAACTGCATGTACATCTGCCTCTGGAGTATGGCTAGAATTCTCCCCGATGATCTTGGATTCACGCAATGCCGACTCGACTTGACGCGAAATTGTAATTGCATCAGTAAGTGTCAAATCTGGTTCAAGCAGTAGGCGCTCTCGAATCTGAGAAGAGTATGTGCGCTCAATAAATTGATCCCTGATCAGCTCATCTGTCATGTTACCAAAGTTACACGATGATGCTAAGGCACGTAGCTCTCGGATGTAATCATCAACGGATTCCCCTGGCAACTGCGAACGTCTGCGAAATCTGTATCTTTCAGCAACCACGTTCAGTTTGGGTTTGAAATGTCTGTCAAGCACCCGGAGAGCAGAATCAAATTCATCTTCATTTTCCCCTGCATTCTCTTGTGGAAGCGTATGGAAAACACGCTGACCTTCAGTGCCAAGGCAGTGCAGTAACAAAGCACGTTTACGTAAGGCAGGATATGTATTTGCAGCTGATGCAACAGTGTAAGTTTCAAACATACCTCGCCACTGAGTCCAAGGAACGGGCGGAGTTCCCGGAGTTACGACGAAGAATGGAGGCGGTGGAATCGATGCCATGGCTTGTAAGAAACCTCAGTATGATCTATCCCATCCTCGTCGCCAATTAATGTTATATTCTGGGTGTGTAAATGGGTTATAAATCCAGTACTGAGAGAGAGCAATTCAGATTCGAGGTAACACTTTATTCGTACAATTCCAACATGGCGCAGCCCACACTTTTCTACTCCAGAGGGCGCTATGCAAATAGACTGTGAACACAACACATTTCAACGGGGTAAACAACGGCGGTTTCGCATCGAATGCTCTCAAATAGGCCCTCAGCATATTCAATTAAGTTCGAGAGAAATAAAAGGAGTGATTTGGGGTTTGAGTCGGCTGGAAATCAATTAATTCTGGTGGGGGCGCCCTACAGCAGGGCAGGTGCACTTGGAGGCTTCTCAGGCCTCGTATTAAACTCGAGTTTTTCCCCCATTTGTTTGATAAAATATAAGTTATGGGTCCTTCCTCAAGCCATACAAATCATTTTGGGGGAAAATTGCTAAACTTTGTTTCCTTTAAGGGTGCAGACCAGTAAATAGGCCCTAAATTGCCTACGCGACCGGCCAAATCACGATTGGCACGTCCTAAAATTCTCCGGTGTTGAAAGCATTTTGAAGGCCGTGACTGAGGATTTGTAACAAAAGAAGGTTGGAAGCCGTGCAGAGGAGTGCGAGCTCGTATTAGTGTAAAAGTTGGATGAAATTAGGCCCCAAAATGGATCAATTTTGCAATGGAGCGTAGGCGTTCATTTTCAAAATGGCGATGAGATTCAGGACTGCTTATAATTATAGATGTGATCATCTTTGGAGGGATTTTTTCCCCAAAGGTCATGGGATAAAAGAACAAAAATTGAAGATAACATGAAAGATATTGAAATAAGATTGAATTTGATGTGTGTCTCAAACACCTCGGGGAGTTTTAACAATTTTTAGGAAGGCCGCGTTATAGCACTGAGGTATATAATTATGGCAGTCTATTTAGTTACGTCATCATTTAGACATGGTGCACTGGGTATTTATTCAGACGAGGGTTGGGCTTTGCTTTATGCTCTATTTTTTAATGTAACGGCGCGTTACCTACGATCTATCGATGAGACGTCAGGGAACCAGGCTAATAATAGATCCAACCTTTATTGTCTAATGTATAACCGGAAGTTTCTTTGGTTGTTACTGAAACAGTAAAGTACTTTGATATTGGATATATTCACCATTCATTATAAGTTTTTATCATCTATCATGTATGTTTTTTCCCCATAGACCGTGTAGGTGTTTTAGTTTGATATATTGTAGTAAGATTGGACTCAGTGATGACTCGGTCCGTGAGTCAGTCGGTCAGTCTGTTACTCAAGCATTCAGAACAGTCTTGATTGATATTTTCCAGACATAAGACAAACATGTACATCTAAATGAATTACTGAATTCCAGCGGCAATCTCCGCCCTCCCCCCCCCACAGAGGGCGTGCCTTCCCCACACCTTTGCTCTACCCCCCATTCCTATCAACCCCCTTCTGAGGGCAAGATATCCGCCCCTATCGTAAACTGAATGATTATTCTGGACTCAAATACATCGTATTTTGTGAAGTTACATGAAACAATAACGAAATATTAAACGCTGGTCAGGTTTTCGTTCATTACACACTGAGAAATAAATAACTTATATTTCTACCAAAAAAATGCTCGCAAATAGCACAGGCAATGCATCTTTATAATACTTGTAAATGCCAAAAGAACGCATAAGCCAACGTCTTTAATGAAGTGTTGTTGTTTCCTCGTTATCATAGTAACAATCCGTGGACTAGGCGGCAACCAGTTCGAGGGATTTTTCATTCAGGCTCGACGGGCCGATCCAGCTCGAAACAACGATGTTGCCATGGGAACATTCTCCGGCCCTCCTGCCAACACCAAGCTGCTGATGTGCCACAATGTTGCAAATGTAAGGTTATGTTCTTCATTTCAACTGTTCAAGTTCATGTTGACCACTTAGTACTTGTATTAAATTGTTCTACACTAAGTTTTACTCCTTAATTGTACGGCATAAGACCATAATCGGCATTTTCACACTAAACAGGGTGGTCCAGAAAAGTTAGCACTTGAAATTGCTGTGCGCCCTCCCAAGCAACAAGATTTAGTTCCTAACATGAATATATCATTTTGATGAAGCATATTAATTATACTCTTGTGTACAATGAGTGAAAATGTCAGTCGGGGGAACCCATTCATGCAAACCAGAGGTGAAACAGATTATACAAGGATATCGTTTTCAGCCATGGGAATTGCACATTGCATTGGAAACCACTCATCTGGCACTCTACAATATGGGTCTTTTCATTAACTGTACGTGTATATATCAATCACATTGGAACGGGTGAAAAACACATTGCATCTCTAATATATTGTATATTTGCATTGATGGATTTTCTATTCATTAACTGTACGTGTATATAAATCACATTGGAACGGGTGAAAAACACATTGCATCTCTAATAAATTGTATATTTGCATTGATGGATTTTCATCAATTTTTTGCTGTGATTATACACAAGAGTACAAACAATATACTCCATCAACATGAAATGCTGATGTTGGATACTTTTGAGAATTTTAAAGATGGCTGCTTGCAAAACGTTTTTGGGGTCGTACCCCTACTAGTGTTAATGGGGTTCCTGAAATTTCAGCTTAAAAGACACACTTGTTTGCCACCAAAAACAATGTGTAGAGATGTTCGCCTCATAAGAACTGTTTATTACTATTTTGCGAATTGTTGACATTAATTGGACCAAAGCTAGAGTACTTATATTCTGATTACTTTCGTAATATAAGGCAGCGCGTGCCACTTAATACATGTAGCAGAAAATGTACGTGCATTTGTTCGTGCCAATAAAAACATCACTCAAAATTCAAAAACGAAGATTCAGCTCTGAATTTTCGAGAAAAACATAATGGTGAAAATCATGCACAACCTTTTAATCACGAAAACACAATTTGGTCAACATCAAATTTGTATTCCCAAAATCAGTCAATTGACTATCGTTGAAAATCACATACGTACACTCATTGATTTCTTCTAAATGACTGTAAGCCAGATGACATAGTGTCTTGGAATGTAATAGTTTCAGTATCTTTAATGCTTTCGATAATAATTTTAGTTATCTGGGGCTAAATGCAAATGATTTGTCCTCAGGCCTGATGATGTTTTTCCTCAAAACTATCATCAATTTTTGTTTGTTTTGGTCAATTCTTTTCAGTCCGCTTGGGCACATTCCAACAGTAATGCAAAATCCTCAGTCGCTGTGTTCTGGAACGCCCCTGCTCAGGACGAAGGACCGATCGAGTTCAGGTAGCCAACCAGATCCATTACGATTTACATTTAAAGTTCATTAGATTTTAAATCTTTCAAATACCGATCAGGGTTCCATGCACGTTACGAAAAAAAATGCTGAGTTTCCCTGGGAAAGTTTTTAAATTCCCTGAAAAATCATAGTTAAAACTTTAAAGGTCACTGGCAAGTCAAGAGGTACATGTAACATAGCAGTCTGGAGAGGTTTGTAATAGGCCCATTCGCAAAACATAAACACACTAGTAGTCATACAGTAAATGGACACAACTTGGACACGTGGCACAAGACGCACACACTCCAAACTTTCAATTCGGACAATTCAAAATGCAGTGCGCCACCAAGAGTTATAGCCACGGAGAGTTCATTTTTCCCAGTGCATTGTGGGAGATGGTCCACCGCCAGACATTGGAAATTGTTCGCTTTTCCCGTCAATACATAAGCGTATAATTCGAGTATCTGTTTGTCCTTTCTTTTCTTTTCATCAACATGGTAGGTTTTTTTGTTGTAAGGCGGCAGAACGCTTTGCCCCGATCTATATTAGCTCAAGTTGTCCACTGACACTCATTATAGGTCATGTTTTGTAGACCGTAAACTTGAAAAAATGGACTCTCCATGGCAAACTCTTGGTGGCGCACTGCATTGTGAATTGCCCGACTTCCCTGAGTTTTCCCTGGGTTTCCCGACTTGAAAATGGAAACTCATTTTCAAGGTTTTCCCTGATTTCCAGAGTGGCTTAGCCTGTTGATCATTAACTTCTTCAGAATTTAGTGTCTATAATCTATATCCAAAACTTGCCAGAATTTTGGATATTTTGCTGTCGTAAAATTTCCGTTTTCGGTGAGCCGTCGTTGTTTCAATATACAACATTAACATTTATTAACAAAAGAATGAGCAAATTTTTGGGTTCACAAAAATTGAGCAGACAGCTTCATAGGGGTGCAGGCCAGTAAATCGGTCCGAAATTGCCTACGCCGGCCAAATCACAATTTGCATGCCCTCAAATTCTTCAGTATTAGACTAGAGCATTTTGAAGGCCATATGAACTTCATGATTTGTAAAAAAATAACCTTGCAGAGGACTGCAAGTTTCTATTTCTGTGAAATGTGGATGAAACTAGGTCCTAAAAAGGCTCTATTTTGCAATGGAGCATGCGCGTTTATTTTCAAATTGGCGATGGGCTTCAGAACTGCTTCCAGGGGTGATCATCTTTGGATGGAATGTTCTCCCAAAAGTCATTGGTTATCTCGCAGAAAAAAAAAACCTTTAATTTGATGTGCGTCTTGAACACAGAGTTGTGAGTATTTTTCCTGAATTTCTGAAGTGGGGGCATTTATCATTGGGGTCTATAGAAATGTATTTACTGGTCTGCAACCATAGGGAAGACTGTTTACCTTAACTACCTCACAGTAACAGCGCCCTCAGTTCTCAGGGAAAACATGAAACCTTTTATTTGAGTTGTGAATGTTCCCAACAAAGTGCACTTCAGCAAAAATAATTGTCTCATATTTGTTTTGTAAGTCATTTTAGAGGAGTGGAAAGTTCCACAAATATATTTCAGTGTAAACTTCATGTCATGATCCCTTTATAATCTCTCTGCCTAGGGCCACCATTGTGAAAGGGGATCCTGACCGCTCCTACTTCTACACCGGTGTCAAGTCTGCCCAAGTGAGCCCGGTCAACGACATCCCGCTGCGTAAGTGTTTGTTTTAGCGTTTGTTTTAGCACGGCCGGAGCACAAACGTACTATGGGGAAGTTTCGCGTCAATTCGAAGCCATTTTGAGTCCAACTAGTTCGCACAGTGCTTCCACTTCCAAGGACATTTCCTCATTATTTTTATGAAACGTTTACTTTCGAAGACATTTCTAAGGAGATGAAAAAAAAAAGCTAAGGACATTTGAGGAAATCCCCAAATATAATGAAATTCTAAGGAAGCTATTAAATTTTGAGCAAATTCTAGTTAATATAATTTGGGATGGCTTTGAGGGGATACATATTGCACGAGTCGAAGACGAGTGCAATATTGTCATATTTTATATTGTTTATATTGTTAAACAGAATGTATCTAAAGTTAAAGGGGAAAAGAAAATGGGATTTGTAACCCATACAAGCAGGATCATAGCTATAGATAAGGGGTGTTGAAATTACCCATTGGCAATATTCCCAGGCGCAGATCGGTGAGGACCCCAGCTCTGTCCCCCAAAAAAATCCCCATAGAAATTCCTGAAAAATAATGCAACCCTCCTCTGACACCCCCAAAATTATACTGGTACAATGTCCGCCTGTTCCAAAAACGGACAGAGGCAGCTTATATAGGGGGTATTTGTACACCATTTTGTAATCTAGTGTTGATAATCGTCGAATTTGAACAGCGCCCCTATTGAAAATATGGTACCAGGCCCCCCCCCCCCTGCAAAAAAATCCTGGACCTTTCCCTGATTCCTATACATCGCACTACTACTGAACCTAAGCAAAATGGGAATTGTGTTCAATTTGGAAATACTTTTCATAGGCATGCGGTGTGGAAATGACACATGGATAATATCCCCACACTGCGCTACCAGCGAACCCGGCAAAAGTGGGAGTTTCGGTCAATTTTGATTTAATTTGCTATTGATGAGGGCTGGTAAAATTACCCATAGGTAATATTCCTACATTGCGCTGCTACTGAACCTGGGCAAAGTGGGAATTTTGGTAAATGTTGATGTAGTTGCGATAGCTAAGGGAAGTTGCAATTACTATTCCGGCATTGCGCTACTCAAAACTGAGCCGAAAATTGTAATTTTGTTAATTTGATGTACCTTTTATAGGTAAGGGGTTTGGAATTTACCCATTGCCCTGCCAAAGTGGAAATTTCGGTCAATTTTGATTAAATTTGCCATTGATAAGGTTTATTCAAATTACCCAATGGTTATATTTCTACATTGCGCTATTACTAGACCTGGGCAAAGTGGGAATTCCGTCAATTTTTGTTAAATTCGTATATGTGTTGAAATTACCCATTGGTAATATTCCTACATTGTCCTACTACTGAACCTGAGCAAAGTTGGAATTTTGGTCAGTTTGGATGTACTTTTCTATAGGTGTAGGATATTGAAATGACACATGGGTAATATTCAGATATACACAGTTCGTGTCGCTGGCGCTTGCATGCATTACTTTTGAATTTACTGCACTAAGCGGTTACTAATATCATCATGTGCTATATCTCAGATTTTCTCAACAATTCCTGAGTTTCAAAACTTGCCGATTTGCCAGATTGTTCGCCCAATTATAAGCTTTCTAACAACAGATAGTTTGTGCAGAACTTCCTATGTTAAGGTATGTTTTGACTGAGATATACAGAGTTCGTGTTGCTGGTGCTTGCAGGCATTACTCTTGGATTTACTGCCCAAGTGGTTACTAATGGCATTATGCACTTTATCTTAGATTTTCTCCATAATTCCTGAGTTTCAAAACTTGGCCGTGTGCCAGCTTGTTGGCTTATTCATAAGCTTTCGAACAACGTATAGTTTGTGCAGAGTTTCTAATGTTAATGTACCTTTTGACTGCGATATACAAAGTTCGAATCGCTGGCGCTTGCAGGCATTACTGGTGGATTTACTGCACATAGCGGTTACTGGTGGCATCATGCGCTATATCTTCGATTTTGTCCACAATTCCTTAGTTTCAAGACTTGCCCGTTTGCCAGCTTGTTGGCTTATTCATAAACTTTCGAACAACGTTTAATAAGTGCAGAACTTCAAATGTTCAGGTACCTTCTGACTGAGATATACAAAGTTCGTGTCGCTGGCGCTTGCAGGCATTACTCTTGGATTTACTGCACAAAGCGGCTACTAGTTATTATAGTTTTTCTCCACAATTCCTAACTTTAAAAATGTTTCCCGTTTGCCAGCTAGTTGGCCTACTCATAAGCTTTCGAACAACGTATAGTTTGTGCGGAACTTCCCATGTTAAGATACCTTTTGACTGCGATAAACAAAGTTTGTGTCGCTGGCGCTTGCAGGTATTACTGTTGAATTTACTGCACAAAGCGGTTACTAGTGGCATCATTCGCTATAACTTAGATTTTCTCCACAATTGCTGAGTTTCAAACCTTGCCCGTTTGCCAGCTTCTTGACCTATTTTTAACCCTGCGCAGCGTTTACAAGAATTTGTTATCCGAAGTCGCCAACTGCGTACCTTTGGGACGCAGGTACTTCCCTCAAAACAACAAAAAGCCACGTGCCAGACAGTGTCCAGGCATTTGCCAGACAGGGCACTTAAAAGGTAATTGACTGGTGGCTGCGGTTTGCGGCTATGAAGGGAGATGGCTGTGTCAAGTTACAGGCGTTTGTATATGTTTCAATGAGACTTGGCAGGAGGCCTGGTCCCAAGGTTGTTGACACCGCTCGGGTGAAACCCTGGCCGCAAAGTTCATTGAACCAGCTGATTTGGCATGGGTTGAATGAGGATTAGATGGAAGGTGAACGTCATTGGCCCTCAACGTACAGTTGGTGCAGAACTTCCCATGTTAAGGTATCTTTTGACTGCGATATACAGTGTTTGTGTCGCTGGCGTTTGCAGGCCGTTCAGCGTGGAATGGGAGGAATAGTATCGCAAGGTAAAATCTGGATTTTTCCATTTCACGAGGCGAATAATATTCCTCACATTTCACAATTTAAAGCGACTCAATATGCGTTTTATATAACTGACATATAGATCCTTGTCAGTTGATATATGTTGAATTTTTATTTCAATATGCCGGTTTGGAACAATACGCGCTACGCGCAACGCTGAACGCGCACAAGCATGCATTTGCACACAAATACCGCGTCATGGAACAAGAATGATAACTGTTAAATAGTATTTCCCATTCCCCATGAGCGGATAGTACTTTTTGAGCCGCGGCGTGAATGGGAGCAATAACCAATGTCACGTGATGTGAGTTCCACCAATCACATGGCAAGGATCTGTAAGTCGGTTATATAATCTGTTTTGTATAACCGACATACAGATCTTTGTCATTTGATTGGTGGAACTCACATCACGTGACATTCGTTATTGCTCCTATTCACGCAGCGGCTCTAAAAGTACTATCCGCCCATGGGGAAATACTATTGGACATTTAGGATCATGACGTGGTATTTGTGTGCAAATGCATGCTGGTATGCGCGTTCAGCGTTGCCCGTAGCGCGTATTGTTCCAAAGAGCCACAACAAGGGTAATTACTCCTCCTCGATCCCGAAAGGAAAAATCCAAAAATGAACCTGTTTGGATTTATTAAATTATGTATTGATTTTATTTGGGAAGGGATGTGTGTAAGCATTCCCCACTGGCCAATCCTGCCACCCAAGCCTACCACCAAGCCTAGTGACCGTTTTAGCCGATTTTCGGCTAACAGATGATTTTTTTTGTTAAAAAAACGAGTTTGACAGAAAATTTTACAGAATTTAATTTTTTGGCAGATTTCTGGCAGAATTCTGCAAAAATGGTTGTTTGACAGAAAAACATAGCAACTTTGAAAAAATGGTACATTTCTGTTTTAAAAAGCTTCAATCTTTTCAAACAAACCCTTGCATAATGGGACATGTTGGCTGGTCTAGCTAGGTGCTGATGGTTCACTGGGAACCGGACTTTGTCGTGACGCAACCGCATTTTTTCTGAAATTTACGCAATTTCATAACATCTTTGTGGACTTTAGATTATTTATAACGTAATTTGAACCTTAATTAAGGCAATACTACAACATCTGCATGTGATTTCAAGTGTTTATAGTGCATTTCGAGTAATTCTGGGAAATTTGGCCGATTTTTGATAAGTGACAGATTTTTAAAGTGCATTTAGCAGAATTTGGCCATGACCTTACGGCCACCCTGCACCCAAGTTTAACGCACACGGGCTACTGTCACTGCTCTGAGAGGTACCTATTTACTCCCAGGTGGAGAGAAGCAACTTGTGACAAAGTGTCTTGCTAAAAGACATAAGCACATTGACTGTAGCTATGAGTATAATTTCCACTTGCTCTGAGTATAATTTCCATGTTGAGTAGAAGCGCAATGTGGGAATATTGACAGTCGGTAATTTTAATGTTGTATATTGAAACAACGACGGCTCACCGAAAACGGAAATTTTACGACAGCAGTCGGTAATTTCAACAATCCTTACTTATAGCAAATGAAATATCTATCAAAATTCCCACTTGGACAAGGTTCAGTAGTAGCGCAATGTAGGAATAGTAATTTCAACACCCCTTAGCTATAGCAAATTACATCCATTTTTTTTCGAAATTCCCGCTTTACCCAGGTTCAATAGTAGGCCTAGGGTAATGTGGGAATGTTACCAATGGTTACTTTGAACATCCCTCATCTGTAGCAAATTCCATAACAATTGCCCGTAATTCTCACTTTGCCAAGGTTCTGTAGTATTGCAATGAGGGAATGTCACCAACGGGTACTTTATACAGCCCTTTATGTGCAGCAAATTACATCACAAATTGCCCATAATTCCCACTTTGCCCAGATCCTGTAGTCGGGCAATGTGGGAATGTTACCAATGAGTACTTTGAACAGCCCTTATGTATAGCAAATTACATCAAAATTGAGCGAAATGTCCACTTTGCCTAGGTTATGTGGTAGCACAATGTTGGAATCTGGGTAAATTCGGAATTAGTGCAAGGGCGAATGTTGCCCGTTACTCTACATGATCTTTCCTTTGAGTTTAAAATGTAGTAATTCATGTATGATTGCCAAAATAATTTTGTGGTTTAGGTGGTAACAGAATAAATAAATATATCCGACGAATATTTTAATACCTCCCTCCAGCAGGCAAGGGTTCACATGTGATTTTATGAAGAGCTATTGATGTCAATAGTACATAAGTTCCCACTTTGCCGCGCAGTGTTGGAATTAATAATAATAATAATATCTAATTCTTGTATAGCGCCAAATCCGTCAAAAGTGACACTCAAGGCGCTTCACAGAAATAGAAATTTACCCAGATTACCACGTGCGCGTGCCCCCCCCCCTTTGGATCCGCCCTTGTTATACACCGACTCAGTCTAACTTTTCTTAATTGATCGAATGAACGTAAGTGATCTTAGTAACAACTGTGACTTATTTGTTTTACGCATGAACAATAGGGATTGCTTTAAATACTTAGAGGGGCACTAGGTCCTGAAATCCCCGAAAATTTCATGTGTTTTGGATTTGTTTACTTAGCCTATTTCAAACATCTGGTTGATAGGAAATCAACCTAATGTTTGAAAATAACAAAAAAATAATTTGCCTCGTATTCCTCAATGGACCTAACGACGTAGAGATGTTTTGAAATGCATGTAATTGGAAGCAAAAGATGTGTTTGTTTTACATTACCATATAGATGAAAGGTTGCTGAGAGTTTTTGTCTGAAAAAAAACAAAGAAAAAATCATACATTCAAACACATAAAGTGATCGGAATCAGCCTGATAACAGAATACCTTTGTATTTCTAATGACGTTGTCCTATAAAAGTGTATACTTTTATGTTATAATTATTATTTGTCGAGTAGTGTTATGTGTGTGCTGGGTACACATAAGGAAATGACCTCTTGATAGTGTACTGCAGTTAAACAATTTGTTTTTTTTAGAAAAAGAGGAATCATCCTAGATAATGGAGACATAATGCAATTTTTTTAAAACCTATTAAATGACGTGATGGAAGTAGCAACTATCACATACTTTCAAGCACCTGTTTCTTTTTTATAATATTTTTGTTCAGAACCAACCACCACTCCTGAACCAACCACCACTCCAAGACCAAGCACCACAGATGAGAGTGGTAAGTAATGATATCATGTGAAAATGAAAATGCAAGGTAGACTTCGTAATGGTGATATTTTTTGATTTGACGTGTTTTGCTTGTTTTTCTTAGTTCTTGAAATGTTTTAACCATGAATATAATCAGTGTGAGAACCACAACAAAAATATACCTGACTGATAACATTTGACAAAGGTTGACTGGAAAAAGTAGGCCTACATGCAAGCGGAGTTAAACATACAAAGGCAGAGCTATGTTTTTACTTGATTCCACTTACTATGATACTGCGGTTTTCGCTTCAGTATCAAACCAGTTGTACGTATGCAGTGTTACTTGTATTTGTTTATTTCATTTCGTGTTAAAGCACTAGAGTTTTTGTAGCATTAGAAAGAACAACTTCTTAAACACCCTCCGTGTGGGCAATGTGCAACATGGTGTACATGTTGTTGGTCAAAATAAATTTATATTCTGCATGTTGCTCGTTTCAACATAGCCAAATAAAGTGGTTAATTACAGCTCCTTTAAACATAGTTGAACTATTGAAAGCAGAATAGTTGACTGAATTTTCGCTCATATGCAGTACATACTGTAGTACATGCCTGTCACAGCGCATACACAGACATTCGCGTTCGTTTAGTTACAAGCGCATGGTACTCGGGCTTTCAACTGGTACAAGTGACATTGTCCAGTTGAAAAAAAGTAAGCGACCAAACTAGTTATGGGCTGGAAGCAGGTTTATTTATTGGCTCCGGTTATGGGTACAGGGTTGGTGGTCTGTATGCAAAAGCCAGTGGTGTGTGTACTATGGAGTGTGGTTCAAACAACCGTGTGTGGTAGGCGTGGTAGGTGTGGTTTTAAAAGGAGGAATAAACACAAAAGGGGAACTAAATTACTATGTGCACCGACCTAGGAAACCCTTATCATATCATGTCATAAACACTAACAATATACATGTAAACACATGTTTGCTCCGAATTAGCTCAGCAAATAACATGAACAAACATGGTGAAAATGAACATGCAGGAAAAGGGCCCAAAATACTTATAAACATCGCCAAACGTTGGTATAATAGCACAGGATTTATGGAAAGACCCTAAACATTCTCAGGAATCCCTAGATTTTCCTAGTAAAGTGCCCCATAAAACGTATGGCATGACATGCAATTCGCATATACGTTAGTACATTTTGTACAGGTAAATTACAACCCAACATAAACAATAAACATTAAGTCAAATCCCCTTTCTGTAATTCACGCAGAGGGGATATTCATAATGAACCTGTAATTGGATAATTAAGGTAAACGATGATTAAGAGTCATAAACAAGGATTTTACGGACTAAGATTTATCGATTGGATAAGGATTGGACGATTATAAATAGTAAATCACAAGAGGGCGCTGTTGTGCGCTCCGGTGGCGAAGACGCCTTCGCACACCAGTTAAGCAGTGGATATTTTAATGCCAGAAATGGTTTTTTTTATTATAAAATTCAGCCATTGCAGTTGAACTATTTCTCTTTTATTTGAAAACATCAGGTCTCTTTTGGGATTTGATCAATTTCATTATATTCACACCTACACCTTATTTCAACTTTAACGACATCTTCAATTACAATGTGCAACGTAAATTTTGATTTAGTTCAAACAGAATTCATGTTCATCATAAAGTGAAAAGAACTTCTGAAACAATGGAAATTATCATAATGGATGTTTGTATAATATAATGTATCAATAAATATTATCTAACTTCAGGTTTGACGACATCACATTTTATCTAAAAAAAAAACAATGTCATTAATGTACCGGACATCATTATGTTTTGCTAAATTCAACATATTTTCCTGATCGACATGCTTCCTTATTTTTGTCCTCGTGTGAGTAAAGAGCAACTACCCAAACACTAACATGCCCTCTAACTTGTGTCCAAATGTAAGTAAAGAGTCACTAATCAAACACTAACAGTCCCTCTTGCTTGCGTCCAAGTGTGAGCATATGAGCCACTAATTAAACACTAACAGTCCATCTTGCTTGAGTTCTAGTGTGATTAAAGAGCCGCTAATCAACTATTAACATGTCCTCTTACTTGTACCCTCGTGTGAGTAAAGAACCATGATTTAAGCACTAATTTGCCTTTTGAATGTGTTTTCGCTTAAGTAGAGCTACTTATCAAGCATTAGCATGTCCTCTCACTTTGTCCTCGTGTGAGTAAAGAGCCACTTATCAAATATTAACATGTCTTCTTGCTTGTGTCCTCGTGTGAGTAAAGAACAGCTAATTTATAAGCAAATATTAACAAGTCCTCAAGCTTGTGTCTGTTCTAAAGACGGCAGGACTCAAGTGTAGCATTTACTGAAAGACGTTTATTAACAGCCCGTAATAACATCATAGAATATGGATACGGTGGCCGCGTAATGCCACTCCATAACATCCCCTTTCCTTAAGATAAGGAACAGTCTTTTGTTGTTGCTGAACTTTCACTTGAGACTGAGTGTAAACTGTGGTCTGTTACAGTGGTGATCAAGAACGCTAAACTTGTGTGAATAACTCCGCAAACATTACGAACGTTTTAACACTAGAACGTATTTGGAACAGCTCTAAACCTTTAACACTACTTAGTAATAAGGTTAGTTCAAGAACAACTTTAGTAAAAGCAACTTTAACCAATAAACTGCATGCAAGCGTAGTCCATCTAAACTAAGTGTTGGCCTATGGCCCCAAGGCTTTGTGGGTGAGTGTCAGAAAGTCAGATTTATGACTCAATAAGTCTCTTTGGTGGTCTGGAAATGCGACCGGATCTGGTGATGGTAGCGTTGGTGTTCAGTCCTGGAGGTTTGTCTGTGGGAGCGGAAAGCACATCTTGTGCCTTAGCGACTGGACTGGCGGCGCTTGAGTTGGGTGGCTCAGTTTTAGCTGGTTGTTGCATGAGCTGAGGTTCACTCACACATGTGACTGGTGTTGTAGGTGGTTTTGCGTTTTCCCGACTGTCGTTCGTTGAGACATTAAGCGCTGTGCCGGAGAGCTGGACATTCCCGGAGTAGTGGTGTTCCTCCATTCAAGGATAGCCTTCCACAGGTCACTGTTGTCTTTGGCAGCTTTGGTCACAAGTCCCTTGGCGATTTTGACCGTGGACTCTGCTTTTCCGTTGGATTTGGAGTGGTAGGGGCTTGAGGTAGTGTGTTCAAAGTCCCACTCATTCCAGAACTGAGTAAACTCGCGTGACACGTAGTTTGGTCCCATCATCTCTGTATGGCCAGTATTCCCTGATACACAAGAGAACTTGAGCGAGCGTTGCCTTTTGACTCTCTGCAGACGCTCGTCTGTGACGAAGATGGTTGGTTCGATATTCTCCAACTCCATGTTGAGCTTCTGCTCCTGAGTGACGGAGAAGATCAGATAGTCTGGTGTCTGATCTGTGACTTGTCGTGTTGGCAACGATGCTCGCGACAGTGTATCGCTCAAGTACATTCACGAACCCTGCTTGTACTCTACGTGTAGTGAGTACTTCTGTAGGCGGAGTCGCATACGTTGTAGGCGCTTGGGGCTCACCAAGATTGGCTTTCTGAAGATGTTCATCAGAGGTTTGTGGTCGGTGAGCACGAGCACTTTGTCGCGGCCTAGGATGTATTGCTCAAAGCGCTGTGTGGCAAATACGATTGCCAAACACTCTTTTTCTATTTGAGCATAGTTGCGTTCTGTGGCTGATAGTGCTCGTGAGGCGTACGCGACTTGGCGGCCATTTCGTGTGATGACGGCTCCTAGCCCAACCTCGGAGCTATCACACTCGATCGCGACGTCTTGGTTGACATCATAGTAGCTCAGTACTGGTGCTTTAGTGGTGAGCTTCTTGATCTTGTCCAGGGCCTCGTCATGATGTGCCAACCATTCAAATATGATGTCTTTGTCGGTGAGACGTCTGAGTGGCTCGCATACTGTGCTCAGTTCTGGCAAGAATTTAGCCAGATAGGTCACCACTCCGATGAGTCTCAGCACTCCCTGGACGTCTGTAGGGCGAGGCATGTCGAGTATGGCCTTGATTTTCTACAGGTCTGGAGATAGTCCGTCTGAGCTGAAGACGTGTCTCATGTATGTAGCTTGGCTGCGTTCAGCTTCAGATTCCGCTCTCTGCATTTCAGAGAAGAGCGGTGAATGCGGCGTCGTGTGAGGCTTCTGCTTCAGCCTGCGTTTCTCCTGAGCCGTAGACTAGGATGTCATCTGCAATCACTGCGATGTTTTCCAGGCCTTCCAGGCACTCATGGAGCCTGCGCTGGAATTCTTTCGGTGCTGATGAGATACCAAAGGGCATCCTCAACCAGCGGTAACGCCCGTAAGGCGTCCAAAATGTTGTCAGATAACTGGAGGACTCATCAAGGATGACTTGAAGAAAACCGTCCTTGGCATCTACCACCGAGAAGAGCTTGGCGTTCTTCAGTCTCGGGGCTACTTCGTCTACGGTGGGAATGGGGTAATGGTTGCGCTTGATGGCCTTGTTCAGGCCGTGTGGATCCAACCATACCCTGATTTTGTTTGGCTTTCTGACGACTACCATGTTGAGGATCCACTTGGTAGGCTCAGTCACCCGGGCAATGGTGCCTTGGGCTGTCCTGCTGTCTAGCTTTCGTTTTAGCTCTGCCCGCACCGGGATGGGTACTCTGCGCCTGGTGTTCTGCGTTGGAGTGACACTGTGATCAATGTCTATGTGGTAGTGACCTGGTAGCCGACCAAGGCCAGTGAATACGTCTTTGAACTGACTGAGGACCTGTTCCTTGGTTTGAGTCGGTGACTCTGTCACTGCATGCACTAAGCACTCCTGTGCGAACTGCATTAGTCCCAGAGCTTCTGCTGCTTTACCTGACAGCAGAGATGAGGGGGCATCCTCCACGATCTTGAAGTGGATTTTCCTGGTGACCCCTTTGATCGGGCATCTCAAGCTGGCAGCTCCAACGGGATGAATGATCGTGCCATTGTACAATTTCAGTTTAGTCTTTGATGGCACCGGAGGCGTGTCACTGAGCTGCTTGTAGTCTGCCAGCTTCATGGTGCTGCAAGTTGCACCAGAGTCTAGCTGAAATCTGATGGTCTTTGCAAGATCCCTTGTGGGCGTCTCCACTGCTAGCTCAACAAAGTATTGCTGCGCTTGGGCTTTGACTGCACTGTATAGATGCTTTCGTCGATGATTTCTGTGGCTGACGTTTGGTGCGGTCTGTGCCCGATGACTGGCAAACCTGCGCATAGTGGTTGCGTTTTTGGCACTTAGAGCAAGTTGTCCCGTAGGCTGGGCACTTGCCTTTGCTGTGTGATTTGCCACAGTACTTGCAATTGATGTTCGGAGGCTTGCTGGCTTTTCAAGATTTCTGTGTCCGCTGCTTGTTTTTCACAAAGTGTGCTGTCTCTGCCTCTACCGGATCCATCTGCTGAAAGTGGATCGCTGCCTGTTCACTGCTGCGGCATATGTCTATGGCTTTCTGCAATGTCAGTGACGACTCACGCAGCAGACGAGCACGGATGCTGTTGCCTACTACTCCTATGACCAGCCTGTCTCGGAGCATTTCATCGAGAAGCGCTCCATAATTGCATGTGGTTGCCAACTTTCTCAGCCTGTTCAAGAAAGTGTCAATGTTCTCTTTGGGCTCTTGCTTACAGGAGTTGAACATGAATCGTTCGCACACCACATTGCGTTTAGGGTCAAACTGAGCTTAAAGGCTGATTAGGATTTGCTGTGGTGACTTTCTCTGTTCCTCTGTTTGTGGCAGATTTTCGTACACTTCATAGCACTCCTTCCCCACAACTGTGAGTAATGTAGCCACATGGATGGAAGTATCTTTCTTATCCAGTTCTGTGGCCACTAGATAGTTCTGACAACTTGCCTTGAAAAATTGCCAGTTGGAAACCTGGTCTCCTTTCATGTCCATTTTCGCCGGTGGGGGAATGAGCGAG
Source organism: Patiria pectinifera (assembly GCA_029964075.1). Classification (NCBI taxonomy): domain Eukaryota; kingdom Metazoa; phylum Echinodermata; class Asteroidea; order Valvatida; family Asterinidae; genus Patiria; species Patiria pectinifera. The sequence continues at coordinate 1,443,456 of CM057145.1, read as the reverse complement.
TGCGCCATGGTTAATATGCAGTGCGTGCGTAATGTACACCGCGATGTGTCCGTTACAGGCCTCCGTAGTTTACAGCGAAACGCACGTTGACGACAATGGCGTGAACTCAACGTGCAATGTATACGTACATGTACAGTCTATCGTTCACAGACCACAGTTAAAAACGCACGTGTTCAATGGCGGAAACTCCGCGTGAAAATTGTACAGTTTATCGTTCTCTTGCACAGCCTACCGTGTGTGTAGTGACAGGATCAGTCTGTGCTGCCGACGGATGCCTTGTGATCCGTTCACCAAGATTGCCGAAGATTTTGCCGGTTCTTTGCAATAATGGCGCTGGATTCAGCTAATTTCTGACACCATGTTCTAAAGACGGCAGGACTCAAGTGTAGCATTCACTGAAAGACGTTTATTAACATCCCGTAATAACATCACAAGGGCGGATCCAGAACACAATTTTTTTGGGGGGGGGGGGCAAAAAAAATGTTGGTCCTCCAAAAAAGTGGGTCCAAAAATTACGGCGTGGGGTTTCTAGATGCTCTGTGGTGCGATCTGAGGCAATTTCTGACCACTTTAACCAATGTTTTTTTTTGAGGAAAAGATGGTGGTGTACTCATTAACTGCTTTTTTTGCGATGTCACATATAAAAAAAAAAATTGGTTTCGTTTTGGGGCCATGGCCCCCCCCTGGATCCGCCCTTGTAACATCATAGAATATGGATACGGTGGCTGCGTAATGCCACTCCACAACAGTGTCCTCATGTGAGTAGAGAGCCACTAACCAAACAGTATCATGTCCTCTTGATTTTGTTATCAAAATAATTATTGTGAACATACCCTCTAGCTTGTGTCCTCGCATGAGTAAAACGCCACTAATCATCCTGTCCATTGGCTTGTGTTTTCGCTTGAATAAAGATCCACTAATCAACCACTTACAAGCCATCTTGCTAGTGTCCTCGCAAGGAGCCACTGATCAAACACTAACATGCCCTCTTGTTTGTGTCCTGGCATGAGTAAGGAAGACTAATCAAAAACCATCATATCCTTTTGCTTTTGTCCTCTCGTGAGAATGAAGCAACGAATGAAACAATGGCATGGACTGCACGTTCCTCTGATGTAGCTGCAGTCACAGCAGTGCATTCCATAAAATAACAAATATCAGTACAAAAACATTCTGTAATTTCACAAATTTAGTCAGCTTTTTTTGCTTTCTTGACACGCCAGTTAGTACAACCTCTTTTGGTTAACGTAACAGAACAAAAAATAATCTATTAAAAAGTGCACCCTCTTTTGACAGAGGGAATCAAATTAATGTCTATTCAACTTTGCGTGTTCAACCAGTGTAATCATAGTGTGAACACCGGACTTTTGTTAAAGGTGGCCGTTGAAATCCTTTTTTCAAACTTGGCATTATAGGGCCTATATACAAAAGGAAAAAGCTGGAACAATACCTTATCACTGAAAAATACTCTGAAGTATACGTACGTAAAGTATGAGCCCATTTCGTTTTCCCCAGTTACACCAATGTGTCCTATGGGAGATTTTGACTGTGGCCATTCCGTCTGCATAAGAGGTTCGTGGCAGTGTGATACTCTGACAGACTGTTTGGATGGAAGTGATGAACTCAATTGCGGTAAATCTGATATAATTATTGTGCTTTTACCATATGATCCTTATTGGAATAACAACTCTATATTTTGTCAAAATCATCCCTCTAATTTTAGTTTTGTTTTTGCAGACCTGTTAGACTTTCAGCAAATAGAAATTGACATTGCAGGTATTCGAAAAGTTCTATACATCAATATTTATCGACAAAAATTCATAATTGCAATATATTGAAAAGTGCTATGATAGCGACACACACTTAAATTCTTCCACCCTGAGATGTTGAGTTAGTTCATTGATAATCTGTGTTGTCAATTGTGTTCAGCTTTTCACTTTTCACGAAATTTATGAAAAGAAAACAAGTGAAATCCCAATTCACTCAACTGTACTTATGTTTTCTAGTTTACAGTGAGATGTTTTGGGATTTTTTTTTATACGTTTGATGATATATAATACAAGTACTCCTCAATCTTCACTTGTTCTTGTTCATTTTCGTTCATATCTTGTCACTTACAGATGAACCCAGATTAATAGTCATCAGTGAAAACGAAAGCAGCCAGATTGTCTCCCCACGTTATCCTGACAATTATCCACCTAACGTTGACATTATTTGGTACCTTCAAACGGAAGAAAATCGCAAGATCTACATAACTTTTCAAAGTTTTGATGTGAGAAGGTGGTACGGTGACTATTTGCGTGCGGGTGATGGCAACATACCAAGTAACACGTTATTCAAGTGGGATGGTGATTACGGAAAACCTGCTGATCTCCTTTCCAGTGGAAACGCTATGTGGTTGAGATTTACTTCGGACAGTCGCCTTACAAGGAGTGGATTTTCCCTAACAGCTGCCAGTGTACCGTCTGAAAGTAAAGAAATACAGCAAGACTAGTTTGTTTGGACAGCTTTTAATACAAAGTTTGGTATCGGATTCGTTTTCCCCTCACTCACGGAGATACTGATATATTTAATCTAAATCGACTAACTTTCCTTTAATAAGTCAATATATACTTTTTACCCAGAGTAGTCGACTTACCTCTCCTGAACTAAGAAGTCAACTTAGTGACATTAAAAAAAGAAAAGATTTACATCAACCTGTCCGAGAATACGTCATCTGAACCCTGAATTAGGACCGATGAATATGGATTTTTTTCACGTGAATTTGAATTCAACTTTCCGTAGTTGACTTTATTTGGCGCTAATTATCCCACTACAAGGCGACCTTCTGGAAGCCCTATGAATGGGTTTGAAATTCTTATCTTAGAAAACGTGTTGTAAGGGACATAACGACCTGAAATACCCGAGAATTTCATGTTTTGGATTGTTTGCTTGCACTAAGGTCTAGTTGAAAGAAACTAACCTAGTCTTACCGTTCCCGAGAAGAGAAAGAAAACCCGGTTGTTCGCATAGGACACCACGGTATACTAATAGGTTTTCATGTTGTTTCATTCAATGTACGATACGAGTTGTGCGTGTCACATAATTTACACACAGCACCAATGCATACATGTTGTTTTTTACACGTCTGCAGTGAGCGACCACAAAACTGTTAACCCGAAATTCGTTCTCGCAGGGTTTTATATCCCAATTTGGCGTATTCCAGGCCGTAATGCCCCTTTAAGATTTACTGAACTTTCACCTTTATTTTTGCGGTTTGTCGTTTGTTATATTTTTCAGCTACTCTGATGTGTTCCTCGGGGGATTTTGACTGTAGTAATTCTGGCTGCACAACTGGTGCCTGGCAGTGTGATGGTATTACGGACTGCCTCGATCGAAGGGATGAACTCAATTGCGGTGATTCTGAAATACATATTGTGATTATTGTTATGTTCAAAACCTCAATAATAAAGAATCCAATTAACAGGGCATTGTGTGCGTCTAGTCTACAGGGGTGTGAAATCTCAGCTTGATTGCAGCTATTTTTGTTTTGGATTTCAGTTTTTTTCCCTCACTTTCTGTGTACGAAAGTATAGGAGATTTCCAAAGTTCAGGTTTTTTTAAACCTTTTTCAACTGTGTTCAGCTATTTTTATCATTGATCACTCACACCCCTGAGTCTAATATTTAAGCATTAAATCAGAAGTTTTGGGACCCGTAACACGATATGGACAAATAAAACGCTAGGCATTCCTAAGATTAAATTGCATCATTATTTACCCCTGACCTTGTTTTCTTCTTGTCTTTTTTTTAATTGTTGACCACTTTGATTCAGACTAGTAACCTGTCTCAATTATGACTGTCACTAGCGAATTAGACTAGTACCACTTTGTTTCGTGTATTCTTGTAAAGACGAAAAAATTTGTTAACGGCGAAAGTGTGTTTTCGTCTCCACCATGATACCAGATCTCATTCTAAAAACACTGCAAACATTTTTGATCAGTGAATTTTGTGTGCTCTCGTACCAACTTTACTAGGCTTACCTTGTGTTAACACTTTTGCACGACTGGAATAATCCTGGAACCTTTACGTTTTTGGGGTTTTTTTTTTCATTTTATATTTCATTCACACTTGTTATACTTTTTTTATTTATATAATTATCAAATGCAGACGAACCCCAATTTATATTCATCGGTGAAAATGGATCCAGCCATCTTGCCTCCCCACGTCATCCTAGTATTTATCCGGATAATGTTGATCGTATGTGGATACTTCAAACGGAAGAAGACCGCAAGATCAACATAACATTCCATAGTTTTAGTTTGAACCGGGAATTCCTGGACGTATTTCGTGCGGGTGATGGAAACACGCCAAGTAGTAACACGTCCTTCGAGAGGGATAGTGCTGACAGCCTACCTCCCGATCTCCTGTCCAGTGGAAACACCATGTGGGTGAGATTTACATCAAACGGTTACTGGAGAACAAGTGGATTTTCTCTAACGGCTACCAGTGTGCCAGCAGGAGGTGAAAACCACTGTTTATTACCTAATCTTTATCATGAGTGTGTAGCAAAGCCCCTATTGTGCTTCATGGTTTTCAAAACTGTATTTTAACAAATTAAAAAGGTGAACAAAATAGCACAATGATTTCAAGGTTCTTGCAGGTATAAGCTTTCTTAGCTCCATGCGTAGACATTAATCAAATAAATCTTTCCTCGGATCGGTTCAGTCGGAAGCGTGTTTTTATTTTCACATATCTCCAATAAACCTTAATATTCTACTGTTAAGGAGTGCGTGGCAGTGTGACGGGTATACTGATTGCCTAAACGGAAGAGATGAACAAAACTGTGGTAAGGTTTCCTTCGGCCTATAGGTGTATACGTTCGTAAAACTTAAAAAAAAAAATTGAAATTTCCACTTTGAGCAATATTCATTGAGTTTTTGGTTTGTTTTGGGTTTTTTTCATAAGCGTTACGACATTAAAGCCGTCCAATTATTTTTTCCGTCCCCCCCCCCATTTTTATTTGATGTCAACTGTACATAAGTTCCCACTTTGCCAATTTACCCAGATTCCCATATTGCGCGTGACACCCCCCTTTGGATACACCAACCAACCCAGTCTATCTTTAGTGATCTTGGGAACAACTGTGACTTATTTGTTTTACGCATGAACAATAGGGATTGCTTTGAATACTTAAAGGGGCACTAGGTCCTGAAATCCCCGAGAATTTCATGTTTTGGATTTGTTTACTTAGCCTATTTCAAACATCTGGTTGAAGGAAACCAACCTAATGTCTTACCGTTCCCGAGAAAAGACGGGAAAAACCGCTTGTTTACATCGAACACGACGGAGTACGAAAACGTTTGCGTGTCGTTCTCAGTGCATGATACACACGTTTTGTGTCTCGGGATCAGCGGTGACCAATCACCAATGCAAACAAAAATGGTTTCTTCAATTTCAGCAAAAGGCGAACTCTTTTCGAATGAAATCACAACTAGCATCCAAATAACTCGAATGTATGGGGTCGCAAAAGTGGACCCCGAAATTCGTTCTCGCACGCATAAAACAGGAATAACACAAAAACGCCCAATTTTGAAAGGATAGTTGTGTGGGTGTTTTTATCCTACTTTTAAATGTTATTTCCGATTAACATTGTTTCGTTCAAAGCGCGTTTTGTAGCCCAATTGGGCTGTTCCAGGACCCAGTGTCCCTTTAAGTTGAGCACTGAAATAAGTTGGGTGCTTAGATCCTTCTCTAATTACTAAGATAAGCACCCCACTTAGGTTAGCAGAGTGCCTAGATTTCAGTAAGCTTTCTCTTCAGTTTGAATTTTGTGAATATATACGGTCACATTATCCCTTTGTGGCTACCGTTGTGTGTGAATAATGTCGGGCACGACTTAAATTCTTCATTATTTTGTGTATCGTCGACCTTACATATTTTTAAAAAAACTTTAATTAAGGCAAGTGTTCATCACGTTTGAGGGCTGGCTTTGATACTGATAGCTTTGATAGTGCAAAAGAAAAAAATGGCCGAAAATATGTATACATATGATGTGAATAATCCATTCAATCAGCACAAAAAAATTTGCAAAATAACAAAAAATATTTTGCCTCGTATTCCTCAATGGACCAAACGACCTAAACATGTTTTGAAATGCATGTAATTGGAAGCAAAAGATGTGTTTGTTTTACATCACCATTTAGATGAAAGGTTGATGAAAGTTTTTGTCGGAAAAAAAACAAAGAAAAATCATACATTCAAACACATAAAGTGATCGGGAATCAGCCTGATAACAGAATACATTTATATTTCAAATGATGTTGTCCTATAAAAGTGTATACTTTATATTATAATTATTATTTGTCGAGTAGTGTTACGTGTAAGATGGGTACACATAAGGAAATGACCTCTTGACAGTGTACGCGTAAAAAAGGTAATGTTTAACCCCGGATATTTTAATATTTCCAAAGTGGTGTATACAGGGTCTTACAACGTTAATCCGTTTAAATTTTTGTTTATTCGCTGCCCACAATTAAGTTCGAGTGAAAATTTCCTCGATGGTCGTCCGTCTGATATCTTAAAAATCGTACCCATGGGTACGCGCGAATACCCCGATATTTCTAGAATGTACTCCAATTAAATAGTAACGAAGAAACGAAAGTGTACAGACTTAAATTTAACGAGCTTTAGCAAAAAATTAGAACAAAGACCAGCACAAAGCTTCAAAATATTAAAAACGATACAGACTTTGAAAAAGAAGTTAAAAAACGGATAGACGAACGGCTGGCAAATGAATTTTTTTAGTGCTTTATTAAATTGATTTTGAGTCACTTTAAATAGATCTCTAACTCGTTCTTTGTCTAATCCAACGACGTGATGATAACACGATGCTATTAACGATCGTTTAACGCATCCGTTTCCCCTCAATGTTTTGTAATTAACGAGCTCGTTTTATTTATTGATTGTTTTTTGAACATTTTCTGAGTCTTGCTCTGGACACACAGGTTTCTCCACACTTTTTTTTTATTTCTCTTTTAAATGGATCAATTGATACGATCTTCTTGCGCATTTTCTGCCGAAAAATCAAAGTAACGTGCGATTATTTCACCGCACGTTTCACAAATTAGGAAACCATTCTCGATGATAATCTGGTGATCGCACTGATCTGTTTTATCTGATAGCTCGAGGTTTTCACTCTGAAAAAGATTCATTTATTATAAATGATTTATTTTTGTAAATAAAGTTTTTTATTTTTTATTTTTTTTTATTTTATGTATGATTGGCGCTCCATACCTTTTTGCTCATTTTATACTATCCATACCATCGGCGCTCCATACCTGACACGGTCATAGCCATCACCTGTCACATCACACAACCCCGTTCTAGTTCATACCTGTGTACTGTTAAAAAATATGCAAGGTAACCGACCTTGACTGCCTATTGTACTCGGGTTGTATAGCCTATACGTGTCACTACTAAATTTAGCTTTGGAAATTTCCAGAAAATCTTTCGCAATTCAGTATTTCCGTGTCATTTCAACATGATATGTCGATAGGTACGGACGTCAACGCTCAACCTGCAGTCACCAGCCAAAAGGTAAATTTTTTTAACATTAAAGTCTGGCAATAATGTAAGTCTTCATATTGATTTTGTTCTCTATAAAAACCTATACTACACGATCACTATAAATCTTGCCACCCATTAGTTGATGTGATGTTTGTGACAAAAATGTTGAGTGTAAATGCTTATTTTACCTCTAATTTTACAGATGATGACCACCCATCGCAACTTGTGAAAAAGAGGCTAGACAGCTTTGTAACTTTGCGTCGGGTTTATCGCACAAGCCAGATTTTTCAAAGTATCGCTAATACCATTTTTATAAATGTAAAAAACCTCGAGATATTTATTTAAAAAAACCTAAAAGTGTACCATTTTGATGTATCTATTATAATATATAAATATTTGCCAAAACGCTTACTCACTAAATATAATTATGATGTCATAAGGGTATCGATAGTTCTCCTCGTCTAAATACAGTCAGAATGTCATAAATATTATTAGCAAAGGGAAGCGTGCTTCCCCTCTAACTGTAAATTAAGTTTCATCGATAAGAATGATGTCATAAATATTATTGGCAAAAGGAAAGCGCGCTTCTCCTCTAACTGTTAATTAAGTTTCATCGATAAGAATGATGTCATAAATATTATTAGCAAAGGGAAGCGTGCTTCTCCTCTAACTGTAACTTAAGTTTCATCGATAAGAATGATGTCATAAATATTATTAGCAAAGGGAAGCGTGCTCCTCCTCTTTTAAATACAGTAACACTGGTTTATAAATTATATTTTGTTAAAGTTACATTGGGGAGGGGTAAAGTCTGGTACCCCCCCCCCACTCCTATGGCAAAGTCTGGTACCCTCCACTTATACCTACTGTCCCTAAATCTGAATAAACCTCAGGATTTAGCACGAGTTCTCGCAGAAATGATACACAATGAGGTCTCGTGTTTACATCACCGTCGCCATCTTGAAACCAACTGGCTAGGCGATGTCGAGCACCACTTTATAAGTGCCCCGATTTTGGGCAATGCGCGCTGGTGATTGGCTTACGCGCGTTCATGCATTTTTGATGCTCAAGTCACGCCATTATATTTCATTGCGGATTGGTCTACGCGCACCATTAATATTAATGACCTATGCGCGCATACATAATTTATAGATTAGACCAGACTGTAGGTACCCTGTTTCGCCACAGTACTGCCGCGGCGGCATTGCTACTAAACCTCCTATACCAAAGTATAGGTTAGGAAATTAGCATACAGACAGTCAGTGTCATTGTGTTGCGGACATTGTGTACTGGAAAATGGAGTGTACTGGACTGATGCATGCAGTGTGCATAATTCGACAAGTGTACATGTACATTTTCACTACACAGCCTAGCTGTTTTTCCAACGTTGCTAAATCCTTAAATGCAGTTACTGTTGTAGCTTTCTATCATTGTCCATATTTTCATTTGCTTTTCAAGCATGTTTTCCCTTCCCAGTTTTCCCTGAACACCTTTCAGAATCAAAAGTGAATGTTCAAAACCTAACGTAATGAATTTTCACTTCAGAGGACGCTATACTTTTCGAGAAAACAGTGAAAACCATGACTAACCTTTTGATCACGAAACACGATATCGTCTATACAACTCTTTATTTCCAAAATTCAGTCACTTGACTAATCGTTTCTTCTGAATGACTTCCAGTCGGTGTTTCGTACCAGTACGATCCTCCTTTTTGGTCATAATTCGGTAGGTTCCTTTTTGGATGCGATCGCTCCTACATGCATTAAAGCAATTACAAACCTTGTGTTACTCATTTCGTTAGGGTCAATGTCAACCACAGAGAAAACATCCACCTCGTTCTCTACAGACTTCACGCAATCACAGTCTACTGCCGATGAGAGTAAGCATGCAAGCAACGCCTTTTGAACATTGACATCATGTTTTATGCCTTTATGAATAGTTTCATTGGAACAATGTTTCGCGAAAAACATGTTTACATCTGAACTTAATTAACGCTTTGAACAATGAAAGATCAAGTGGATATCTATATAATCTTGAAATAAAAATTAATTTCATTCGATCCCATGCCATGGGTCAGTACCGGGGTATTGTCATGGGCTGGTACCATAGTATAGTACCACGGCATAACTACTTGTGTCCTATATACCATAGTATGGTACTATATACGTACATTTTCAGTATTTCAGTATAGTTTCAATTTCTACCATAGTATGGTACTATACGTACAGTTTCACTATCGGTCTATACCACATAGCACCGCACAATGATCATTACCGTGCATGCATTCCTTGCACCATGTAAAATGGGAGTACTGAAACTGTACGATCCGTGCAAGTTCAATTTGCCCGTGTACATTCCTATGGTAATATATTGCTTATGTTTATACATTGTATAATATTTGCCAAGTGCTGTAGAACCCGCAGAAGTGGAGGAGACAGGGGAAGCCAATGAAGACATAGATACTGGGAGCATCACCAAAGTTGAGATCAGGAAGGCACTCAAAGACATGAAAAGCGGTAAAGCACCAGGAATCGACGGAATAACAGCAGACCTGCTGAAGGCAGACGTAGATACAACCGTCGACGTACTACATGAGTTCTTCGAGGAGGTCTGGATGAGAGAAGAGATTCCTAAGGATTGGGCAAGAGGGCTGATTGTCAAGTTACCAAAGAAGGGCGACTTGACCAACTGCGGCAACTGGAGAGGTATCACCCTGATGTCCATCGCCGAAAAAGTGATGGGCAGAGTGCTGATCAAGAGGATCGCTGCGGGGACAGAAGAGAAGTTGAGGAAAGAACAAGCGGATTTCGGAGAGGGAGGAGCACAACCGAACAAATCTTCGTCCTGAGGAACATCGTCGAACAAGTGATAGAGTGGAATGCGAGCTTGTACGTCTGCTTTGTAGACTACGAGAAAGCATTTGACAGCATTCACAGGGACACACTCTGGAAGATCATGAGAACCTATGCTATCCCTGAGAAAATTGTAAAGATGGTGAAGATCATGTACCAAGAAAGCAAATGTGCAGTGGTTGACGGAGAGGGAAAAACAGACTGGTTTGATGTCAAGTCGGGTGTGAAACAGGGCTTCCTGTTCCTCCTAGTCATTGACTGGGTGATGAGGAAGTCAGTTGAAGGGGCAAGAACTGGTATAAGATTGAAGATGACAACAACCCTGGAGGACCTAGACTTTGCGGATGACCTAGCACTTGTCTCCAGCACGAAAAACCACACACAGCAGAAGCTGGCACGTTTAAGCCAAAGTGGGAAAGGAACAGGACTGAAGATAAACCAGGATAAGACCAAGGTGCTACGTTTGAATACAGCCAACAACAGCCCGATACAGGCAGAAGGACAAAACCTGGAAGACGTAGACTGCTTCACCTATCTGGGAGCCATAGTGAACAAGAGTGGAGGAGCTGAAGATGACATCAAGAACAGACTGGGGAAAGCTAGAGCAACGTATATCAGGTAGGGAAAGATCTGGAAAAGCAGCCAACTGAGCAAGAACACAAAGATCAGGATATTCAAATCAAATGTTCTGGCAGTGCTGCTGTATGGCTCCGAAACATGGAGGATAACGAAGAGAGACGAAAAGAAGCTGGACACCTTCCTTCACAAGAGTCTACGCAGAATTCTGAAGATCTATTGACCTGGGCACCTGAAGGGAATAGGAGGAGAGGAAGACCAAAGGAGACATGGAGAAGGACTGTAGAGAGAGAGAGGATGGAAATGGGGTTTACATCATGGTCAGAGGCTGGCATTGCTGCGAGTGACCGGAGTGCTTGGCATAAACGAGTGACTGGCCCAATTCTCCCAAAGGAGACACGGAATTAAGTCAAGTAAAAGCTGTAGACTCGATCATAATAATAAGTGCTGAAATCCTATTTAGGTTGTTCAAAATGTAACGCGATAACAAACCGAACCCATGTTAGACGATTTGAAATTGTAATGTAATTTTCGCATTGTCCATAATGTGCCAAATAAAATATGACTATACGAAACTCATCTGTGTGTGTTTCAATATCAGACATTGAGGTAGCCTATCGTCCTCCGTGCTATTTCCGTAGTATTGGTGTTCCACACTTATAATACTCAAAAGTGATGAAATCAACTCTAGGTTGTTAAGAAATATAAACCCGAACCAAGTAAAAATGATGATCATTTCACCGAACCCATATTCCACAGCTTCAAATGTTGATGTGATTCACAATTTTCCATAATTTGCTAGATGAACAGCTAAACAAAAACAAATAAAACTCATGTCTGTGTGTTTTAATATTGAATTATGGCGTTGAATATGAAATATGTGTTATTGCTAAAGTTGTGTTGTTTTATACCTATAGGCTAGGTACTAAATTCATGTTCTGTCGTTCCAGTTTCCATTTCAAGTTTCAATTTCAATCATTAATCATAGTGCATTGTTCCAATTTCATGAGTCTTTGAGCGGCTTTTATGATCAGTAGCAAACAAAAAGAATAACAAATTTCACAATGTTAACCCACAATTCCTAGAAAAAACAGGTTCTGTCATTGTTAGTTGTACTCCAGTGATATGCTTTGGTTAATGCACAAAGAAGTGTTCATGTTTCTGTTGAAGTTATATCCAAATGTTTCTAAACCTGACAGATTGTTGAAGAGTTGTATATTCAATGCGTTTCAAAGTTTCATACCTATTATGTTTTCAAATGTGGTTTTTGTTTCAGCTCCTGGCTATTTGGGATGTTTTCGGGACACATCTGATCGCGCTCTCTCAGTCGGTCCAAGATTTGAATACACTGAACTGTCAGTAGAGTGGTGCTTTAGGTACTGCTCGGAACCTACCGAGTATAAATACGCTGGTCTGCAAATCGGACACGAATGTTTTTGTGGGAATGACGAGGACTACGACAAGCACGGAAAAAAACCGGAGTCTAATTGTCAAGATAGATGCAGTGGAAACAGCGACCAGATCTGTGGAGATACTTGGCACATATCCATTTACAGAAGTATGTACAGAGGCTAATGAAGTAATTACCTAAACAAATTTGACATTTGTTTTTGTACTGTGGTTTTGCAGTCGAACTAGTGTTGCAGACAAGTTCATTACAAGTTATCACAAGTCAAGCAACAAGTTATTCAAATGAACTGAGACAAAAGCATTCCTTTGTCAAAATTCACCAAATGTTATTTGGTCGTCAGACTTGCGAAGTAGCATGTGATTTGCCTGTGACAACACTGATTGATCTCCAGATCAGAAATTCACCAGGTAGATATATCTTGTTAAAATATCTTATTGCAGTATCAGACGGAGTATGCAGTAATGACACAGGACCACCCGCCAACGGATTGCACGTCATCACTAACCCCCGTTCACTCTCTTATAATCTCAACAACTTCAAGTTCTTCGGAACTCGTGTAGATTTCTCCTGTGACCCTGGACATACCCTCCATGGAGCATCAAGCATTGAATGCATTGAGACTGGATACAACAACGTCACATGGAGTGACTCGGCACCAACATGTGAAGGTACAGTTAAATAGCACGGTCATTTTAGTTGAGGGGAGTATAATTTATTTTTTTTTAAGAAAAGGGCACTGCGGATCCAAGGTGAAATGTAGACACGTTTTTTTCTCCGGACACTTGGCCTCTGTAAAATCAGAATATGTACGATTATAAATACTAACGGACAATATATATATGGTGTTTTTCAGGGCGATACATGCGTGAAATTCAACAAAAAAAGGCACCCAAAAGGGCACTTGTTCACAAAAAAGGCACTTCGTATAAAAAGGGCTCTTTTCAAAAAAATAAATCGGGAGGGGGGGGGGGGGGGAACGCTGGTGAAAAAAGGACATTTGAATGGAAAAGGGCAGTCTTTACAAAATATTGGGGGAGGGTTAAATATCCCCCTTACTCCCCCTCTAGCTACGCCTATGAGGTAAGATAGAGTTATCTACCATAATGAGAAACGGTTAAATCAAGTTGGGTGGTCGGGCACAACCCGATCACTGTTTAGAATTATTCTGATAATCTTCTTTCTTTCTTTAATTCTTTCTTTCTTTCTTTTCCTGACAATAATTCTCCGCGGGTTTTCTCCTAAGCGGTTCATGATATGAACTTGTAACTTTCAGCATAATTGATCCTCATCCCTAGTGATGCATATCGTCACCGTTTTCACGAAGGGGCGAATTTCATCAAAATCGTCTGTATTTCGAAATTTGTTTTTCTGGTGAAACTGAATAAAAATATCAATATCTACAATCTGGTGAGGCTACACTTTTAAACAATTATATAAAATCTTAATTAACCTTATTAACGAATGGGCGAATTTGCCAAAAGTGCCGTTTTGCGTTTTCACGAAGGGTCGAATTTCCGCACCCTTTGGTATTAATACATTTTCAGTAAATAAATACATCGTAATACAATGGCGCGTAAATCACGAACGAGCGAATTCCATGCGCGTGCAATAAAACCTTTTTTTCTCACGAAGGGGCGAATTTCAAGGCGCATGCGCGGTGGGGCAGAATCTGCGCGTACTGTACAAACATGCATTGACTCAGACCGCAGAAGGGCGAAATCTGCGCGTAGTCAGTTAAGCTTTTTCATGAAGGGGCGAATTTGCTAATATTTTTTTTTTCGTTTTCACGAACAGCCACTTCAGTCTCTTAATTGATTAATTCTGCAAAACTAATCACCTATTTTGCTGAAAGTTTGCTACATTTAGGAAGATTAGAAGCTCTTCTTTCCTCAGATACCTAAATCTTGTATATTTTATGGATTTTTAAGTTTCAAATTGTCAAATGAAAAAAGACCAACTTCAAACGCGATTATCTCAAATGTTTGTTCAGACAGTGAAATACTAAATTCGCCTCTTCGTGAAAACGGTGACGATATTATCTGACGTCATGATGACGTCATCTGGTGTCAAGTTACAAGTAATTAAAGATTTATAGATTTAATATTTGAAAATCAATATATAATCACCCTTGAGAGTCATAAACTTGACTTTTGTGGGAATTGATAGAATTATCCAGAATCTTCATCTTACCTCCTGTGCGCCAAATCACGTAACCCTTCCGTTCACATGACCCTTCCGTTCAAAACCGGAAGTGCCCTAAAATTTAAAAGCGGAAAAAGATGTGAATTTGCTTTTAACGATTTTAGTCTCTGGTTAGGTCGTACTTTACTGAACAAAATACCGATGACGTCATAAAATGTTAGAGGGCCCTCTAGCGGCAGGTTGAATCATGTTTAAAATAAATTTTCAGTCGCTGCCTGTGGCGAAGATTGCAGTAATCTCTTCAAACTGAATATATATGATGACCTTTATGCAATCAAAGCCTGTGTGAGAAAAAAAATAAAGACGTCATCAAACCGGAAGCTCCAATGAAAAGATCTTCAAACCTTAAATGAAATGCTGAAAAATTAACTGCAAGAGATATAATCTAGATTTGTACTTTAACTAGCGCAGTTAACATAGCTCTCGAGCTGTATGACAATGATTCACGATGACGTCATGCAGCGTGTTCATTTTTTATAAGACTTGCAAAATCACGTGAACATTCCTTCCCATCCAAACCGGAAGTGCCTTATAATATGAAAGTGGAAAAGATGTGAACTTGCTTTCAACAATGTTAGTCTCTGGCGCCGGCCGTTTGTAAAACTAACAATGACGTCCTAAAATGTAACGGCACCCTCCAGCGGCAGGTTGAATAATGTTTAAAATGATTTTTTAGTTTGCTTGTACCAGTACCCCCGCCCTGCAAACAGGACGCTTGGACACGCTGATGAATTTACGCTCTTACGCGTGACCTGTGACCTGCAAGTCATCACAGCCACGACCCTGCAAGGTTTTGAACGGCCGTCAAGACTGAGTCATCACTCTTTTATTACCATTCATAAATGCTTTTGTCGTTGAAAAGCGTAATAAATGTAGGAAAATCTGTAAAACTGTTTTGTAAATTTTTAATTCTCGTCACTTGCTCAAGCTCCGTTTCGAATTCACGTTTAGTCAAATTGCATATTATACGACCCTCGAAATTTGTCCGCATGGTCTGCAATGAAAAAGAAATCACATCTTTATTTATTTTTTATTTTATTCTGGTAATGAAACCAAGGATTCCTCAAAAGTACCCTAAGCACTGTAGCTCGAAAGCCTGAAGAAACCTGTAGAGAGAAGACAATAAGAAGAAATTACAGTTTTAGAGGTGGGAGGAAAAGCCCGGAGGAATGTTCTGAGGAAAACCCACGTAATCAGGCAGGGACTGAAAACCCAATCCACATATAGGCCCGGGCGTGATTCGAACCCGGGTCACAGAGGTGGAAGGTGAGGAAAGTACCGCTAGGCCACCCTGACTCCCCTTCCGGTACAGAATGTGTGCATTTTTATGGGAAAGTTTTCGGATAGCATTTGCGCGCAATGGCTATTAAACTGTGGTCTTAAACAGCTGCAGCCAGATGCTTTATACATGTACATGGGTCATGAAAAGTTACCCAGAATGCCATCCCCACTTCCTTTACACAATTCTGTGAAGGTCATATCAGTGTGTCCCAACGCCCTGTTTGCAGGGGTACGAGCGAACATTTTCAGTTGATTATTGTGGAAAAGCTTATAAAATAAGAAAAAAATGCGAGCCAGACCACTCTGCGTTTGTAACTCATCAAACGCCAATCTCTATTTTGCAGTCAATTCTGATTTGATTGTTGATTGATAAGTGCACCCTCACCGTCGACAAAGAGGGGTATATGTGTTGTGTCGGCCATCTTAAAGACGACCTAAAAACTTGTATCTGGCGCCCACGCATTTACAATTCACTAATCAGCCTAGTGGCTTTTCCAACGTTGCTAATACACAAATTCAGTTTGTGTTATTGATTTCTATTTGCAAATTGTCCACATTTTGGGCGATAGGGTACGACCCTTTTTGATATGGTAAGGATTAATCTTTGTTTTTGTATTTGTCAGTATCAGGTAGTGGATTATTTGTAAAGGACGGAAAGTCGATGGTGTCCTCATTGATGAATACAGAACTGAACTGATGTGTACAAAGGGATAGTATCTCACTGTTCGATCGTAATGCAGGAAATTTTGCATCTTTGGTGATTGACCTATTTTCTAAACCGACAATGATTTGTCAAACTTTCCTGCAAACATATTGAAAAATTGAGATTGGTATTACATATTTTAGATTGGTTTGAAATGAATGACACCTTAGTTCTCCAGACGGTGCAAAGTTGATGCACAGATTAACAAACGAGTACAGGGTGACCCCCTAAAGGTTGTGCAAGCAGGTATCGTTAAATTTCTCAAAATGTATCTAACATTAGTGTTTCATTCTGATTGAGCATGTCAATTATACTCTTTATGTATAATCAGTGAACATTTCAGGATAACCCATTCATGCAAAACAGAGCTGTATATGTTACAGCTCTGGATATGTGTTCTTTAACCAGTCCGATGGGAATTTAATTTCAATGTAATGTGTAATACACATTGTATTAAAATCGCTCAACCGGCACTCTGTAATGATTTTCTTTATTAACTGTATCAATCACATTAGAACGGTAAAAAACCCACATTGGCATATATAATTTGCTGTATCTCTGGTTTGTATGCATGGATTGTCATCCAATTTTGACTGTGATAATACACAAGAGAGTACAAACAACATACTCCATCAACATGAAATGCTGATGTTGGATACTTTTTGAGAAATTTAAAGATGTCTGCGTGCACAACTCTTTTGTGGTCACCCTGTAAATTTAAGAACACTTAAGTAGGACAAACTAGGAACATGTTAATTTCAAATGCTATCTTACCAACTGTTTTTATTCGATGCGCATTTTTAAATACCTCAGATAACGAACCCCCTGAGATCTACGATTGCCCGGATGACGTCATCATTCCTGTCATGTCAGCAACCAATCAGGTGTCTTACAGCTGGATACCGCCAACATTCTCTGATAGCTCAAATGCTGACGTCGATGTGGAATTTACTTGCCGGGCAACTACACCTCGTGAATGTAACCAAACTGGTGACGGGGCCTTCTCGGCAGGGGTTACCACAGTGATGTACAAAGGAAGAGATAAATCTGAAAATGTGAACATTTGTCAATTCACTGTTACTGTTACAGGTTTGTATATTAACGTTGTTTAATTTCCAATTGATATTCAGTAACGGCGACCCAAAGAGGCATGTGAGAGTAACCAATAAAGACTACCACTAGAGCTCCATCTGTGGTTTGACTGAAACCCAAATACTATATCTATTGTGGCTTAACGTAGGTTAAGACTTAAGCTGAACAAAGTAAGCTCTGAAATAGTTTTGAGACATTAATCTGACTTGAGAACAGGTGTAATACATGACCACTGTGGATTTCTGTGGCCAAAGCGCTCTCTATATATTTTAAAGGTGCAATTTGGACAATTATATAATCAAATTGTTTTACAATATTCATCGGGCTCACTAAAGGGCCATGCAATGATTGTTTTTAGGAACACATTTTGTGCAACCTTCTACTCCTCTTAAATGTATGAAAACTGCTTGACATCCCTTTATGGTTCATCAAAAAAAAAGTGCACTTCTTTCAACATTTAAAAATGCTCCACGCTTTTCTTGACAACCGATGGCGCTGTTGCTATGATGTCATTTTACGAAGAAACTGTTCATTTTGGGGGGTTCGTGAACCCGAAAGTTTCTCGTTCAAAACATTTATTGGAAAGGTTTGGTCATTGGCTTACTGCCGTAAACTGACACAGCAATGAATCACGAAGAAAGACAATGCACGTCAGCAAAATATCCAAAATTCTATCAAAGCACAACTGCTTTTTATTTCAAATTTCATTGAAACCTCTATACTCTTTGCCATTACTCCAAACGTGTTTCTTGACTTTTTCAGAGTCTCTCATATCTATAAAACCTTAACAAAACAAATTATATTGTCAAACAAAGTCTCTCTGAATACCATTTCATTCTAGTTCAGCCTTTTTGTATTCTGGTTAATCCATAGTTGTAGCCATTGTCTGCCCAGTGGACGTTAACGTCTTGGCAGATCCCGGTTTGCCTGCAGCCACTGCCCACTGGCTAGAACCAGCTCTGACTGGTTTTGCAGGACCTACGAATTTCACCTCCAGTTCTGATCCTGGTGATGAATTTTCTATTGGATCTCACATTGTTACCTACAAGCAATGGTTTGAAAGTTTTACCTTGGAGTGTTCATTCGTTGTGACAATCGAGGGTGAGTATAACGTTTGATGCATTTGCATTTGTACAGACTTTTCTTCTCACTGTTTTTCTTAATATCAAACAGGAGAATTTTGTTTGGTATCAAACGCGAATATTGTTCCCTGTCTTTAAAATGCCCAAAAAATGATGTAGAGTTTTATATCCAACATAAGAGCAATGACTTGATGTCTCAAAAAAACGAAACTCAATATTTTTTCCAAAACAAAATAATAATGACAATAATATGTTGTCTTGTTCATTTGATAGCATCTATTTATTACTGTTAATTGATTCAAAGTCAGTTGTAATTATCGAACCAGTAGGTTCAAAATTTAACCACTTCACAGTTGTAAATTTGAATAAAAGACAAGGGGATATTCGAATAAACTTGTGATGTAGATTTTGCATGTTCTTGAATCCAAGACGCTCAGCCGGCACTCTGCAATGAGTCTCTTTATAAATAATGTAAATCACATTGGAACGGTTGAAAAACACATTGGCATTTATAATCTTTTGTATCTCTGGTTGGTATGCGTGGATTGTCTTCCAATTTTGACTGTGATAATACACAGGAGAGTACAAACAACATGCTCCATCAACATGAAATGCTGATGTTGGATACTTTTTGAGAAATTTAAAGATGTCTGCTAGCACAACTCTTTTGTGGTCACCCTTTAAATTTAAGGACGCTTTAATAAGCAGGACAAACTATGTACATGTTCATTTCGATTGTTATGTTACAAACTGTTTTTATTCTATGCGCATGTTTAAATACCTCAGATAACCAACCTCCTGAGATCTACGATTGCCCGGATGACGTCATCATTCCTGTCATGTCAGCAACCAATCAGGTGCCTTACAGCTGGATACCGCCAACATTCTCTGATAACTCAAATGCTGACGTCGATGTGGAATTTACTTGCCGGGCAACTACACCTCGTGAATGTAACCAAACTGGTGACGGGGCCTTCTCGGCAGGGGTTGCCACAGTGATGTACAAAGGAAGAGATAAATCCGGAAATGAGAACGTTTGTCAGTTCACTGTTGCTGTTACAGGTTTGTTTATTAACGTTTGTTTAATCTCCAGTTGATATTCTGTAACGGCGACCCAAAGAGGTCTGTGAGAGTAA
This sequence comes from Patiria pectinifera, assembly GCA_029964075.1. Lineage (NCBI taxonomy): Eukaryota > Metazoa > Echinodermata > Asteroidea > Valvatida > Asterinidae > Patiria > Patiria pectinifera. The sequence goes on along the minus strand of CM057145.1, from coordinate 1,423,580 downwards.
ACAATAAAGACTACCACTAGAGCGCCATCATCTGCGGTTTGACTACAATCCGAATATATACTACATCTATTGTGGCTTAAAGTAGGTTAAGACAGAAGCTGAACAAAGTAAGCTCTGAAATAGTTTTGAGATATTAATTTGACTTGAGAACAGGTGTAATACATGACCACTATGGATAACTGTGGCCAAAGCGATCTCTATATATCTTAAAGGTGCACTTGGGGCAATAATAAAATCAAATTTTGTTCCAATATTTATCGGGCTCACTATGGGCCATACAATAATTGTTTTTAGGAACACATTTCGTGCAACTTTCTACTCCTTTAAATGTATGAAATCTACTTGACATCCCTTTATGGTTAATTAAAAAAAAGTGCACTTCTTTCATCATTTAAAAATTCTCCACGCTTTTTTTTTTTGACAATTGATAGCGCTGTTGCTATGATGGAATTTTTTCGAAGAAACTGTTCCTTTTGGGGGTGGGGGGTGTGAACCCGAAAGTTTCTCATTCAAAACATTTATTGGAAAGGTTTGTTCTTTGCTTACTGCCGTGAACTGACACAGCAATGAATCACCAAGAAAGACAATATATGTCAGCAAAATATCCAAAATTCTATCAAAGCACAACTGCTTTTTATGTCAAATTTCATTGAAACCTATATACTCTTTGCCATTACTCCAAACGTGTTTCTTGACTTTTTCAGAGTCTCTATCTATCTATATCTATAAAACCTTAACAAAACAAATTATATTCTCAAACAAAGTCTCTCTGAATATCATTTTACCCCGCTCCGCCCCCCCCAACCCCCCCCCCCACCCCCAACTCCCCCAAGAAAATAATACCAATATTCATTCTAGTTCAGCCTTTTGTATTCTGGTTAATCCATAGTTGTAGCCATTGTCTGCCCAGCGGACGTTAACGTCTTGACCGATCCCGGTTCGCCTGCAGCCAGTGTCCACTGGCTAGAACCAGCTCTGACTGGTTTTGCAGGACCTACGAATTTCACCTCCAGTTCTGATCCCGGTGATGAATTTTCTATTGGATCTCACATTGTTACCTACAAGCAATGGTTTGAAAGTTTTACCTTGGAGTGTTCATTCGCTGTGACAGTCGAGGGTGAGTATAACGTTTGATGCATTTGCATTTGTAGAGACTTTTCTTCTCACTGTTTTTCTTAATATTAAGGAGGAGAATTTTGTTTGGTATCAAACGCGAACATTGGTCACTTTCTTTAAAATGTCCAAAATAATGATGCAGTGTTTTTTATGCACCATATAGTGTGGCGCGCTCACCCGTCTATGGATAAGGAATTACACCCACACCAACAAGAGCTGACTATCCCACAAAAATATTTAATGACGTTACATGCGCATGAGCGGTTACACGCAAATAAGGGGGGACAACGTCACGAACGGAGGATTCAAGTCCTAGGCCTGTCCGTTTGTTGGAAATATACCAACGCTAAAGGAATAACAGTTCACGTGGCAAGCAACCTAGAGGTGACCAGGGAACCTCAATAAACCTCAATAAACCAGCAAGAATTCTCCTCACTGCTGACTCGGCAACCTCTGAGACTCCTGAGACAGACTCTGTAGAAACCTCACAAGCCTCAACAGTTTCGGACACCTCACCAGGATCTTCACTACGCCCACACTGCTTGCACTGCCTGCGGGACAGAGCATCTGCGTTTGCATGTTTCCGTCCAGGCCTGTGCTGAATCGACACGTCATACTCAGAAACCACATCTAGCCACCTCGCAAGCTGGCCCTCAGGATTCTTGAAGTTGAGCAACCACCTCAACGCAGCATGATCCGTTCTCACGGTAATCTTTCGACCATACAGATATTGCTTGAAGTGTTTGAGATAAACCACTACAGCCAGCAGCTCTTGCCTCGTGACGCAATAGTTTCTCTCAGCCTTGCTCAGCTTACGGCTTGCATAGGCCACTACCTTCTCCTCCCCTTGTTGGACTTGGGACAGGACCGCCCCTATCCCATCTCCACTCGCATCTGTATCCAAGATGTAGTCACCAACGGACAAGGGATAAGCCAGAACAGGAGCCTCCTGCAGTCTTTGTTTCAATTCCTCAAAGGCCTGTTGACACGCCGCTGTCCAAAGAAACTCCCTAGACTTCCCTGTCAACTCATGCAGCGGAGATGCAACTTCCGCAAAACCCCGGATGAACTTCCGGTAGTAGGAAGCAAGTCCTACAAAACTCCTTACTTCCTTGACACATTTCGGGACCGGCCAATCGGCCACAGCTGACACCTTCCCAGGATCAGTTGCCACACCTTCGGCCGACACAATGTGGCCTAGGTAACCTACTGACCGCTGAAACAGACTACACTTGCTGGGCTTCAGCTTAAGTCCAGCCTCCCGCAGTCTCTCGAACACAACCCTGAGACGCTGTACCTCTTCCTCCACAGTCTTCCCAAAGACAATCCCACTGGAGACCAGCCATGACCTTCTCCATAAGTCTTTCAAATGTCGCCGGAGCATTGCAAAGGCCGAAAGGCATGCATTTCCAGCTATACAAGCCGTTGCGAACAACAAAACTCGACTTCTGGCTGGCGTCCTTGTCAAGGGCAACCTGCCAATAGCCCGAGGCCAAATCGAGTGTGGAAAACCATTGAGCTCCCCCTAACGCATCCAACGTCTCATCTATCCTGGGAACAGGGTAGGCATCCTTGATGGTACATGCGTTCAGGCCCCTATAGTCGACACAAAACCGCTTCGTACCATCTTTCTTCTTGACCAAGGCAACGTTGGCAGCCCAAGGACTATCCGACGGCTCGATGACACCCCTCTCCTCCAGGTCACGGACTTGCCTCATGATCTCCTGTTGATTACAACTCGGGTGACGCCTAGGCCTCTCTTTAATTGGCCCCGCACCGCCTGTGTTAATGTGATGCTCCACAACCTCGGTCCGACCAATATCGTGCTCACCCCGAGAAAACACATCATTATACTCTGACAGACACTTCATCACCTGATAATGATCCTCATCCCTCAGAAACCTCACGCTTCTATTATACAGGTCCCGTAGATGTTCAGGGAGGTTACCCTCAACCTCGCCTCTTCTACAGGGAATATCATGACCACCATCAACCTCAGCCTGACAGACCATCCCTACGGTGGTACCCCGCCGCACGACGCGCTTCTCCCTACAAGGGTTAAGCACCCGTAGCGGCAACACGTCCAAGTCACCCTCAACCAGTGACCTAGCAAGGACTAAACCTCGCTGTGCTAACTCACCACCACCCTCCACAGGCTCAACAAGAACAGGACCCTCAACAACCTCACACAACCTTGAAATGGTGCCGGGCACCACAGCCTCATGGCCAGAGGGAATCTCCGTAGTCTCAGTGACGACTACCCTCCCCACAAACGACTCACCAGCACTATTAGTGCATTTAATGTGCTCACCATTTAAACTCAGTTGAAGAGATTGCAGATCCAAACTCGCACCCATGGGCAACAGGAAATTCATCCCCAGAATTCCTGAATACGGGACGTCGGCAAAGATCACCTTCGCAGTGGCTACCGTCTTCCCTATCTGTACCTCCACCCAGGCAGCCCCAACCACTGCCAACGGACTACCATCAACCTGCTCCACCTTCAGTCCTGTCTCCAAAATTGGTCTCTGTTCCCTTGGAATTTGGTGATACACTATGCTGCTTACCACAGTGTCGGTCGAACAGGTATCGATGAGAAACCTACACTTGGTGCCCCGTATCGTCCCATCCACGAACAAACCATATTTTGCCTTTACCCCACCCATGGGGCCTGCGACCACTACTTGGTCGCTTGCCCCACCTGAGGGTCTCTTCTGACTACAACCTCCTGTGGGCTCTGTGAACTTTCCAGCCTGCCCGCGAGCCCGCCGGTCGGCTGGACGGCGTTTCCCTGCTCGTAACCTTGCTTCGGCCGCGGCCCCTTACATGCTCGCCGGAAATAACCTGGTTCACCGCAGTTAAAACACCTCAGATCACCTCGCTCCTTCTTAGGAGTTTTAGGTGATCTCGACGGAGACACTACCATCTCAGTTTCCCCACTTTGCTTCTGCTTCGACAACTCAGAAAACAATGACTCGACCATGGAACACACCCTCTTTTCGATGGCATGCCCCATCTCCTCAAGCCTATCCTCCGGACTACTGTCGAGTGCTCTCGCAAACTTGGTCGGCTTGTTATCTTGCCTCCGCTGCTGCTCAACTCTTTCAAAATTCTCAGTTTCCAGTGCCGCCCTAACAGCTTCATCAAGACCCGGGACGGGCTCGGTGAATGCCCTCCCGCACTGACTGACTCTCTACAGCATCCATGAAATGATTCTTGGCAAGCCTATCCCTGGCTTCTTCCTGTATCTCAGGATAAGCCTTCATCGTCAACTCTCTAATAGCCTGACCCAACTCCCGAAGAGTCTCCTTTGGTTTCTGCCGACGATGCCGTAAATCCACCAAAAAGTTCTCAGCTTGTTGACTATGCCCAAACCTCTGCTCTAACAATTTCACAAGCTCACCATAGGTGTGCACGCGACCAGACGGTGCACCCTCACCAATCAACCTCAGTGCACTACCCTGTAAACTTGCGGACAAATACTTGACAGCCTGCAAATCGGTCCAACCATTCACTTCCCGACAGGATTCAAAATGCCATAAATACTCATTCCAAACAACCTTCCCGTCATACCTGTCTGGCACAATGTAAGGGCGACGTGACGTCCCACTCACAGACCCCGGACAATTAACCTCACCAACTACCCGCGGCTCCCTCGTGAGTTTCCAAGGAACTGCTTCAGTGTCACTGCAACTCTCTGTGAGGTTGCTAGTACACCTCGTTGGCGGTCGTGTCGCAAAACTCATTAAGTCCGCATGCAGCTTCCGAGTATCACTCGCAACAAATCCTACAAACGGATTTGTGACTGGACTCAGTCCAAAATCACCACCAGACCTGACCCCAGGCGAAGACTTTCCCTGTGGTGTACTGGTACTAAGGTTCGCCCCACCAAGTTTAGCCAAACCTCCTTTGGGTTCACCCTCAAATAAAGCATACCCCGAGGTTTCCCTCGGCAATCTAAAATTGATCTCCGAATCAACCTCAGACCGAACACGACCCTCTTCAGCAGGCGCGCTCGAAGTTTTTTCCCCACCGGAAGTTCCGCCGTAGCTCAGCTTTCAACTGTTGAACCTCCCATTGCAGCAATTGATTCTCTGCCTCCAGGGACTTGTCAGCGTTAACTCCCGGGGAATCAACCTCACCCGAAGTGACAACACTACCCTTGAAACTGTCGCTCATACTGACGTCTCAAGTTTTTCCGTGTAGGTGTTAAACCTCACACCCGTCAACCACTGTTAACCTCGTCTCTGTTGGTTTGCTAGCCGAACCACCGACAACAGTTGCAGTGAAAACAAGAACAACCAAAATGAGTGCAATCAATAAAAACAAAATATTGACGACAACACCTCACAAGAGGGTTATTAGTAAACCTCAGCACCCTTACACAGGATGCTGTCAACCTCGTGAAAAGTAAATCTAAAGTATCCGACTTCTGACACCATTTGTGGCGCGCTCGCCCGTCTATGGATAAGGAATTACACCCACACCAACAAGAGCTGACTATTCCACAAAAATATTTAATGACCTTACATGCGCATGAGCGGTTACACGCAAATAAGGGGGGACAACGTCACGAACGGAGGATTCAAGTCCTAGGCCTGTCCGTTTGTTGGAAATATACCAACGCTAAAGGAATAACAGTTCACGTGGCAAGCAACCTAGAGGTGACCAGGGAACCTCAATAAACCTCAGTACACACGTGTCTTAGAGAACAACAAGAAACAACTCTTTATTCGGTCCAAATACACAAGCTTAAAGTTCAATGAGTTGCCAATAAACCTCGCAGAACAACGTTCCCCGCTGCTCTAGGTTTATCCCTAAAAAGTAAGCCTTACACAACAATAACCTCTTATTGTACAATGCTTACAACAACTAGCCTAACCAGGCTCTATGTAATTAACCTCGTTGATTATCTAGAAAGATTATCCCACAGTGGCAAGAACCTCACTGTGCACACCCAGTGCGATCAACAGCAACAAGTTATGAACTGCACACACTGATCAAGACTTTACCAGAGTAACCCTCACATGCAACGTAGCATACAGAAATCACTGGGCTCAGGTTACGGAGCGCGGTTTATAACCCCGAGGTGACTCCTGGCGACAAAGGTCGACAGGCGACAGGCAACCCAATTCCCGACCAGGGAATACTGCTGCACATACCACACGAACCTTAGGTCCCCAGTCACCAGCTCAACCCACAGCCACCCAGGCTAATTTCCCCTTACAACAAAAGGTCTAGCTTGCTAATTATGACTCTAAAGTCTCACCATACGCCTTCAACAGCACGCCGCGATGTCCACACTTCCGATAGCAGCGGCGAACATGCACGAGGTTAACTCAGTAATCGGCAATAATTGCGTTCCGAAGTTCACTCAACAGCGTCTGCAGACGAACTGCCTACAAATCTCTGACTGCGCACTATACCCTACGCACGACGTCGGGAAACCAGGCGAGCCATGGTAAACTCGCACCAGTCCACCGACTGTTTCGCCACAATAGTAAGGACTTGATGTCTCAATAAACAAAACTGAACAGTTTTTCCTTACCAAAATATATAATAATAATAATAATTATAACTCTTTTCGCAGCAATAGGGTGACTTTCCCATAGACTTGTGCACAAACCTAAACTGTCACCTAACCCAAGTTCACCTTATGTTTTTTTCCACGAAATTTAGTATTTATACTAATTGGACCATGAGGAATCGATCTATATGGTTAGCGACAGCAAAATTCCTTGTCCTAAGGGTCGTTTTCATAAAAGGGCGCCAGTTATTTTGTCGCCTCAATAAGGTGTATCGCCCTATTGTGGACGGAGTTCGCAAAACCTGTCGCCCTATTACAGTAATAGTAGTAATAATAATAATAATTACCCTGGATTGGACATTTGGGAGATATCTCATAGACTTGTGCACAAAATTTTCCAAACTTAAATGTGCCCTTACCCAATATTCTCTTGTCATTTTTGCACGAATTTCGGTATGTTTACTAATTAGACCACTAGCAACACATATAATCTAATTGCGACACCAAAATTTTGCCTCTAAAGGGGGGCTGTGACATTAGGGAGATCTTAAAGGTGCACTTGGGGCAATAACAAAATCAAATTTTGTTCCAATATTTATCGGGCTCACTATGGGCCATACAATAATTGTTTTTAGGAACACATTTCGTGCAACTTTCTACTCCCTTTAAATATATGAAAACTACTTGTTATGACATCCCTTTATGGTTAATTAAAAAAAGTGCACTTCTTTCATCATTTAAAAATTCTCCACGCTTTTTTTTGACAACTGATGGCGCTGTTGCTGTGATGGAATTTTTCGAAGAAACTGTTCCTTTTGGGGGTGGGGGATGTGAACCCGAAAGTTTCTCATTCAAAACATTTATTGGAAAGGTTTGTTCTTCGCTTACTGCCGTGAACTGACACAGCAATGAATCACCAAGAAAGACAATATATGTCAGCAAAATATCCAAAATTCTATCAAAGCACAACTGCTTTTTATTTCAAATTTCATTGAAACCTCTATACTCTTTGCCATTACTCCAAACGTGTTTCTTGACTTTTTCAGAGTCTCTCATATCTATAAAACCTTAACAAAACAAACAATATTCTCAAACAAAGTCTCTCTGAATACCATTTTACCCCGCTCCGCCCCCACCCCCAACTCCCCCAAGAAAATTATACCGATATTCATTCGCGTTCAGCCTTTTTGTATTCTGGTTAATCCATAGTTGTAGCCATTGTCTGCCCAGTGGACGTTAACGTCTTGGCAGATCCCGGTTCGCCTGCAGCCAGTGTCCACTGGCTAGAACCAGCTCTGACTGGTTTTGCAGGACCTACGAATTTCACCTCCAGTTCTGATCCTGGTGATGAATTTTATATTGGATCTCACATTGTTACCTACAAGCAATGGTTTGAAAGTTTTACCTTGGAGTGTTCATTCGCCTTGACAGTCGGGGGTGAGTGACATATTTGATGCATTTGCATTTGTAGAGACTTTTCTTCTCACTGTTTTTGTTAATATTAAAAGAGAGAAATTGGAATAAATAATAAATGATAATAGTAATTATTATTAATGCTATAATATGCTATAATAGGGCAACATTCACATCGACTTGTGCACAGACCTAAAATGTCACCTGACCAAAGTTTACCTTATCCTGCCACCACGAATTTCGGTATAGGTATGTTTTGGACCACGAGGAATCGATCTAGATGGTTTGCGACGGTAAAATTTATTGTCCTAAGGGTCGTTTTAACAATAGGGCGACACAAATCTGTCACCCTAATAAAGCCTGTCGCCCTAAATGCAAACGCAATCAGCAAAATCTGTCACCCGTTAATGAGATTTTGTAGTTATCTTGTTTATTTGATATTTTTTTTATAACTGTTAATTGTTTCAAAGTCAGTCGTTATTATCAAACCAGTAGGTCCAATATTTAACCACTTAACAGTTGTAGATTTTGATTAAAAGACAAGGGGATATTCGTAGAAACACTTGTGATGTGAATCTCGCATGTCCGTCACAAAATGCAGGTCAATGCGCGTCGGAAATAGTGGACGAAATCACGTGGCCTGTGACGTCAGCAGGGTCATTAGCCGAGTCGGTACAGAGATGCCCATTGATGACAATGAATGGTAGGAATTATGTTTACTTATATGTTTTGTTCGATTTACCCATACTCACCTGTTGGACAAAAAATATATATATATCTCCTATGTGTTGTGGTACACACCTTACAGCAGTTTCACTATACACCCTCAGAGGCCCCCTTTAAAAGACGAAAGCATTGTTAGATATTATCAATTTATACAGGGTGAGTCAGAAAAACTGCAGTGATACAAAGAAGCCATCTCTTTTGAAACAAAGTTGAAGTTTTGAACTCTTTAAACCTAGTAGGAGTGACATATTCGTTAGTAACCGTGTGTGAAATAATGAAATTAATTTCAATTAATCGTTTGACTTTTATTAATCTTTTTTGTCCACAAGGCAACAACATTTTGCGTAAGAGCGGAAACGGTACAATTCGGACATTAGACTACGCAGATTTAAAACTGACTGAACTGTAGCTCACGCTTTATGTTGCTGTTTCACTTCTTTATGCTTATGTAAAGTGTATCTGGGCTATACTGTTACTATAGTGTCCTACATTGTTCACACAATTGCATCTCTGCCCTCTACTTGGCAACCCTGCAAGGCAATGCATTTCTCAGATCCACACCTCATAAAAAAAATGGCTCGGGACAAAAAATTGTGTGCTCTTTTGCAATTTTTAGACGCCTTCTGGAGAAAAAAAACACGTAAATTGGCTATATACCGCGGTAAAAAGGTTCACAAAACACAAACGCTAAATGCAATTAAATTCATTTGTTTTTCACACAAGGTTGCCAACAAATATGTTATTCTTACAACGATTAAAAAGTTCAAAGCATCACCTTGGTTTTGAAAAAAAGATGGATCCTTTGCGTCATTGCAGTTCTTTTTACTCGCCATGAAGACAATAGCGTGCACAATGCTTTTGCAAGGCATCAAGATGATATATATAAAAGAATAGTTTGTCACAGTTCATTTAAATACCATGTCATTTGACTTGAGACTGCATTTCTTGTTATAACTTTGAATGTGTTGATTGCAACTCATACACGTGCACTCTCTACAGCTGGTGAACCTCTTGCTGTCAGGATCTGTTCAATAGAAGAACCTTCTTTGTATTTCCAATGGGAGGAGCCCGAACCTCGCAGCTGCGGTGAAACAATGAATGACGTCACCCTTGAACGTGTCGCAGAGGTATGAGGTGCTTCGCATTTAAACATACACCAAATCAGATCGGCAGTTGTTGCAAGAAATGGCTAAGTTGTTTGCGACTTTATCAGGAAAAAATGTGCCATGTGGCAGTTATGAAATCTAGCTGCTCACAGTTAAGCGTGGGCGTGTTTCGAGATGTGGGTCACATCGTATTAAAGAGCTGTGCTTGTAATAAAGGCAATGTGTGTGGGTGTTGGTGAACGTGTGGGTGTTGGTGAAAGTAGGGTTCTACTCCCATTGCTCTGTTCTCAGAAATGCAATTGAGAACTAGAACTTTTGGGGCTTTGGAATATCTCACACATACGTACAAGAACAAATGTTGTAGATTCTGTACCTTCTTCTTGTCTAACAATTACAATGTTAACACCTATTTTGTCCGTACGCCTCCATCACTTGCAGGTCAACGTGACTACGGGGAATGCAGTTGAAGTTGCCGAGTTTCTGGCCACTCAGACATCGGAACCTGGGTCAGATGATGTTGAGGCGGTTTCTGATATTTTGATGAACATTGTCGAGGCAGGATCGGGCGACACCGAGGTAAAAGGGTGACTGCTAGGGTGGTTTTCAGTATATTTGTTTGGTGCAATTTGGTACCAGCAGTAGCAATACTGTGGCGGGGATCTCCCCGGGCCAAACCAAAGTTCGTTGGGACCAAGTCTGACACCTATTAGAGTGTAGCTGATCTTCCCAAACCCAAGCTTTCCCAAGACGAGAGACCACTCAGAGCGACCTCAAGGCCTAGGGAGCAGGTCCGTTTTGGAGGAAATATACCGCCGATTATGATGATTGTGATTACCCACGGTTAATTGCACAATAAAGCAACAACAAATACACATGGACAACAGGAATGACGGCACCACAAATATAATCGTAATTTATTATACAATAATCAAGAAATATGCAGTAGTGATTGAGTCTTGATGAGGTTGTTAATTATCAGGGTCACTTAACCCTAAAGGGGCCGGGTTATTTTGACCATCTCTCAGCCGGGGGGGGGGGCGGATTCCGCCCCCCCCCCCTAAGATCTCGGCCATCGAGTGACGAAAAATTTAGAAACTCGGTACATGCATAGAGCAACTCTTCCTAAACATACCCAAGAAATTTCATGACTATAGGTCAAAGGGTTTTGGAATTATGGCTAATTAATTATTCATATGTACGAATGGCAATTCTGCTCTGTGTACACGACGTATATGCGAAAATTCAGTTTTCACGGCGCGTAGCGCCGGAAAATTTTTCGCTACGCGGCAACCCGTGGTCCGATATTTATGTTTTTGGTATCAAAAGATGCGCAAAGCTCGAGGCTAAAAAGTCATAACAGCTCGGGTCGCGAAAAAAAATTTTTTAGAGGCTATCACGGAAAATGTTGAGGGGGGCGGATTCCGCCCCCCCCCGGCCCCTTTAGGGTTAAATACACTTGCAAGTCAGCTAACAGCTCACCTAAGCAGCAATTAACGCGCACAGCTTGAGCAATGCGCCCAATGTAAGCAATGCACTGGTAAGTCAACAATGTGCACTAATGTAAACAATGCACTGTTAAGTCAACAATGTGCACTAATGTAAACAATGCACGGCTAAGTCAACAATGAACACTAAGTAAACAATGTAGGCTAAGTAAACAATGTACACCAAGTCAACAACGTACACTAAGTAAACCATGTACACCTATGCAAACAGTGCACACTAAGTCAACAACGTTGCTAATGTAAGTAATACACACCAATGGAAATAACACACGTCAATGTAAGTAACGCACGCCAAGGTAAGTAGTGTACGCCAATGTAAACAACACACGCCAATGTAAGCAACACACGCCAATGTAAGTAATACACGCTGTCAGCCTTAACCTGATTTACGCTTTACCCATGCAAGCTAGCGTCAGTATCGCACAGTACATTCACTAGTACGGCTGCACGTCAGCATCACACAGCGCAACTTCAGCACAGTCAGGACCAGCGCAATTTACGCAGTGCGCGTCAGCATTACCCAAAACACAGAGCGCGAGCAATATACGACCTTACCGTCCGCTGTCCCCAGCACAACTCCTCTACGCGATCACGTGATTAGCCCTCACGTGAACACGCATACGCCGCACAAACACCTATGCGTGTACTAAACCTATGGGCCTTAGGCAACCAATAGCGTACGTGGATTCAGCCACTGGGCACATACGCTCCGCCCAGTCACCAACACACAGTGAATTTACGTTAGTGTAATAGGAATGACGTTGTAAATAAACTGGCTACAAGTCGCCAAACACTTTCCGCTACAATACATATCAAACGGTTTATGTATGGTAGGTTTGAAGCTTGTCGTGGGTTTACTGACTTAACACATTCATGAATACATAATGCAAAAACAATAACGGTAAGATATCAGTTGCACAGATCTCTTTTGGTTGAGTTTGTGAGGTTTTCAAAAAAAACGAGGGGAACCTTACCAACTCACAAAAGATAGCCTATTTGTTACATGGGGCAACATCAAACTTACTGTCATTGCTCTCTCCGGAATGCAAACCTTAAGGTCGTATTATGCGGAGACGTCATTAAGTCACGACAAGTTAACTTAAGTCAGTCACAAGTCATCCGATGTAAACTGACAAGCCGCATTTGAATGAAATGTGACATTTCCTTGCCTCGCTTCATATCCTGTTACCTGTGACATGCCTGCTTATGGACTCCTGATTGACTTGACTATACATTTCGGATTGAATTACAGTTGTGTATTGTATTAAAAGTAAAAACACTTTCATTAAATTGTTGTGACCCTCTAAAAGGTGACAGAGTTGGTACTTGAGACCGTCAACAATGTCATCATGGCAAGTGCAGAGCCCGATTCTGTCAACTCGGGCAGCTCATCAGCGATCGTCCGATCCGTGGAGACTCAAGTCTCCTTGACCCTTAGACAAGAGGGTAATGTCAGCATCCGTCAGGAGACCATCCACGTGAAAGCGGTCAGTCTGGATCGAGCGCAGTATAGTAATGGCTTCAGCTTCGTGTCTGTACGGCAGCCTGGACAAGGGCCACCACAAGAGGGCTCACTGGATGGAACTCAAGTCGAGACTTATGGGGATGAAATCCCCTCGGATATCGACGTGGTCGCATCTGTCCAACTACCTGGGAGTATTGTGGGTTCGTAAATGGGTCTTGTGACAAATTCATACGCAAGCTGTTTTAATGTTTGATTGTAAGGCTTGAATAATGACCCAACATGGAACAGCCTTCGGTCGAAGCCTCACATGCCGACTGCCGTGAATCCTCTTACGTAAAACCCGGATTGAGCCATTATATTCGGGGTTTTGAACCAGAGTAAAGGATCTCTTTTATCTTCAGATTGCATTTCTTTAGGGCAGTTTAGCGCCTGATGAATGCCTAAAACCAGCAGGGACTGATTAGTACTGCTTGACGAACAACTTGCCGGCATGCCTGAATCGATCCTCAGTGGCCTAAACGCAACTAGAATTTTCACGAATTAAATGTCCAACGTAATATTCTTTTTGTGTCCTGAAATGAAACCATAGTTTCGTTTTTTGATCATTGAAATCGATGCACAAACAACAGAAATCATGAATTTTTCGGTCTGTGCCTATAAATGTAACATGTATAATGGATCCAAAAGGTAGATTTAGCAGGAAGTAAACAGTACCATTTGGACTGGCCTCCTGTGGTAGTACTTATTGCCTTACGGGATTAACTGGACTCAGGGAAATTCACCTCATGAGATACGCATCCATTTTGATCAATTGATATATATTTCTCTCATCGCTACAATGCATTGTTTGCAGCCTACACTACATAACTACCAAATTACCACTTAAGTTGTTTGTCTTTAAAGGTAGTGGTTCCACCCCTTTGCAAGTGAGTTTCTTAATCTACGCCAATGACACGCTGTTCCAGTCAGCTTCAAACAGAAGACACGCAGATAAAGCTAACACGACACGTAAGGTTGCCGGCTCTGTCGTCTCGCTGACTGTGGAAAATGTGAACCTCGTCAACCTCACGGATCCAGTAGTGGTACAATTTAAGGTGAGACGATGGAAGTTACCTAAAACCGATTCCAGGCAGACTGACAAATGTTTAAACACTTATAAAAAAAAGTTGGAGAGGTATAATAACTATGTTGCTTGTTTTGAATTATATTATGACAACTAACTATGATGAAAATTTCATAACTGCCGAATTCTTAAACACTTAAAGATGTGTAATGACAATGTTGCAATTATGGCATTAAGTGAAGACAACTTACTATGAGGCAAAATGATTTTTTAAATGTTCTTCAAATTTTGTTAAAATGTCAGGCATAATAAACAATATGTAGATTTGTGAAGGTTACTGTCTAACTTCCTAGCCATTACGTTGAGATAAAAAAAAACTGAGTACTACAGAATACGAGTAATGTGCACACTTATATGCTGAAGTATTTCATACTAAAGTTTAGTGGTAGTAGTAGTTTGTAACTTTTTGTGACGTTAGGGTTAAGAAGAAAATAGGCTCCGAAGATAAAATATATGTTAATATAGGTTTAAAGGTTACGACATGAGACCTGAGTTCATAAAAGAGAACTTTAAATGATGTTAATGAATTAAAACACTTCTATAGAATTTTAACTGAAGCTTTCAGACAATTGAGAATCCATGTTTCTAATGCCAACAGAAACCCAGTACTTCAACTATCAAAGAACTAAACAGCACCCAGTGTGTCTCCTGGGACTTTAAACTCGAGGACGGTGTCGGGGATTGGTCGGATGTTGGGTGCACGCGCGCAGACGTAGACATGACCGATGACGTGGTGTCTTGCTATTGCTACCACGCCACCAACTTTGCAATCCTTGTGGTACGTACTTGATCCAATTGAGGGTGCGTTCGTTTGGCTCACCTGGGTCGACACGGGTCAGCCCCATGCCGTTCGATTAGCTCTGACGTCATTGTCTCGTGGAGCAGAGTCACTGGTGAAAGTGCGTCACGCATGCGTTGGTTCATTCCCGAGAAGCGGACAAATATGGCGGCCGGGCAGCGGCAATCTCAAGTAGACTTAAAAGTTGACTTTAATTGTAAGTCTAAAGGTTATCATTTAATGAGTTAATTGCGACTTTCGAGGTTTTAATTTCAGCCCATCTTTTTGGAGTTTTAACACGCCCGTTTCTGAATGGGTCTTGAGATTTACTACTTTGGAAAGCTGAGACCCAATCCGAAACGGGCATTTTGTCAGTGGCTACGGCCACGGCAATGCGCGTCAAGTGAAGATCTTAATTACCCGCGGTTGAGCGTTCGATAAGCCCGGCCGTCGTTGCTGGCCCGTCTACCTTTACCCATGTCGACCTGGGTGAGCTAAGCAAACGCATCCTAGGAATGTCACTCTGTTTCTAAATGTACAATCTTTAAAAGTACAAAACTCGTAAGAGAAGTTCCATGGACTGGCAATTTTTGCGGTTTTTCTCCTACTTTTGAAAGCTCCAGATTAGATTCGACTCGGAATCAAGGTCAGAGTTAACCTGATCGACATTCAACTAAGGTAAAAGGATAATTCGTCGAGTAAAATGACACTATTAATGGACAATCGGAGGAGTGTCATTTTTAACAATCGGAGAAGTGTCATTTTGCCCAATTTGTCCGGTAAAAAGGACACTGTTCTTGGTTAAAATAACAACTCTGGTGTAAAAATTATACTTTTCCGGGTCAAACTGCCCGGAAGGGTGACTAGGAGAAGCGTCATTTTGACCAATTGGAGAAGTGTCAAAATACTGTTTTATGATAGAAAAATAAGTGTCAAGTTAATACATATCCTTAAATTCATTTTTGAATAATTACTGATGCAGTCTGTGTGCTGTTTTTCTTGTAGGATGTCAAGGGGCAAAAGACTGTGGACACTCCTTATAAGAAAGCTCTTGATATCCTCAGCCAGGTCGGATGTGCCTTGTCCATCATTGCCCTGGTTATCACGCTGATAATATATCTCACTATCAGGTAAGACCAATTTAAACTTTGACGAGGATTTGTTGCCGACCAAATTGACATGCATGGTTTTTTAGGTTGGCCCTGATTTTGTGGCAACAATGACAAACGCATATTAGCATATTCATTAGCGTGACCCGGCGTGACTTCGCGTGGGTCTCGGTATCGACCAATGGAAGCCGGCACAAAGGGTGATTTTTATTAATTAGTAACACGTGAAGGAGGCTATTCTGCAATTATTTACTGCACCCCCACAATGGATAAGAATCTTATTAATATTTGTGAGGCTTGTAAAGATTGACAGATATTGCAAACACCAGTGTTGGCACTTTTTAAAATACACGTTACCAGGCCTATTTACCAATTTCAATAAAAACTTCTCAACATATCAAAACAATTTTTAGCACATAGTTGGATCATTAAAAGGGAAACAAATCCTGAAAGTTGCATGAAGATACGGTCTTTCAAATAGGAGGAATTAATTGTCAAAGATTTCGCCCGCGAACGTAAACGTGAACGTGTCCCTGGGCATGTTATTTCTTTCAAGTATTACGGAACCTTAAGAAATCGGCCTTTGCAAGCACACGGCTGTATATATGTTCTATGTGACACTTAGATTTAAATTGTCGTGTCTTAGAAAACTACGTACCGGCAAATCTCGGCAGATCTTCATCCATTTCTGCTTCTCCTTGCTGATGTTGTACATTGTGTTCCTCGCCGGCGTTGACAGTGCAAGGGTAAGTCCAAAAGCTCATCGGAGAAAAACTTAATAAAGGTATGATTAGTTAAAACTTAGATTTCATTATTGTAATTTACGTCATGGAGGGTTTATTTCCATTGTTCACCATAATTTTGGGCGATTCAAGAATTTGCCATGGAGAGTCAATTTTTTAAGTTTACGGTCGACAAAACATGGCCCATTTGAATGAAAGTCAATCGACAACTTGAGCTAATTTGTTTTAGATTGGGGCACGGTATTGATAAAAAGCGAAGAAAAGGGCAAACGGAAACTCCAATCATACGCTTACGAAACTGTACGACAGTCCGGAGAAACGAACAATACTAAACGTTCCGCGCTACGAATTTGTCGACCATCCTTCACAATGCACCGGGGAATGAATGAACTCTCTGTGGCAAACTCTTGGCGGTGTCTGCTTTGTAAATCACCTGAATTGGTCCAATTATTAAAACCACAATTTTGGTACATGTATTAACAAAAGGGTTCAGGCGGCGGTTGCGTGTTTGTGGCTGCTGTACTCCACTATTTGACTCTATCCACTATGTTGTGGATGGCCGTTGAAGCTAGGAACATGTACGTCAGTACGGTGAAGGTGTTCCCAGAAGACACGCCACGATACATGGTGAAAGCCTGTCTCTTTGCGTGGGGTAAGTTTCCTGGAACTATGCACATAATCACTGTTGTTATCTAGTTACTTTGCATACAGTCCTTTTGCACTTGTGATTTCAAATTTACCTTATTCGATATTTTACTCTTAAGTTCGAGTTGAGATTAAGGCAGATGTTTAGGTGAAAGTGTATCCTGAAAATACACCACGATGCATATTGAAATCCTTTCATGTTGTACGTGTTATAACCCATGAGGACCGACACACAAAGGGAGAACAGCAGATCATTTCAGTCCTCGGGAGTTGGGTCTTTTGTTAGAAACGGTCCTCTGTAGTAAGTTTGTGTGCTTAGTCTATGGGAGAGTGTTATATTACAGGGACAAAGGGAAACACAAAGCATTGTACATGCGAGTATAGTAAAACAAAAGTGTCTGCGTGGGTTGAGTTACCAGAGAACATTTAGGAATGTTTTCCTCTTTGTTGTGTATTATTTTTGTGAGCTCTGGCAGGAGCTTATATACATGTCTCCTAGTGGTAAGTCGGGCAGATGGTCGGTCGGGCTGTCTGTCTGTCCGTCTGACTGTCTCCGAAAATTTACCAAAGGTATGGTGTCCCATATGTGATACGGCCTCGCATTTTTCGGCGTCGCATTTTTCAGCTCTGGCACGGATCATTTTTACCGATTTCCTGCAAGACTTCCACGCAAGGCTTCTTGCAACACGATCAGAGCTTGTTGTGCAGTCGCACTTGTTTCTCTTCGTTTGACTTAAAAATCGACCCTGAACTTCAGTAGTCGAATTTCGAATAGTGTGGATGCTTAATTAACATGTAAATTTGTAACATTTAAATTTGCCGGAATCTCAACTTTAGCAAATTTGAAATAAAAAAAAATGCTACCAATATAGTTTGAGGTAACGTAAACGTCCTGATTGCAACAATTAGTAACATACACTGTGTGCTATCTTTAGTTCATTTATCCAATTGAGTGTGACGCAGAAATGCCTGTTATATTTTTTACAGGATCTCCATTGATAGTTCTGACTGTAACCTTAGCAGCAGCGGTAAGACACTACGACAACGAGGACTAGTAAGTGTCATAAAGAGTGTAAACCAGCACAATTTTGAGATATGTAAAATATTGGTATTATTGTCGTTCTGTAAAAAGATGAAAACTGGAGCGTAGTATGTCGATTGTTCGCTGATTATGGATTGGAAAATCAGATTTTCCTGATTATGTAATACAGGGTGAGTAACACAAAACGGAACCCAAACACCAAACATTATATTTCATATTTAAAAATATATATTCAGCACAAACAATACTAATGACTGGAAAGCCAATTTTATAAGCTACTTTAAGATGAACAAATTACTGAAATTGCTCAATCCGTTCAAAGAAAATCACCATTTAAAAACAATAAATATAAAACATGTTTACGTCAAAAATGCCATTTCAATAATCGTGGTCACAATTGTCTTCAAACATCACCAGCGATAATACCTCAGTTTAAAAGTTAAAACTATTCAGCAAAAAAGTGGATTTTATAAATCATATTGTTTGCCTAACCAGGGTTGTTAATAAAGATATGGTGAACTACACTGTCTTGTTGATAGTTGTTAAAAAAGTATTCTGTGTCATTTTCTTTGTTTTTCCAAACAGTCATAATACAAAACTAAACTGTTTTTTTTTACGAAACAGGTTTTAGTTTCATTGCGTTTAAACGGTGATATTCGTTTAATGGATTGAGCAATTTGAGGAGTTTTTTCATCTAACAGCTGTAGATTATGAATTTAGCTTTCCAGTAGATTATTATTTTGTTTGGTGCATAAGATATTTTGTTTTTAAAATATGAAATATATTTTTGAGGGTTTGGGTTCCTCTCTTTTTGACTCACCCTGTATGTTCATTCATTGGTAAAAGCAAGTACTATCAACATGAATTGACAATATTTTGACAATACACCCAATGTTATCCCTTTTTGCCAGTTGTTTCCTGAAACCAGATCTTGTGTTGTTCATCGGGCTCCTTGCTCCCATTGGTATTATCCTCATCCACAACATCATCACCTTCATCCTGATCATGCGCAGTCTCCTGAAGGTCAGAGAGGCATCCCGCGCCCAGCAGATCTCCAAACGCCTCCAGAATGCTGTTGGGATCTCCGCCCTCATGGGCTTGACCTGGACTTTCGGGTTTCTGGCCATTGCTCATGATGGTACAAGGTTCGCCTTCCAGCTCCTCTTCTGCATTTTCAACTCCTTGCAGGTAAATACACCATTTTACTTCATTTTGAGACTAGCTGCGAAGTGCATGTAATTTCGAGGTATTTTAGCATAGTAATGATTATAAAAACAATTGCTGAAATTAGCATGAGTCCCACATTAAGGCTACAAGTTTCAGCGGTCCAAAAAAAGTACACATACCAAACTTGGGAACTCCAAATGAACTCCAATTGGACCCCAAATGAACCCCAAATAAACTGGACTCCAAATCAACCGCATATGGACCCCAAATGAACTCCAAATGGACCCGAAAATGAACTCCAAATGGACCCCAAATGGACCTCAAATGAACACCAAATGGACCTAAAATGGACCCCAAATGAACTCAAAACGGACCCCAAATGAACTCCAAATGGACCCGAAAATGAACTCCAAATGAACCCCGAATGCACCCCAAATGAACTCCAAATGGACCCCAAATGAACTCCAAATGGACCCCAAATGAACGCCAAATGAACACCAAATGAACCCCAAATGGACCCCAAATGAACTCCAAATGGACCCCAAATGAACCCCAAATGGACCCCAAATGAACTTAAAATGGACCCCAAATGAACTCCAAATAGACCCGAAAATGAACTCCAAATGAACCCCGAATGCACCCCAAATAAACTCCAAATGACCCCCAAATGGACCCCAAAGAACTCCAAATGGACCCGAAAATGAACTCTAAATGGACCCCAAATGAACTCCAAATGAACACCAAATGAACTCAAAATGAACCCCAAATCGACCCCAAATGAAATCCAAATGGACCCGAATGAACTCCAAATGGACCCCAAATGAACTCAAAATGAACCTCGAATGGACCCCCAATGAACTCAAAATGAACCCCGAATTGACCCCAAATAACTCAAAATGAACCCCAAATGGACCCCAAATGTACCCCGAATGGACCCCAAATGTACCCCAAATGGACCCCAAATGTACCCCAAATGGACCCCAAATGGACCCCAAATAAACACCAAATGGACCTAAAATGGACCCCAAATGAACTCAAAATGGACCCCAAATGAACTCCAAATGGGCCCGAAAATGAACGCCAAATGAACCCCGAATGCACACCAAATGAACTCCAAATGGACCCCAAATGAACCCCAAATGAACCCCAAATGAACTCCAAATGGACCCCAAATGGACCTCAAATGAACCCCAATTGGACCCCCAATGAACTTAAAATAGACCCCAAATGAACTCAAAATGAACTCCAAATGGACCCCAAATGAACTCCAAATGGACCCCAAATGAACTCCAAATGAACTCCAAATGGACCCCAAATGAACTCTAAATGGACCCCAAATGAACCCCAAATGGACCCGAAATGAACCCCAAATGGAAACTGACTAGGTGCATTTTAACAACAAAGGAAATGACTAATTCAGGAACCGCCAACATAGGGCTAGATAGATCAGTTGGTAAGAGCACCGGATCGCGGTTATCTTGAGGTCACAGGTTCAAACCCCGCTCCAGTCAATTTCTTTGTGCAAATTTTCAATGTAAATAAAGAAGTTTTATCAAACCTGAAATCGGTCAGATTGTACATAAATGTCAGCAATGTCATAAAAAAAATGTGTTTGTGTTTGTTTACTCACCGATTGCCAATCAGTGGTTAAGTACACTTAATCCATTCAAATTAGTGTGAATAAATGTCTTCATCTCTAAAACCTCACGCAGACAAAATGATGGAAATAAAATTCATGAAAATGGAGTCGGACTTCTGACCCATGGCATCTTATTATATCTCCCCGATAGCGAGCATTTATTGAACAGACGTTCAGAACCAAAGCCACTTTTTACAACTTTTCCTTCAAATTGTCAGGGAGTGATTGTCTTCATCATGTTCTGTGTTCGCCGCGAAGAGGTTCGCGTTGCCTTGACACCTTACGTAAGACGCATCCGTTGCTGCCATCTGCCGGCCCGAGCGAGCCACAAACAGACCTATAATCTGCCTGAGATATCCCAGAGTGCTACCTCACCATCAAGTGTGCACACTGCAGAGTTGGATATTTCCGTGTCGGGGTTGTAAGGCAGACACAGTCCACAATACAATAATGATTCAGTTGACAGTTACCATGAGTCCTTATCGGATTCGACCCGGAATCCGGTTCAGATTTGACATCACACTCTTTTGCATGACATGAGGTGTGTTTGCCTCTTAAAACCATGGTCTTGTTCACACTATTATTTCGTTGTTTCACACAGCCTACTGTAAAATTATGTGGTATATCCCTTCAGGCAATTTGCGAAACCACAGGTGGCCAGTCGATCCTCTCTGGACACACACACACTGCTTATGTACACAGTGTCGTGGATTTCTATACGCCCGAGGACAATGCTTTGTGGTTCTCTTTGTCCCAGGGCCTGTAATATAACTCTCTTCCATAGACTAAGCTCACAACCGTACGATCGAGGACCGTTTTCAATAAGAGCCCAAATGCCCGAGGACTGAAAGGATCCTTTGTTCTCACTTGTGTGTATGTCCTCGTTTGTAAAGTTGTACATGTAAACACACAAGCAGGTATGTAAACACCTTCATTCGTGGACCCCCTATTGTCCCGCTTTTGTTTATACTTTATACTTTTAACTTTTTAGGAAGACCTCCCTTATGTATCGTGGACTTTCGGGAATTGTAGACCATATTGTCCTCTTTTGTTCAACGTCCCCTGTCGAATGCAAAAACAAACCCACATACACCCAGTCCCATAATTCAGAATTTCCGTTGTTTGTGTAACAATTTCAACAATAAAAAATGATGCTTTTATCACTAGCTATGAACAAATCTTACAATGAATGTTATATATATTGAGATTCTCTGTGCGTGTAGGCCACTCAAGAGGTATTTAGGCAAAATATAATACGTCATTAAGTCAAGTGATGATAATTGTTTCATGCTTGTGGTGGCAAGTAATAGACTCCCGCAAGGGGATTAAATCTTGAGACAAAAGAAAGCTGAAATCCTGGTACAGGCTAGGGCATAAAAAAAACAACAACAGCGAATATGATGTTCATATATTCGGTTTGTCTTAAAAGTGAGATTGACGGCGTGTTGGTCAAAATAACATCTTTTTCTTGGTCAAAGTTACACATTCCCACTACTAGGACAACATCATATTTTGTGTCAGAATAGCGCCGTTCGCCATGCCGTGAATCCCTCTTTTAAGAAAAAGAACCGAGTACAGAGCTTATATTCAGGTATTTGGCTGAGCGCGTACCAGGATTTAAACTCTCTCTGAGGACAGAGGACAGACTGGCCACCTAGCTGCTTTTCGGCCAATTGCATGAAGAGAGAAAACCAGATAAGTCACACTGGGCTGTGTAGAAGCTAAACAACAAAATCCTGGTAAAAAGGAAAATCATCTAATGGGGCTAAAATTGCCTGGAAAGGGACTCAGGAAAATGTCATTTTGACCCGGCAAAGTGCCAGGTCAAATCTGACTAGGATTCGGGTCGATTCTGACCTTGACCTTTTAAGAGGTTTTTGGCAGTTCCCATAGGCCTAGTATCCCCTTTTTTCTGTCTCATCGAGTCTACCTGACTCTGTCACTTGTAACTTGGACTGGTTGTGAACTTGTTTAAACAGCGGGGCAGTGCTATCGTGTACGTTTACCCCATTACGTCAATAAATGGGCTAAATCTGGCCATTGTGTAGAACAGATGCATGTTAAGACTTCGAGGGAATTGCCATTCTGATCAATTGAGTATACATTTGTGAACCCTGGGACCATTTTTACTAGGCTTGGCTTGTCTTGCTTTGGCAAATAGCGTGCATGCCTGAAATACAGCTTGTAGATGACCGTATAATGCTTCACTTAAACTACGCTTTTTATACACTAATTACAAACATGACAACATTGAAAGTTTCTTTGGATATCGCCTTACAAAAACAAATAGGACCTTTCGGGAAACTCTTCAGCGTCATCATACGTTATATCTTTGGGAGACGGAAATTGAGGAGAGACTTTATGTCTCAGCCCCTATTTAGACTGAGGCAAATAGGCTATATCGATAGCTAGTAAAAAGTACCAACATTCGTGGGTGAACGATAAGGAACATTGGGGTGAGGGGTCATTAATATGGGGAGGGGGATGTGCACAAGAGTGTGGTAGTGTCTCCCTAGTGACCCATTATCGGTAATTATAACATTAGGTATAAGTATGTATTTTCTTTTTGTAAACTTTTATTGAAGATGTAAATTTACATTCTTTTAAAGTATTGCACGTTTATCTCTTTCAATCTCTATATACCATTGACTGGTTGTAGACATAGACCTGTTGTAGACTTGTGATAGTGCCGCGGAATGAATATTCACCTGCTATATTCAATTCAAACCAATTCAATTTGACTTTATTATCTCTGAAGGGAAATTCCATTACGATTATTCCATCTGATTATTGTAGGCTACTGTTGTATTAATTGCAAACATGATTTTGTTGATCGGTACAAACAAATATCAAGCAGTTTGGAATTAATGTTGTGAACCCTCTAAAAAAATATATCAAGTAAAGTTATCTGAGAAAAGGTATTTGGTAAGTATTGTTTATTAAATATATTTTGGTATAAAGGTACAGATCAGACAAACGTTCACGTTATTTTTGTTGAAAGCTGTATAATTACAAGAGAGTGGAATTTATGTAATCAATTACCGCGTAAAGGATCCATTATCACGTCATCAGTAATATTGGATTATGTTTAACGAACTTGGTGATAAGATATTTAACCATTGTTGACTGCTTAAGATATTTAATCATTGTTGGGATATGACGTTTTGAACACCCGAGGGGCGCATGGCACCCGAGGCGAAGCGCCCCGTTGGGTTAAACACGTCATATCCCACATCACAGCAGTCAACAATTGTTTTGATATACCTCTGTCTTGGATTCTTTTGATTTTGATGT
The DNA here is from genome assembly GCA_029964075.1 of Patiria pectinifera. Lineage (NCBI taxonomy): Eukaryota > Metazoa > Echinodermata > Asteroidea > Valvatida > Asterinidae > Patiria > Patiria pectinifera. The sequence continues at coordinate 1,399,182 of CM057145.1, read as the reverse complement.
AAAAATCACGAAAACAAACAGCAGCAGTAAACACAGCAATCATGACAATCGAACGTCAACTCACACGCATGTAGCGTGCTCGAAACAGCTGGTCGTCTGCTAGTTCGCTGCTCCCACTCATGTGTAAAACATGGTGAAAATATCGTCGGTACCAACAATACAAGCGTTTCACGCAGTGCGGTACGTACGTACAAAGTCATAGCATACTACCTGTGGGATATCATGTTCGCGATGTCGGGAGTGTGCTAAGAGTTTTGATAAACTTAACACATGATCGTTCTAGGCAATTGGAAATACAGTATTCAAGACAGAGGTATAACAATAGTATTTGTTTCATAATTAAGTTTAATATGATTACAATTTTAAGTATTATCATAGCTGGGAATCACGATTTTAGGGTTGTTATGCTTTGTTACACAGACTTCATTTGACACGCGTGTATATTTTGTCTTTTGTTTCTACTTATTACTTGTATAGTCCTAATGCGGTTAAATATGGTAATATGATTTGATGCGATTTTAAATCAGGGACTAAATATGTGATTAGCAGGTTAGTACGTTTGAAATCAACTGGGGGCCTGGACGCGGATAAGGGAGTCTCATTATCCGCGATTAGGCCCCAGTCGGTTTAAAACGTTCTTGTTTAATACCGGCCAAGCACATGCGTAATCCCATTCGTAAATACCTCTCCGTCAAGAAGTGAAAACATTTTAAAAATTTCAGGATTTCCAAAAGTTGTTTTCAACAATTTTGCTTCTGGTTTTGTGAAACAACCCCCGCCCGCAACAGCTATGTTGTAAGCCTTGGAAGCCCAGTGCTAAAAAATGTTATTTTGGAAATTCCACGATATGGCGTAAAATGGCAAATATGTTGTAATAAGGTACAGATCCCACACAAATTCAACATGTTTTATTTTGATAGTATATAATCATACGAGAGAGCTATATGTATAATTAATTACCGTTAAAGGTGGATTATGGTTAACGAACTTGGTGATAACATATTAGTATTTGTTTGATAATTAGTTTAATTTATTAATTTACATATGTTACAGTTGTTATGCTTCGTTACACAGACTTCAAGTTAAACGGGTGTACATTGTGGTGTGGATTTTTTTTATCCCTACTTAATATTAGGTGTACTTGTTTGTTGCTATTGCGGTTAGATAATGTGATTTGATACGAGTTTTACATAATACATAATACTTGTGGTTTATATTTATTGTGGTTTGTGTGATTCATGTGTTGTGTCGCACCGCATGGACAAAAGTCGGCCCGCCGCGGCCGTGACCAGTATCTGTGCAGCGCGCCCTCTCAGTCAATTTTCAAGATTCTTGCGTCAAATATCAGAGCAAAATATTAGAGGAAATTTCATTTCAATGCAGTGTGTTTATCTTGAGTTTTCGTGCATACAATAACAGTGTCTACATTGCGAAAGGACAGAAGTCGGCGCCCGGTTTCCTTAAATTATATTACATTCATTCTTTGGCGGTTCCTATCAATTTTCAAGATTCTTGTGTCAAATATCATAGCAAAATATTAGAGGAAATTTCATTTCAATGCAGTGTTTATCTTGAGCTTTCGTGCATACAAAAACTTTGTTTACATCGCGAAAAGAAAGAAGTCGGCGCCCAGGTTCCTTTAATTATATTACATTTATTCTTTGGCGGTTCCTGTCAATTTTGAAGATTTTTGTGTCAAATATCACAGCAAAATATTAGAGGAAATTGGAATGTGTTCTGGGGTCTATAAGGCATCTTTCTAGCAAGTTTGAAGGATTTCCATATTTTTGCTAAAATTTGAAAAAAAATACATGGGCTTAGACATGCACTTTAATCAGAATTTGGCAAAAGATTGAGTATTCTCCAAATAATGGAGCACCAATCAATACTCAAACACCCAATATTTGAAAATTTGGGCATCAACCATCGATTTTTTTGTTGAACATTAATTACATTTGTGACTGACTTTACCAATATTTTTGTCAAAATTTTCCTTTGCAAAGCATATTTTTCTACAAATGCATTTTGGAATGTGTTCTAAGGTTTTTGAGACATCTTTCTAGCAAGTTTGAAGGATTTCCATTTTTTGGTCAAAATTGAAAACAAAAGTGGTTAGCCTTACATTTTGATCAAAATTTGGCCAAAAATTGACTTTTCTCCAAACAATGCAGACATGCCTTTGGAAGTCAGAGGAGCACCAATCAGTACTCAAACAACCAACATTTTGAAGATGTGGGCATCAACCATCGATTTTTGTGGGAAAGTAATTAACATTTTTGACTGATTTTACCCCACATTTTCGTCAAAGCGTTCTTGTGAAAAGCATATTCTTCTACAAATGGAATTGGATGGGGTTCTAGGGGCTCTGAGGCTTCTTTCAGCAAGTTTGAAGGAATTCCATTTTTTTGGTCAAAATTGAAAATGCAAGGGGTTAGCCTAACATTTTGATCACAATTTGGCCAAAAATTTCTATCAAGTTTGAAGGATTTCCATTTTTGGCTCCGTTGAAAAAAATGCAAGGGGTTAGCCTAACATTTTGATCAAAAATTGATTTTTCTCAAAACAATACACACATGCCTATGGAAGTCAGAGGAGCACCAATCAATACTCAAACACCCAATATTTTGAAGATTTGGGCAAGACCATCGATTTTTTGTTGGAAATAAATTACAATTTTTGACTGATTTTACCCATTTGAAAAGCATATTTTTCTACAAATGGAATTGGAATGGGTTCTAGGGTCCTTTAGGCATCTTTCTAGCAAGTTTGAAGAATTTCCATTTTTGGGTCAAACATTTAAAAAAAAATGCAAGGGGTTAGCCTTACATTTTGATCAAAATTTGGCCAAAAATTGACTTTTCTCCAAACAATGCAGACATGCCTTTGGAAGTCAGAGGAGCACCAATCAATACTCAAACACCCAATATTTTAAAGATTTGGGCATCAACCATCGATTTTTTGTGGGAACATTTTGGACTGATTTTACCCCACATTTTCGCCAAAATGTTCATTTGAAAAGCATATTTTTCTACAAATGGAATTGGAATGAGTTTTAGGGTTTTGTAGGCATCTTTCTAGCAAGTTTGAAGGATTTCCATTTTCTTGTCAAAAGATTTTTTTAAAATGCAAGGGGTTAGCCTTACATTTTGATCACCATTTTGCAAATAATTGACTTTTCTCAAAACAATGCAGACATTCGTTTGGAAGTCAGAGGAGCACCAATCAATACTCAAACAACCAATATTTTGAAGATTTGGGCATCAACCATAGAATCTTTGTGGGAAAAAAATTACATTTTTAACTGACATTACCCCATCTTGTCGTCAAGACTTTCATTTGAAAGGCATATTTTTCTACAAATGGAATTGGAATGTGTTCTAGGGTCCTTTAGGCATCTTGCTAGCAAGTTTGAAGGATTTCCATTTTTGGCTCAAAATTGAAAAAAATGCAAGGGGTTAGCCTTACATTTTGATCAAAATGAGCCAAAAATTGAGTTTTCTCCAAATAAGGCAGACATTCCTTTGGAAGTCAGAGGAACACTGACATCAATACTCAAACATCCAATACTTTGAAAGTTGGGCAAAAACCATAGTTTTGTGAGAAATAAATAAACATTGTAGACTCGTTTTACCACATATTTTCGTCAACAGGTGCACAAAAAATGTAAACAAAACGTGACGTCATTATGTCTTAGGTCTATTGAAGGTAATGGCTGGCTTATGGTAAGCGTGTGAGGGCGCTGTATCTACGCCCTTCATGGGGAGAAAACTTTGACTGCATCAAGTTCTATATTAAGTAGGTTTTTGCAGTATAGAAAAGACAGACTGTATGTCGAAATCTTGTACTTGTAGGTTACGTTGTGCCTTCGCTTTGTTTGATACTGCATTGGACCTGTACGGTTCTGGACTACCGTATGTTGACATTGATGTTATCGACATTGGTTTTACGTTGACATTGGTGTTATGTTGACATTGGTGTTATGTTGACATTGGTGCTATGTTGACATTGGTGCTATATATGTTGACATTGGTGTTATGTTGACATTTGTGTTATGTTGACATTGGCGTTATGTTGACATTGGTGCTATGTTGACATTGGTGTTATGTTGGAATCGATGTTATGTTGACATTGGTGCTATATTGACATTGGTATTGTGTTGACATCGGTGTTATGTTGACATAAGTGTTATGTTGACATTGGTATTATGTTGACATTGGTGTTATGTTGACATAAGTGTTATGTTGACATTGGTATTATGTTGACATTGGTGTTATGTTGACATTTGTGTTATGTTGACATTGGTGTTATGTTGACATCGGTGTTATGTTGATATTGGTGCTATATTGACATTGGTATTTTGTTGACATTGGTGTTATGTTGACATAGGTGTTATGTTGACGTTGGTGCTATATTGACATTGGTATTATGTTGACGTTGGTGTCACGTTGACATTGGTGTTATGTTGACACTGGTGTTATGTTGACATTGGTTTTACGTTGACATTGGTGTTATGTTGACATTGGTGTTATGTTGACATTGTTGCTACGTTGACATTGGTGTTATGTTGACATTGGTGTTATGTTGACATTGTTGCTATGTTGTCATTGGTGTTATGTTGACATTGGTGTTATCTTTTGACATTGGTGTTATGTTGATATTGGTGCTATATTGACATTGGTGTTATGTTGACATTGGTATTTTGTTGACATTGGTGTTATGTTGACATTGGTGTTATCTTTTGGCATTGGTGTTATGTTGACATTTGTGTTATGTTGACATTGGTGTGATGTTGACATTGGTGCTATGTTGACATTGGTGTTATGTTGACATCGGTGTTATGTTGATATTGGTGCTATATTGACATTGGTATTTTGTTGACATTGGTGTTATGTTGACATAGGTGTTATGTTGACGTTGGTGCTATATTGACATTGGTATTATGTTGACGTTGGTGTCACGTTGACATTGGTGTTATGTTGACACTGGTGTTATGTTGACATTGGTTTTACGTTGACATTGGTGTTATGTTGACATTGGTGTTATGTTGACATTGTTGCTATGTTGACATTGGTGTTATGTTGACATTGGTGTTATGTTGACATCGGTGTTATGTTGATATTGGTGCTATATTGACATTGGTATTTTGTTGACATTGGTGCTATGTTGACATTGGTGTTATGTTGGAATCGATGTTATGTTGACATTGGTGCTATATTGACATTGGTATTATGTTGACATCGGTGTTATGTTGACATAAGTGTTATGTTGACATAAGTGTTATGTTGACATTGGGCTATTTTGACATTGGTATTATGTTGACATTGGTGTGATGTTGACATAGGTGTTATGTTGACGTTGGTGTAACGTTGACATTGGTGTTATGTTGACATTGGTGTTATGTTGACATTGGTGTTATGTTGACATTGGTGCTATGTTGACATTGGTGCTATATATCTGGACATTGTTGTTATGTTGACATTTGTGTTATGTTGACATTGGTGCTATGTTCACATTGGTGTAATGTTGACATAAGAGTTATGTTGACATTGGTATGTGTTATGTTGACACTGCATGGTTTTATGTTGCCACTGCTGTCTACACTGAATTAATATTATTCATTCATGCATTCAGGTTATATGTATTTTGTCTATACTCCCAATTAATTTTTTTTAACTCATTGCATGTTTTGTCTTTGGCAACCTTTTTAATTCTTGTGTACAAGTGTCATATTTTTGAAATTGTGCAATGACTCTGTCCATGTTTAATCAATGTTCCTTTTTTTATGAAGCTCAACTTTTTTTTAGACTACATTGATTAGTTAGTTATTTCGTTTTTACCTCCTATATTAATTTTATTCATGGCTTTTTTGTCTCTGGCTATCTTTTAATTACCGGGTAAGTGTTTTTTGGGGGTTGTTTTTTTTTTGGTTTTTGTTTGTTAATGTATTTTTAACAGTGTAATTCCATTCATTGTTCAACTACCGAAAAAATACTCTCTATAACAATTCAACACTCCACCTCTGTAAGTTTGTGCAATAAGGTTTGTGTCCTGTGTATTTTGTCTATACTCCCCATTTTTTTTGGGGGGGGGGGCATGTTTTGTCTTTGGCAACCTTTTTAATTCTTGTGCACATGTGTAATATTTTTGAAATTGTATAATGACTCTGTCCATGTTTAATCTATATTTTTTTTTTTTTAATGAAGCTTAACTTTTTGTTGTTAACTTGTTATACTCATTGTGAATTCAATGCAATTTTTCCTCTGGCAACCAAGTTGAATTTTTTTTAAATTTAATAAACCATGAATAATAATAATAATAGTTGCAGGAGCTGTTGAGCGGTCGTGGAGAGTCAGTCCAACGCCCTGTTGAATACATGCATGCTGCAGGAGGATGGGTACCAGACTTCCAGTTCTTGTCCTCATTGAACAACTGAAGAGACGCTTGGTGAGGTAAGTGTTTGGTTATCTGACAAGATGGCCTAGGTACTCTTTAATATTAGTGTTTATGTACTACTCTCGATGCTGGTAACGTTGACATGTGTTGTATATATGTCAGTGTTGACACCGACCTTGCGTAGCTATGCCATGTTATGATAAGGTACGTTATAAACCATCAGCCTCGGTCCAAATTTTTGGCCACCGGCACCGGTATCAAATGAAGGGAATAATTGTCATAGCGATTTTTGACTAGGTACACATACCTCCAGAGTTGGAAAATATGTGATAGCATATTGCAGCGGTGGCAGCTTTTTGGTGGTTATCACCTTTGTTTTTCAAAATGTCCATCAAAATGCTTGTTACCACTCTGTGGACTGTCAACCTCGTCCCCAGTGTTTACTTTATTTCCAACCTCGTTTCCAATAGTAAGCCCATGATAGGAAACTTTCTTCCTGTATCCTTATTCGATGCTGCAATCGGCTAATAACTTATACCGTATACTTGGTGTTGTTATTTTCAACGTGCAGTAGCCTACGTGGTTTCACAATCATTGTAATTAAAAACGTCCATGCCTTCTCAAAATTACTCCTTTCCTTTCCAATTTGCCCATATTAATATGAAATGTAATACTGTATAATTGGCTGGATAAGATTGTAACATTTTAACTTCGAAAACAATCGTGTTTTCGTAACTCACGGCGCGAATCGGTTCTGTTTTTACCCCAGACATGGCATACAAAAAACAAACGCTAATGTAACGCACAGGCAGGCAACACACTATTCCTTATTTGAACACGCGTGTAAAAATCTTGCACATGCAAATGATCCAATACCAGGGTGAGAGAGCAGGTATTGGTGGGCGCGTACTGCTCGACACCCTGGGGACGAGGTTGGTGGGTGGTATATCTTGCGCATGCGCACAATAATTATTTATGCCCTGATCTGACACTGACCAGACCCCCAGGTTGATGGCCTATAAGAGCTAAATACAATGTATTACCTTTTTGAGGTCTGCTACGCCTTTGCATAGTATTTCTCTATCCCAATATTTGCCGGATATACCAATACAAACATAACAAGGGATATTATTATAACCAGTGTCATCGGATTGAAAAAGTTAACAATTGAAGCAAAATTTCGCCGCTTTTTCTACAATACAATGCAATACTTTCACGGCAGTGGGTAAATCCAATCTCTTTATTTACTTCAAGTTCATCTGCATAATTTAAAAGCATAACTCTGCGTACATATATTATACAATACAAACAATCCGAACACGCACATAAATGAAAAAAAAAACACCATCAAACTCAGACCTGCAAATATACCGTATAAAATTGATATTTGGGTAATTAAAGATTCACATTACGCGTCGTGAACACCCAAACACATTCCAGAATAAAAACACTGTATTTTACATTAATTAAAGCACAAACTAATTTCAGATTTGTAAAAAAAAAAACCAGCTGATTAAGTTACTTATATCTAAATTGCAATATGGTGCAAGTACAAAATACATATAAAACAATTATATGTAAGATTGATCAATAGAGGTGATTTTGATAAAGACATATAAATGTTATATTCTAATATGAATATTCAATACCAACTGCTCTATGAATCACACACATATATAACACACTATATAGTCTAACGAATATAAACTACACAAATGGACGGTTTTCAAAAACACAGCCATATATTGCCTATCGTGATACATTTTACACAATCAATATTGCAAACTTCTGTGAAATCGTAAACCTTTCTTCCTCGCAGGACGGACAATTCAAACAATTGTACAATCAAATATATAAATAGAAAATTATGATAACAGATCAAAGGACGGTTTATCGCCGATACTTATTGCTAAAAAGCCAGCTGTCTGCATTTTTTCAGAATATTTTAATCCATCAGATAAACATACATTGTATTTTAAAAAAAAATCACAAACCGTGTTTTATGTTTTTTTAAATTCTTGTGCTAAAAGAAAACTCATTAATTGGGCTTTCATATCCTTGATTTTGAAAGTGCTACGGTCAACAGTTCATTCAAATGTTGGTCCTGCAATTTGGGATGCAGGTGTTTTTTTTTTTTGTTTTTTTTTTACTCACACTGTAGTTCAGAACGACAATGGAGTTATTTCTCAAGATAATTCTCAGAACATTACTTTTCCCACTATGCCAATATTTACGGATAATGTACTTAATATGATATGCTGCATGGCAATGTTAAACAAAACAGTTCATCTAAGCAGGGTTCGAAGCAACAGACATTTGCTTGCTGTAAAAGTGATAATAATCTTGTTGAAAACTGTTCAAGCTTTGTGGGTTCAAACCAGCAACCACAGGCCTTTACGTCACAACGTCACCAGTACCTCGAACGACCTTTTTTTCAGTGACAATAGAAGAACATGTAGGTTCAGGCCGACTAAATATATCTCTATATCATTTTATATTTTCGAAATATACCCTGTATTGCATACAAAATGCTACATGTATTAATTCAAAAATTTCATTTAAGATTAAAAAATACCGATAATTAATGGGTCATTTAGGAGAAATTCCCACCCCATGGACGTGAGCACAAAATGTTTCCTACTTTAATGTCACCTTGCCCCAATTATACCTTATCCTACCCCGCGAATGTTGGTATATTTATGTTTTGGAACAAGAGCAATCGATCTATAGCCTATTTGCGACATTAAAACTATGCCTCTAAATAGCTGTGACATTAAAGAGACATTGAAATGTCTTTCTAATGTCCATGTTTCCCTAAGGTAAACTTAATGACGTCAAAATGTCTCCCTAAGAAACCATTAACAGGTGTAACACTACCTACAGATGTTGTTTTTGATAATACACCAAATTCACTGGGATTATTTTACGATATGGGAATAAACTGAGCCAGTTCAAAATAGCGATAATGCCTCAAATACAAATTCTGTACCATAGGAGATATATGTCTGCAAAAATAAATTATACAAAAAAAAATATACCAGAGTATAAAAAGTATATTACCATTATATATTTTAACACTAAAACACGGTGAAAAGGAATACAATGTATAAAAAAAAATTATACTATCTTAGGTATCAGAAGGAAGCGGTAAAACAATGTTCTGTATTGACAAAATCATTATCAGTTGCTATAAATCTTGGGAAAAATACTGCACGGATTATCCTACAAACACAAAAAATCAGAGGCCGTCACATCAGGTACAATCAGAGGCCATTAGTGTTAAAAATGTAAGGCAGAATAAAAATATAGTTTTGTAAAGGTTATACAAGCTACTTTAAAAATATAATAGGCTTCCGAATTGCAATATGCTAGTAGGCTATATGCTAGTTTTTATAGGCTGCATAGGTTACATTTGAAATATATGTTTTTATAAGTTATACAGGGTGGTCCCCCCAAAAAACCGGAGCGGCATACTTCCACTACTGACCTTGAGACTCAAACCATCTGTACCAATCGATGGAGAATCCTTTTAGAAAACTTATGATACCCAAATATCCTGATTCGGTCCAGCAGTTTTTGCTGCAGAGCCTATTTTGTAAAGCACAGTTTTTCATGTGGGTATTATTACATAACAATCCCTCCATCAATTACAATGTAAGTCAAATTTCCGGACGCGGTTTAGTAATTCATGGGGACAAAATGACCCCCACCTTGCTTCCCATAACAGCCTCTAGAGCAAAAACTACAGAACTGAATCATACGATCTTGGTTTTGTTTTTCTGCTACAAAGATTGTCCATTCATTCGTATATGTGGTTCGAGTCAGGGTAGTAGAACTATGCCATTCCGGTTGTGTGTTTCTTGGACCACCCTGTATAGGTTATTTTATTTATGAAAATATAATAGGCTCCTAATTTGAAATAAAGGTTTTTATTGATTTTAAAGATTCAGAGGTTTCACTGTCAGGGCTGCAGGTGTCACGATGCTAATGCACAGGTGTTAAGAATGCAGGCATCATGCATGCAAGCCTGGTGCCAAAGCAGCGATATATCCCAAGCATCTACATATACTTTTGACTATGTTTTTCATCACTCTACAATTCAGAGTGGTTTTCCTCATACTGATACTCCACACTTCGTCTGCGCCGTCTACGCCGGTTATCGGGGTAGGTGACCTGGAAGCGTCCCTGATCGACAAAGCTCGGGATGAAGTCAGGGTCCCCGACTATCAGACCGTGGTGGGAATACAAGCCTTGGTCTAGAAGCATACTAGATTCTGTGGACCCAAAAGATAAAACGTAACAAACTATTGGAAGACAGGTTTTGGTATAGAAGTTAATTATACGGGAACCTGCTGACCAAAAATATAACAGTAATATCGTTGTGTGCCCGGCAGAAGGTCATATGCGCGTATGCCCTTATGCTCGAACGCGTAACCACCAAAATGTTCCCAGCAAAAGGGCATATGCAGAAACCTGCCTCTATTTTAATGAAATTTTAACATTTTTGTCAAAAATTAATACAAGTTTTGTTCCAAAACTTATGATTCATACATGTGACAAATTTGAAATTTGTACGATTTATATTACGCATGGGAAAGCATTGGATTCATAATACGCGCAGGGGAACAATAAAACCTTTCAATGCAATTTTCGCGAAAATGATTTTTGTGTCAGAATGAATTCTGCCAGGCACCCGACGATATATAGTTAGGTCTTGTTACTGATTTATGCTCTGGAAAGTTCAAAGGTCATACTAATATAGACTACTGGAATACTATATACAAGGATTGGTCCGCAAGCATACTAGATCTTGTTAAACTCCAAAAAATAACTGAAGTTTAGAGATTATATGGCCGTGTCTGAATTCTTTGACTATGGCTTGAAATTACATGAGATATAAACTATTGAAATATACCTCTGGGTTCTTAAGCACACTATAGATCCTAGACACCATCAATATAACAGTAATATAAATCATTCAAATTTCGCCATTCAATTTGCATTTTCCCATACGATTATGATATACTCACTTATCCATGCAGTGACAAATCGTATCCCAGAAAGTTGAACTAAACCCGTTTAACATAAGGGAACCTGATTAATGCGCATGCGCTGACATGACCTAATGACTATCGAGAATAAGTGAATACCAGATAGGCACCCTAAAATCAAAATGTCTTTGAATTTTTCACTGCCTTGGTACACTCGTGCCTGGATTCCATACCTTGTTCTTCATTGTCCATGTTGTAGCGTGCATCCAGCAGGTCTTTATGCTTCTGTCGTTCCAGGCTAGCTAGCTGCATGTGTTCCTCAATCTCTGCATCAGAGAGGCTTACACCCCAGATGCGCACCTGTAGTGTTGTGTATAGTCACGTTCATCATAATAAGTCCATCAAAGGTCCGGTCAAAGGTTAAGACTTTCAAAAGTCGTCAAAGAGACTTGAAGACTTTGGAGGACCCATGAGCATGCACTGTAAGGACTTATGAGGAAGTGTGATGGACATGTATGGAATCTGATGACTTGTAAGGCATTGTGAGGATCTGTAAGGCCTTTTGAGGACTTGTGAGGACTTGTGACGACCTGTGAGGACTTGTGAGGACCTGTGAGGACTTGTGAGGACCTGTGAGGAACTGTGGGGCCTTGTGAGGACTTGTCAGGACCTGTGAGGACCTGTGAGGACTTGTGAGGACCTGTGAGGACTTGTGAGGACCTGTGAGGACTTGTGAGGACCTGTGAGGACTTGTGAGGACCTGTGAGGACTTGTGAGGACCTGTGAGGACTTGTGAGGACCTGTGAGGCCTTGTGAGGACTTGTGACGACCTGTGAGGCCTTGTGAGGACCTGTGAGGTCTTGCGAGGACTTGTCAGGACCTGTGAGGACTTGTGAGGACTTGTGAGGACCTGTGAGGCCTTGTGAGGACCTGTGAGGACTTGTGAGGACTTGTGAGGACCCGTGAGGCCTTGTGATGACTTGTGATGACTTGTGAGGACTTGTGAGGACTTGTGACGACCTGTGAGGACTTGTGAGGACCTGTGAGGCCTTGAGAGGACCTGTGAGGCCTTGTGATGACTTGTGAGGACTTGTGACGACCTGTGAGGACTTGTGAGGACCTGTGAGGCCTTGTGAGGACTTGTGAGGACCTGTGAGGACCTTTGAGGACTTGCGACGACCTGAAGACTTGTGAGGACCTTAATTTGGGAACTTGTAAGGACCTGTGAGGACTTGTGAGGACCTGTTAGGGCTTGTGACGACGTGTGATGGACTTGTGAGGTTATTAACGCAATAAATTGATGAGACAGTTCTAACAAGTCCATTCACTGTTTTGTCGTGGCTGTAGTGTGTGTTGTATTGTCAGATAACAGTTACAGAGACAAAACATTTCAACACCACAATCTACTACAGCTAGCTTGGTTAAATCATACTGAAAGCCCCGAGACGAATGCCTCATTTATCATCACCCCTGTCAATAACAGACTAACATTAACATACCTCATCCATGGTTCCTGTGAAGAAACTGTCCTCATCTCTCCCAATATACAGCTGGGTACCATTCCCCTGTGAAAGTAACATTTGTGTCTTCAAGTGACAGTAGTAAAGTACATTTATTTCAAATGTAAAGTGTACAGTGTTTACAATAAGTTGAAATACAATATTACAGGTTAAGTAAATATAAAATTATTACACAAAGGACAACATTTAGGTTTGGGTGAAGCAAAAATGCTTTTGAACCCTAATCTAGGGACAGACAACGGGGCAGACAGGACAAAGGACAACAATAGCATATGATTGTGCATGCAGGTACTAAGACAAAACAATACAAAATAAATTAAACATTATAGTTCTAAATATGCAACAAGCAGTTGTTTTTTTCCCCCATTTTTTTGACAAATATAGTCAGTGATGGTGATTTTTTCAAAGATTTACTAATAAGACTGTTCCAGTAATTTACACTACGTTGAATAAGACTGTTTTTAAATAAGGACGTTCGACTTTAACAAACATGGATATTTTTTCTAGAAGCACTTCGAGTATTGTGTAAATGTATGTTTGATAACATAAAATATGAGCTAAATCAACCAGGTAATGCATTATTCATGTACTTACACATAAATCTACCTAAATTTAAGTAGTAAATGTCTTTAATTCGTAACAGTTTTTAGATTTGCAATCAGTTGGCAGTATGAACACGGTGGCCAGCATTAGAAATGATGCGAACGGCTCACTTTTGACAGTCTGTTCATGTGACAGTTACTTTCAAACAAGGCACATGAAATTGTTAAACTTACAACTGACATATAACAGTTGATGTATCAGCGTTTTACAAATACCCTGTGAAATTATTCCTCCTGAAATTTTGTTCGCCAGAAAACTAATATTGAAGGTGGTTTCAAATTAAGGTGCCCCCAACACATTTTTGTTTTACGTGTTAGCAACGGTATCCAGTCACAAAACCCTGTTTTCCCATAGCATCTACGAGCTGAAACTTCAACAAGTTAGTTATGCATCCTACTTGAGATTTTGAGAAACTTTGTTCCTTGCAACGAAAAAAGAAAAGATGCATAAAAAACAAATGATCCTATATACTCTTAAGTTGAAAAGAATGAGTGGACATTCTACTTGAAGTCCAATGCTAAGAGCAATTTATACCTACCCAGATGGGGGTTGCAACAGTTGTTTCTGTAGCTTCAACTGCTCCGTTGACAAACACACTTAATTCACTATCTGAAAATTGTAACATGAATGTTACAATCATGGTAAAAAATGACATGAGACATGAATTGGCCCTTTAGATAATTTTGTAACACATCACGCCCTACATGCTGATTTTGCTCAATGTAAAACATGTATTTAGTTTAATTTCAATAAAATGTATATGACTTATTTTATGGGTTGTTTTTACACAGTCCGCCCACCAACTTAGTATGGGGGATTTTGGCCTAGTTAGGGTTTGTGACTCATTATCAGAGGGTCAAGGGTTCGAATCCTGCCACTGGCCATATATTGTGTCCATGGGCAAGGTACTTCACCCCTGCTTGCCATTCTCCACTGCAGAGTATAAATAACCACTGGCATTAGCTTGGGAGTAACCTGCGATGGACTGGCATCTCATCCGGGGGATAGAAATATTCTCAGTAGTTTCATGCCACAAAAGCCATGACATGTACACATGCTCGGAACAGGCTCTCCTAAATGACTTATGAAGAATTTTCAAATGTATCCTTCGTTTGGTACAGCAGGTTCAAATTAATTAAATAGTGCTTTTCTAATGTTTTACTTACTCTGAGAATCAAATCTCATTGCAATGTGTTTCCATGTAGAATCAGGCAGAACAGTAGCACCAACCACAACTCGGTCACCAATCTGCCCCATCACATACCTACATCAGTCACGCATGATCATAGGTTGATTTAAATGATGATACAACTATTTGTATATGTGTAATCACTCTATCTGTTAGATTTCGTCCTAGACTGGATTTGGGTTTTAGTCCCCTCAAACAGCCAGTCCCCAACATGCGCGGTTAAGCCGCTGCCACAGTAGGTTGCTATCAAGCTGATGAATCAAATCCAGTCTTAGGAAGTTTGGCAGTGCTACCCGACAAATTCTGAGCATAACTCTCACGCCCTGTAGTGAAGCTAATGCCAATGTATG
This sequence comes from Patiria pectinifera, assembly GCA_029964075.1. Classification (NCBI taxonomy): domain Eukaryota; kingdom Metazoa; phylum Echinodermata; class Asteroidea; order Valvatida; family Asterinidae; genus Patiria; species Patiria pectinifera. The sequence continues at coordinate 1,384,136 of CM057145.1, read as the reverse complement.
AGATATGCTCGGAATTTCCTGGGCATACCAAAGTTGCCAAGACCGGATTTGATTCATCTCATAGACAGAGACTTTTACTGCCATGCCAGCTCAACTGTGCTTGTCAAGGACCAAGTGAATTTTGGGAAAAACTAATATCCAACCTTGGTCAAAGACTATCCAAGAGGTGATTTTGCCTTTTAAAAAGCAGGGTCTTTCCATACCAGGATTTTGTTGTTTCTATTTTACACAGCACATTGTACTGTAACATTTTTTGGTTAATCCCTTCAGGCAATTTGCAACACCACAGGTGGTTAGTCCATCCTGTGGACACAAGCATGCCTACACCTTGCACAGGAACACTGCACGTCAACGGACACAACCATTCAGGATTTCCGTTGTCCATGGACCATTTTCAATGATTATAAAAACAATGGATGGTTTCATTATTACTGGACATGAACAAATATTACACTGGATATTACATTTATTGAAATTCTGTGTGCATTTAGGCGACTCAAGGAGGATTTAGGCAAAACTAACAAGTCATTCAGTCAATTGATTAATGATAGTTTCCTGCGGGTGGTGGCCAGTCAACTGTAATAATAAAAAGTTGAGTCAAGAGAGAAGTGAAATCCTGGAACAGGCTTGGGGGAAAAAACGAATATAAGCACTATATTCGGGTGTTCTCTTAAAGAGGTTGTGGAATGCTCGAAGACATTTCCGTCATTTTTTGGGTATATGCAGCCTAAGGTGTGATGAAATAAAAACGACTATTGTTTCTGTCATAAAATGAGTACAAAAGGTACTTTTGAGAGCTGTTTTTCAAGTCCTGTCATGCCTGTTTCGACCCGAACGTGCAATTTGTGTAAAAGTCGTCGTTGCGGGCAGCAAACAAAACAAAGTAAATCGTGACGTAATAAACAGGACTCCCGATGCAGAGTAGCATAAACGAGTCCTGTTTATTACGTCACGATTTACTGTGTTTTGTTTGCTGCCCGCAACAACGACTTTTACACAAATTGCACGTTCGGGTCGAAACAGGACCTGAAAAATAGCTCTCAAAATTAAAGTACCCTTTGTTCTCATTTCATGACGGACACAATAGTCGTTTTTAATTCATCATCCTAGGCTACATATTCCCAAAAAATGACGGAAATGTCTTTGAGCATTCCACAACCTCTTTAAAAGAGGGTTTTACACATGATTACTATCACTGCATGAGTTGCTGAAAAAACCTTTTACTGGGAGTTTTAGTTAGGACTGATACAAAATACCCTCTAAAATTACAGTGCGTGCCATTGTGCTGTGAGGAATAATGATTGTAGGTCTTTAAAAAACGTGATGCATTGTGATGCATCTACAGTGGAACGTAGCTATAACAAACATCGTGGGATCCACAGAAATTGTTCGTAATAGCGATCGTTTGGTATAGCGATTTTCACACATTAGTGGTGCCCTCTTTTGATCATTGTTATTGTGTAGTTGCATTTACAAACCACACGCGGAGTCCCCAAACTTGTCAATTAATATTTTTAATTTCGTAGCAGAACTTCACCAAGTACGCTCTGGTAGTTAGGGCTCGTGACCATTCAGCCCCGGTATGAAAAGGGCCCCCCGGTAAGCTCGTCCCCTCCCAAGAAGTCCTAACGTACCGTCCCAGCTACCGGCCCAGGAGCTGGTCCGGTTGCTAATCAGGAACTCCTCTATCCTGGGGTCTATTGTTTGCAAGTATGGACACATGTAATATATCAAAGAAGAAACCCGCTTGTGGTTTTCATCTCTCAGCGCAAAACAATAGAACACTTTCGTCGGCACACATCAAAACCCCTGCCATGCGGTTTCGCGCACAATGGGACCGTAAATTACCAAGGTGTTATGAAAGGATTTTATCTTTAACCCGGTAAGTCTGCTATTGTTCTGCTCTGGACGTTCTCTGAAGGGCAATAAATTGATGAGCCTGACTGACTTCAAAACTTCTGGTCAGACAGGACCATGTACCGGACGAGACTGGGCTGAAGACCGGACTGGCTTTGGACCGGACGAGGTACCGGGGGGCCCTTTTCATACCAGGGCTGAATGGTCACGGTCCCTTACTGAAAGACCACTTCAGACACGTGCGACTATTGAATCATGTAATTACAGTTTTTAAAAATACCCATTTGTCGCTTTTTTGTTGACATTTCCAACAACATGTTAGGTACGTTTTGTACATAAAAATTAAGAGCCAAGGGTGATGTCTGGTATAGCTGATTTTTCGGTATAGCGGTGTTCGGTATAGCGACGTTCCACTGTATTTGCAATTTGAAGACAGCAATAAGATGAAGTTTATGGCAGCACAATGTAACAAATCTGAAGCTCTGAAAGGTTCTTTTCATCAGAACCTCACAAACTCACAGAAGATATTATAGTTGTCTTATTTGCATAAACATTTGGTTGGCTCACCCATTTTCTAGGAACATGCACAGCATTCCATCCAAAGTGCACAAGACAGGCATGGCGGTTGAGGGGTAATTCGTGGGGAGATGCACCCATGCCTCTAGGGTGAAACTAAAGGTAAGTTGCAAGATTTCTAAGGTAGGTAGGACAACGTGATCATCTGTGCCATCAAATTCCAGAGCTTGATTGACCCTGTGCCAGGGATAAAAACGAATGTTATTTCGGGTGGAAACCTCAAGTGTCTATTGGGTAGCTAAGATATAATTATTGTCATCATCTAGACCCAGTGCAGAAATGGCCACTTCAGCAAGATACAATCTAGATAAAGTGACTTACTCGACTGAATGACTTTTTATTGACTTGTGATTGTTTGTTGATGACTTGTGAACATGTCTCAGGGATTGTTTGCACTTGTAAAGACTTGTGAGGATGTCTGTGGACATTCGTGGACTTGGGTGCACTTTTGTGGATTTGTGTTGACTTGTGGAATTGTGAAAATATGTGAGGACTTGTGTGGATTTGTCGGGACTCATGGACTTGTGTGGACCTGATCTGGTACATGGTACCCTGTGGATACATGGGTAATAGGGAACAAAAGATTGTATACGTCTACACAGGGCAATTTCTATAGGTGAATATAGGTCGCCACAAGGTTATCACGAAATAGATATATGGATTTACTCAAAAACTAGGAAATTCCAAGGAGTGTTGATATGTTTCAAATTGAAGTATTTTATGTAAGGGATTACGTCCGAATTTCAGCCCAGGAAATTAATTATTGTTAAAATAGGAGCATTTTGAAATATGATTTTCAAACTCAAATTTTTAGTACACGAAAACAAAGAAATGACTCCACAAGGATACAAATTCCAATATTTGTGTGTGGGTGTGTGTGTGAGGACTTGTGTGAACTTGTGAGGACTTGTGTGAATTTGTGTGGACTGGTGGACTTGCATATACCGGTATGGACTTGTGTGGACTTGTGAAGACTTGGGTGGACTTGCGTGAACACATTACGTGAACAGCCCTTTAGAAAACCTAGATGGATTCACACATACTTTTCAACCCCAGTGGGGAGTCCTCGAGTAAACACACTTCACCCATGTCCAGCAAAATAATCCCCCTAATCACTTAAATAAACAACCTCCTGTGGACAACACAGCTGGCTGGGAAACTCTGAAAACAAAATCACGACCAGCGGTAATAATCGTTGTCTGTCATTACTTTATGGAATTTACCCGTTCAAAAAAGAAAACAAAATAACATTTCACACACGTAAATAATAAGATATTTATATGAATTTACATCACGGTGTTTAGTTGCAAAATTGTAAGCTGAATCGTTCAGGCAGGATCTCTTATCACACTCTTTATAGGATTAGTGGTGATAACAATCTTAATCCCCTGGGGCACACATGCACTCTCCCTTTAGAAAAGCTCCAAAAGTATGCGTGAGGACCCGACCAGTTGGTAGGTTTGGTCGGGTCGGCTCCTAATGAGCTGGATCCGTCATGCATGTGAGGACTTGTGTTTTGTAATTCACTACCTTATGGAACCATGTGTACAATTGGGAACAAAAGATGGTAAAGGTCTCCACACGGCAATTTCTATAGGTGAATACGTCTCCACAAGGTTTTCATGAAATAGTTATATGGATTTTACTAAAAAGCTAAGCATTTCCAAGGTGTGTTTATCTGTCGCAAATTGAAGTATTTTATGTAAGATATATCTGGCAGAATTTAAGCGCTGGAAATTAATTCTGGTTCAAAAAGGAGCATTTTAAAACTTGATGTTCACACTCTGAAATGTTAGTACAATGTGTGAGGAGGACTTGTGTGGACATCTGAGGACTTTGAGAACTATTTGAGACGTTTGAAGACTTTTGAGAAATAGTGAGCCCTCATGTGGACATGTGGGGAGAGGTGTCACATAACTAGACAATAAGCCTAAAGAAGAGAAACAAAGACTTGTGAGGACTTGTGAGAACTTGTGAAGGCTTGCAAGGAACTTTGAAAAATTGTGCCGAATTGTGAGGAATTTTACAGAATAGTGAGGAATAGTCTGGAAAAATGAGGAAAATTGTTATTCATGAGGACTGGTTGGGACTTTTATGGACTTATAAAGTCTAATGGGGATATGAAGGCTAGTGAAGGTTATTGAGGACTGGCGAGGTCTTGTCACGACTTGTAAATAGTTTCTGTGACCTGTGAGGTCTTTTCAGAACTTGTGAGGAATTGTTAGTTGTAGTCAGGTCAAATGTAGACATCTAACGACTTGTAAGGATTAATTGCTAGGAATATGTGAAGAGGATTTTTGGTCAATTTAAAAAATCATGAGGACTTGTGTGGTCAAGTCAGGACTGATGAGAACTTGTGAGGACTGGTGAGGACTCATGATTGATTTGCGATGTCTTATGATGACCTTTGAGGATTAGTGAGGACATGACTGCAGCTCTGGCTTACATACCTGTCTGCACACTTGTAGCTCAGTTTTGACCATATGACATCCTTTTGATCGTAGACGAACACTCCGAGCCGCCCACCTAGGTAGGTGGTGTCGTAGATGTCCCCAGAATCTGTCAGAGTCTCCTCTCCTACCTTGATGACAACTCTGCAATCCAGGACAAAGGAAGCCAGGTACCAAACAAAATGTTCATTACACTTTCCATTCAAAGAAAAGTGTTTGAAACGCTTTTCTTCAATCAAGATACCAGATCTGCAGGTGATGTTTAAACAAATTGACCAAGTGGATGAACGGTTAACAGTGCACAACACGTCCGGAGGCCAATACCATGTACACTGTATGCACTGCATGCACTTCGTATACATCTTCGGAACTTTTCAGTCGAAAAAGAAACAGGGAAAGCCGCCTCTGCAGACATACCTTATTAGCCCAATGTCTGGCCTGTGGGTCAGAAACCAACGGTATGAAGTCCGGTGCTGCCACCCCTGCAGGAATGGATCATGCCACAGCAACTCAACCTGATTGGCTGTGGTGGCGGAGTGGTACAGAGCATCAGCCAGTGATTGGCCAGGCCCGGTGGCAGAGGTCACTTTCTGTAATGCAAAGGGGACACTGACTAGAATTTCTTGTGGTGAAGGGTTTGCAAGGCCCTTTCAATTGATGGCTACTGGTATTCTATATTTCTCAATCTTCAAGCACACTTGTATACTTGATCCTGATTGGTCGATCCATGGCAACAACAGTGTAATATTGCACTCCACTTTTGCACTATTCTAAGATTGTGTAATGAAAATAGCCCTTCATCATTACCTTCCTCCCCACCTTCTATTTTTGGTTTAGCCTGCCCCTCTCATCCATCACACCCCCTGAGCTGAGTGTGTATCAGTCCAGCCAGGCATGCAGCATCTTATTTGCATAATTCTATTGTAAGCCCCATGTGCATGGAATTTGAACTAGCCATGTGTGCTTCAGTCTGCTGGGTGCTGTAGGTTGTCTGTGGAGGTTTTTGTGTAGGTTGGACTGTGCAGGTTTTGTCTGGGCGTGGCAAGGAAAGGCCTTGATGTAATGACCACGTAAGTTGTAGTGCATGACAACTTAGTCAAATCCCCCCTGGGTTGGGAGTAGAGTTATGGTGCTTTTACCACAAGCTACCCCACTCACACTGACCATCACCGAGCCCCGCCCTTTGTATTTTCTCATAATTGATTGTTTTCCTTGCATTTATTTCTACAACAAATTCCTTTATTCTTACTTTAATTAAAGAACTTAAGTCGTAGTTGCCCCTAAAATTAGAAGTAATTAGTAATAATTAGTAGAAATAAGTAGACAGATCCAATCTTTCTTAATAAATTTATTTACTTGAAGCCTAAACATCTCCTCTCTCCACCAAGTTATTTGTTTGTCTCGCTGCACCCAACAACAGATAACGGCTAAAACGTTTGTGTACAGTATCACACCTCACAACAGAGAAATAAAACCTACACTAACATAAAAGGTTTACAACTGCAGTGAGTTCACTTATTCATGAAGAGTGGGTAAAATTTTTTGTCCTATTGCCTCGATATAACAAACATTTGTTGACTGCTGCGATGTGGGATATGCCAATTTTAACCCCCTTTGGGTGCATAGCAGCCTTGGCTTCGCCTTGGGTGCTATATATGCGCCCTTTGGGTGCTAAAAATTGCATATCCCATATCACAGCAGTCAAAAATTGATTAAAGAGGTTTTGGAATGCTCGAAGACATTTCCGTCATTTTTCAGGTATATGTAGCCTAAGGTGTGACTATTGTTTCTGTCATGAAATGAGTACAAAAGGTACTTTTGAGAGCTGTTTTTCAGGTCATGTTTCGACTCGAACGTGCAATTTGTGTAAGAGTCGTCGTTTGGGGCAGCAAACAAAACACAGTAAATTGTGACGTAATAAACAGGACTTCCGATGCAGCGTAGTATAAAATGACGGAAATGTCTTCGAGCATTCCACAACCTCTTTAAATAAACCTACATACAAGTCATTTTATACTCTCTGGACATTTTACTTCTATATGAACTGAATCCCCCAGTTCTCTGTTAAACACGGAAAACACAGTGCTTAATTTGAAGCATCAGCACATAAGTTGTGATGAATTTTGCTTGTGGCGACCTGTGATGACTTATGATGGCTTATGATGACTTGTCATGACTATAAATTGTCATAACTTACGATGACTTTGATGACTTACAATGACTTATGATTTATAACTGGTGAAGAATTATGATTTAGGACTTGTGATGAATAATGATTTATGACTTGTAATGAATTATAATTCATGACTTGTGATGGCTTATGATGATTTATGATGACTTGTGACCACTTCTGATGACGTCAGATCTATGATGACTAAAGATTTATGATCTCTCCGAGAAATGTATACACTCAGTGCACCAACGGTAGATGGCGCTTTCTGATGACCACATCTGAAAGCCTTGCATACTCTTTGTGGATCTGTGAACAAAAGAGCTCCTCGGAACACTTCAAACCTCTCTCAGGAACTAAATATCTGAAAGAGTCATAGATAAACCTCTAGTGTAAATTCTGAACTTTTTATTGGTTTTGACATCTTCTAAGATATGCATGCTATTCCAGTGCACCCAACAACAGAAAATGGCTTAAAAGTTTATGTACGTATACACCTTCGATCCATCTTTACTGTGTGTCACGTTTGCTTGAAAATGAATACGTTATCCTACTCATGAATGTGGCATAACTAATAGCCACATTGTGTCTCGGATACTGTAATTCCATTGGTCTAGAATGGTCACGTGTTTGGGCTAAAAAAATGGCTGTTTACTTCATTGCACACATATAACCTCACATACTTAGCGTTGCATATAAATAATAAACAATATATAGGACACACGTGAAGAGTGTGTGTGTTTGGCCCTCAAACCTCACAATAGAGAAATGCAACCTACACTAAAATAAAAGGTTTATTAACTGCAGTAAGTTCACTTATTCGTGAAGAGTGGGTAAAAAAACTTTTTTTTATTGCCTCGATATAACAAACATTTGCTGACTGCTGTGATGTGGGCTACTGCCGATTTTAACCCCCTTTGGGTGCATAGCAGCCTTGGCTTCGCCTTGGGTGCTATATATGCACCCTTCGGGTGCTATACATGTACACGTATATGCGCCCTTTGGGTGCTATATATGCGCCCTTCGGGTGCTAAATATTGCATATCCCACATCACAGCAGTCACAAATCGATTAAATAAACCTACAAACAAGTCATTTTATACTCTCTGGACATTTTACTTCTATATGAACTGAATCCCCCAGTTCTCTGTTAAACACGGAAAAAACAATGCTTAATTTGAAGCATCAGCACATAAGTTGTGATGACTTTTGATGACTTATGTTGGCTTGTGGGGACCTGTGATGGCTTATGATGACTTGTCATGACTATAAATTGTCATAACTTACGATGACTTTGATGACTTATGATGACTTATGACTTATGACTGGTGAAGAATTATGATTTATGACTTGTGATGAATAATGATTTATGACTTGTGATGAATTAAAATTCATGACTTGTGATGGCTTATGATGATTTGTGATGACTTATGATTTATTATTACATATACCGACTTACGATGACTTGTGACGACTTAGGATGACTTCAGATCTATGATGACTAAAGATTTATGATGATGACATGACATTTTATCTAATTTCTTGTGATGACTTCTTTATACACTTACCTTGATCTGCAGTCCTCTTATACCAGCCTTAAAGTCAGGATTGTTCATGTTGTCATGTCGCCACATCACAACATAGAATTTCCGGTTACTCTGGTAACCGAAGACAAAACCGATGTAATTGTTTCCCTCGTCCGTGTTGACAAACATGGTGCCGGTGTAATCCACTTCGGCCATTGATGTCTGGCTAATCAACATGGACGGCATGATGGTGTTGCTGATTTCGCGAATCTCCTTTCCCTTTATGAGAAAACAAGTTTTGACAAAACCTCAGAATTTTAACATTAAAAGAGCAAAATGTGGTATCTATCATTCGGTCCTGAGAATGTAATGACTTATTGCGTTGAAATTTGGTCTTGTTGTAGAGAAGTTAATGTTCAGTACCTATGCAAAATTTCAGCTCAATCGAAAACATTATTTTCATTACTGGACCGAGCCCAGTCTAATGGCTTTCGCCAACCCGGCATTCCCGGGTTCGTATTCATGAGCACCCCACTGAGATAATGGCTTCTCAATCAGTTAACGTCCACAAATATGTTCGCACACACGGCGGGAGTGTATGGTTTGTCCTTGATCATACCATGGAGCCTTTTTTATAGCTCCATGATCATACGGTCAGGTTATCCCCAATGTATGTGCGTCATTGTCCAGAGCCACCTGCCTCCCATCAGAATTTGAGTGACGAGTGACGAACCAGTTAAGTGCTGGAGAGCTACCTACATCTAAGAAAGCCACATTAGACTGGGCTCGGTCCAGTAATGGTATATGATTATTAATTAATCTATCTGATAAAAGAACTGAATGGGCCACCCTAAAGAAGACATAAATAAACAAATCATTTCATTATGAAATACCTCAGAAAATCTAGTCCATGTACTGTCATTTCAGGTGTCAATGTTCAAACAAACGTTCAGTTAAACTGAGTTGAAGTTACAAAAAAAGGAGGGAAAATGTTATCCTTCATTGAGAAGTTGATTCTGGGCACAATAGACCTTATCATGCTTCCACCATTTTAGTCATGTTCCCTGCATCCAACAACAGTACTGAATGATAATGTTTTTGTGCAAAAGGGAACCAGACTATTTTTCCTTCCAGCCTGGCTCTTGCTACATTGATCTGAATGGGAAAAAAATCAAATGGCTGCAACATGATATTGGTATCAAGGTTGGATTATTGCAATAGCCTCCTCTATGGATTGCCTGACGTTCAAATATCACAGCTTCAACGTGTGCAAAATTCCTGCGACACTAGTCTGTAACGCTTACAAGTACTGTCATATCACCCCACTGTTTTTTTATTTACATTGGCTTCCGGTGAGATTCAGGATTGAGTTTAAAATTCTGTTAATAACTTATAAAATTCTTTATGGTCTAGCTCCCTTATATTTATGCCATCTAATCCAAAAACGATCTTCGTCCAATTACAATCTCAGATCTTCCAATGACAAAACACTCCTCAGTTACTCAGCAAGTCGAACCAAGGTCACCCTTGGTGATCGTGCATTTGAGTGTTATGGAATGCACTGCCATTAAATATCCAAGAAGCAAGTAGCCTGAATGTTTTTAAACAATTACTCAAAACTCATCTTTTTATGAGAGCTTTTTATTGATTTTTTGTACCCTGTATCAGTGTTCATTGTATTGTTGAATTTTGCGTATACGTCTGTTTATTTTTTTTTTTTTTATGACTGTAATGCGCATTTGAACATATTTTAAATGGAATTTGCGCACTATAAATTAATAAATTATTATTATTATCATACATGTAGATAGCCTTACATTGTCCGTCACAACCCAGACCGGGCTGGTCCCGTTAACTAGACCAGGGTATAGCTCCACAGAGATGAAACCTGTAGAGAAATCCGTTGTTTGGTAGCGATTGCTGTTGGGACATATGTCATCGCTATTCACTGTGCCGTCGCCATCGAAGTCGGTCTCACAAACATCTCCCAAATTGTTACCTGCAAGAATTGTTGTACATGTCCCAAATTTACTATAGGTACGTAGGATTATTTGCTCTTTGTACATTTTTTTTTCGTTTGAAGCAACAAAATTGCTGAAAATCTTTAGCAGGCAGCGTATTTATTTATTTATTTATTTTGGCAATACAAAACACGAATACAAAGTAATACAAAAAAAATTAACTGATTACAAAGCCAAGGATAGCCGAATTAGCTGTTTATAAGATGGTTTATTTCCATCGGGGTCCTTAAAAACACAAAGGCAAACATACAACACAGATAAACACAAGTTACACAGGAAATAGCGAAGAATGGTGAGTAAAGGGAAAATACAACATTTGCAAACATCAAAAAAAATAAAACTCAAAATTATTTTGAAATACCTTGCTGGACTGTTAGTGAATGACAGTGTAAAGCATCCTGTAAAATCATCGCACCTGGTATACTGTCATTTTCGTATTTTGTATCAATTTTTAAAAATCATTCCAAAGCTGATCCAGAAACAACTTTTTTTTTTCAAATACCCCAATTGACCACCATCGCATGTTGTTTGCGGATTACACACACACAATGAACGGGTAGCCAGCTAGACTGGTTCTGGTTCCTGACCTCCCCCCAATGTATGTAAACTGCTCTGTTTCTTCTTATATGGAGTCAGGGAACCAAACTACAGGAAATGATCGTTTTTCTTGGTTTTTATAGCATTTTTAAAATTAGACTATTTGAAAATTACACTGACAAGAGAGATCACTGCCCTTTTAAACTGATAATGATCATCACGTGAAGTGCTTCCAGCAGCTTTCCGAGTTAGGGCCTGTAAACTCGGAAAGAATACAGTACTTCTAGCGGTACACTCTTATCTTGTTAATCCCTTTGTCAACAAACTGGCCCCTGTTATCAGATACTGCTGCTAATCCCCTGCACTTGTCAATATCAGCTGTGTGACAGCACATGTGGCTTTATTACACAAAGTGTTAGGGATTATAAAGCCACTGTGTTGGACAAAGGATTAAGATCGGTTAGAGGGCTGGCCAGTTTACAGTTAGATTGACTGTTTTCTCTCAGAAGTTTCTAGTGGAGGTTACTCGCAATGACTGTTGGAACATTTGATGCTATTAGGAAGTAAAATTCCATTCATGAATTCCGGTATTAAAACAATGCACTCTGGCCCTTTTATTCTTGGAACAACAACCCCTGGTAGAATAATTATGCATATCTGAAACCTTCCGAAATTTATGACAGAGGCAGTCTGGTGCCATTTCATGAAAAGTTGAATAAACATGATTCAGCTTGAGTTTTAACACGATCATTGATGCTTTACATGCCCAGCTTGTACAATTCTTACCATTTGTGTCTTCTTGTCTGCTGTTGGAAACATAGGGACAGTTGTCAGTGTCGTCTAAGATGCCATCGCCGTCTTTGTCATTGTCACACAGATCACCTGGGATGAGGAAATGTAACAGTTACAATTCATTTTTATGGAGGGGTAAATTAAAATATGAGCCAAAGAATATCACTGAACCAATCCGAACAAGTATAAAGATCATAACTGACCCCAAAATAGGGGGGGGGGGGGGGAAAAAACCCAACTGACATATACTGAATAAAACCACTTTAGCCGATCTGGCAAAACTTGTAGTGCTATTTTTCGAGTTTCATCCCGAAAAAATAAATTCTGCTTTTAAACTGCTATTTTTCAAGCAATATAAAAGTTCTTCACTTTCGAATAAGAAATTGCAAATGAAACCAAGTAATATCAGAGGAATGAAAACGTCTCAAATAGAAAAAAGTACTTTGTCAAAACAAACAAATCAAAAAGTTTATAGGAAAAAAAATGAATAAGAGCACGGGTAGAACAACTTTAATTTGCATGTCAAATTTCAACATTCCAGTCCAAACCAATTTTACACAAGTTATGGGAAGGGAAAGCAGCAAGAAATTAATGACTTACCAACACCATCAGCATCAGTATCTGTCTGATCGGCATTGGGAATGCTTACACAGTTATCATCTAGATCTAGAATACCATCCCCATCCCTGTAAAAAGTAAGACAACAGATCGATCTCTCTGAGAAATGTATACATTCCACGCACCAACGGTAGATGGCGCTTTCTGATGACCACATCTGAAAGCCTTGCATACTCTTTGTGGATCTGTGAACAAAAGAGCTCCTCGGAACACTTCGAACCTCTCTCAGGAACTAAATATCTGAAAGAGTCATAGATAAAGCTCTAGTGTCAATTCTGAACTTTTTATTGGTTTTGACATCAGACAAAAAGTTTCATTTTTGTTTGCAGTTCAGACAGGTCCTGCTTAGAATCAAAAATTTTATTGATTTCTTGACAAGAAATTTTTCAAGAATTGAATAAATTCGGGCCAAGATATGATTTCTTTTGAAGCAAATGTGTGACAGGTTTCTCAGGTTCAGGAGCAACATGAACGCCAGTAACAAGATATAATAACAACAATAATAACAGGTTCTTATATAGCGCTTTTAACAAGATCAAAGCGCTTTACATTATTATGACCCCTGATCATTGGGCCAATTAAACATTCCAAACACCATCTCAGCTCCCTGGGGAGTATCCAGCTCGATGCAGCCTGTTAGGCGCAAGGAAGCTAATTCAATCATAACAACCACCTCTGCCCTCACGGGTACCCATTTACTCCTGGGTGGAGAGAAGCAATGAGTGACAAAGTGCCTTGCCCAAGGGAACAAGCACCATGACCCCAGGCTGGACTCAAATCCACGTACAACCCGCAGCTTTACCCAATAGACCACGAATCCAGTGTCCTTAAATACGAGGCCACAGCACTCCACATAAACAATATCTTTCTTCATACATGTCTTTGTTAGTGGCTCCAATGACATCACATGTGTCACCGTATCCGTTTTGGTCTGTATCACCCTGTGCGGTATTGGCATCGTCGGGGCAATTGTCACATGCATCACCCACGCCATCGCCATCGCCGTCAGCTTGACCAACATTAGCAACAAATGGGCAATTGTCATCGACATCATTGAAACCTATTTAGGGACAAACAACAAAACCAAATGGCAGTAAACATAATAGTGTATCAAAGAATAATGTACCCCTAATATATAGACTATATATTGTTATCGTCGTTATGGTTGAATATATCACCAACAAAAGTGTCTCAAAGAATAACGTGTCCCTACTGTAGACATACCATAATTATCATCATATCAATCATATACATCACCAAAACCAAAATCACAACATTGTGTCTAAGAATAATGTACCCCTTGTATAGACCTACCATCATTATCGTCATCAGGATCACATACATCACCAATGCCATCTGCGTCATTGTCTGCCTGGTCAGATGTACTGTTGTAGGGGCAATTATCACATGCATCACCGAATCCATCACCATCGGTATCTTCTTGCATGTAATTTGGTTCATACTGGCAGTTATCCTGATTGGACAAAGACACCAAAAAGGACTTCCATATATAAACTTATAAGAGTCCTAATTTAATGAAACTGCCAAGAATGAGGAAAATTCAGCCAAGAACTGGTCAGGAGTAATATGTCAATCACATGACATTTTGATTGGTTATCCTTTTATAATTTATTGCTAATATGTGTTCAGAAAAGTTGTTTGCTATGTACGGGGCGCACCTGGGGAAAAAAAGGGGTGGGCAAGAAGGGGAAGAAGGGAGGGGTATATAGCAGCGCATACGATCAACACGCCGAACGGGATCTCTGCACAAGGCCAACTTGGGCGTGGCCCACTGTCACATGACTGTATGCGGACGTGGTTAACCAACCACACGGCCGACCAGCAAATTGAAACTTCACGGAAACAATCTGGTAAACCCCTACCCCCAAAAACAAATATTACTACACTTCTGCTACAAGTCACAAGATATTCAAGCTAATAACTCCATGTGGTATTCTCAGAATTTCCTGGGTAGCGCTGCCGAAGTTCTTAAGATTGGATTTGATTCATATTGTTGATTGGGACCTTTATTGTGAAGGCCCCTTTATTGACACTTGGACTGGCTGTATAAAAAGGGGAACAAAGTCCATATATCCCATCTTGGACCAATTAACACCTGGGCACGTGGCAACAATGGTGTTTCTTTTTAAGAATTGAAAGGTATGCACAGCGCCCATAGTAGCAACATGAAGGTTCGTAAAGCTCATTGACATTGCCTTACCATAAATGCTTTTTTTTGTCAGGCATCTCTCTCCCGCATTTAAAAAAATAGTGTCATTTGGTGGTACAAGTCTAGTGCAAAAATACTCAGAAAATTGCATCAATGAGGACAATAAACAAAAATAACTCGCCTGCTTTCCCGCTCCCACAAAAATCAAAGCGCCTTGGCCTGGACTAAGTGTGTACAGCGCTAAACAATACACAATGCATGGATCCTACTTTTGTTATTGAATTCTCTAGCTTACCAACATTTCAATAATTCTGCCAGGTAAGGAAGAGCATCACTGTGAAAACTGTGCGTCTCTCCTTCTTTGTTACATCTTTGAAACCAGATGAGCTGTCAGACAAAATACCTGAATTGTAACAGTTCACGAGCGAACCGTAAATCAAAATGTGTGTAGTGCATTCACTATGCGCATGTACAAGTATGGCACATAGCAGTTGTTAGAGCCATAGCTCAACATCATCAAAATGGGCTTATAGCAGATGCTCAAAACGACTTTTGTATTGCTTCTGCGTTTTAGCAGAGGAGCTGGGCAGAGAAGCTTTTCAAGTATTATTTTTCAAGTATTATTCACTTTTCGATGAAGTAGATTGTTTCAAATATATACGAACTTCAAATTTAGTCAAAGTTTACCACATTGAAGTGACTGCTTGATCTTGAAACCTTTACAAACATCAACAGTTAAAGTAATCATGAAGAAGGTTGATCTGTTGGTCAATCAAGTTTTTGAACTTGTTACCCGAGTGTCAAAGATGCTATCGTTGTCGTCATCGTCATCACAGATATCACCAATATAATCGCTGTCTGTATCCTCCTGCCCACTGTTTGGATGCTCAGGACAGTTATCCTGCAAAGGAAAAAAAAAGATGACAAAGAGTAATAATTTTGTAGTCAAGTCCATTGATCTCTATATAAAGACTGGATAGCGGATATCCATACACCAGTCACACAGTAGACTTTGCATATTGACCAATTCGCCCCTGGTCTCACAAAGATGGCCGCATATAATATGAATGTTCTACGCGCAGGTCTACACGTTAATAAAGCGCGCGCTGTATCAAGAGTTGACGCGCATTTTGGTCACGTACACGTATTATGATATTCTAAAAAGGATACATTTCCGCAGTGATTATTATTTCCAAAATGCAGAAAAAGGAACTGCACCATTAAAAAAAAAAGTAAACCACGATGTTAGAAAAATTGTAAGCCGTGGTCAGTGGTGGTGGTCAAATTATAAGTCAGGTGAACCCCGATGTTACAAAAGTAACCGTGCTGTCTATACATGGAGGTACATGGCAACTTGTCCTTTAGTGTAGATCACCAGCCGGTCACACCGGTCTCACCAATATGGCGTCACATTCATTCAGTGTGCAGCTCTTTATCCGCTATCCAGTCTTTACATAGAGATCAGTGGTCAAGTCACTTGAGCTGAGTCCGAGTATGTTTCCAGTTACTCAGGTTGAGTCTGAGTCCCATACGTCTCTTGCATCAAATCTGAGTCTGAGTCACGATCCCTTTCATTCAAGTCTCAGTCCGAGTCACGAGTCATTTGATTAAGTGAATGCAATGCATGGCTTTTGACAATATGGCTACAAGCATGCATGGACACATTAATTCTTAAAAAAAATATGAGGGATTGGGAATCGACTCACTGCTTTGCATGATGCGTCACTGCACAGTAGAGACAATTCTGGTCGTCCATCAAGATCGGTATCCACACCACAATAGACACCATTGCCTGCCCAACCACTGTCACACTGATAAACACAACCAAAAATAACAAAACAACTTAAGTCAACAGACAAAGGCAGACAAGTGGTATGCACAGATGGCTTATTAATCACCTACCGGTACAGTCAAATCATTGTTGTATCAAGTTACATAAACAGTCACGGCCAGTCAATCTTGCTTTATGTAGGCTGGCTCTGAACTGTTTGGAAAACAGTCACTCGATGGATTTTGACTGAAAGGACAACTTGGCACAGAATGTATGTTTGTATACAAGGGTTATTGTATCTTAATCCTTGTACATGTATAATGTTTTTATTGATGGCCCATTCAAATTCATAGATATGCCATGGCTACTCGTAGAAGGCGTGGACGTAGACGATGTGGGCGTATGCCTTCATAATAATAATAATAATTTGGGAGGCTAATCATCCTTACTGGCAAAAAAATGCTTGTATTTCTCAACACATTCTCGATTTAACAGTTTTAGAGGGGGGCAGGGACATTCTGGCTGCGGCAACTCATTAAATTTACACCACGGAGCACAGCCTGAGATCGAAAGTGTTTGATTTTTCCGGAGGGAGGAAAACCGGAGGGCCCGGAGAAAAACCCTCGTGGCACAGGAGAGAACCAACGCACAACTCTACTCACATGCGATCCGCGGCCAGGATTCGAACCGTGGTCACCTTGGTGAGAGGCGAGCGCTTTACGCACAAGCCACCTGTGCCACCATGCCTGCATAGTGGAGCTTTAAGGTGGAGTGCAGTGTGCGCATAACTGGCCCCACCCTTTACACTCGAGGTTCATCCGCAATAGCAAGCTGGGACGGTCATGACAGTGAGGTCCTCGAGTCGTAGGTTTTATATCAGAGTTTCCCTCTGATATAAAACTACCATCAATACATAAGGTTATTGGTACTTGGTACTTGGTTGGTTCTTCTCCTAAGGACTTCCACAAGGGAGTATAACTAGGAGGCCAGAAACACCGAGGCAAACCCCTTCTCTTAGCGATAAGTGTTACTGGGTTCTTTTACGTGCGTTAGGCCTTATACAACACACGGGACCTCTGGCTTAACGTCCCATCCGTTATTGTTATTATTACAGAAGTGATTTAGTGGAACATTTGTATTGGAGAATTAACGATTTTTCTGGCGGACTGTGGGGAGCCAAGAAATCAATTGATCCTTTGGGGAAACTGGTCAATAAACACTTTTTAAAGTAAATTTACAAATATTAAAAGGATAAAATATGATGCGATCACGCTAAATGAATCGTTTGTCGACCCTGGTCAATTTTATTTTTTTACAGATTTGGAAAGAGCACAATCTCAGCATTACTGCTGTTGAAACCGCATGCTGGTACCATCTTTAGTTCAAAAAAATATGGAAGTCAGAACACCAAGAGATGTGATGAAGTGATGTGATGAAGTGGACCTATTTTGGCCTGAATCTCCAAATGAAAGTTCCCGACAAATGACTCATTTAGCTTGATCGCATCACAAATGTCACAACTTGACACTAGAGTTTTCTTGTTTCTTGGGGGGTGGGGGGCGTCGCAACATACCGGTACCCACTACTGTGTAGCCAACTCACCTCACAAACATAGGTACCCGCTCCCGTTGTGATACATGTAGCATTCTCATGGCAGTTAGCCTGACCCAGCAAGCAGTAATCGCCTGGGCTGCAACCAATCTTACCGTTGCCTAGGTAACCAGGCGGGCAAAATCCGCATTGATAACTGCCCTGCAATTGAAACGAGTGGACAGCAGTCAGAACAATTCCCATCCCCAACCAAAACTTGTGATTCATGTTGCAACCATAGCAGTATTTCCGTCACCTACAAACCATACTGATCCTGATTAAAATTGTAATGCATATATATATAGCGCTTTCCATTGTATCAACAATCTCAATTATTACAATTATTCCCCCGTTCATCAGGCCACGAAACCACGCGACAGCCGGTATCAGTGCACATTCGGTCCTCTACCCTCACAGGTACCTATTCATACTCCAGGCTGGAGACAGGCAATTGTAGTAAGTGTCTCATTACTGGACAGAGCCCAGTCTAATGTGGCTTTCGCGAACCCGGGATTCCCGGGTTCGCATTCATGAGCACCCCACTGAGATAATGGCTTCTCAATCAGTTAACGACCACAAATATGTACGCACATTTTGTAACTAATACGAAGGGAGTGCAGTGGTTTGTCCATGATAAACAGTCAGGCTATCCCCAATGTATGTGCATTGTTATCCAGAGCCACCTGCTTCCCATCAGAATTTAGGGACGAGTGACGAACCAGTTAAGTGCTGGAGAGCTGCTGGCATCTAAGAAAGCCAAATTAGACTGGGCTTGGTCCAGTAATGTTGCCCAAGGGCACACACGCACCATGTTCCAGGCAGGGTTCGAACCCACGCACCATCGTACATGAGTGAAACACCATAACCCAGAGTTGTAACGAGTCACTGATTTTTGTGACTCGAGTCGAGTCAAGTCATTTTAAAGAAGTGACTTGTGTCGAGTCAAATATTTAGCTCGAGTCAATTCGAGTTACGAATAATTGAACACTATATACCAAAATTTATAAAAGGAGGCCATAAGTTTAGCCGGCGTTCGAATCCAAGAGCTTGATAAGAAATCGCCTAAAGCCAATGATGAAACAGCGAAAAATATATTATAAGATGTAATTTTGCGTCGGGTGATATAAATCAAATTAGGTTTGCCCTTCTTGCGTTTATACATCGGTGAAGGGCAAACTAATTTGATTTATATCACCCCGACGCAAAATTCCATCTTATAATAGTTTATGCGGTACCCGCTGCTATGTACATCAGATTCGAACCAGCCAACCGATCCCGTTAGCTCGGTGGTCAAGTGGTAAGACATCTGCACTAGAAAGCAGGAGGTCGTGGCTTCGAGTCCCACCCGAGTGATTTTTTCCAACTTTCACTCAGGAGGTAACACACTGAATAAACAATGTTTATACGTCTGTGAAGGGCAAACCTAACTTGATGAAGCGAAAAATCTGGTTCCTGGATAGTATTTTGTGCATTCTAGAACCATGAGGTGGGAGTCTGTGACACGTTGTATATTTATTCATGACTAAATCGCAAAGCGAAGTGAGCATAAGTTTTGCACCGTAAGTCATTGCAAATACTTTTCGCAAAGTTGTGCTTTAATATTTTTGGGACTCGAGTCTTTTTAGCCTTCGTTCAAGTCGAGTCGAGTCTTCTGATGAGTCGAGTCGAGTCATTTTCTCGCAGTGACTCAAGTCGAGTCGAGTCGTTTACCCTTAGGGACTCGATTCGAGTCGAGTCACCAAAAAATGTGACTCGAGTCGGACTCAAGTCGAGTCATTGACTCAAGTCATTACAACTCTGCCATAACCACTGGACGATGGCCACCTAGCGAGTGCAGGTATATATATACTTAAGTATAATAATAATAATAAAAATTACATTTATTATGCGCATATACCATAAAATGTTCAAATGCGCATTACAAAATTAGCTAAAATATTAAAAATACAAATCCGAATTAAACATTAATCTTAAATGTAAAAAAAACACTAGATATTTTAGAAAACACTGTCATAGCAATGAAACTTACAGTTACAAAAACAAGACCTACATTTAAAATAGATAATAGTAAAACCTTATACGAATGCCTTTGTAAAAAGAAAAGTCTTAAGCTTAGTCTTAAAAACTGTTAGAGACTGAACAGACTGAATTTCAGGCGGTAGCTGGTTCCATAAGCTGGGAGCGGCTTGTGCAAATGGGTCATAATATAAATTCTAATTATGGTAGTATGCCTGATCCCAAGTAATTAAAGCTAAATAAGTTTACTAGTGCAGTACTCACTCCAACAGATTCCAACGAAACATCATGGATTTTGACGGGTTGGGGTGGTTAGGGTTGATATATAGCCAAGTCAATTCAAAAGCCTTAAAGAATTCTGTTTGCACGATATGAACATTTCTCTGTCAAATTGTTGCTCTTACCGCTGTGTTTTCACATCCAGCATTGGTGTCGCATCCTCCATTGTCAACCGCACACTCATCAATATCTTCACACACCTGAAATAATTAAAAAGCAGTTTAAAAACAGTTAAAAAACAGTGTGAGGGGAATACAATGTACTGTTTTGTTCCAGTGTACTTGAGTACTTTTATCTGAGTGCAAGGTACTACCAAGAACCACGCTAGGGAGTACCACTTGCATCAGAGTACTTTGACCCTTGAGGATGAGTACAGATGGCCGCCAGTGGCAGCGGTGGGTTACTTTGACCTCCGAGTAAAAGTTTTGTGAAGCATTGAAACCGTGATGAGTGAAACTGTACACAAAAATGAAGAATGTAGTTTGTGTGAAGACCTCTCCCCAGCCCAGTACTAATTCAGTATTCACTGGTATTGAATCGATACAAATAGAGCACATACGTGCATCTCCAAGTGAGGGATTTTATTAATTCAAGATTAAATTACTGAAACAAATTCCCAGAGTCCTTATAACCGAGTAGCAACACTTTGATGATGGAGTACGATATCAAATGGTTGAGCTGCTGGGCTCAACTGGTCCTTTAACGTCATGAACAGGGATAAAAATCATGGAGCGCTTTAAAAACGATGGTATGAGATGCTACAAAAGCATCATAGTATCATTATTATTACAACGTGCAGTCATATTTTCTTTCTTTGTTTGCTACATGAATGCCACACAAAGATCTCACCTGTTGATTGGCTTGTGCATGCTCCACACCAATTCCATGAGGTGTATCCCCAACATAGCCTGGGGGACATCCCGAACATTCATAGCCTGGAGACAAGTTGTTGCAGGAGAACCGGCAAGGATTAGCGATGTCACACTACAGAATACAAGAGAAAGCAAATAAGGAGAGCATGTAAAATTAAACAAGCCGTAACTCGAGGTTGAACTCCGTAAATCGCAGTAAAACATTTTAAAACCTCATAAACCCTTGCAAACACCTCTTAAACTTTTAAATAACCTTGTAAAATTTTGTGAAGCCACATAAACCCTTGCAAAAACCTTGTAACAACAAAAGAGAAAGGAAATCAGGAGAGGATACAAAAGCTGTAACTACAGTTGAACCCAAGTAAAACATTGCAAAAACCTTGTAAACCTTGTAAACCCCAGAGCCTCACAAAACCTCGTAATACCAGGTAAACCTCATAAAACATTGTAAAACTTAAAACTCTCAACCTCACTAACCTCATTCAACCTCACTAACCTAATAAAACCTTAAAAAACCTCACTAATCTGATTAAACCTCATAAAACCTCATAAAATCTCATTAAACCTCACAAAACCTCCTAAAACCTCATTAACACTAAAACCCTACAAAACATGGCAAAACCTTTAAAAAAAAACCTTTAAACCTCATAAAACCCCTTTAAACCTCATAACACCCCGCAAAACATTTTAAACCTCACAAAACGTTGTTATAGCCAAATTTTATAATATTCCCAAAATGATATGGGGTGATTTATATTAACTTACCTCATTAATATCTGCACATCCATTTCCATCCTGAGAATAGCCAGCTGGACATGCACCACAGAAGTAACTCCCTGATCCTTGATTGATGCAGGATACACCTTCAGCACATGGTCCAGTCTTAGACATACACGGACCTAACAAGATAATTTAGGGGAGAAATCAAATGAAAAAAACAGGCGGTAAATCATGGAATTACCTCAAGGTTTTACAAGGTTTAACAGGCTTTTGTGGGGTACCTCAGGGTAAAACCTCGAGTTCCCCTTGTTTAAATCTGCATCCTTTCCTTATTGAACTCCATACATTAGAACTCAACAGGAAGTTTTATTTTTATTAATTTAATTATGAAATTGAACAAAGAAATTAACTGGGGCAGGGTTTGCACCTGCGACCTCCAGAATACTGTACCGGTACTCTACCAACTGTCCTTTCCAGCCCTATGTTGGCTGTTTCCCATTTTTTCAACGTCTTTGTTTATTTATTATCTAGTCAGAAGCCATAAAAGAGAGTCAGGTTGGTGCAGTGGTTACTGTCCTCGCCTTTCACCCCTGTGGCCTGGGTTCGATTCCTCTCCTGGTCCACATGTGGATTGGGTTTCAGTCCCTACCTGATGGGTTTTCCCCAGAATATTCTGCCAGGGGTATTCCTCCCACCTCTAAAACTGTAATTTCTTCTCACTGTCTTCTCTCTACAGGTTTTTTCAGGCTTTGGAGCTAGAATCCTTGGTTTCATTAACAGAAAAAATAAACAAAGCAGTATATGCCATGTAGCCAGTTATTATGTACAATGTCACACTGCTAGCAACATGAGCAATATGCTGCTGTCCTATTGGATAGCACTGCCCGGTTCACAATTGACAGGCAGTCAGTGTGTAACTCTGTCTGTGCGATAGGTATAAAGGCGACACTTGGCCGACCCTCTGGGACAAAAACATATTGTGTGATGTGTATTAACCCTTTCCTTACCATGGGCGACTTTTGTTGACAAGAAGAACCCCCCTGCTGGTTCCCATGGGCGACTTTAGTCGACCAGGAAACCACACACAGAACACCCTCAACACAGATATATTCACTACTTTTCAGAACTGTGGCATGTTGATATGTTTAGCCCCTCATACATCAACCGTATATACCAGCAGAAAGAGTGTTTTCAGATCGTTCTAATGGTGCAGTTTATTCATAGTGTTGCCATTACAAAAAAATGAGAAAAGTGCTTTAGAAGTATCCACACAGAAATTGAGGTATGGAGTGCCATTTGGTCATGTGGTAAAATGGCTTGCGGTTTGATAAATGGAACCAGATGAACAAACAGGCAAAACTTTCTTATAGTTGCACATATGGACTTATTTTTTACATCAGATAAAAGAGTAAGGTTCAAGGAACAAACTTTACACACAACACCTATGATTTTAATCAATCCTTGGCAGTGAAAATCTGGGTTGAAAAAAGTTTTGGACTTGTGGTCATTTTGTTCATGCTCTAGTGATTTCCGCATGACTGAGCAAACAATTTGGTCCTGGGGAGAGCCAAGTCAATAAACAATGTGGTAATGAAAGGGTTAAACAAGAACAAATTTTGGAGTGGCCTTATGCTTACATTCCGCTACACTGGAGCATGACTTGCATGGTGTCCCGTCTCCCGCCGACCATGCTGTGATATGACAAGGTGCACATGAACTCTTGGCCTGTGTGCTCTGGTACCCGGCTGGGCAGTTCTCACACACAGACTGACCGGTGAAGTTGTTGAATGTGCCTGGCTGACAGGGCTTGCAGAACTCTTAAATACAAAAATAAATAAATATCTCAATAAAATAACATAATGGCAGATTATGGGAGCCTTGATAATTACACTGAAACAGAACTGATTTAATGAGAAAAACCTTGCTCAAAGTGAAGGGTCATAACCAAATACCCTGTGAAATTATTCCACCTGAAATGATATTGTTCGGAAGAAACAATACTTGAAGGTTTTAAAATGGTGTGCCTGGGGCCACAGAATCATGGACGTCATCAGACCAGTAGTCTGAACACACACTCAAAATGGCAGGTCATTTCAAGTCTGATACTGGCCAGCGCGTGGGTTGTCAGATGACCTACATTGTATGATGTAGGCATCAACCTAATATAAATATCTTTGCGCGTACCGATAGGGCGCTGCGTTTAAGCTTGATTGACACATGAGTGTGCAGGAGGCCAAACAAACCATAGGGGAGGCGGTACATCCAAGACGTATCCTAGTATTAATTTAGCAAGAGGTCGTTGCCTGTCCTCATATCTTGTCACGTGTGTAACAATGAGGTCAGATCTTAGTTCCACTCTCACTGGAGCTCTCACGAGTGGTCACAAAGCGCCCTCTACTGTTTACGCACAGACCCAATGATGTACAAAGTTTACCTGTATCAAATCCTTGTGAGAAGAATCCCTGAGGGCAGATGGACTGGATACCCCTGAAGCAAGTAGTGCCTGGGTCACACAGAGTGCAGGTCTCTGGACAATACTAGACACAAGAATGAAGGAGGAGAAATGCATTTTCAAACTAGAAAGATCTCAGAGAGCGCAAACCTCCGCCAAGGCTAAACAATTCCCGGCCATATTGTCAGTACATCCAAAAGAAATACATAAATGGTGAAGAATCCTTAAAAACAAGCCTGGATCCAGACCCAGCCTGGATCACTTCAAAAATCTAATTGATTTGTACTTGTATCAAGGACCACCCCTAAAAGAAATTTCAAGCAAATCCGGCCATAACTTGTTCAGTTATCTTGTTAACAGACACACCAACAAACCCACCAACAAACCAACAAAATCCGACGTAAACATATCCTCCTTGGCAGTCAGAGTTGTAACGAGTCACTGATTTTTGTGACTCGAGTCGAGTCGAGTCATTTTTATAAAGAAGTGACTCAAGTAGAGTCGAGTCATTTTAAAGAAGTGACTTGAGTCGAATCGAGTCATTAGGTCAAAAGGTCGAGTCGAGTCAAATATTTAGCTCGAGTCAATTCGAGTCACGAATATTTGAACACTATATACCAACAATTTATAACAGGAGGCAATAAGTTTAGCCAGCGTTCGAATCCAAGAGCTTAGAAATCACCCAAAGCCAATGATGAAACAGCAAATTAGAAAAAGTGTTTAAAAATCTGGTTGCTGGATAGTATTTTGTGCGTTCTAGAACCATAAGAAGGGAGTCTGTGACACGTTGTATATTTGTACATGACTGCTATTCGCAAAGCGAAGTGAGCATAAATTTTGCATCGTAATTCATTGCAAATACTTTTCGCAAAGTTGTGCTTTTGTTTTTTGGGACTCGAGTCTTATTAGCCTTCGCTCGAGTCGAGTCGAGTCTTCTGATGAGAGACTCGAGTCGATTCGAGTCATTTGCCCTTAGGGACTTGAGTCGATTTGAGTCACCAAAAATTGTGACTCGAGTCAGACGTACTCCAGTCGAGTCATCGACTCGAGTCATTACAACTCTGGCAGAGGTATTAAACCACAAAGACAAATTTTAAGTGCGTATAGCTATATATACTGGTACAATAATTATAAATTTGAACAAAGAAATTTACTGGATCAGGGTTTGAACCTCTGACCTCCAGACCACTGTATGGGTACTTATTTGAATATTTAAAACAAGAAGCCTGTGTGATCCTGTTTGCTATTTCCCAGTTTGGTAGCATTGGTAGTGCTGCTAGCATCGTGAATTTGGCATGATCCTTGGCTGCATGATATGGGTTTATGGCTTCCATATAGCGGCCCTTGGACAAATACATTGACAAAATGCAGGCAGCCAACAAATTCTGTTACTTCTGTTCTCTTTCTGGTGAAAACATCTCTAGTCAAACAACGGTCAAAATACCATCACGAAACTGCTTGTTCCTTGCTCTATGTAAGCATTATGATGTGCGCAGCTACTGGTACATGCATCCGGTTTGTTAGTAAAAACGTCATACACGCGTGTGCACCGCTGATAACTAGCGCCCACCGGATAAACACTCGAGTTGCATTAACTTCCAGTTCCATTCGTGCTATGCTACGCCATGCGAAGTACGCATGGTTGAATAGAGATGACATCATACTAACGAACCAGATAGTGGTAATCAGCAATGCTACAGACATTAGACTGCTTTTCTGGACACAAGAGTTTCAAAGTAGGAATTCAATCATTTACTCACTGTTTCATTACAGCGGCCATGATGGTACTTGGGGCATGGTGTGGCATAACCATCTACGCACAACTAAAAGAAAGTATACAATAATAACTCAATATCCATAGCTTCTACATGTACTTTTCAATTTATGCACCTCTATATGTGCTGGTCTCAGAGTACCAGTCCATGACCTTTGTACCTATCTCATTGACTGCAGCACTGTCAAACTGACTGACTCGTAAGCCAGGGAGTGCTATTGTATAGGCTGAACCTGTAATGGGCTATCCAGCCCAAGTGCATACCAGATGCATGAAAAGGCTTCCAGAGCAGAATCCTGGCATTCCGAATCAACTGAATAAAAAAAAATGCACTGTGGGACCAGCTTTTCTAGTTTGACCAAATATTGTATTTCGTTTTGGTATTTCATTTGAGTTGATTCAAATACATGTATGTCAGCCCAGTTCACATTTATTTCACGTGGTTTCTGGTGTCTCAAGGTAATTACAGTACATATCGGGCTACTGCAAAGTTGAGTATTGAGTAGGGAAAGGCAGGGGACAATCAAAAGCGTGGCCAAAAGAAGACCCTACCCAAACCCCACCCTAACCCTCATAAACCCCACCCAGTCCTCGTACCTACCCATACTATTAGACAGGGTAAACACTTAATTGCATGGTCACTAGAAAATCCTGTCCAAACTCTCCAACCCTTTAAACTCCACCCAACCTTCATACCTACCCATCCCATTGGAAAGGGTGTTAACACCTGGGGCATGGCCAAAAGAAAACCCCACCAAAACCCTACCCTAACCCTCACACCTCCCCATCCTACTGGGCAGGGTACACACTCAAAGGCATGTCCAGATGATTCCACCCAAAACCCAAAACAAACCAGACCTCTACCCAACTCATCATGCCTGCCCATCTTTTTGGATAGGGTGTACTTTCATCATGTTTATATGCGTGGCCAAAGGAATGCCCCACCCGAACCTTGCCCCAACCCTCAAACCAATCCATCCTAATAAAAGGGTCCACACTCACAGGTGTGGCCAAAACAAATCCCCCGCCCCAAACTATGCTATACCGCTCATTCCTACCCATCCTTTTTGGTAGGGTGTACTTTCATAGGTGTGGCCAAAGAAATGCCCCACCAAAACCTTGCCCCCAACCCTCATACCAATCCATCCTAATGGAAGGGTCCACACTCACAGGTGTGGCCAAAACAAATTCCCCGCCCCAAACTATGCTATACCACTCATTCCTACCCATCCTATTGGGTAGGAAACATCCACAGGCATGGCAAAAAGACCCAACCCTCAACTTACCCCTTACGCTCATACCTACCCATCCTTTTGGGTAGAGTACACACTCACAGGCGTGGCCAAA
The DNA here is from genome assembly GCA_029964075.1 of Patiria pectinifera. NCBI lineage: Eukaryota > Metazoa > Echinodermata > Asteroidea > Valvatida > Asterinidae > Patiria > Patiria pectinifera. The sequence continues at coordinate 1,356,598 of CM057145.1, read as the reverse complement.
AGAAGACCCTACATACCCACCCAACCCTCATATGTAACCTCCTATAGGGCAAGGTTTATAATACTCAAAGGCATGGCCTAAAACAAGCCCATCAAAACCTTGCCAACCCTCGTAAACTCCACCCCATTCCTAGCCCGCGGGAACGGGGCGATGCCGGTGCTGCACCCACCAGTTTTTAGATTGGGGTGCTGGAATATACTAAAGCACCCCATAACCCCTGGCAAAAAAAGGTATTCTAGCACCCCCTGGCTTTCCCCATTATTCAAAGCTCCTGTTAGGCAGGGTACACACTCAAAAGTGTGGACAAAGGACGACCCTGTCCCAAACCCTGCCTTATCTGTAATACCTACCCATCCTATTGGGCAGGGCACACACTCATAGGCGTGTCCAAAGGAATGTTCTGACGGTGACCGGTTACATGAGTCTGTAGGAGGTTCACAGCGACCGCAGGGTCGCTGCAAACCGTCCCCTAGGCAGTAGTTGGTAGTCAGACAACGCTCACACTGGGTCAAGTCTACAAAGACATGCATGGTTAAAACGATCAGGCATGCATGGTTATAACGACAGGCAGGCATACATGGTTAAAATTTTAAATGATTCATGGTGGTGACAACAACGTTGAGGCACATGGCCCATTCGTTGTGTTGTGAGAGAAAAAATCTTGCAGAGGTTAGTTTCGCCCATCCTCGCTAGCCAGGGCAGACGCACAGCACAAGACGCCCTGGCAAATCAAGTGCAAATGTTAACTATTTTGCCACTCCTCGCCATCTAATCAGATTCTCTGCATGGACTTTGTGACATTTTCGATCCTACGCACTGAATAATCAGGTTGGACAATTACAGGGCCAACTTTGTAATAATAACCAATAGGTCAGCGCTTTTCAGGACAGCACAGTGCTCTGCCATTGTGCCAGTTAGGTCAATTCTGGGTCAGCTTTGGCAAAGAGCAAATTGGTCAGAAAGTATGTCAGTCAATATTGGGAAGTGTTCATGACTAACTGATGTCACGAGATCAAAATAGGAAAGATAAGGAAGTGGTTGCCTGAGTTTCGTCTTACGACGTACGTGAGTAAGACTACCCTGGCTAGTGAGGATGGTCACCCAAAATCAACTGTACTAAATTGTATTACATTATACTACATTGTATTACATTATATTATATTGTACATCAAATATGCATTGTATTTATTCCCTGACTAACCAAAACCATAGAGTGTTGGGTCAGTTTGGGCCAGTATACAGGGAGTAACAAGCAGGGCGGTTTTGGGTGGTACAGAGAGGAACAGGCAGGGCGGTTTGGGGGTGGTACTGGGATTAACAGGCAGAGCGGTGTGGGGCAGTGCAGGGAGTAACAGGCAGGGTGGTATGATGCAGTACAGTTACATGCAGGGCAGTTTTGGTTGGTACAGCTAGGAAGTAACAGGCAGGGCAGTTTGGGGTGGTACAGCAAGTAACAGGCAGGTCGGATTTGGGCGGGTACAGGGATTAACAGACAGAGCATTTTTGGGCAGTGCAGGGAGTAACAGGCAGGGCAGTTTGGGATGGTAAAAGGAAGTAACAGGCAGGGCGGATTGGGGCATTACAGGGAGTAACAGACAGGACAGTTTGGGTTGGTACAGGGAGTAAAAGGCAGGGCAGTTTGGGAAGGTACAGGGAGTAACAGGCAGGGCAGTTTGGGGTGGTACAGCAAGTAACAGGCAGGGCGGATTTGGGGTAGTACAGGGAGTAACAGACAGGGCAGTTTGGGGTGGGGTGGTACAGGGAAGTAACAGGCAGGGTGGTTTGGGGTGGTACAGGGAGTAACAGGCAGGGCGGGTTGAGGCAGTACAGGGAGTAAGAGGCAGGGTGGTTTGAGGCAGTACAGGGAGTAACAGGCAGGGTGGTTTGGGGCAGAACAAGGAGTAACAAACAGGGTGGTTTGGGGCAGTACAGGAAGTATCAGGCAGAGCGGGTTGAGGCAGTACAGGAGTAACAGGCAGGGCGGTTTGGGGCAGAACAGGGAGTAACGGACAGGGTGGTCTGTGGCAGTACAGAGACTAATGGGTCAAAACAAGGAGTTTACATTAGAGTCAAATACAGGTTTTGGAAGAAGACGAAACATTGTTATTTGCTAACCATGTTAGTGTTAGTTTTTGACAACTTTTTTTCAGTAGTATGCTTTTTGTGTTTTTTTGTGTGAGTAAATATCTGTTTTAAATGATTTTAGTATAACCATTAAGTTAGTAACTGTTTCAATTTTAGTTATCCTCGGCCTTGTTTTGATGATATAAATACTTTAGGTGGAAAATACAAGGTACGGTATTTCCATCAAACTCATTTGTACTCTTGTCATTTTATGTTACGTGTTGTTTGTAAGGATTAGCACACAATGCGCTACATGTACATGCATTTCATGCACAAATTAGGTATAGTGTAAATCCCTTAAAGAGGTTGTGGAATGCTCTAAGACATTTCCGTCATTTTTCGGGTATATGTAGAATAAGGTGTGATGAAATAAAAAACGACTATTGTGTCTGTCATTCAAAACAGCTCTCAAAAGTACCTTTTGTACTCATTTCATGACAGACACAATAGTCGTTTTTATTTCATCACACCCTAGGCTACATATACCCGAAAAATGACGGAAATGTCTTCGAGCATTCCACAACCTCTTTAACTGTGGTAATGCCATTGGAATGGACCAAAAAGGAGTTGTGTTACGTAATTGGCATAATTTTCTCAGCAACCCAATGTGCTGTTTTCATGATTTTTTTTGGTATTTGAAAGAACAGACTCTTTAATCTGATATCCAAAACATATAAATTCACAGACCACGAATTTTGAAAAAGGCAAATGTTTCAGGGTTGCATTTTTGGGGGGTCACCCTGTATAATTAAAACATGCTTCAATTGGTCTATCGTAAAACATGCTGTTAACTTTGGTAAAACACAAGGATGAATAACGATTTAAGGCATGCACAAATGGGACTTACGTCGCAGTCGTCGCTCTGTCGTACAGCCAACAATCTCCAACCTCAACCCTATCTGATTGTGCCAGGTCTGGGGCAAGATGCGGATATACTGAGCGTAGACTTCATCGAAGTACATGCTGGTGACAGTTTTCTGATTTGTGTTACCAGTGAAATTCTAGCAGAAACAAAAAAAAGTCAGGTCAGTAATAATTATATATTATTGAACGGCTTTGAAGGGGATACACTCATTACACAAGCTATAACAATTTTGCACAAGTTGAAGACGAGTGCAGTATTATTAAGACGAGTGCAATTATTCTAGTATCCCCCCCAAAAAATCTTACATTATTTTTATTATTTATATCAGGCTGACTAGCTTGATCCGCAAGAAATACATTTCAGGACACTGCCTTTATTTCTCGAATTTCGTAGAATTATCCCGCCACTTGAAGCTGCCATTGTGGCTGTTGACCACAGTGCGCGTATACCCTGCTAGTGCTGCGCGTCTGCGTGCCGTGCGCTACGCTATGTTGACTGGTTGACTATGACTTTCTATGCTCTACATTGTTCGGGAACCAGCAAAAATGCCCAGATGATGGCAATATCGATAATATTGCAGTCATCCGGGTACTTTATTGACATAATATTGCAGTCATCAGGATACTTTTTACAAAAAGCACAACACGCTGATTCACTTTTACCACTGGAAGCCTGATATAAATAATAATGTCTTTTACTGGAGTTCAGTATAACGTTGCTATAATGAACATGATACAATCCACAAAAGAATGTCGTTATAGCAGTTGTATGTTATAGCAATTTTCAGCTGCTAGCACGACACTCAAAGTTGTCACGATGGTGTTCATACACCAACAAATGTTTCAGTACATTTCTTAACTACATTTAATTTAAATGTTTGGTACAGCAGTGTTTTACTGTGCTCTACATATGGTACATGTAAAAAGTCACTGCATACCTGATCATTGCTATCTTCATCCTGTATCCTGTACCACGTACTGCTATCATTGGAGTATTCTACATAGTATAAAGTCACTGCATACCTGATCATTGCTATCTTCATCCTGTATCCCGTACCACGTACTGCTATCATTGGAGTATTCTACATAGTATAAAGTCACTGCATACCTGATCATTGCTATCTTCATCCTGTATCCTGTACCATGTACTGCTATCATTAGAGTATTCTACATAGTATAAAGTCACTGCATACCTGATCATTGCTATCTTCATCCTGTATCCTGTACCACGTACTGCTATCATTAGAGTATTCTACATAGTATAAAGTCACTGCATACCTGATCATTGCTATCTTCATCCTGTATCACGTACTGCTATCATTAGAGTATTCTACATAGTATAAAGTCACTGCATACCTGATCATTGCTATCTTCATCCTGTATCATGTACTGCTATCATTGGAGTATTTTATATAGTATAAAGTCACTGCATACCTGATCATTGCTACCTTCATCCTGGACCCTGTACCACGTACTGCTATCATTAGAGTATTCTACATAGTATAAAGTCACTGCATACCTGATCATTGCTATCTTCATCCTGTATCCTGTACCATGTACTGCTATCATTAGAGTATTCTACATAGTATAAAGTCACTGCATACCTGATCATTGCTATCTTCATCCTGTATCCTGTACCACGTACTGCTATCATTGGAGTATTCTACATAGTATGATTCAATCCAGGCTTCTACATCGCCAACGCCCTGAGTCCGGACTCCAGAGAAGATGGTGACTGCCTTCATGTTGATCCGTAACCACTGGTTTGCATCGGCAGTTTTTGCTATCCAACCTGACGATGAAAACATTAAATAAAAATAAATTAATAGCAATAAGATACCATTTTTACCGACCGACCGACCAACCAACCGACCGACCAACAGGATAAGTCTGGGACCAGCATTACTAAGCTAGAGCCTGCCTGATCTTGTCATGAACATTAAACGCAGCTGCAATTTTGGAAGAATCTAGTTGCATTTTAACTCCTAATCCCATGTACCGCCCCGCACCGCCCTGCCCGCAATTCCCTACTCTGCCCACAATCACCCAAGCATGCATGGTTTCAAGGATTCAAATTCCTCAAGACTATCCTCACTTGCCAATTATAATAATAATAATAGCTTTATTTACAGATGGTAGCCATGTCACCTGACAGATGATTTTCAATGGGCCATCTATCAATTAAAACATTATTAAAATTACATGACTTAAATAAGACTATACATACATACATACATACAAAACACAGATCAATTCACAATGATAGTGCCGCTAGAAAAATCAAAACTATAAAAATACATTAAAAGTTCACATCCAATACAATAGGTAAAATAGAGATATTTAAAAACGTGGTAGAGGAGAACCATAAGAATGCGACACCCCCCCCCCCCCCCCTCCCTACATCCACCCTTCTGTCAACACTCGAGGAAAAACCAACCTTGGAAAAAGAGTCTGCTGGGACTAAAAAAAAAATATAAAAAAAATTAAAAAATAGACATACATGTACATTAATATACCGGTGTGTCCATCTAATAATTACAGTCAATGGGGAAAGAATCACACTTATACAGATTTTGTTTTAAACAGTGAAGTATCCTCTGCTTAAATGTTTCGACATTCGTAACAGTCTTTAGTTCCCCACTCAGCTTGTTCCAAATGGTACCACCCCTGTACCTGAATGATCTCTGACCAGTAGTTGACACATATCTAGGTGTATAAAAGGTGTTGGGTTGATTGCTTCTTGTAATTGGTTTTATTTGATATGATATGGCCAAAATAATAGCTTCTTGAGAAACTCACCGGATCCAATTTTGCCGTCCGCGCTGGCGTTTGCGCGGAGTCTTGCTCTGTCTGCTGTGTGCGCATCGTCGTAGTACGATGATGCCGACATCATGCTGTCCTGAATGACGCCAGTCTGAACACCAAGGGCATCTCTGCAATCTATACATGGGCAAAATAATATGATAAGTACATAGTATCATCTGCTGTTTGTGCATTGTGTTTTTCGTTTCAAGCACTGCACATCTCACTCAATCAGCACCTTGAAATACTATGGCTCGAGTCTGTGGAATGCTAAAGTCAAGAAAACCACAGTAGAAGTATATGTAATAACAGATCAACCATAAATGGGTCAAAGTACAGTTACCGGTAGTTACCTCCCCTTTTTGGGAATTAAATTTACCACTTCTCTGCAGTCCAGACCAGGTATAGTGAGACCATGTAACCAATTAGAAAGATAATGAGTTTACCATGAACTTGGAATGTGTAGAACGCCTATGGCCACAAAATGCGTGTTTAATGTTATGTAACTTAACACCTGATGATGTCATTGTGACAAGATTCTGCTTGGGCCATCTGTTGGTGATTGTCTATTAATGTGTCAAGTTTGAAGTCCATCGCAGTAACAAAAAGTGTCAAAGTGTACAGGCAGAAGAAATACGTGTACAAAACAGATAGAGAGGAGTCTGAAAAATGAAAAGTAAAAAAACAAACAAAAAACTGCATGAAAACAAGAGCCGTTTTGGAGCATGTACTTTGAAACAGCTAACTAATATTGTTTGTATAGCTTACCATATTCATAAGCATAGTACCTGGGCACCCTCATGTACAGACCGCCAGTTGGCACATCAATGTAAATGTTAACGTCCACAGGTTCGTTAGTAGCGTCGTACAGACACGTGTTACTGATCATTACTGTGATGTTGACTATTGTACCACGCGCTGGTGTTCCGTTATCAATGGCTGTGATGGTCAGCTGAAGGGTTGAGAACGTGTCGTTGACGATGGGGCTGGAATACAAGCCAACATTGTGATTTAAAGGTAATATTTGCAAACATCAAAACCACCAAATTATTATGAAATACCTTACTTGACTGTAAGAGAATAACAGTCTCAAGCATCCTGTAAAATCATGGCCCCTGGTGTGCTGTCATTTTCAAGAAAAGTTGAAGTTTTGTATCAATTTCCAAGTATGGTCAGCCCGCCATTTATTATGGGAATAAACGTGTGCTTGGGAGGTGTTAAACACATAGTGTTTAATACCAACCAAGCATATATTTATTCCCATTCATAAGTGCCTTTTTCGGTCAAACAAACAAAAACCTTTTCAGTCTTAAAGTCAAAATTAGTCAAAAATTAAAATTTGCACGTTGTCGGCGATCGATATTATACACGCTGGAGTAGGCCTAAGTATTTCATAAGTACTTTCTTAAAGGTTTGGAACACTGAACCGCCGTCAACAAAAATGGTCACCGTCAAAAGAAGGGGGCATCTGACAATAAAGCACTGCAACTTTCGGATTAAAATAGCATCACAGTTGTATGTGCACATGCATACTTTTTTGTTATTTGAATATTCGACCCGGCATGAACGGTATTGAGTATTCGGTTGATGATCAAATATGCGAATATTCGGGACATCCCTACTAATCAATACATATGTAGCGACACGTAAAACACTTTCTGATTTTGTCCGTTTGGCCGCCCATACCTTTGCTGTGGCCAAAGGTCAAAGTGCGTTGCACTATGGAGACATGAAAACTCCAACAAACAAACGCACATGTAAATATCGCCATCTTGTTTTTATCACTGTTCCGTCAAGTTACTACATCGCGTTCATCAAGTTTTCATCCGCTTTCATCGTTTTCCTCTGTGTACATTTTCGTCATCGTCATTCGTAAATATCATCGTCTATTTCGTCTTCGTCAGATGTACATAACTGTTAGTCTTTGTGAACGTTATTATAGCTGGAAATAAAGCCGAACTGTTGTTCGACGGAACGTATGGTTCCGACATAGTCGCGGTGCACCACCATCGGACTACACCACGCAGCAGGCCCAGGTTCTACAGACGGGCGCAAACATTAGTCACCAGAGGTGAGTCGACTTTGCCACATAACAATCAAACCCACACATAAATAGAAAAAATTAACTAATACTTGGCCACGCATCCAACTCACATTTGCGTGATTGTGGATGTGTGGTACGTGATCTGACCGTTCACTCTACTGTCAGCGTCAGTTGCTACGACGTCCGCCAGGGGATCTTCCTGGAGAACAGGCAGTGGGAAGAATGCTAGACTGTTGTTGGATACCACAGGGCAGTTATCGTTCACATCATTCACGGTAATCTGAGTGGAGAAAAACAAATGTAACTCAGACAAAGTGAAGTCTAGTCATAGAGCTTTATTAAAATACTAGAGCGCTGACTCATGTACAAAGTGATACTTGCTGGGCGCATCCATGTTTGTGCACAAACCTATGGGAAACTCAAAATTGTGTACGTCTTTTGTACGTCTATTTGTATATCTGCGTTTGTATTCCACACCGGTGCGTTATCGAAGCCGATATGCTCAAAACTGAAATGCATGATCAGCAAATGAGCGTTTCATTTTGCTCTGTATGCAAACAGCGCAATACATGCGCGTAACAACTGCCGATGCCTTTTGCCGTGATGGTTTTTTAACCATCATGGCGCGCTTAAGTTGTTTACGTTTGTTCTACTTGCTCGTTGCATTTAGAGTACACTTTTAAACTTCAATCTAATTTCATTGTGTTCTACAAACACGCACATGAACTTAAAATGTCTGTGCCCAGAGTGGCTTCAAAGCGTCTCCGCGCGAAGAATGAGGAGTTAGCGCTCTAGTTATTTAATATAGCTCTATGAGTCAAGTAAACCTGTTTCCAGAGTCAAACAATTATATCGTTTTGATTCAGAATTGCTAAGAGTTGATCAAATTTTAGGCGTTCTGTCAAAATGAGACAAAAATTGAGGTCGTAATGAGGGTTTGTGGGTATTAAGAGAAAAAATAAAACTCTCTTTACAATACTGTTTGTTGCACTTCAATTGGACATTCGGTCGACAAGTTGTGGCTGTTTAAAGTTCCATTTTAGCGACATGTCAAACGGTTAAATACTGAAAAAAACGGCCTTTACAGTTTCCATTATTTTCTTGTCCTGAAAATGAAAGATGTCTATTGTTTTTTCTTAAAAAACACTAAACGGACACTGAACAGACAAAATAAAAGCAACGTTGCACGCTTGTGTGTCATCTCAACCCTTGTGCACACTCATTTATGGATTCGCCCAACTACAAACTGACTACCAGCGGATTTTTGTTTTAAAGTGTCACTTGACACATCTTTGGAAATGACCTCCTTTTGTTGTTTTCCTCAAAAGGACGGCATGCCAGAAGAAATAATTTCACAGGGAGTTTAGTGCCATTACTATCTTTAAACCAGGTAGGCTTTTTAACAATAATTTGGTCAGTTACTTTTTGGATAGATGCAAATGATTACTCTAACTTAATGGACTTGTGATCCATCACAATACACTGACACGGCTTACCTGTACAGTCAGCGTGCCTTCGTGTTGCGGACTGGCATTCACATCAGTTACACTGATCTTAAGGAGATAGAATGCCGCAACTTCATGATCCAGCTCAGTTGCCAACGTTACCAGAGCCTTATCCGAATGAACATCAAATACCTGCGCTGCTGCTTCATTCGGTTCTGGAACTGAAAAGGGACCCAGCAAGTGAAATTGTTAGTTATGCCTTTAAAGATATAGTCCATCATTTGTAATTTGTGCATTTTGTTTGTTTGAAGCAACAAAAGTGTTCAAAATCTAATGAAGGATTCTGAACAATTAACCTGATGAAGTTTCAGCTCAGCTTCAGCTGTATATTCCGAGAAAAACAGCATTCTAGGATCTCAATTTCAAATCAAAAGTTGCTGAATCATGTTTTGAATTGTTTTGAATTGCAGCTATACGCGATGTCGCGTACTGATCCGACGAATTATAGCAACTGCGCGCGCCTGTGCGTTGTGCCAATGCTTGTGCGCACTGTGCCGAATAACAAAACGAACTACTAATTTAAATTGTCCTACGATGCATCTTAAGACGCACCATTGGAAAGGCCTTCTTTCGTTGATTACTTCAAAATGATAGCTTACCAGAAAGAATCATTTCACAGGGAGTTTAGTACACTTACTATCTTTCACCCAAGTATGTTTTTCAACAATAATACGCCAGTTACTTTTTCGGATGGCTGCAAATGATGGACTTTAGCTTTAAACCTATAAGTTCATAGAGATAGTTAAAGGGGAAAACGTAAATAAAAGGAAAACTAGAAATGTGTTTGTGCACAAACACCAGCTGTTTCCCCTTTAATGTGATGTCACATGAAGTGTGATGACGTCACAATGAAGTATAACACATCCCGGTATACGAACATATCAAGTTACAACCAAATCAAACCTTTAGTTAGATCTCTAGATAAAGTCCTTAGAACAGTGGACCTTTATTGTGATGTCACATGACTTTTGATAACGTCATCGTGACGTCACTTCAATTTTCGTCTTTTACACGACCCTGTCCATGCACCTACAAAGTTTCGACCCAATCTGACTTGAAGTTCAGAAGATAAAGGGCTTTGAAAAATGCAACTTTAATGTGACGTAACATGACACCTGATGATTTCATGGCAACAACACTAATTCCAACAAACGTGGATGTTCCATGACTTGGTATCAATACCTCAATTTAATTTTCAATTGTATGTTTCCCCCCTACTTACCAATAACTGCCTCGGAGTCACAGATTATGAAGTCAGTGCCGTTCGCAGTGTGGGTGAAAGGCGGTGGGGTTGTGGTGGGGGCAACGCCATCAGCGATGTTCTCTGCCGTGTTGTTCTTTAGTGTAAAGTGTCTAGCTTCGTTGCCTAATAAATTTAAAAATAAAATATGTAAGGCATTCTGGCAAAATGAGACAGAACTGGGCACAGGAGGGATATTATTGCACGAAACTGAATGATTTGATTGTTATCTTTGAGTGCGTTCGATTACTTCCCCGCGCTTACTCGTGCAAGCGCGACAGCGTTCGATCTCGCGCTTACTCGAGCCTGGCCCAAGTAACCGAATCGCCGAGCCGTTAACTTGGGTAAGTATCCCATATGGCCATGCAATAAACATGGCTGCCAACGTGACGTCAGGCGGGCGCCTCAGGCCGTGTTCGAAACGGGCTACCAGAGCTATGGCAACATCCAGTATTGTCAGCGCGTCCCCTCGTATTTTCAATGGGCGTGAACCTAGACCTAGCTCTAGACAGTTGATTCGGATGCAGTCTAAGTCGTGGCAAAGTTCAACTTTCCATGTCTACTACACATATTTTAAAGAAATACATGTAGTATAATGATCGTGGAATAAAATTGTTTATAAGGAAACACAATTGGCATCTTTCATTTTCACAAATGCAAAACTAGACACTTTAAAGGCCTGTATCTCATTATTTAACTTTTCTTGACATGACATAAACTTTAAAGAGCCACAATTTATGGAATATCTGATTGAAGTGCAACAAATTAAACAGTATAAGGATAATTGTATTCTCTTTCCTATAAATACCTAAAAACCCTCATTTTGCCCAGTTCTGTCCATTAAATTACTATTAAATCACCAGAGCGTTAACTCTTCATTCTTGCCCGTGGAGACGCTTTGAGCTGCTCTGGGCACAGACGTTTTGAATTTATGTGCGTGCTTGTAGGACACAATCGAAATAGATGGATCGAATTTTAAAGTCTTCTCTAAATGCAACGCGCAAGTAGAAAATACGCCAACAACTTAAGCGCGTCATGACGGTTCAAAAACATCACGGCGAAAAGCATCTGCAGCGGAGGGACGCGCACACGTTGAGCTGTTTGCGTAGAGCAAAATGAAACGCTCATTTGCTGATCGTCTGTTTCGGTTTTGGGCATATCGGCTTCAATGATGCACCGGTATGGAATACAAACGCAGGTATGCAAATAGACCGTACAAAATACGTACACAATTTCTAGTTCTCCATAGGTTTGTGCACAAACATGGATGCGCCCAGCATGCAATCACTTTGTATATAAGCTAGCGCTCTAGTAATTTAATATACACGTAGCTCTATGGTTCCGTCTCATATGTGACCTGTCACCACGAAACCCGAAACCCGGAGTAATTTTGCAAAGTTAATTTGGGTGGAATCGTCTATTTGGGGATTTTGGTGTGACCGTATTCTGTATATATTCACCCATAATATTTCTCATACAAAATATATTAAATCTAAAAGTAAAATACTTTTTTTCACATTTTTGGGGTGATGTCGGTGAACAAATGAAGGGTGGACTGAACCAAAATCCCGCAACTCCCTTCCCTTCGCTAATCCTTACCTTCCAACATTTTCAACTGTGTTTTGACTTATACCCCCTTGCGGTATGTAAAACATTAGATCTGGACTAACCACTTGTGATTGTGACTTGATAATTTGGGCCAGTAGAGAAGACGTCAGCCACCCAGATTGATTCCAAGATGGCATTAAGGTGTAGATCCTCGTCCACTGTGACGGCGTAGTCGACTGGAGGGTTGTCTGGGTCTAACGGAAGGAAGTCCATGCCTTGAATCTCAAGGAAGAACTCTGAAGAGCAAGGGTTGCGCTCGGTGTGGAAGATATCAAAGTGGTAGGAAACACCGACCTACAAGGGAGTAAAGTAAAGGGTTAGTGTAGTCAACGGGAGGGTTGTTTGGGTCTGACGGAAGGAACTTTGAGAAGCGACAGCTATCTACAATATATGCCGGACATGTGAGAAAATGGTGAATACATCAGAACTAGTAGTGGGGGGGCCAATGTACTTCCGTTGGCATGTCATGTTAATTTATGGCAACCATTATAAATGTAAACTTATGAGTCCTGATAACAAGAAAACTGATGTTGCCATTTTTTCCATTGACCTTTAGTGACCTTGACCTGAGGTCAAAGTTCATGGGTCATTTTCACCTAAAATTTGCCTTTCGGAAGGGTTTGCGAAGATTTTTTAGGCAAGTGAGCACATATTGTATTTGGTTGAGAGTTTCTCCATTATAATAAATGTTATTATTAATGTATTTATGGGTTTTGCTGAAGAAAACATGGGAAAATGTCACTTTTGCCAGAAAAGGGCCGGGTTGTTTTGACCATCTCGCGCAGATTCTGCCCCCCCCCCCATGACCTCGGCCATCGAGTGACGAAAAATTATGAAACTCGGTACATGCATAGAACAACATAACATGAACAAACCCAAGAAATTTCATGACTATGGGTTAAAGGGTTTTGGAATTACGGCTAATTAATTATTCATAAGCAGTATTGGTAATTCAAATGTGTACACTACGTATATATGGGGAAATTCAGTTTTGACGGAGGGTAGCGCCGAAAATATTTCGCTGCGCGGCAACCCGTGTTTCGAATTTTATGTTTTTGGTATCAAAAGATGTGCAAGACTCGAGGCTAAAAAGTCAGGACAGCTCAGGCCGTGAAATAAATAATTTTTCAAGAGTATCGCGGAAAAAGTTGAAAGAGGGAAAATCCGCCCCCTATTAGGGCCAAAATATGACCAACCCTTTAGTGCCTGGCATCTAAATAGGAAATGTTGTAAAGTGTCCTCTGCAGTACCGCACTCACACAGGGTGTTTGTAGGTTGAGGAAAATCCCCACTTCTTTTGGTGCGAGCCACTCAAGAGCGGAGGTGATTTAAGCACCTCCAGGTCTTGCATCCTGCATTGGATCCTGTAGGTAAGGCTTCTGCAGGCTTGATTGGCATCTCATGTAGTGGGGGAGACGCCACCAGCCTGGTCAACCCAGGAGGCACACACTTGGGTCTTAATATCAGGGTTGATCGTTTTCAGGTGACTCACAGTGTAGCACTGCTGTGACTGGTCAAGAGCATCGGTCAACGTCTTCCCTTGGGGACCGTTCCTTTGAAGACGAACTCTACTCTGCCATTGAATACTACAAACAAACGATGGTTCTTCAGTAGAACACCAATAAACTTGGTAAGGGTCAGGTCTGCCGTCATGTCCAGGATCTTCTGAAGGAGTCAGCAACGGTTAACACTATCAAAATCAGCTGTAAGATCAACAAAGACAGCGCCGGTGATCTATTTTTTTCTGATGGAAGCAGTCCTTAGTGTACTGAGTGAGGTTTAGAAGCTGTCCCGTTGTAGATTTGCCGGGACGGAAGCCTGCCTGCCTGTTCCTGTATCAGTTGTTTCTCAATGAAGAGGCAAGAAGGTTGAGGAGGAAACATTCCAGCAACTTGAATGTGTGACTTAGAAGGGATTTGGAACGATCAGTTTTGACATGCATTGGGTCTTTCTCGGGTTTTAGGAGGGCGATGACCTTCGACTTTTGCCACACTTTAGGTATTGTTTGTGTGGCGAGGGAGGTGTTGATGAGCTGGAGTAACCAATTTGAGACGTTTGGTCCAAGATGTTTCAGTTCTTTGGTGAAAATGTTATCCAGTTTGGTTGATTTCCTGTTCTTTATTTATGCCAGTCGCAAGTTCATTAGCAGAGAAGGATTTGATGAAGCCAATTAGGTCGATGATGGGGTCTTTCTGGCGGAGCTTGGGTTTCGGTCGCTTATTAGGAGAACGTGGCACTTTACCATTTAAATAGCAGTTGTTGTGGGCTATTTGATTGGCGGTGATGTTACAATGCTGTTCACTTGGCTGATTTTTTTTTATATTATACTCCAGGCTTGGAGGCCATATTGGCTTCTTGGCCATATTGGTGGTTACCACAAGGGTTTGCCACAAGCTTTGAAGCTGTTCTGATATGGCTGTTATTAATTCCTCCCCAGATGAAATGGTATCGACAGCAAGAGAGTCGTTTTCATACATATGCGTTTCTATTTCCTGTAAAGTTCAGCACTACGGGATGCTAAGCCTGGGTTGTAATCAGTGCGGCAGCTCGTAGGGATGTTCTTGCACCACCACATCAACAAACCGGTGTCATAGTTATCAGGGGTTGGATCAGTGTCAGCTAGATGGTGTTTGAGCTCATTGGTGAAGCCTTCACAGTTGGCCTTACTAAGTTGAAACAGCGGTGGAATGGAATTGTTGCGAAGAGACAGCAGCAGTCACTTTGATTCCAATAGGGCGATGACGGGTCTTTGGAATGGGGTCAAGGGCCATCTTGTTGGTAAGTGAGGCGATGTTGTGGCTCACAAGGGCTAGAGCAGGGTTGAAACTTTATCTCCAGCCTCCACTGTGGAAAACCTTCGACAGTTTCGCATTGTGAATAAGGCTCAGTTGACTTGCTTTGGCCAGCGATTCAAAAGCGTCGACGTCTGTGCTGGAATGATAGCCAATGATGCTGCTGTGGCTATTAAATCCCCGATAATTATGCGTGGCTTGGGCTGTTTTGTGGATTGTGGCGGTGGCATTAGGATGGAAGACCTGGAGGTGCTTAAATCACCTCCGCTCTGGAGTGGCTCGCACCAAAAGCACCATGAAGAAGTGGGGATTTTCCTCAACCGACAAACACCCTGTGTGAGTGTGGTACTGCACAGGACACTTTACAATATTTCCTATTTACGTAGATGCCAGGCACTAAAGGGTTGGTCATATTTTGGCCCTAAAAGGGGGGCGGATTTCCCCTCTTTCAACTTTTTCCGCGATACTCTTGAAAAGTTATTAATTTCGCGGCCTGAGCTGTCCTGACTTTTTAGCTTCGAGTCTTGCACATCTTTTGATACCAAAAACATAAAATTCGAACCACAGGTTGCCGCGAAGCGAAATATTTTCGGCACTACCCTCCGTCAAAACTGAATTTCCCCATATATACGTAGTGTACACATTTGAATTACCAATACTGCTTATGAATAATTAATTAGCCGTAATTCCAAAACCCTTTAACCCATAGTCATGAAATTTCTTGGGTTTGTTCATGTTATGTTGTTCTATGCATGTACCGAGTTTCATAATTTTTCGTCACTCGATGGCCGAGGTCATGGGGGGGGGGGCGGAATCTGCGCGAGATGGTCAAAACAACCCGGCCCTTTTCTGGCAAAAGTGACATTTTCCCATGTTTTCTTCAGCAAAACCCATAAATACATTAACAATAACATTTATTATAATGGAGAAACTCTCAACCAATTACAATATGTGCTCATTTGCCTCAAAAATCTTTGCAAACCCTTCCGAAAGGCAAATTTTAGGTGAAAATGACCCATGAACTTTGACCTCAGGTCAAGGTCACTAAAGGTCAATGGAAAAAATGGCAACATCAATTTTCTTGTTCTCAGGACTCATAAGATTACATTTATAATGGTTGCCATAAATTAACATGAAATTTCAACGGGAACCCAAATCTGTACATTGGCCCCCCTACTATAGGCTTAAAGGGCTCATGCAATGCACTTTTTTTTTAATGCAATCCTTGGAAATGCACCTTTGTGTCACATTTAACCCTATTTTCAATTTGCCATTTTTTAGAGTATTTTGGTGCCTTTTTGGTTTTTATGCTAATGCTAATTGCCATAATCATGAGCAAAGGTGTGATGTCATTTTAGGCAGAAACCTCAATGTTACAGTTACTTCAGCACCCGAAGTTGCCAGAATTTTTGTTATTTCGCCGTCTTGAATTTTCTTTCCTTTGGCGCTTTCGTTGTACTTGGCAGAAAGCCAATGAGAGAAATTTGTAATAAGCAATTTTATGAGTTCAGAATTTGAACAGAACACCGCTAACTGAACAGTGTCTTCCTGAAATGACATCACAGCAACAGCCCCCCTTGGTTGTCCAGAAAAGCATGAACTTTTTTTAAATGTTTAAAAAGTTGTGCTTTCCATACAATTAACCAAAAAAAGGATTTCAAATATGTTTCATACATTTAAGAGACAGTTGCACAAAATATGTTACACAAAAATTCACTTCATGGACCGTTTAAGTAAGAAATTTACTTTGGACATTTGAATTTTGACAAATTTTAAGTTTTGACAAATTCATCTTTTTAACCATGCAGTTCGTGCCGGATGACGTGTATACACACAGAGGTTTTGCGGTATTCAGAACGGATGACGGATAAACACGCAGGGAGCGGGCCGGACATATCTGTCAGCGACCCGCTCGCAGCGAACGAGCCCGGAATCATGAGTGTGCTGCCCGAGGGTGATGGCTTCAACCCACCACTGAGGTAGAGTGAAAAGTAATCCTGCACCTCGTTCCGTTCTTGTCAAAATATTCCCGGCGTGAACTGGTTAAGAAAACTTTGACATTACCTCTAGCTCAAGAAAGACTTGTTCAGCAAGCACAGTGTCAGATATCTGGCATTCCCCATTCACGATGGTCCCTTCTTCGGGAATCAAGTAGCTTCCGCCTGCAAAAGCCAATCCCAAAAAGACAATTGCCCAAATAATAATAATAATAATAATAATAATCACTGTATTTATATAGCGCCTTTTCCAAAGGATACAAAGCCCTAGGGAAGTGTAACCAAGGACAGGTAAATGAAGTATATGAACATATGAGACCCATTATGTAGCACCTTTTGCTAGGTGCTGCGGCGCATATTGCAGCCACTGCCAGAAACACCGGGGCAAACCCCTTCTCTTTATAGCGACAAGTGTTACTGGGTTCTTTAACGTGTATTACACAACACACGGGACCTACGGCTTTACATCCCATCGAAGGACGAAGCAATAATGATAAAGTGCCTTGCTCAAGAGCACAAGCGCCATGTTCCCACGGTCAGGATTCAAACCCATGTACCAGGGCACACAAGTCGAACACCATAACCATTGGACCACACTGTCCCACAGACCAAGGGAAAATTATTTACAAAAACCTTTGCAGTATGGATGCCTGCATACATGTAAGAACTCCCTCTTTAGTTGCAAAGGAGATTTTGAGGAGACATGAGGTGATTTTGCCTTTTAAAACCAAAACCAGATTTAGTACACAAGGTATTTATTTTATAATCGAAACATAACTTCATAGACTGTTAATGACTGGAATTCTTTAACTGTGCATAAATTCCCTATACCGATAGGTGAATTGGCCCATAGTTTTAATTTTAGTCGTGCACCGCGCAGATCACGAAATGCTCCTGTAGTTTTGAATAGGACCTGGCAGTCTATGCGTTTATCGTCTGTGTACCTGTTTTCGAGGCATCCAGTTTTTTTTAGGTTAGACCTTGCATGTAGCGACACACACGCACAGATTCGTACCACACCACCAGCTGATTAGTGTGTGCGGTAGGCGTTCCACCGCCAGCCCCAAAAATTGGAAACCGAAGGCTATGTCGGTGTTTTTCTTTTACTTGAAATAAATCCTGACACACTCGAAAACCCGTACATGGAGGATTATGTTTGTGGGCTCTCCAAAGTACAAAGTAGTCAGAAAGCGCCACCTATCTGTGGATGCACGGAGTCAACAAGGTGGTTCTCAAACCATGCGTCTCGCCTGTTTTCTTTTGGATAGTTTGGAAAGAGTGACTACAAAATCAGGGCCAGACTGCTTGATGTGCACTGTAGGGTGGCAATGGCAAGGGGTAGTATAATGAGGATGAGAAGGCGCTGATCAGTGTAGAAATAACTGTGGGTAGTAATGAGGGTGGAATAAGCCATTTGCGAGTACCCTATTCCCTTTGTGATTTTCATATTTTAATAACATCTGGTACACTGACTTGCTCAGAATGCTTGGCACATTTTAACTTTGAATTCTCCAGACCAAAGACACTGTTGCTAATCACATGATTCGGGGCAAGCTCTTGCATAGTTACGTAAGAGACGCTCAGCATCAATACATCGCTCACAATGGGTGAAAATGGCACAAAGACACCAGACCATGCCGGAGCTGGGGGTTGCTAGCATAAGGCTTGCCCCGAATCACGTGATGTAGTAACAGTCTCTTTGGTCGGGAGAATGCAAAGTTAAAATGTGCAAAGCATTGGATTAAGTCAGCGTTCCAGATTTCAAATTTAACTCGCAAATGGCTTATTGTATATGTATGAACTGCTAATAATTGAAGAAACATATATACACTGAATTGCAGCATGAAGTGAAGACTCAACAGTCCCGCATTTAAGCTTGGAGGATGTGGTCTGTAAATTTAAACTGAACTTGGTATGTGACCTTTGACATCTTTAACTTTTCAAATGAGACCAGTTGTACATGTTCAGCCTATTTTACAACTTGATCTCAGATGACATTTCACCTTGGTATGTGACCTTTGACATCATTATCATATGAAGGTTGCCATGTTGCATCTATGACCCAAATTTGGAGGATTTTCTATTGTTGCTCTTCCCTTTTACTTTGTTTATAGTAACTTTCTCGCAACAGCTCTCATTGGTTTTGTACATCCAACTGGTTTCTGTCCTCGATTCACCGATGATGTACGTTGCACGTGTGTGTCCTCGATTTACAACATAAACACAAACGTCCATACCGTATGTACAGACAGACATACGGACAGACTAAGTGATTGCATGGTCTCTTTCCTGAACTTTGTTCTGGCGAGACAATAAACGAGTATGGGTACGCCAGGGATACTTTCCTGTGAGTGAAAATATTACTATATTCCCAGAAGGGGCCAGCTTTCCTGGTATGTCCCATGAAAGTTTCCATGGAGATGCAGGAAGCCAGTCATGGGATAAATTATTGCTTGAATTATTGCTCCTTCAGCTTGCAGAAGGATTTACGGATTCTGACTAGGACTCTTGAACAAAGACATTGGCAAACTGGGAATTGCCAACATAGGTCAACACAGATATTTTGGATAGTGAATGGGCCTTTTCAACTTTCTTACCCAAAGTTATGAAGAGGCGTTATTGCTAAGCAATAAACTATTGCTTAAATTATTGCGTCTCTGTTTGAATGCATCCAGGGGAGTCAGGTTGGCGTAGCGGTACTTTTCTCACCTTCCACCGCTGTGACCCGGGTTCGAATCCCGCCTGGGCCAATATGTGGATTGGGTTTTCAGTCCCTGCCTGATTCCGTGGGTTTTCCCCAGAATATTCTTCTGGGCTTTTCCTCCCACCTCTAAAACTGTAACTTCTTCTCATTGTCTTCTCTCCACAGGTTTCTTCAGGCTTGCGAGCTACAGTGCCTAGGGCGCTTTTGAGGAATCCTTGGTTTCATTACCAGAAATGATTAATAATAATAATAATAATAATCCCTGGCAACACGTGTCAAGGGCCAGACTTGATTAGCAAGTGTGCCACTTTCTAGCCCTTTTTACCCATTGTAGATCTGCTGTTAATTTTCGATGAATTTCATTGTGAATGTTATTTCGTTACATCGGTCACTTGGGTAATAAACCAAACTAAACTCACTCAAACCAAACCACAGATCCTCTACACAAGGATAAACGACTCATCTGAGCTTGTGCTCAAAATGTAAGCAACGGTTTGTCTAGGGGCGTGATATGTCGCATTCGCGTATAGAACAACACATAGAACATGTAGAACAATGCGCGCGCCATGATTGCCGACAGCTGGCGTCCTGACAGAAATTTGACCACTGAAAGACTGCAGTCGTGCGCTGAGTCTCGCGCATGCCCACGCATGACGCGCTAGTAGAGCTGCATGCATCACGCCTCTAACCAGAAATTTGAAAAACCAAACCGAAGCAAACCAATAGACAACATACCTTGATTCGCAGCCGATGCCAGCGTTATTCTCTTACACTTGACCGGGCTTCCTGACGCGTCACCGTGGACTTCTAAGACCAGAATCTTATTGACATACACCCAGATTTCATCCCCGCCACCGACCGTTATCACCTCCGTACCGTTGAACATGACGCCGGTCCTTATGGCACTCGTGAAACTTTGTGAAGCGAGATAAGAAATGGTACAAATCTTGTTTAACAAGATTTCCAGAGTGAAGTGGTCAGGAATGTTTGTTTTATTTCATTACAATTCTTAAGTAATGTTGTGAAATTCCCTTTTAAAATCCTGAGCCCTTTTCATACCAGGCTTTTGATGTTTATCTTTGACTGAGCCGAGTGTTACATTATCTGGTTAATTCCTTAAAGGGAATATAGGCCCTACATCATTTGCTTTTGCCGTAATTTTCAGAAATGGATGGAATTGGGGGGTTGGAAATATATAGCAAATATAGTTACACTGACTTTTTTGAGGTTTTGGGTTCGAAAATGCTATAAAAACCAAGAAAAACAATCATTTTCCTGTAGTCTGGTTCCCTGACTACATTTAGGAAGAAACAGAGCAGTTTACATACATTGGGGAATTGTAAGGTCAGGGAACCAGTCCAGCTGGCTTGTACCCGTTCATAGGTGTGTAATCGATTGCAAACAAGTGCGATGGTCAACTAGACAGTATTTGAAAAAAAGCCAGTTTCTTCCAACGCTGGTCGGCCGACCAGCGTTGGAAATTGATACAAAAATACCACTTTTCTTGAGAATGACAGTTTACCAGGTGCCATGATTTTACAGGATGCTTTACACTGTCATTCACTAACAGTCCAGCAAGGTATTTCAAAACGATTTGGTAGTTTTATTTTGTGATGTTTGCAAATGTTGTATTTTCCCTTTAAGGCAATCAGTTACACCACAGGAGGCCAGTCCACAAACAGAACAGTTTAATTCCTGCTGGGTCTTCCTTTTTGGAAACCCCATGTTACATGTACAAGCACAGTCTGACAAATTCATGATTTTGGTTGTTTGTGCATCAATTTCAATGATCAAGGAAAGAAAACATGGTTTCATTACCCAACAAAAACAAATATTACGTTTGATATTTAACTTATCAAAAATCTAGGTGCGTCTTGGCCACTGAACAATGATTCACGCATGCCAAACAAGTCGTTAAGTCAAGCGATACTAATTGTTTCCTGCTGGTGGTAGGCATTCATCCGTTGCTAAACAGCCCTAAGGAGATAAAATCTTGTGATAAGAGAGATCCCAAACCCAGTCTTGATGAAACACCCGAATATCAGGCTCCTAGTCGGGTTTTCTTTTAAAAGAGGATTCACGGCATGTTAACAAAGAATTAACTTGAGTGGGGTTTGAACCAGCGACCTCCAGGTTACCGTTCAGTGCTCTACCAACTGAGCAGTCCAGCCCTACATGTATGTTGGCAGTTGCCCATGCACTTTGTTAATTTGCTTCATTGACAGGTACTGGTCTGAAGCCCAATCCTCTCTGAGTGACCCCCGTTTGCTATGCCCTAGGTTTACAGCGTTGCTCAAAGCCGGCCTCAAGTCGACCCGCGATTTGCTTGCGCCACGACGGAATCGTCGGCATCGAGCAGAAAAATAATGCTCAGGTCACAAGCCTGAGAAATCGTGTGATTCTCTTGAACAAGCGGCATTTTGGGTGGCATGGGTGGCTTGTGCGTAAAGCGCTCGCCTCTCACCAAGGTGATCACGGTTCAAATCCTGGCCGCGGATCGCATGTGAGTAGAGTTGTGCGTTGGTTCTCTCCTGTGCCACGAGGGTTTTTCTCCGGGCCCTCCGGTTTTCCTCCCTCCGGAAAAATCAAACACTTTCGATCTCAGGCTGTGCTCCGTGGTCATATATGGGTCGATGTGGCCGTTAGCCATAGGCGCCTTTACGTGCCAGCGGCCCGACCACGTTGTAGCCGCGTCCTTCGCAATTCAGCATACCAGCTGCGAGTAAGGGTGATTAGCCTCCCAAATTATTATTATTATTATTTATGTCCCGACGTAAAATAATCGCAACCAAAAAGGGAGTAAATATGTGCTTGGGTGGCTCAGCTCGTGCCATTATCAGGGCGCATTCCCCTGGTACGGTCTTAAATGTACGTGCGGTATTCCCATTCACAAATACATTTGAGACAAAAAGTCGACACAAGTCAAAAATTATACCTTTCCAATGATTTTGTTGAACAGTTTTATTTCATTTTTTTTTAAACACCCCTCTAGCTATGGTATGGAATATCTTCTCGCGAGTAGGTAAGCAATCTCCTAATATATGGTGATTGGCGCGTGGTGCGAACTGCGTGATGTTGCGCAGAATGCGCGGAGCGCCAGTGTAGTGTGCTGATTGGCTAATCAATTAAAAAAGGACGATCTTGATGAGCACACGATCGCGACGTCGTCGTAGAAGTTGAAATTTTTCTACTCTTGCGACTGTTGATTTGTTTGAGCACCGACTAAATTCCGATCGTCTTAATATCATCGCAGTTATACTCAGGTCGCAAAAAAAATCGGCGACTGAAATGTTCCCGACGATTGTAGCTCATGAACAACTTGCTCCTGGAAAGTCAGTCGATGATTGACCTGTGTCATCCCAAGGTCGACATGAGGCCGGCTTAAAGCATCGTGACTTTTGAGGTGATCCCTGGCTAAATGGCACATAAGCATTTATGGCTTCTGACTAGCAATCTTGGATAAAGACATTGACAAACTGGGAGCCGCCAACAAAGGTCAACACAGATATTTTGGATAGTGTGAACGGGCCTTTTCAACTGTCTTACCCAAAGTTATGAAGAATGAAGTTGCAGTCTCTCTGTCCCTGTGCAGCAAAACCAAGTCCATCTACTGGATAGAAAGACTCCGACCAGTATCTGAAGAAAAAAAACAAACCAACAGACAAGGAGGAACAGGCAATTAAAATACTCATAGGTCAATATTATGAGGCAATAATTGAATTAGTTACAGTAGAGCATATTCATGTACCGTATATCTTTAAAGTGCTCACCTGTTTTGTGGATTCACAAGACCCGAGGAGTTCAGCCACTCTAAGACCAGCTCAGATTCTATGGCGTGGTTCAAAGACTCGTCATGACGAAACCATCGCGAGAAGGAATCACTGGTAGGGTTATCGGAGATGGCTAACCAAGCACCGTAGGGTGAAACAACGTAGCTCGGACGACTTATGACGTCTTTACCAACAGGGGTGAAATCTGGATGCTCAAAACTGCAAGTCAAGAGCAGACGGAATTATTCTTAAAGGGCCCATGCAGTGAATTTTTTTTAAATGTAATCCTTTAAAATGCACATTTGGGCAAGAGAGCAAGGACCAGTGGTTAACTAGTAGCAGGTTCGTGACGTACCTAGCGCATGCGCACTGAAGTTGAAGTGCCAACGACTCTAGTCAAACTATTGTCATGTCAACGACCGTCAAGAAATGGCGGTCGCACAATTATTCAACTCTAGTTGTTTCTCTTTATTTACACAATAATAGTAATTGTGTATAGTTTAGGACATGTTTCATAATTGCCAATAGTGGTATAAAACCAATTGGGGGCCTTCGTGCCGATAATGGCCTGAGCTAAATTAGCCATTGTGTCATACATCATGTACATGTACTTGCTGACAGACACACAGTTTTGTAAACAGGATGGCACTTGCCAACAAAAAACATTGCTCTAGTGACACGCGAGACTTTGAACCTTGATACATGTACATTTTGCAGGTGTGATACACATCAAGAACACATACCTGAAATCATAGTAGATGACGCTCAGCTTTATATCTTCACCTGTTGATGCAGTGGCATTGGTTTCAGCTAGAACACAAATGAAAAAGATGCTTTCAAATTCAAATTAATCGCAGACAAAATTAATTCAGGCTCTGACAGAATGGCCACAATATATGGTTCCCGCAGAAAACCCATCCAGTTAGTTCCCCAACACGGACACAACACTTCTCATTGGCTAAAAGTTTTTCCTTGCCAAATTTGCATAACCGTGACCTTTCATTTTGCATAATTAAGCCATATTTGGAAAGGTGTGTTGCGTGACCTCACTTTGATACATGGCCTAATGACCTTACAGGCCACTTGGGAAGGGTTATGGCAAATCTAAAAAGTCATTCAGTCAAGTGATACCAATTGCTTCCTCCTGGTTGTGGGCATTGAACCATACTAAACTCCCCGAGGGAATTAAATTTTGAGATAACAGAGAGTTGAAATCCTGGTACAGGCTTGGGCAAAAACCTGAATATAAGCTCTGTACTCAGGTTTTGTCTAATGTGATGATCCAAATATGCTCCTCATCAACTAAGTCCACATAGGAATAACTTGCTTTCATATTTCTGTCAACATACCAACATTTTCTAAAGTTGTCACTGTTACATATTCATCAGCTGCACTGGTGTAGTTCCCCACCGTCAGTGTCACGTGACATATGTAATCAGTACCGCTCGCCACGCCATCCTCCGAAGTGAAAAGGTGCCAAATGGATGTTGTGTTGTAGTACAGTGTGGGTGCTGCGTTGCTGGTACAATTTACATCGTAAATCCTACGTAGAAATGATATTAGTTATTCCACGAGCTTGAGTGGACACGGGGGAAATGTAGTGCATCTGTCTCCAACATGCAACGAGGCAGAAGGACAAGTACATGGGTTCCAACTCTGTAGGGAACATGGTGCTTGTGTTCTTAGGAAAGATACTTTACTACAATTGCCTCTCTCCATCCAGGAGTATAAATGAATACCTGTGAGGGTAGAGACCAGATTGCACCGATCTCGAGCTGCTGCAGAAAACTGGTCTCATGGCCAGATTTGGATGGTAAGTGGGTTTGAACCCAGCCAGGGAACATGGTGCTTGTGTTCTTAGGAAAGACACTTTACTACATTTGCCTCTCTCCACCCAGGAGTATAAATGGGTACCTGTGAGTATAGCGACCAGATAACACTGATCTCCAGTTGCTACAAAAGCTGGTCACATGGCCTAATGACCAGGGGTCCTAGCTGTGAAGCGCTTGAGAGACTGATATAAAACGAACATGTGTTACTTGTGTTCTTTGTCATGACCTGAGAACAAGGGCAATAATTGTGGAGCGTTTTGAGACTTTGCATAATGTGCTACATGTAAGCATCTTGTTGTTATTAGGGAGGTTTCGCAAGCGAACGGATACGCTTACACTTACGTTTAGCTATCAGTGTCCGTTTTTTACTTACGTGTAGCGAGCGAGATATGCGTGTCGTCTGCACGTATGATGTCATACGCCACTCACTATCTGCTAAATGTGCAGACGACACGCATATCTCGCTCGCTACACATAAGTAAAAAACGGATACGGATAGCTAAGCGTAAGTGTAAGCGTATCCGTTCGCTTGCGAAACCTCCCTTTTATGGAACGCCGCTATAATGAACATCGGTGGATCCACAGAAAGTGTTAGTAATAACGATCATTCGGTATAGCGATTTTGAACTGACGGTACCTCTTTTGACCAATAATGAACTGGCATTTCTCACGAATGGTTTTCCCTTCTATTCCCTGGGGAAATAATGGCCACCTATTGCTCTTCAACATTCAAACACGATGTAACTATGGGTTGTTTCATGTTCGGGAATTAAAAGTGGCCCAAATAGTGTACAACCGGTAGATTTTTTTATTAATCTGTTGACTTTTTCCAACAACATTGGCCAAGTTCGTGCAAGGACTATAGTTGACCAATGGTTAACTAAAGTTTGCCCGAACTCTGTCTAGTCGACGATGATTGACTACGCTAGTCGACTATTTGGAACCAGCCTACTGGGGTTGGTTGCTTCGCTGGTAACCAATAGCCGCGCGCATCCATAACGCTAGCAGAGAGCCAGGATCCAGAAGTTTTGCGATGACATTTTGACCAGCGTTTGACTAGAGACGTTCGCACGTTGCTATTAGTGCGCAGGCGTAAGGTACGTCACAAATCAACCACTAGTCGACTAATGGTCCGTGCCCAAACTTGGCCAATGTTTGGTACGTTTTGTAGATGAAAACCAGGAGCCAAGGATGATGTTGGGCATAGCCCAATGTTCGGTATAACGGTGTTCGGTACAGCGGCGTTCCACTGTATTAACATCAGTATGATCAATGACATACCAATCATCCATGGTATCTGTGCTGCTTGGATACTGCTCACTGGGTGCCGTCCAGTTCACCTGGATCTGTTGAAATTCTGGCGCAGTCGCTGTCACATTATATGGAGCTATGGATAAACACAATGTAAAATTTGTATAAGACTCGCTGCATAACAGTAAAAGTAAAAAATCGGTTATTTAACCCTAACTCCCTAGGCCATTTTGCTAGGATGTAGCCTCAATCCTGCAAAATCCTCCAATTGGCCTCATGGAAAAATAGCATATAGCCTCAATCCTGCAAATTCCTCCGTTGTTTCTTGAATATGGTCCATGGAGGGGTGATCACTGCCTGAATCCTGCAAAATCCTCCGGCTATATATGACTGTCAATAGGCTGAGGCAGAGGCAGTGACATCCTGGAGCAGTGCGGAGGATGTCAAGTATAATCAAGGACTAAATTTATGCACGGCTGGGCATGGTCTGGCCCAAGACCTTGACACAGTGCGTACTCCGAAATCAGCAACGCACTTTGGCCATGTAACCTCAATCCTGCAAATTCCTCCAATTTGCAAAAAGGATTTTGGAGGATTCAGGGTGGTTAATGATTTTTATGAGGGAGTCAGGTTGGCGTAGCGGTACTTTCCTCGCCTTCCACCGCTGTGACCCGGGTTCAAATCCCGCCATATGTGGATTGGGTTTTCAGTCCCTTCCTGATTCCGTGGGTTTTCCCCAGAATATTCTTCTGGGCTTATCCTCCCACCTCTAAAACTGTAACTTCTTCTCATATTGTCTTCTCTCCACAGGTTTCTTCAGGCTTGTGAGCTACAGTGCCTAGGGCGCTTTAGAGGAATCCTTGGTTTCATTACCAGAAACGATTAATAATAATAATTTCACTTGCACCGTGAACACTCTTTCAACCCAAATTTTTTTATCGTGATTTCTTTGAGCACTCCTCTTCATTTTGCGACATATAAACCTAACCCCAAAATGCCTCTAAACCCGTTTTCCAGAGAGGGGGCAGCTTGGTGTGGACCTATGCAAGTCCACAAAACATTCATGCTTCCTGCACCCTGTGGACCTCTTTTGATCTCAGGTACACAAAGCGTATGCAAGGCTAGAGCACAAGAACAGTTTTTAAATGTTTTAGCATCTCTCTCTCTCAGAATTTTGAATTTTACCAACTGACGCTTACGTAGGTCTACACGTACGTGTGGGTGTGTTCATCTATTCAAACAGTGGACAAAAATTCCAGAGAACAAAAGAGAACAATATCTTCCACGATTCCCGGAAAACGTCCGTTGTACAAATCCTATGGGAGTCTTCCTAAAAAGTTAGAGTACAAACAAAAGAGGGACAATAGGACGTCTACGATCGATGGTGTGAAAGCGCTTGTGTGTGCACGTATACAATTTATATGTAAAGTTTGTCTTTCTGAACAGGCTTTTTGGGCTACCAGTTTGGCCTGGCTTGCTTTGTACAGCTTAGCATCAACATGAAATTGGGGCCAGTGCCTAAGTTGGCCTAGGGCCTACGGAACACTTAATCCGGCAACGTTTGTATTGTTTGTTTGTAATTATTCGGCAACTGGCTGGGATAGCCCGAGAAACTCTCTCAACTTTCCAGTGAAGTCCCTTGGTATCTGAAGATGTGGAAAGGAATAACAGTTTTAGTGGTGGGAGGAAAAGCCCAGAATGATACTCTAGGGGAAACCCATGGAATCAGGTAGGGACTGAAAACCCAATCCACATATTGGCACAGGCAGGATTCGAACCCTGGTCACAGCGGTGGACCGTGAGGAAAGAACCGCTATGCCAATGCAGTTTGGAGTTTCCCAATCATTGTGTTGTCATATAAATGTGGCATAATTATTCCCTGTACAAAGGTAAAATGGCACTACAGGGTGTGCCAAAAAAAGTGCAACATTCAGAAAACAAACAATTAAAACTGTTTCATGTTGTTTTTTTCTCCAATCAAATTATATGTTACAATAAAGCCTTTTGAACTATTTCTCAATCCACTCCTTTTAATACCCCATTCCATTTAGGTCCCTAAATCAAGAAATACAATCGATTAAATGAAAGGCTGTAAAATGTACTTGGGCCACTCTCACCAGGACTTGCTGGATCTGGTTAAAGCATTGAATAGGCATTGAAGTACGTGTAGGTGGCATGGGCCCACTGATCTCTATATAAAGACTGGATAGCGGATATGCATACAACATTCACACAGTAGACTTTGCATATTGACCAATTCGCCCCCGGTCTCACGAAGATGGCCGCGTATAATACGAACGTTCCACGCGTAAATACGCGCGCGTTGTATCAACAGTTGACGCGCATTTTGGTCACGTACACATATTATGATGTTCTAAAAGGGACACATTTCCGTAGTGATTATTATTTCAAAAATGCCGAAAAAGTGATTTGCGGCATTATAAAAGTAACCACGACGTTAGAAAAATTGTAGTAAACTTGGTCAGTTGTGGTGGTCAAAATATAAGTCAAGTGAACCGCGACGTTACAAAAGAAATCATGCTGTCTATAAAGACGGCAACTTGTCCTTTATAGATCACCAGCCGGTCTCACCAACATGGCGTCAAATTCATTCATTGTGCGGCTCTTTATTAGCTATCCAGTCTTTATATAGAGATCAGTGCATGGGCCTTATGCATAAGTTGGCCATTTTTGTTGTGTTCCCTGAATGTATTTCATAAATTATGAACTGTTGAAGGGGATGTTGCCAGACTATTTATTCACTATAGCCTCACTTTCATTTTTTTTTTAAATGCGACTTAAAACATAACAGTATGTTTAATCACAAATTTTAAATTATTCATCAGAGCAGACTGGTATTAATTTGTAACGTCATTGCTTTCATTTCTCTACACAAGTTCCAAAAATGAAGATTTTACCTCACTCTCAATCCAATATGGCCGACTCGTGAATAAGGCCCATTACAGCTAGGTGAGAGCGGCCCAAGTAAAATTTACACCCTTTAACTTAATTGATTGTATTTCTGGATCTAGTAACCCAAACGGAATGGGGTAAAAAGGAGTGCATTTAGAAATAGTCAGGCTTTAATGTAATACATGTATATAATTTCATTGAAGAAAAAAAAATTAAACAGTTTTAATTATTTGTATTCTGAATATTACACTAGGTGCATGTTGACTACACACAAATCTCAACTCACCACATTGGATTAACGCTGGATTTACATTGGTGAAGTAATTCGGGGATAGCCTGCTGGAGTAGGAGAATAAGATACCAGCCGCCTCACTGGGTGCCGCACACGTGCCACCGACAACAGAGGTATTGTCATATCCCAGGGAGTAGTAGAGATTGCAGGTGCAGCTTAGAGGATTGCCAGCAAGATTCCTTGGATATTGATTAAGGATATCACAAAATATCATCAGATAGTATAAAGATATATTACATATCACACGGATGGAGGTATTGTCATATCCGAGGGATAAGTAGAAGTTGCAGGTGGAACAATAGAGGTTTGCTAGCAAGAATCCTGTGATATAGTTTAGATATCGCAAACATGACATGCATAGATATAACTGAGATAGCACAAAGTTATTGTAAGATATTTTAAAGGAACATTGAGGTATTGTCATAAACGACGGAGAAATAGAGGTAGCTGGTAGAGCCTACAGGGTTGTTAGCGAGATTCCTTTGATATTGATTAAATATATCACACATAAAAACCTGACAATCTAAAAACAACATATCACGAAGAATTCAGATATAAAAAAAAAAAAATGGAGATACCAGTATTGTCATATTTGAGGGAGAAGTACAAGTTCCTGTTTGAGGGCGAAGTACCAGTTTCTGTTGCAGCACTGATGGTTGATATTAATATCACAACATCACAAAGATATCATGACAATTTAACAAAGATATTTGTATCACAGATGTCACAAAGATACCACCACAAGATATTACAACAAAATAAGATATCGCAAAATCAGTATCACAAAGACACCAAAAAGATATCACTGAGGCATCACAGGGATATCTCAGACATCACACCACAAAGATATCACAATAAAAATATTATGACACCATGTACATGTACATGTATATGAACGATATAAACAATATTTCATATAAGTACTACAATGATATTGCAAAGATATCACATTAAACAGAGGAAATCACATATCACAAAGATACCTACAAGATACCGGTATTCCCGAGGTTTAGATCACAATTATACCAAATTTCACATCAACCAGTTATCAATTGACAACATAACAAAGATATCACAAAGATATAATAAAGACATTACAAATATATCATAACAAAAATGGATATTGTCATATACCCCGGTAATAGATATCACACACACAAAATCATTGAGATGACACTGCAAAGGTGACTCAATAAAAAGATATGGCAAAAATAACAAAAGATATCACAAAGATATAAAAATATTACAAATATATCAAAACAATATTACAACATCACACACCATGTATTACAGAGATACTAAAAAAAATATCTCTGATGAGGTATCATAGGGGTATCACACAACAAAATATCACAAGAGGTCACAAATTGGGGTGTTTGGCCTTGGGTTAGGTGACCTGAGGGAGATTTTGTTGCCGGGTTAAACAACGTTTCATAATATAAGGGTTAACATTATTGTGAAGTGTATCTCTGTTAAATAACTTACAAAGAACTTAGGACCGTGGCATCAAGTGCGTGGAAGGCGTTCTGGCCCACTGTCTCAATCTCATTGTTTGATAAGTCGCTGGAGAGAAAAGTATAGACAGAAGTATAATTAATTTGAGTTGAAGTTTTTGCATCATGGTGGTGGGTGCAAATTAGAAAAAGCTGGCAGGTAAACCTGGGCCAAAAATATAAGGGCAAAACATATTACTATTTTACAAAGACCAAGTTAGATGGTCTGGGTATCATTAACCTATAACTCCCTAGCATGATTTACTAGGAACCATAACCATCCTGGCAAATTCCAGCACCATATGTGATGCGATCAGGCTAAATGAGTTGTTCGTCTGGAATTTTTATTCGGAGACTCAGGCCAAAATAGGGCCACTTTATCACATCACTTCATCACATCTCTTGCTGTTCTCACTTCCATAATTTCTTATACTACAGGTGGTATCAGTATGGGGTTGTTACAGCAGTAATACTGAGATTGTGCTCTTTTCAAATCTGTAATAAACATTTTTTGACAAGGGTCGACAAACAACTCATTTAGCTTGACCGCATCACATATGGGAAACTGCAAACACATATTTCTGACTATTTGTTTCTGGAGGTGTACCAACCAAATGGAAAAGTCTGTCAGTCTGTACCGATCCTGACAGCGGGCACGGTTCTAGAGCCAATATTTTTGAGGGGCTAGCAGGCGGGTGCGTCCAGAATGTTTTCAGGGAGGTGTGCTGAAATGTAGACCGAATATTTGCTCCAGACAATTAGGCCTCCGAAAAGCAATAGGGGGGGGGGGGGGCTCGTGCCATATTTTCAATGGGGAGCACTGATAAAATCCTACAATCACGCATACTATATTAACTAAAATTGTATACGAAAGCACCCTTCTCATGACTATTTATTTTGGGGTGACCGTCACATTCTTACATTTTGCTAGTGCAATTATTTTATGGAATTTTTGGAGGGGGGACTTGACAAAAATTTTGGGGGGGGGCTACATTTGGGGTTTGATGGGTTGAGTTCTGTATTTAAATTCTATTTGCATTAAAATTCATTCTTCTACCTGATTTTGAAATGATTTTTTTTTATGCAGATTTACTGATGGCTAGTGAGTCTTAAAGTGTTGGACAATTACATCTCCATGTATTGTCAAAACATGGACAATTATATGAATGCTAGAAAGACAAAACAACTTACAGTTGCCAAAGGCTGGGGAGGCTCGGCATCGTTGGCCAGTGGCTTATTTCATTGTTTGAAAAATCCCTGTAGGTATGTAAAAAGGAAAATACCATTTTCTTTCCTCTGGTCTTCATCGGAGCGGGCCAAAATTTGCTTCGTTATTAATTTGCCAGCAGAGAAATGGCAAATAAAGCATATTTCTTACAAAAGCAATGTGGGAGAGTTATGAATTGAAATACAAGAATGGATCGTTCTATAAATTTGGTGTTTACTTTTTTTTCCCCTGTCCCTGTTACATCTGACATTTTTTGAAATTTATAATTCTGCTCCTATAATGCAGAAATACTCCAAGAATGATTGTGAATAGCAAACTAATACCCAACCAAAAACAAATTATGTTGGAGTCATTCTGAAAGGTAGGGTAGATCATTTGTCATTTGCTTTTTTTTGTTTTTGTTTAATGCAACAACAGTGATCAAAATCTAAAGACGTGTGCTTTATAGCTAACCTCATGAAGTTTTAGCTCTTTGAATGTTGTATATTCCGAGAAGACAATAGTCTAGGATCTCGGTTTCAATTCAAAAGTTGCCTAGTCATGTTTTGAATGGCGCCCAAAATCAGTGTCTGGGACACTTTCTCATTCAGCCAATTGCAGCTACGCGATGTCACACTCTGAACTGAAGGACATTAGCAACCGCGTGTGCGTCATGTCAATGCGTGTGCGCACCCATTCACGGATTTGTGGAATTACAAACCAACTACCAACGGAAATTTCCAAAAATGTGTCTTTTATTTTTATTTACGTCATCTTTAGTGAGGGTAGCTCCGATCAGTGCAGGGCACTGCTTTCCATGGAGACCCTCAATATGAGAAATATGAGACCCATTATGTAGCACCTTTAAGGGTTACAAGGTGCTGCAAGGGTTACAAAAATGCGTCACTTGACGCAACTGCCTTTAACTTTGTCGGTTAGTTTTTTGGATAGCTGCAAATGATCTACTCTACCTTTAATGATACTTGAACGGCAAATAACAAAGTTCCAAGAAGTAAAGGGGACATGAAAATGTCACACTTTGGACCCTTAATGTATAGATGTGCCCATATACTCCGAAATCTTTATTTTTCATGGATCCATCATTGTTTCACAACAATTTATATATTTTTGTTCATTCTGTTTTTGTTAACCTTTACTGTTAGCCATGAGGCGCAAGGCATGTTAATAATTCAAAAATTCAATTTGGTCCATGACCTATATGTAACTCAACCCATGATGTGTGAACGAAATGAATATGCATGATATGCTAATGTTACTTACGCTATCTCCAGGTTGGCCAGCCCGTCAAAAGCATCTTCATTTACTGCACTTATATTATTCTGGCTCAGTAATCTTCAAAATGGAACAACAGCCATGAATATGGATGATTATGCAAATGAGTGCTTTATGCAATTCTTTGTATTACTTCTGAATGAACACAGGGTGAGTCAAAGAGAAAGTGACAGAATTTGACAAATACTGTTTATATATTTGGCTGCTCCGTTTCATTAAAAACAAACATAAGGATGAGGTAATTCTTACTGACCAGTAACTGTGAAAATTTTTCATTTCATGTAATTTGCATATTCCCAAGTTATGTCTGTTTCAATAAAAAGATCACAAAACACAGGTGTCCTCCACCAATCATTGACCATTCTACGAAACGATGAATACCCATGGAGTACAATGAAACAATGGATGTTGTCCCACCTCGGTAAATGAACA
This sequence comes from Patiria pectinifera, assembly GCA_029964075.1. Classification (NCBI taxonomy): domain Eukaryota; kingdom Metazoa; phylum Echinodermata; class Asteroidea; order Valvatida; family Asterinidae; genus Patiria; species Patiria pectinifera. The sequence continues at coordinate 1,322,435 of CM057145.1, read as the reverse complement.
AACATTTGCAAAAGAAAAAATCACCATCAATATTTTGAAGAAAAAAAATGTTGATGTGTTCCTCAAACTCAAAACACAAAATCTGACAGTAAAAATAATGTTTCAGGCTTGATTTCATTTATTAAAATCTCATTTATATTTGAATGCTTGTGTGTAGTCTGTAATTCTTACTTAGGTCAATAGCTTCCAATGGCATTCCATGGACAGCTACGGTATGAAACAGGTTCTTTTATAGTAAGACATGAATAACTTCTGATAGCATTGATCAATTTTAGTTTTTTGGGGTTTTTTTTTCTTCAGATGAGTGGATGAACATGCTCTTTTAAGACATACTTCATTGGAGTATCAAATTTGCTTGCTTTAATCCAGGTCACTTTCTTTTTTACTCACCCTGACCTTAAGCACTGCAGGCATCTCAGAGGTTATTTCGGGTTAGTACAATGCACAAAAGGTTTACTCATGCCATATCCCAGCAAAGCCAAGCCATTGCCCTCCAACTCCAAGACTTGTATTGAGTCACCAAACATCGTGCCTGAGTCCGAGTCACCTCTTCCAAGTCCGAGTCATGCGGGTTGAGTCTGAGTCTGAGTCATGAGTCATAAAGGTGACCATTAATTGCCCTCTAACTCCCAGACTTGTATTTGAGTCACCAAACATCGAGTCCGAGTCACCTCTTCCAAGTCCGAGTCATGCGGGTCGAGTCTGAGTCTGAGTCATGAGTCATAAAGGTGACCATTAATTGCCCTCTAACTCCCAGACTTGTACTTGAGTCGCCCAAACATCAAGTCCAAGTCACCTCTCCCAAGTCCGAGTCATATGCGGGTCAAGCACAAGCCCGAGTCCCGAGTCATAAAGGTCGAGTGCGAGTCTGAGTCACGAGTCATCTTTAAGTACTATAATTGGAAACAAATGTTGAGGTACTGCTAAATCCTCATAGTGTGAAAAATGCTACAAATACATGTACATGTACATGCATAACATGTCAAATAAACAAACCATGGGATAAGCCGAATGAAGTCGAATGAACTAAATTGCTGGGAAAAAAATAAGTGATTTGTGGTAATTTTGGTCAAGTCCCGAGTCCACAGGTCCAGTCTGAGTCCAAGTCTACAGGGTCAAGTAAGAGTCTGAGTCTGAGTCATTTGTCATCATGACTCGAGTGTTAGTCCGACTCATGAGTCCAACAAGTTACAACTCTGCTAACTCCCCCTCAATGCAAAAGGTCTATTGGCAAATTGTTGAAAATTGTAAAGTCAGATTTTGAAACCAGCGGCAAAATTCACAAAGTGGCTAAGTGCGCACATATAAGCTAAGCACTGGAAAGTTTGGGCTAGTTTGAAATGCTAGGTTACCAACCATAATGTTACATGATTTATATGACCTGTGACTAGGCGCCAGTTTACTTTTACTCAGTACGAAACTTTGTTAATCATAGTAAAAGCACTGACTGATCTTTTTCAAACAAAAATTAACACCCAGCATTTGCTCCCCATTATGCAAAACATATTTTGCAAGAGGTTATAGGGAAAAGCTTACTTTCAGTAGACTGCTGTCTAAAATGCTTTTTTTTCCTATATTTTGAAAGTTGTCTTATTTTCACTGGCCTGTAAATTCTCAATACAAAACCAATTTCCCTGGCATAAAGACATGACTGATATGCAAATATGCTGTCTATACAATGACAAAACTTGGCGGTATTTATCCGACGTGAAATGTTCAACTTTCTCCTTATTTTTTTGGCATATGATATGAGAAATTGTCTGCAAACATTGCAAATAAAAATGTAATGACAAATGAGTCTTAAATATAAATCATGCAAATGCATTTCCTGGAATGCAGCTGAATTCAACATATCATGAATATGGAGAATATGCAAATGATTATGTTCATAAAGCAATTTGCAAAATGAAACTATTTAACACATGTGTGACAGACTTGCAGTCTTGTCAAGCTGGTATATAGAATATGGATAATATGCAAATGATTATGGTCATAAAACAATAATTTGCGTAATGAAACGATTTAGCCTAACAAATGTGGGACAGTGTTGTCAAGCTGGTATAATGAATATGGATAATATGCAAATGATTATGGTCATAAAACAACCATTTGCATAATGAAAAGATTTAATTAAATACATTTGTGACAGACTTACAGGCTCCTCAAGCTGGTTAACGGTGCCAGGATACCAGTTGGGATCTCAGTCAACCTGTTATTTTCCAAGTTACTGTAACCATAGAAACGTGAAATAAGAAACTTTTAATTCCATCAGCAAACATGTATTATGGACCACTCCAGATTTGTCCATATATTTTTATTTCTGTGAATATTATATGAAAGATTTTTTAAATAATTGTTATTAATTACATAGAAATATATTTTCCCGATGTCACAAGAAATGTCCAAATTCTTCGTATTTATTTAATTCACCTTAGGCCTTCAGGAAAGTCTGTTAGCGATGTTGTTTCAAACTGTACATGTTTCTTTGTAATAGTTGTACAATTAATATAAAAGTTGTTTTACAATCATGCAGTAATCCCATATGCTTTTATTTTATTTCATTGTGTTGTATTGTATTTGTAATGTATTGTATTTGTACACGTGTGTAGTCCTTTGTAGTGTATGCAGGGCCCCAATGGAAACCAGTTTTAAACTGTTTGGGCATACCCTTGGTAAAGACATATAATAAATAAATAAACTTACAGTATTTCCATGCTGGTCTGTCCTTCAAACGCATTCGCAGGAATGGTTCCAATCTGGTTATCATTCAGAAGAACTTGGTCCAGATTCTGACTGGAAAGTGCCTTGGCAGGATACGTTGTCAAGACATTGTCATACAATGATCTACAATCAACAAGAAAGTTGAAAAAAATATAGGTTGTAATTTGGTATAAGTTGTAATCTGGCATGTGAAGCAAGGTTGCAACAAGGGTGGTTGGGTGTACTGTCAGGATCTGCAATCAGAAAAATGTTGAAAAAGTTATAGTTGTTACTGTAGTTGACATATGTGGCAAGGTTGTAAAAAGGGTGGTTGGTTATATGTTGTCCGGACATCCCAATGATCTGCAGCCAAACAATTCTGGAAAAGTTATGGGTTGTAATTGGAATGGGTTGTAATCCGGTAAGTGAAGCAAGGTTGAAATGAGGATGGTCGGATATACTGTTTGGAATTTTTACAATGATCTGCAACCAGAAATGTTGTATAAGTTACCCGGTACAGGTTGTAACCTGGCATGGGTTGTAATCGGGTATGTAAAGCAAGGCTGCAACAAGAGTGGTTGAATACACATTGTCAGGATGTACACGTAATAATGATCTGCAACCAGAATAATGTTGGAAAAGCATGGATTGTCCAGTAACTGGAATATATGTGAGACAATTGTGACAAGAGTGGTTGGATACTTTGTCTTGATGCTACAATGATCTGCAACCAAAATTAAAGGTTATAAAACTTAGTGTTGTACATATATGTATATGGTATGGAGGTTGCATATGTGTGGCAATGTTGTAAAAAGGGTGGTATGTGTTGTCAAGACAGTATACAATGTAAATAATACAATCTGCAACTGGGAATTGGAAAAGCTATTTTGGTTGTATGTTAGTCTGTTAGTTGTATAGGTGGCTTATGCAAAACAAGGTTGTAACCAGGGTGGTTTGATGCATGTTGCCAGGACATTATACAATGATCTGCAATTGGCAAGAATGATGGAAATGTTATGGGTTGTAACTGTTCTATATGTGTATGAATTAAGATTGTAACAAGGGTGGTTGGAAAAGACGTTACAATGATCTGCAACCAGAAAAATCTTGCAAAAGCTATGGGTTGTAACTGTACTATGTGTTGGAAGGTTGTAACAAGGCATACATTGTCAGCTAGTTACATGTACAGTGATTTGCAAACGGAGGACTGTTGGAAAAGTTATGGGTTGTAAGTGAACTTCTCGTTAAATATCTCAAATAATACATGAACCAGTATTCATAAATACCTCAGACAGTTTAGCTATTCCTATTGGTCGAGAGCCCGTCACGTGGCCGGTCTTAAACGGATGATAAAGACATGGCTAGCTGGTCTTAAACACTTTTCCAGTGTCACATAAAATGTGGACTCCTAAAAATCCAGTGCCTCTTACCATTTTATTGGTTGAACGTTCACAGTTCTCACGTAGGCATGCGCAACACTACCAGCGAGTCAAAATTTTATAGTTCTAAATTCAAAACGCAACGCCCCAGGTGCGTTCTGCGCGACATCGCGTCCATGTCGCGCAGAACATGCTACGCGCGCGTCAATCTCCATAAAAGGGTTGTTTACATCTTACTCGCCAGCTGAATATTCCATTATTTTTCTAGAGGGATGTTTCAAAAAGCATGAAGTGAACTTGCTGAACAAAATCAGGATTTTTTGAACGAATTGTTTGATCTTTTTTTACAGAAAAGGTATTTATGAATGGGAATAAATGTGTGCTCGGTCGGTATTTATCACTCTGTTTAATACCACTTAGAGTCTGGGTGCTGATAATTACCCTCGCCTCCGGCTCGGGTAATTATCAGCACCCAGACTCTAAGTGGTCTTAAACAGAGTGATAAAAACCACCGGAGCACACATTTATTCCCTTAGTAAAACAAGGTAATGTGCAATGGTTCCACTGCACATGTATCAGCTATTAATTAGTTTCAACCAACAAAACTGAAAACACTCACATTGTTGTGATTGTTGCCCCATCAAACGTGTCACCAGAAAGCGATGAAATCTTGTTGTTCTGTAAAAGCCTGAAAAAGAAAAGAAACATCAATACTTAGACAAGCTGCTTGAATGAAATATCATTGTTCACTCTTTTTTTTTATATGACTTTTGATTTGACTGTGACTATTTAACTTGTGATGAACATGACTACAAGCCTGTTATATGTAAAAAAAAGTTGATCAAAAGTAAAAGAAATTCCTCTGGTTACTTGTAAAGACTCCAAAGTTGTGAGCCCCCTTCTAAAAGGGGGTTCAATTTCAATTTCAATAACATTTATTTCAATCAAAAGCAAAGTTAAAGCATCATGATAACAAAAAGTAGTCATGTTAATCAAGATGGAGGCATGGTTTTAAAAAAGCCAAAGTTTATGGTGGGAATGCCTAAACTTAAATGCAAAACTGCAAAAAACAAAATGATTTCACAGAACTTAAAGAAAAACAGATAAGCTAATAGGCAACTACAAATGAAACACAAACAGTAGCCATGCCCTGCAAATGGGACCCATGTTATACATCCAATATTAAAAGATTCTATGCTGTCTGTCTAATGTCTGTGTGTCATTTCTTTTTTGGTAAAAGGCCCAAGGAGTGTGCAAGCACAAAATGCAAGCGTTAATGGAGAGGTATCCAGGGTATGCAGGTCCTATGCTACGATTTCACTGTCCTTTAAGTCACCGTCGGCACGTCAAAAAAATATTTGTTTGTTTCGTTTTGCTTTATAGGCAAATTTGTTTCTTTTAGAATTTGAATATTTAAATATTACAACAATATCTCCATAAAAAACTCCAAATCGCATTGCTATTACCCAAACCATAACGTGGATTCACCAAGGTTTAACCACGCCCACTTGGGGTCAACATGCAAGTTGAGGTCAAAGTAAACATTGGTATATGTATGACTCCACGCCCACCCAGCCGTAGTTGTATATCAGTGTTGTAGTCGAGTACTTTTTTTCCGAGTACCGAGTACTGCCGAGTACTTAGGTTGCCGAGTACGAGTACGAGTACTTGTACCTCCGAGTACAAGAACAGGTCTCCGAGTACGAGTACTTGTACTTCCGAGTACAAGTACGAGTACTCGCATTTCCGAATACGGTCATATAACAAATGATTCATTGTGCGTAATTGGCCCAGGCTCAGTCAGATCAATTATACAGACACACTCACGGCTAGCTGTTAAATGTGTTTGTCCAGACGTACGTGCACAGAGGAAAATCAGGAAATCTGGATTTCTCAACAAGCCAATCAACCATTTCAAACTGAAAGTATCGATAAAATTAGGCCATGGTAAGTGAAGTTATAACATTTTTTCCCCCCGAGTACTGCTGTTGGAGTACGAGTACTTTGTTGCCCGAGTACGAGTACCGTCATTTCGAGTACGAGTATGAGTACTCCAAAAAAAGTACTTGAGTAACGAGTACTACAACACTGTTGTATATGTATGCTACTTGAAGGGCAACTTACAAATCTTGAATGGTCGACAAATCTCCAAACATCTTCCCTCTAATATCACTGATCTGGTTGCTTTCCAAATGACTGGAAGAAAAAAAAACAGACAAGGTATATGGCAAAACAAGACAGAATTAATATAAAATCAGGTGGTTACATCTTCATGACGCCACTTCGGATTTCGGATACTAATAATAATATAACTAATAACCCTTATATGTGATTTAAAAAATTGCAATGTTGATGACCTCTTCATTACATCACACAATTTTCACATTTTTGTGCAATTATGTATGACCTGCTACAAAAATAATTTTGAATTTAGCTGGTTCTGTTAATGAGATATGGCTTAAAAGTCAATCAAATTTTAAAAATCTATATAAAAATCACGCGATGACGTCATTATGACGTCCCCTCATTTATTACCTATAACACATCCCGGTCTACCTACATACCAAGTTTCAACCCAATCGGACTTACAGTTCTCTAGAAAGGATATTGCACCTTTAAGATGACGTCATGCTACCCGTGATGATGTCATCATGATGTCACTCTCTGAGATAGGAGTTCACTTTGGTGTCTTTGCATAAGTCAAGTTTTATGGGAACATGACTATGTTTAAGGTTCAAGTGTTTGGCAGAATAAAATGTGCATATGTACAAAGTCTATGGGATTTGGGAGAGAACTAACAGAGAAAAAAAAATACTTTAACAAAAACAAAGGCTTGTCAGCAACTATGAACATTTTGTTAGGAAACTAAATTTGAATCTGTTGTAAGGGGATGGTAGAGGAATCTTAAACAAAACGTTGGTACTCCTTTTTCCCAAACAATTTCTTTAAAAAGCTATCTTAATGAAAGATAAACCCAAACTTACAGGTCTTGTCCAATTGTGACGGAAAACGCCTCTTCCTCTATGATGCTAATAGCATTGGACTGCATGTAGCTATGTGCAAAATATGTTTAAAAATGATGTTTAGGAAAGCCTTATTTATTGTAAGCATACGCACACATTGTCTCTCAAATGGGGGCTCTCAAATGTGGGGAAAAAAACAACATATTGTTCACAGACAGAGTCCACAATCAATGATCGAGTTTGGATTCGAGCCGAGCGCCCCCAAAGAGGGGAAGTAGTGGGAATTACTGGTTCCTCGGTGTAGGTCAGCTTGACTACCTCCCAACACGAAGCGAAGGGAGGTAGTCAAGCTACACCGAGGGACCAGTAATTCCAACTACTTTCCAGAAATAAACCATGCTGTATTTGTTTTTACTACACCTCATATATATTTAGTAGCCTCACTGTCTTTTTAGTGTCCTCACTACCTTGTTGATAATTATAGAGGCCTTCATAGATTTTACATCTTTGTCAGTACACGATATTCAAGTCTTTGTCAGTCAATGAAATAGTCTGGTGCCCACACTCTTTAATGTGTTTTTACTGCAGTAGCTACAAGGACTACAACAACAGACTGGTTCCGTAAAGATCTCATGTCACAGACTACATGTTCTACGAGGCATGTTCCAGAGGGAATTTTTGGTGCTACCAGAAAAAAAAATACCGTATGGCAGCGAGCTGGATACTCACCGGGATGACGTCACCTGGGCGCGTATAATTTTTACTTCCCGGACGCACGGCGGAATCAGCCAATGACGCACTCCAATTCGATCATGAATATTTATGAGGTGTAGTAACACAATATGCTTTGCATCAGAATACTTATTGCAAACTTACATTGTGCTCGTTATGCACTTTGTGCACCCCCAGATAATTTTGAAATCGAATGGTGCTCTCTCCTGCATTCTAAGGTTATATTAGAATAAATTCAGTAACTTTAGCATTCCATTTAATACTTTTACCCCGTTTCACTTGTAGCATCTCCATACTAGTCAGTGCTGAACCATGGGAGGGGGTGTAACCCTTAAACCCCCCCCCCTTTACATCTGCCACTGCTAAGTTAGTGATAGCCGGTCACATATTTAAGGGGTGTTTACTTACAAATATGATGCCGAGACACCATTGAATGCATGGGATGGAATGGTGGTCACACCCACTGATTGAAGATATCTGCAGAACAAAAATGTGTAAATTACTTTAAGAAAAAAAGGACAACTTCATTACCAGAATTAATCACAATTCAAGCTGCAGGTCAATCACAAGTCAATAAGCTTTTAATCACAAGTCAATCACATACATCTATCAATTGTCACTCACGAGTCAATCAATGTCAATCCAAAATCAATAAAGTCAATCTCAAGTCAATCTTAGGTCACTCACAAGTCACTCACAAAATCGCTCACAAGTACTCACAAGTCGATCGCAAGTACTCACAAGTACTAACAAGGGACTACAAATATTCACAGGTCATTCACAAGTACTTGCAAGTCACTCACAAGTATTTACAAGTCACTTCAAGTCACTCACAAGTACTTACAAGTCACTCACAAGTCACTCATAATTCAGCTACTCACATGTACTCAAAAGTCACACACAAGTACTCACAACTTCTAACAAGTCACTCACAAGTACTCAAAAGTACTCACATGTACTCACAACTCACCAACAAGTCACTCACAGGTATTTACAAGTCATTCACTAGTACTCAAAAGTCACTCAAAAGTACTCAGAAGTCACTCACAGGTACTCAGAAGTCACTCAAAGTGCTCACAAATCAATCACAAGGCTATCACATGTCAATTACAAGTACTCACAAGTTACTCACAAGTCACTCACTCACTGCAATCCCAAGTCAATCCTTAAGTCACTCACAAGTAAGAACAAGTACTCACAAGTCACTCACAAGTCAATCCCACGTCAATCTAAAGTCACTCACAAGTCAATCCAAAGCCACTCACAAGTCTGTGGGTGTTTTTGGAAGTTTTGGTTTTCATAAAGTTACTCACAGGTATTTACAAGTCATTCACAAATACTCACAAGTCACCCACAAGTCACTCACAGGTACTCACAAGTCACTCAAAAGTGCTCACAAGTCAATCCTTAAGTCACTCACAAGTAAACAGTAAAGGACTCACAAGTCACTCACAAGTCAATCCCTAGTCAATACAAGTCACTCACAAGCCATCCCACTCACAATTAACTCACAAGTCACTCACGTCCATCTAAAGTCACTCACAAGTCAACTAAGTCACTCACAAGTCAATCCCAAGTCACTCACAAGTCTGTGTGGGTGCTTTTGTAAGTTTTGGACTTCATAAACCAATAAGAAAAGAGAAAGAAACAAAGAAGAATATTTTTTACATGTATGTGAAGGACACATCATTGAAGGAATATGAACTCATGGTTTGGAGAGGATTGGTACTCAAATAAAGCCACCTGCAAAGAGAAAAAAGTCATATTTTTCTAATCAATGTACATGTATCTATACATTTTGTCCTGAGCGAGGACTTCTGGAAAAGTACATGTATTTGCAGAGAACGAAATATATCAGGCCACTCTAATTGGTTGATTTGTATATTTCAGGTCAATCCAGTCAGTGAGCAGTTTGCAGCAGTTTGATCTTTTACATGAAATTCGGGCGATTCACAATGTACATGTAATGCGTCACCAACAGTTTGCCATGGAGAGTCCATTCTTCATATTTAGGGTCGCCAAAACATGGCCCATTTGAATGAGGCAGTAGAAAACTTGAGCTAGATTGGGGCATAGCGTTCTGCCGCCTTACAAAAAACACCATATTGATAAAAGGAAAAGAAAAGGTCAAACACCGGAAACCGGAAAAGCTGATAATTTCAAATTTGTCGACCATCTCCCACAATGCACAGGGAAAAAATAGCTCTCCGTGCCAAACTCTTGGAGGGGCCCTGCATTGTGAATCTCCCGAATTAGATACATTAAAATTGTACATTAAAACTAAAGTAAGGCACATGTGGATGGGTCATTCCATAAATCTGGGGTCCAGAAGTGTGACATTATTGTGTGTCAATCCCTGTTACAGTGACCTGTGTTATTTGCCATTCACGTTTCATTAAAATTGACTTCACACTTTTTTCTATTTCTTTGGCAGGTACTTTGTTTTACTTAATCACCTTCGGAGATAGAAGGCATTAATGAACGTGTCCTGAATTACAAAATTGTATACATGTCCAATTCAATGAGGACACACAAATGCATGACCCCAAATATCTGACCCGCTCTGCAAAAGATGAGTCTGTTGTCGCAAAACTGACTTTTTGAGTTAACTTCATTTATGAAATGGGAATGAAAAAAAAGCTTTCATTTGGTGTATCATGGACCTCTCTAGGATATTTGGTTGCATTGTTGTGCTTGTTTCATTCTGTCCATTTTTACGAAGCTAGAAACGTCTCAATGGAGAAAAAAGGGTTTGAAAACTGACCAAGATACAGCAACAAACCAAGAAAAGCACCCTAAATCCTAATGTTGTTAGTCTTTTTCGTACAATATTTAAATTTCTTTGTAAGACAATTAAATTATAACTATCAAACAACCAAAATAAAACAAAAACAAGCAATCCAAATTTTGATCAAACTTTCACTGTTTCCATTTCAAAATGGCAAAAGCTTGAATTCAAATTATGCGACATCAGACTAATTTTTGCAGAGTGGGTCACATTAAAGGAATCACCCAGCATCAGTTTTTTTTGTATAAAGCAAATCTTAAGTAGGGTACAATACATCTATGGGCTCCGTGCACAAGTACCCCATCAACGGCCAGAAAAGAAGATTTGGGGTGACATACAGACTGGTTCCTGATCCATCCACTGCGTATTTCGAATGTTTCCAAAGTTATTGGAGGCGGGGATTAGTCTCGGAGACCATCGCAAGTTGAATTTGAACGCATTCACGTGCCGATGATGCTCATGTGAAGACTTCAGGAAGTCATGCGTACTTCGCTTGCGAACCAGTACAGTACAGTCAGTGAACGCTGTGTGTCCAGTCCACAGAGCTCTCAAAAGAGATAAAGCCCGCCCTCTTTTTTTGGCGCACGGAGCCCACACCATTTGATACCTGTCCTGTCTTCACTTTGTGCAAAGTTTCTGTCTTTAAATTGGTCGGTACTTTTCAGGGTAATTGCAAATGATCTTATTTAAGTAACACAAATTCAGTATTAGGGTGGAACTCCTTAACCGTTACCCTTTAATATCTCCCCAATTCATTATTTAGCCTCTTAAGGTCTAACTGTAAATCTTAAAGAGGTACTCACGTTCCAGAGACGGAGTCGAATGCATAGGGCTCTATGTGCGCAATGTCGTTATCTTGTAAGTTCCTAAAAAAAAAAAGAGCGGAAATCTTTAAAGGGAAATCCTATTTTAATTAGTATTTTTTTTTTTTTTTTATTATTTTTATTACTTTTTATTGTTGGTAATGAAACCAAGGATTCCACGAAAGTGCCCTAGGCAATGAAGCTCGCAAGCCTGAAGAAACCTGTAGAGACAAGACAATGAGAAGAAATTACAGTTTTAGAGGTTGGAGGAAAACCCACGGAATCAGGCAGGGACTGAAGGCCAAATCCACAAATTGGCCCAGACAGGAATCAAACCTGGGTCACAGAGGTGGAAGGCGAGGAAAGTACCACTGGGCCAACCTGACAATGGACAAATTGCTTTAAATGACCTAATCGCAACCCGAATAATCAAATGAATTGAGATAAAGTGTCCAGCCTGACGACACAACAATTAATCCCAGTGAGTAATGGGTGCATGTATGTCGTCAGGTTTGGAAGATTTTGATATGTAAATTGCACAATACTTACAGTGTATGTGATGCTGTAAGATTTTGGAAGGCCCCCGTTTTAACTTCAATAATGTTGTTACCATGCAGATATCTAGAAACAAAATTTAAAAAGTAGAGAAAATCAAAAATCCTTGATTAGGGAGGAACGTACCGGTCCAGTCAAAGTTAAGATTATTCTAAGGAAAACTAGGGAAAATGTGATGTTGACAAAATGGCTAAAGAGCATTAATCATCCAATTGAGAAATTGCTTGAAATGACTTGATCGCAGCCCTCCATTGGTCTGGGAATAATACAATAAATTGAGGTAAAGTGACTTGCCCAAGGACACAACAAGCTACTTTATATGAAGATGAAGCATGATATTAGAAGTGATTGAAATTAACTTGATCACACTCCGTCAAGTGCCAAGAACTAAAATGCCATTTCTCATCTACACCAACAAAGGCAACTTGATGTATTTGGGCTGCCTATGGACACAACATACAACTGAAGTTACAAAAATTAACAATGGCTGTATCACAAGCCTGCAGTTGTCAAGAAGTTTAAGACTATAGCGTGAGTCAAAAAAAGCAAAACCCAAATGTCGGGACTATGTTTTAGTGAAGTTCTGCATGTAGCACTTTCAAAATCTAGGATATGAAAGCCCAATTCATAAGCTTTCTTTTAGTGCAAGAATCATTCATATCACTCAAGTACTTTTCAAGTTATGGAATTTTAAACACAACCACCGTTTAAAAGTTCTGTCCACGGATCACAAAAAGGTGCATTCTTATGCAAAATGAAAACAATTCACACACATTGTGATTTGTTTTCATATTGTTGAATGAACTCTTACCTTCTTGAAAAGTAAATAAGTGATTTTATTGATTTGTGTACTAAAAGAAAGCTTATGAAATGGGCTTTCATATCCTAGATTTTAAAAGTGCTACATGCAGAACTTCACAAAAACAATATTCCCGACATTTGGGTTTCGTTTTTAGACTCACCCTGTAGTTCCCATAAAGTGTAGGTAAAGTGTCTTGCCTACAGACACAACCTAGAACCCAAAGAGCTACTCACAAATACGACAGTTTGAGGTTGACAAAGGTGCCACCCATTGGTATTTTAGTCAGTCGGTTATTCTGCAGATGAATTGAACTGGTTGAGGTTACGTGAGCGAAGGCCCCATCCTCGATATATGCTATCTCATTACTATTAAGCTGTAGACTACTCGTCAATGGACAATCCTCAAAAGTCGTGATCAAAATCCGTCCAATTTTGTTGCCTGTAAGACCACTGAAAAGGAGAAATACATGCATTATAATTCAAAGTATTCATTTTGGCAGTGGCACTGACATACAGGGTTGAGAAAAAAAACAAAAAAAACAAATGGCAGGACCAATTTTTTACTGAAGATTTGCCTGTAGTACTTTCAAAATCTAGGATATGAAAGCCCAGTCATTAAGATTTATTTTAGTCCAAGAATCATTGAAATCACTCATGTACTTTTCAATTTACGGAATTTTGACCTAAAGGGGCCGGGGGGCGGAATCCGCCCCCCCACTCAACATTTTCCGTGATAGCCTCTACAAAAAATTTTTTCGCGACGCGAGCTGTTATGACTTTTTAGCCTCGAGCTTTGCGCATCTTTTGATACGAAAAACATAAAAATCGGACCACGGGTTGGCACGTAGCGAAAAATTTTCCGGCGCTACGCGCCATGAAAATTGATTTTTCACATATACGTCGTGTACGTACACAGAGCAGAATTGCCATTCGTACATATGAATAATTAATTAGCCATAATTCCAAAACCCTTTGACCTATAGTCATGACATTTCTTGGGTATGTTTAGGAAGAGTTGCTCTATGCATGTGCCAAGTTTCAAAAATTTTCGTCACTCGATGGCCGAGTGACGAAAGTGACGAGTGACGGGGGGGGGGGGCGGAATCTGCCCCCCCCCCCTGAGAGATGGTCAAAATAACCCGGCCCCTTTAGGGTTAATATTCAAATTATTTCTGATAAGACTGATGGTACTCACATGGCACGGAGTGATGTGCAACCATCAAATGCCGTATCTGGTATAATATCAATCTCATTGTAGCTAAGGTATAGATAATTCAGGGAACTCAAGTTGGTGAAGGGGTTCTCGTGCAGAAAGTAGAACTGATTGTAATTCATAGCACTGCAAAATAAAACACAGAAATCATATTTTGCCAGTCTATCTTCAGGAGATTGAACCATATGGGCAATTCCACGGTTACTCACGCTACATTTTCGTAATGTGAGTAACCGATTTTGAGCGTCTTGTTTATCATACATAACACACTTTTCTGGATGTCATCTTTGGTGCTCAAGGGCGGATCCATGGGGGGGGCCAAAGGGGGCAATGCCCCCCCCCCCAAACGAAACCAATTTTTTTTTTTTTTATGTGACATCGCAATAAAGGCAGGCAATGAGTACACCACCATCTTTTCCTCCAATTTCCTCAAAAAAACATTGGTTAATGTGGTCAGAAATTGCCTCAGATCACACCACAGAGCATCTAGAATCCACTTTTTTTGCCTAAATGTATCACTACCGTAATGTACTGTAAACAGTAAATTAATCGAGTATATAAAAAAGCCAGCTTTCCCATGCGTTGAAATGCTTTTTTGGGGGGAAGAACCTGAATGTAGAGCTTATATTCAGGTTTTAGCCTGATGAGCCTGTACCAGGATTTCACCTCAAGTCTAATATTTAATCCCCTTGGGCAGTTTATTACCAGTTCACCGGCCACCACCAACAGAAAACAATTATTATCACCTGACTCAATGCCTTGTTGAGTGAACTACATGCTAATAGAATTTCAATCAATATAATATCCAGTGTCTCCACGAAGGCAACTTTCAAGCATTTCAACTGAATGTAGGCTAATCTTGCCTATAATCTACATACATTAGAAGGAAAACCTCCAAACGGGTTTCATTGCTAGCTACTTGTCCCCATGTGCATATGATCGAGGTGCAAAGTCTGAATGTTACTCACATGTTATAGATGTTATCTGGGAACGCGCCAGTCTCGACGGATATGATACGATTAATAGACAAACCCAGATTACTCAGTGTAGTTACGTTGGAGAATGCGCCTGCTAAAAGAAAGGTTATGTCATTGCCATCTAAATACCTGAAAAAAAAGACAAAGGAAAGAAGATTTTTTATATCAAAGCCATGTAGGATCATTTGTAAAATTTACAACATGTACCTGGAAAAGTACCTATTAGTATAACGATAGAAACCTTGCTCAAAGTATCAAATACCCTGTGAGTTTATTACCGTAATTTTTGGAATATAAGCCACGCGGCGTATAAGCCGCAGCACGCAAAAATCTGCAATTTAAGATTTGAAGTCGGCGTATAAGCCGCACCGGCGTATAAGCCGCACCGACTGCTGCGGTTTCAATTTTGTAAGGCCTCCAAATTCTCTTAACTAGTTCCATTTACACTACAGAAGCTATTAAAAGGGCCACAAAAGTTATATCAAATCATTTACAATCGATATTTTTACAAACAAATATGGGAATTGATGAGAAATAAACACCGAGAACTGCTGCCGGCTGCCCCATCATAGCACGGCAGCCTGCGCCACGCACGCCGTTGAATGACAACATTTTCCCACAGCACGTGAGAAAGTATGAAACCCACCGTGTGTTGTCTGACTGGAGCGCTACAAATCTTGCTTTGCTGATTTGTTTTGTCCTAAGAATAAACAGGTCCGTTTTTACCTCAAAACTTATCCACTTATTCAAGTTTCGATCGTAACTTTCTTCGGAAATAGTCAAAACGAAGCGGACATTTTAATAGACGAATCCATTAATTTTGTAAGGGGTGATTTAGTCCCTCTTTTGAGTTTTACATTGTTTCTTGAATACATTTCAAGAAAACAAAATATATTGCAACATTGAACAACTGATTATGTAATAGAAAAATGTTTCGAGCGCCATACAAATTTTAGTCGTCTTTTTTCTTATTTTTTAAACAGCGGAAATATTGGTAATTATTGTTCCCAAGAAAGAACACCCCTTTGTTACCACAAATGGTGTGGTCCGCTGGGGGGAAAACATGCTGTATATCGCTGCTGCACTGTACCAGTATCACGTACGGCTGGTCGCAAGTGTCAAAGACAGCTTTCATCACCGTACTTTTTACCGCTCGGTACCTGTACCTTTACGTGAGACGTGGTTTCGGTTTGTTAATGACTATCTTAGTTTATAATTCATTTCAGCAACACATCTCCTCTTGTACCAGTACATTAAATACACATGTGAATCTTATTTTTATTCTTCAAGGCTCGGCGTATAAGCCGCCCTGTGTATATGCCGCAGTAAACATTTTCATGGGCAAATTCAACGTATAAGCCGCGGCTTATATTCCGAAAATTACGGTACAAATGTTGCCTGCTGGGCGCTTCCATGTTTGTGCACAAACCTGTGGAAAACTCAAATTTTGTACAGCTTTTGTACGGCTATTTGCGTATCTGCGTTTGTATACAGGGCTCAAATTCATGGCACTGCTAACCACAGAATTCTGTGGCTGAAGATCACCATTTTGCGCTAACCGCGCTAGCAGACAACCCTGTAAGCACAGAATTCTTAGTTACGTACGAGATGTACGCATGCGCAGACGCCAACATTCCTTGCTAACCCATGAAATACGCTTACCACGAGTACGGAATTTCTGCTACAGTAAGCAGGGATTTTTCGCTAACAGTATGCAAAGCCAAGAAATCGGCCCAGGTGCGTTATCGAAGCTGATACGCCCAAAAAAGAAACACAAAATCAGTAATTGAAAATTGAGAAAAGGACCGAATTTCCAATTGGAAAATGAATTGGTTCCAATTGCAGTGTTCTCCAACATGTAGAACAAACCTGGCGCCCCGCCATGCTTTCTGCGGCGCCCGCCATGTTTAAGAAGTCCCCGCCAAGCTTTAAAATCCTGCCGCCAGGTTTAAATTTTTTGACTCTACAGTGTACATTTACAACTAAAAGAACTTAGAAACAAGAATGACCACTTAATTTTCGAATAAAATTGAATGACTTCCCGCTGAACCTAGTGGTCTAAGTTTGCGATACGCGCGGATCATAACTCACTTTACTATTCTCTATGATCGATGCAGTTTAGTCTGGTTCTGACGATTCCGTTCTCCTCTATCATCATATTATTCGGGGATCGTCTGGTAACAAGATGTACCATTGTTCCATGCAAAATAATGCTACACGACCTACGTACTGTACGTATACGTACACACGTGTACGTGTACTGCTTGGATTGCAGGCCTGGCAACGTGCGTGTTACGTTTGCGGAATTTGCAGCGGGCATTGGCATCGTTTTTAATAGTCTTTGACTAAAGGATGTTTTGAACCCTAGTCTTCGGGGTTAAGGCTAACTTTTGTTGGATGTTGTATTCCATGAACTTCAGTTGTAGATAGCCTTATAATATAATAAAATGTTTCGCTTCCCAGTAAATTGCAGGGCTTGAAACGACGGCCACGACGGCCAGTGCTGTCGTTGCCTTTTCACTGGCCGAGGTGCCCCACAAAAAATCCCCGTCTTCACGGCCAGTTTTGCCTAGCCCCATATTTACCTTGGCCGTCGTGCCCTTTTTGCAAAAACATCCATCAGCCTATTAAAACCAATACAATCCTTGATTTCAGTTGTTTTTCCACACATTGACAATGTATTTCGATGTCATCCCAGCCCGATCGGGGTTGTCTTAAAAACACCAGCGATTCCCCATGCACTGTACGTACTATATATTAGGTACGATGTACACACACTGACAACTGAATCCCCAGTTCCGGAGTGGGCCGATACTTCAAGTAGCGACAACCCCGCCGCAAAAATATATATCTGTATTAGTACACACACACACACCAGCAGGAGTACGTACGGCAGATCTTACGTGCAGCCAACCAACTTTCTTTTTCTCAGTGCTTGCACGCGCGGTACACAATATAATACGCATTGATGTTCTTGTACGAGGCAAATGAGCTCGAGGGCAAAACACGCGTGCACATGGTGTTCCGATCATGCCGATTGTCAAAAGTTATAAATGGCGATCCTGTATGGGCCCGGTTCCCGAAGAGAACAAAATCCACTTTTAATTTATTTGACTTACCAAACTAGTTGGCGACATTAAGAACATACAGGTAGGTCATAAATAGAGGGAAATTTGGGGGGAAAATGACGATGACAACGACAAAACGCAACATGAAAATAAAGGTGACGATCGCACGGCACCGGCACCACCCATACAATCGCGTACAAAAACCGTAATTTGTATCCCATTTTTTTTTTCAAAATTAAAAAAAGGTGTCATTTGATCTGAGAGAAATCTGCTTTAGGTTGAAAAGGTAATTTTTGAATGCTAAAAAAATCGGGGGAACTGGCCTGGAATCGCCTCAGATTGCACCACAGAGCATCTAGAATCCAAATTTTCCCGGGGCCCTTAAGCGGGCCCCGGACCCCACGCCGTAAGGGCTTCGCGCTCCGCGCTCGCAGGAGTCCCCGCCGACCCCAGCGCCAACCTTTAATTTTCAAAGTTGGAGAACACTGCAATTGGTATTTGAATAGGTTCCAATTGGTACATGAATAGGTTCCAATTGGTAAATGAATTGGTTCCAATTGGTAAATGAATTGGTTCCAATTGGTAAATGAATAGGTTCCAATTGGTAAATGAATTGGTTCCAATTGGTAAATGAATAGGTTCCAATTGGTAAATGAATTGGTTCCAATTGGTAAATGAATTGGTTCCAATTGGTAAATGAATTGGTTCCAATTGGTAAATGAATAGTTTCCAATTGGTAAATGAATAGGTTCCAATTGGTAGATGAATAGGTTCCAATTGGTAAATGAATTGGTTTCAATTGGTAAATGAATAGGTTCCAATTGGTAAATGAATAGGTTCCAATTGGTAAATGAATAGGTTCCAATTGGTAAATGAATAGGTTCCAATTGGTAAATGAATAGGTTCCAATTGGTAAATGAATAGGTTCCAATTGGTAAATGAATAGGTTCCAATTGGTAAATGAATTGACCATTGCTCTGCGCAAACAACTCTAACGCATGCACGTATCCACTGCAGATGATTTTTTGCCACATGCAACAATTTTTTAACCGTCAGGGCTTGCTTACATAAGTTGTTCATGCACGTTGCACCTAGAGTACACTTTTAAAATTCACTCCATAAATTCATTGCGTTTTACAAACACGCACATGAATTCAAAATTTCTGCATGCATGACGGCTTCAAAGTATGTCCATGCGTATAATGAGGAGTTAGCGTTATAGTAGTTTAAAGAGGTTGTGGAATGCTCGAAGACATTTCCGTCATTTTTCGGGTATATGTAGCCTAAGGTGTGATGAAATAAAAACGACCATTGTTTCTGTCATGAAATGAGTACAAAAGGTACTTTTGAGAGCTGTTTTTTAGGTCCTGTTTTGACCCGAACGTGCAATTTGTGTAAAAGTCGTTGTTACGGGCAGCAAACAAAACACAGTGAATCGTGACGTAATAAACAGGACTCGTGTATGCTACTCTGCATCGGGAGTCCTGTTTATTACGTCACGATTTACTGTGTTTTGTTTGCTGCCCGCAACGACGACTTTTACACAAATTGCACGCTCGGGTCGAAACAGGCATGACAGGACTTGAAAAACAGCTCTCAAAAGTACCTTTTGTACTATTTCATGACAGAAACAATAGTCGTTTTTATTTCATCACACCTTAGGCTACATACACCCGAAAAATAAAGGAAATGTCTTTGAGCATTCCACAACCTCTTTAATGTAGCTCTATGTATATTAAAAGCACCCTACTTAAGATGCACAAAAAAGCAAATGTTCCCGTGTACCTTTCATGAAAACTTACAGATATTGAAGACTTTTGACTCTTTCCTGGAACTGCACAGAAGGTGGAACGTACTGGAAATAGTTATTGCTTATGCGCCTGCAAGGAAAATAGTTCAATAGGACAAAAATGGGTGTATGTTTCAATTTAACTAATTTGGCTGAAGTACCAAAGTGAATTGCCACTCGACCAGAGTGACTTGAGACTTGACAAGAGTGATTTAAGACTTGCCCAGAATGACTTGAGACTTGATCAGGGTGATTTGATACTTGACCAGAGTGATTTAAGACTTTCCCAGAATGTCTTGAGACTTGACCAGAATGACTTGAGACTTGACCAGAGTGATTTGACACTTGACCAGAGTGATTTGAGACTTGACCAGAATGACTTGAGACTTGACCACAGTGACTTGACATTTGACCAAATTGACTCGAGACTTATGACCTGTGTGACTTGAGTATGGACTAGAGTGATTTGACACTTGACCAGAGTGATTTAAGACTAGCCCAGAATGACTTGAGACTTGACCAGAGTGACTTGAGACTTGACCAGCTTGATTTGATACTTGACCAGAGTGATTTGATCATTTGAGACTTGCCCAGAGTGACTTGAGACTTGATCAGAGTGATTTGACACTTGACCAGAATGATTTGAGACTTGACCAGGGTGACCTGAGACTTGACCAGAGTGACTTGAGCCTTGACCAGAATGACTTGAGACTTGACCAGAGTGACTGAGACTTATGACCTGTGTGACTTGAGTTTGGACCAGAGTAAATTGACACTTGACCAGAGTGATTTGAGACTTGCCCAGAGTGACTTGAGACTTGACCAGAGTGACTTGACACTTGACCAGCTTGATTTGATACTTGACCAGAGTGATTTGAGACTTGACCAGAGTGACCTGAGACTTGACCAGAGTGACTTGAGCCTTGACCAGAATGACTTGAGACTTGACCAGAGTGACTGAGACTTATGACCTGTGTGACTTAAGTCTGGACCAGAGTGACTTGACACTTGGCAAGAGTGATTTGAGACTTGACCAAAATGACTTGAGACTTGACCAGAGTGACTTGACACTTGAACAGAGTGATTTGAGACTTGAGCACAGTGACTTGAGACTTCACCCAAATGACTTCCGGCTTGATCTTCAGGGTGACTCGAGACTTGAACTTTCCGAAACGATACTCACAACGTTGTTAAATAGGCAAGACATTCAAAAGCTCTCTCATCCAGTGTTCCGTCCGTCAGCAGATTGCTGTCCAGGTTCAATTCTTGCAGGACGCTCATCTTACACAACTCCTCCATGTTGATTCCCTGTATTCTGTTAGTTTGCAAGAAACTATCAGAAACAAAAAGAGAAAAGTTTACAAAAACAGAACTCACTGCATACGGGTCAATTGTGGAGGCTAGTTTTACTCTACCCCTCAAAGAGGTCAGTATTTTACTGTTCGCTACACTCTTATACTATAGACTATTTTACCATCTTGCAGTGCCACTTACAATTTATTGACAATAGGAAACTTAGCAAATGGCTCAGGCTATGAAAACCTGGCCTCCTTTAATGGGTCAATACTATACCTGAACTACCGGTATACACATGTACTGTACTATACACCATAATACCAGGTTATACTTAACTATTTTACTGTCTCTAGTTCCATGTATTGCCTGTTGGTGCCAGGGAGCTTAACAAATGGACCATGCAATATCAGCTTGCAGTTACTGGCAAAAGCAGTCAATATTTGTATATTATAACACCCCTCCCACAGATTCTGTATCTTGATTGGCCGAGTGAGTCACATGGCATTTGCTATTTTTGCTACATGTATCTTGTTGTACACGGATAAAAGTACTATACCCATAGCAACCAAAGTACTATACCCGTAGCAACCAAAGTACTATAGCATAACAGCCAGTACAGTGTGTAAATGCATACGGGTGTGCGCTTTGCGCGTATTGTTCCCAAATGCTAGCGCTGCAGAGCTGGGTTCAACCATTTCGTGAAGACGTATAGTTTGGAAAAGTGCGAGTAAATTTTCAACTAATGTATTCAAATAAGTACATTTTAATTGTATTTAGAATAAATTAATCAGTTATCACTTAAAATCAAGCAGAATCTGCGGGAGAGGTGTTATAAAACAAATATTGACTGCTTTATCTCATGGTGTAGTAAAACTAGCCTCCCTCAGTTATTCATGAAGCAGTCTATTATATAATACTTCATGGATCACCTCAGAAGGCTAGTTTTACTACACCACTCGAAGCAGTCAATATTTGTATACTAAAAAGAAAACTGCACTGCTATACATTGTACGACTACATACTGTACTTTACACCATACTAGGGCATACAGTGGAACGCCACTATAACGAACATCGTGGGATCCACAGAAAGTGTTCGTAATAATGATCGATCGGTATAGCGATTTTGAACCGTCGGTACCCTCTTTTGACCAATGGTGAAGTCACTGAACTGGCATTTCTGACATCCCACCGCCGCATGAGCAGTCATCACAAAACTTTAGCAACGGGTGGTTTCCCCTTTTATTCCTTGGGGAAAGAATAGCCATCTATCGCTCTTCAACATTCAAACCAGATGTAACCATGGGTGGTTTGATGTTCGGGAATTAAAAGTGGGCCAAACAGTATTTAATACATGTACAACCGGTAGGTTTTTTGGTGAATCTGTTGACTTTTTTCAACGACGATGTTCGGTACATTTTGTACATTACAACCGGGAGCCAAGGATGTTCGGTATAGCCCAATGTTCGGTATAGCGACGTTCCACTGTACTCAAAGCTATAGTCCATCATTTGCAGCCATCCGAAAAGTAACTGGCGAAATTACTGTTGAAAAACAAACTTGGTTGAAAGATAGTAAGGGAACTAAACTCCCTGTGAAATTATTCTTTCTGGGAAGCTGTCATTTTGAAGTAATCAACGAAAGAAGGCATTTCCAACGGTGATTCTTAAGAAGCACCGTAGGAAAATTTAAATTAGTAGTTCGTTTTGTTATTCAGCGCAGCGCGCACAAGTATTGGAACGACGCACACGCGCGCGCGGTTGTTATAATTCGTCAGATCAGTGCGCGACGCCGCGTATACAATGTAGCTGCAATTCAAAACAATTCAAAACATGATTCAGTAACTTTTGATTTGAAATTGAGATCTTAGAATGCTGCTTTTCTCGGAATGTACAGCTGAAGCTTAGCTGAAACTTCATCAGGTTAGTTGTTCAGTATCCTTTATTAGATTTTGAACACTTGTGTTGCTTCAAACAAAATGCACTAATTACAAATGATGGACTATAGCTTTAAACTATGTCACGGTCTCTAGTCCACTTACAGTCTTTTGACACTAGGAAGTTTAGCAAATGGCTCATGCAATGTCAGCTTGTAGTTGTACAACACCAAGCTACCGGAAAACTGGTCAGCACTAAGCTCAGTGACATTGGCGATCATGTTGTTGTCAATGTGTCTGGAAAAACAAAAGGTCAAAATTTAGATCAGTACATTAGAATATTGACCAATGGAAGAGGTGCATTTTCTCATAAATATTTATTTAGTATAATATGGAAGTCGTATGTACTTGAAAATTACTCAGCACTAAACTCAGTGATATTGGTGATCATGTTGTTATCGATATGTCAGGAATCAAAAAGTCAAAATTTACATCAATACGTTTAATATTGACCAATGGAAGAGGTGCATTTTGTCATGAATACATTGTATGTATGAGGTATAATATTTAAATCATATCATGTACGTTAAAACTACTCATCACTAAACTCATTAATATTGGTGATCGTGTAGTTATCAATATGTCTCAAAAACAAAAAATCAAAATTTAGATCAGTACGTTAGAAAATTGACCAATGGAAGAGTGGCACCATGTCATTAATATGTATAAGGTATACCATGCAAGTACTTGAAAAAACTAATCAGCATTAAACTTAGTGATACTAGTGATCATCTTGTTGTCAATATATCTGGAAAACAAAATTGAACATTTTAGAGCCACATGTAGACCTATGTGTTGGAGTATTGACCAATGGAGGAGGTGCATTTTTTTCTCATGAATATGTATGAGGTATAATATTATGTAAGGCATATATACTTACAAGTCCACAACTTTGTTATATGTTTCTTCCGATAGGACTGCATGTGGGAAGTATGGTAAAGCATTGGAGCTAAGGTATCTGCAAGGAGAACATTAAGAATTGTTAAAGGGAATATACATCATTACCTTTTGCTGTAATTTTTAGAAATGGATGGAATTGGGGGGTTGGAAATATATAGCAAATATAGTTACACTGACTATTTTTCGGTTTTGGGTTCGAAAATGCTATAAAAACCAAGAAAAACAATCATTTTCCTGTAGTCTGGTTCCCTGACTCCATATAAGAAGAAACAGAGCAGTTTACATACATTGGGGAATTGTAAGGTCAGGGAACCAGTCTAGCTGACTCGTACCCGTTCATAGGTTTGTAATCGATTGCAAACAAGTGCGATGGTCAATTGGGGCCAGTATTTGAAAAAAAAGCCAGTTTCCAACGCTGATCGGCCGATCAGCGTTGGAAATTGATACAAAAATACCACTTTTCTTAAAAATGACAGTATACCAGGTGCCATGATTTTACAGGATGCTTTACACTGTCATTCACTAACAGTCCAGCAAGGTATTTCAAAATGATTTGTAGTTTTATTTTTTGATGTTTGCAAATGTTGTATTTTCCCTTTAAAGGCAATATATCATACAACAGTCCTTCTGATTTGAATATCACAGGCGTGTGGAAAAGGGCACAACTGGATTTTTCTTGGCGTGTGATTTTTCAAGGTGTGTGAGTCTGTGGTCAAAGCTGGCACTGAACAATTTTTTTTTTATTTTTTTTTAATAATATTCATCTTGGTTAACGGCAAAGCCATTTTCAGGGCTCACAAAAAAAGGGGTTGTTTACTGCCCAGTTCCTACCAAATGTTATATAAATATGTCCGTAAATGTATGCCGAGGTGCGCGTTACAGAGGGATTCAGGGGTGCTATTATTCCCATTTCTTGGGAAGCTTTTAGGCTTGTGATGGCATTGGGGTCCGATGGCATGCGATGGCACCCCTCAAAACAGAAGGACCGTTATATTTGCTTTGGCTGTAACTATCAGAAATGCATGGATTTGGGGGTTAGTATTTCATAGCAAATATTGTAACGTTAACCTGTTGAAGGTTTTGTGTTTCATAGATGTTGGAACCCCAAAGAAAAAGATGCTGTTGTAGTCTGGTCCCCTGACCCACTTCTGACGATACAGGGCAATTTATCAGGGAATTGTCAGGAAAGGGAACGGTTACCAGACAAGCTGGCATGCTCCCGTTCACGGATGTGTAACCGATTGCAAACAAAATGTGAACTAACTAAAATTTGGGTAAATTGGGGGCAGCATTTTTTAATAGTGGGTTGCTTTTTTCCCAATGTTGGTCGGCCAACCATCGTTGGAAATTGATACAAAATATGCCACTTTTCTTTGTTACAGCAAGCCAGGTGCATTTCTTTCTTGGTTTTTCCAGCATCTATGAACACAAAACTTTAAACAGGTCAGTGTAACAATAGTTGCTAAACAATACTAACCCCAAAATCCATCCGTTTCTAAAAATTACAGCAGAAGCAAATGTTACCTTTAAATCAGTAGTGAAAGTTCATCAATCACAAATAATGCTAGGAACTTTGAATATGTGGACAACATGCGAATACTCACAGCTCTGTTAGGTTACCGCTGATCCCGATGAAGGCGTTGTAGCGAATACTCTCCAACTCATAACCAGTCTCTTGATTGTGCAAAATCCTGCAAAGTTAAAAAAAGAAAGAAAAAAAGAAGGATTTTTCTAACAATGTCAAAAGTAGGTCGGTCGGTAGGGTATTATTTTTCTTTAGAAATCTATCTTCCTCATATTGGGAAATGCTATGAAGTTTGAGATTTCAGTCGTCATCGTCGTAGTTCATATAACAATAGCAACATCTACATTCACGAATGACAGTGTGGATACGACACAGTTTGTTTCTGCATTCGATAGGGGACGTTGTACAATTGAGGACAATAGGGTCCCCAATTTCCGAGAGGTCCCCAATTTGGATTCGTGAACAAAACATACGGGAGGTCTTCCTAAAAAGTCAAAGTACAAACAAAAGAGGGACAATAGGGGTCCCTGATTGCATGCAAATAGGGGTGTGCGCGTGTGCATTTTTGGGCAGTCCGTCACTGCGTTTTGGGGAAGTTTTTTTAATTGTTGGGCAAATTAGGACCATGCTATGGGGACTTTCTGCTGTCCCCACAGCGTCTTCGGGTCCCCATAGTACCATGGGACAACTGTGTGTACTGGCCACAGTTACAGAACAAGTATGTCTGTACGTACGCATACATGTACACATTGAATGACAACTGGGCAACATGGACATGCATGCATCCACAAGTACAAATAGTGTCATAATGACATCATCACTTAAATCATGTGACATACGGACATTTTGTTGACTTACAGTGTTCTCAAATATGGTAGATTGGTGATAGCCTTGGCTTTCAGACATTGCACTCTGTTGTAACTCAAATCCCTGAGGATAAAAAACAAAAAATTTAAAAAAAAAAGGTGTTTCATAAGAATAGTACGTGTGGTGATTATACATGTATGTAAAGCATACAGGGTGATTAAAAAAAAAAAAAACCAAATGTTGAGACCATTGTTTTAGTGAAGTTCTGTATGTAGCACTTTCAAAATCTAGGATAGGAAAGCCCAATTCATAAGCTTTCTTTTAGTTCAAGAATCATTCAAATCACTCAAGTACTTTTCAAGTTTTTTAAAGTTCTGTCCACGGGTCACAAAAAAAGCGTATGTTCTTTCATCAAAACGAAGACAATTCACACACATCCCTATGTGATTTGTTTTTGTTTTGCTGAAAGAACGCTGAACTTTTTGTGATCCGTGGACAGAACCTTGAAACGGTGGTTGTGTTTAAAATTCCGTAACTTGAAAAGTACATAGGTGATTTGAATGATTCTTGTACTAAAAGAAAGCTTATGAATTGGGCTTCTACATGTATATCCAAGATTTTGAAAGTGCTACCGTACATGTAGAACTTCACTAAAAAAATGGTCCCGACATTTGGGTTTCGTTTTTTTACTCACCCTGTATACCGGTAATTCACAATTATTACCCCTGTTCATCAGGCCATGAGACCAGTTTTCTGCAGCAGCTTGAGATCAGTGCAATCTGGTCTCTACCCTCACAGGTATTCATTTATACTCCTGAGTGGAGAGATGCAATTGATGTAAAGTGTCTTGCCTAAGAACACAAGCAATATACCAAAGTCTAAAAGCGATTCAAAACTGTGACCCCTGCTCAATTCAACTGGCCATGAGACCAGTTTTCTGCAGCAGCTTCAAATCAGCACAGTCTGGTCTCTACCATCACAGGTACCCATTTATACTCCTGGGTGGATAGAGGCAATTGTGGCAAAGTGTCTTGCCCAAGAACACAATCTCAGTTTTCAAACCTATGTTTCAAACTCACCTGTTCATCATCATCGACAAGCAAATACAGCCAGCGTGCTTTTTCTACATCATCGCCCACTCTTTGGAACAGACTCCCCCAAAGCGTCAAAGACGCACAAATATCTGGATCAATTCAGATGCCTTCTCAAACGCATTTGTTCCATTTCGACTAATTCTTGTTCTTTTTTTTTTTTACTGTGTACAGTGCATTGGGACTCCATGTGTAATGTGCTTAAAGAACGCTTTATTATTATTAAACGTATAAAGGTACCACTAAGGAGACACGTTATCGTAATTTCTTCCCACGATGGGAGACATCGGTCATTAGGGAGACTTTAATGCCACAGCCACCCTTTAGAAGCACAATTTTATTGTCGCAATTAGGCTATACACTATTTGTTACTCGTGGTCTAATTAGTAAACTTACCGAAATTCGTGGAAAAAGGACAAGGGAATATTTGGTTAGGGCACATTGAAGTTTGAACAATTTTGTGCACAAGTCTATGGGGATGTCTCCCAAATGTCCAATCCAGGGTAATAGTAAGTATTATTATTATTATTATTATATCAAATATGTAATATTATTTTATATTACACTAAATACATGTACCACACTTGTCAGTACATGTACATTGTTATGTGTATACTCACAAATGTAACAGCTGTGGGATATTATCAATAGTTAGAGCTGGCAGATCTGCAAGGAGATTCCTATGCAATTCTCTGCAACATAAAACAAAACACAAATTATTACAAATCTTTAAAAAACAAAAAAAATCTTAAATAAAATATGAAACCAAGTATCAGTCCAAGATTGGATTTGGATTTTATATTACCCTAATACAGCCGTCCCTGACAAGCACGGTAAAGCAACCACTGGGCCAGAGGTCATTATGATCAAGATGATCCAGTGTTAGGAACTTTGGCAGCGCTATCCAGCAAGTTCCAAGCATACTGTACATCACGTATGTGCCTTAGCTCACGGATCCTCTACGCAAGGATAAACGACTCATCTGAGCTTGTGTACAAAATGTACGGAACGGTTTGTCTACATGCGTGATGTGCCGCGTCCGCACATAACAACGCATAGAACATGTAGAACAATGCGCGCGCTATGATCCCCGACAGCTGGCGCCCTGACAGAAACTTGACCACTGAAAGACTGCAGTCACGCACCGAGTCTCCCGCACGCGCACGCATGACGCGCAAGTGCCATATCACGCCTCTAGCCAGAAATGTCGGGGAAGTTGATCCTTGTGTAGAGGATCCGCTTAGCGTGACTATGGTGGGAGTGAGATATGCTCGGAATTTTCTGGGTAACACTGCCAAAGTTCCCATGGTTGGATTCCATACATCTTGTTGATTGCAACCTCTACCGTTGCGACGGCTTGACCGTACTTGTCAGGGAATGGCTGTACTAGGGGAATAAAACTCAATCCGGTTTTAGACCGGTTTAATCCGGTTTTCTCTAGATACCGGTACATGTACATGTATGGGCAGTTCCAGTGTTTTGTAATGACCCTGACAGAGCTTTTAAGCGCTCAGTGAATAAACCTGAATATGTATTTTTCAAATCTTATACATCCATCATCTAGTAATGGTCAAGGAGATTACAGACTAGGAGTTTTGGATCACTGCTCTGAATCATTAATTAGATATCATGGTTAATTGGCTCTGTCACAAACATTACACTTCCTTTCATGACGCTGGAATTGCCCATACAGGGTGACCCAAAAAAACGCAACCCTAAACCATTTGCCTTAAAAAAAAAAGGATCAGTGCATATTTTTGATTTGGGTATCAGATTAAAGCCGAGAGCTTTTCCTTTCAAAAACTTTTACAAAAAATACGTGAAAATAGCACTTTGGGTTGCTGAGATAATGCCAATGATGTAAAAGTAGTCATTTTTCGTCCTGTACACAAAACATTACATAAGGGATTTTCACTGTACCTATTTGTGCATGTCCTAATCCTTACAAACAACATGGCACATAATATGACAAGAGTACATATTCAGTTGATGGAAATACCTTTTATTTTCCACCTGAACAGGTATCTCATCCTTTTTTTAGGCCTATTTTAGACCCTTTCAGCACCATAAATGTCTCAAAATACTAAAGAAATTGCACAAATGAAGGATAATTGTGCAGTGGGCTCACAGTAAAATGTTTCACTGTTTGAAGTACTTGTGTACAGGATGAAAAATGACTACTTTTACATAATTGGCATTTTCTCAACAACTCAAAGTGATATTTTCATGATTTTTTTCAGTATTTGAAAGAAAAAGCTCTCAGCTCTAATCTGATACCCAAACCATAAAAATCCAAGGATCCTTTTTTTTAAGGCAAATGTTTTAGGGTTGCATTTTTTGGGGGTACCCCCATTATACAATGTTATATCAAGTCCATGTAATACATGCAAGTCAATACTCACAGAATCTTGAGCTGTTTCAACTGTGTGAGTGCTTTCGGTGCTATGTAGTCGATCATGTTGTTGCTAAGATTTCTACAGATAAAAAAAATCGATTAAACTTCAGCAAATGCTGAATCAATTTACAGGTGTTTAATTAACTTTTTCTGTCAACCGGCTAGAACTTGAATCAACTAACACATTTGCTGAATCAGTGTACAGATAATGTATCAACTGATAGATTGTGAATTAATATTATGCTGATGTCACCTTACAGACATTAAATCAACAAACCGATAGATGTAGAATCAACACACAGGTGTTCAATCAACTGGTACCGGTAGTTATGGGATCAAACTATTTGTTGAATTTACTAAAATGTAAAATCAACTAACAGCTGTTGAATTAATTTACAACTAATAAATCAGCTGCAAGAAGTTGAATAAGTTTAACTTGATTCACCTTACAAACATCACAGCAACCTAGAAGTGGATTGTGGAATCAACATTTATTTAGTTGTTGAATCAACTAATAAATATTGAATCAACTAACACATATTGAATAAAATTTACATTGAGATAACATACAAAAGTTAATGGTTTTCAATCAACAGTTTTTCAATCAACTTTTTATTACAGGTGTTGAAGTTTAGTGGATACTAAAGGAACAAGGTTAGGTTTAAAGTCAACAGCTTTTCAGTCAACTTTATTCACAGGTGTTGAAGTTTAGTGCATACTACAGGATGCACTAGGTTTTAAATCAACACCTTTTTGGTCAACTTTTAATTACAGGTGTTGAAGTTTAGTGAACACACTAAAGGAAGAAGGTTAGTTTAAAATCAACAGCGTTTCCGTCAGCTTACAGGTGTTGACGTTTACTGGATAATAGAGGAAGAAGGTTAGGTTTTATATCAGCAGTGTTTCCGTCAGCTTACAGGTGTTGAGGACTAGTGGATAATAGAGGAAGAAGTTTAAGTTTTAAATCAACAGCTTTTCAGTCAACTTTTCGTTGTTGATGTGTAGTGGATACTAGAGGAACAAAGTTAGGTTTTAAATCAACAGATTGTCGGTCAACTTTTTTGTTGAAATTTAGTGGATACAAGAGGAACAAGTTAAGGTTTTAAATCAACAGTGTTTAAGTCAACTTATAGGTGTTGAAGATTAGTGGATACTAGAGGTTAGGTTTAAAGTCAACAGCTTTTCATTTGACTTTATTCACAGGTGTTGAAGTTTAGTGGATACTAAAGGAAGAACGTAAGGTTTAAAATCAACATCGTTTCCGTCAGCTTACAGGTGTTGAGGTTTAGCCGATAACAGAGGAAGATGTTTAGGTTTTAAATCAACAGCTTTTCAGTCAACTTTTTGTTGTTGAAGTGTAGTGGATACTAGAGGAACAAGGTTAAGTTTTAAATCAACAGATTGTCAGTCAACCTTTTTTGTTGAAATTTAGTGGACACTAAAGGAAGAAGGTTAGGTTGTAAATCAACAATTTTCAGTCAACTTTAGTTGAAATTTAGTGGATACTAGAGGAGCAAGTTAAGGTTTTAAATCAACAGTGTTTCAGTCAACTTACAGGTGTTGAAGATTAGAGGACACTAGAGAAAGAAGGTTGCGCTTGGAGACTGACGTCAGTTTGTTGTCATCCAAGGACAAGAAGGTAAGATTCTGCATGTTCTGTAGAGAGTCACTCGGAAAAGCAGCCAGCTCGTTCATACTCAGACCACTGCGGAGAAACAAATCATATTTGTGCTGTTTTCTACTCTCAAACAATGCTGTTTGTCAATCTTTTTTTAACAATACAAAAACTCCCCATAGCAACAGCAAAGTTCCAGTTCCGTGATCTATATCAAGGCACGAGTGCAATGGAACCATATGGAACCATAAATGCACAGTAAATGGAACCAAAATTGCATGATCATGAGGTGAACACTCCTCTTAAGACCAACCCGACCTACCATATAGGCCACTCGGGTTGGGACACACCATTCTGGGAAGGCTACCCTGGGGGATTAAGATATTTATGAGCACTTATCCTATAATTGGTTCCATAAAGGAGTGAAGGTCACTCTGCCTGAGAGATTTCAAGCATAATACTTTGTTGCTAAATTCAATCTGTCCGCCGACAAAAGTATTATTATAAAGATGTACCTGAAATATTGACTTAGTTTATATTTTGAACTGTGAATAACGGCCAAGAATGATCTTTTACTGTGGCCATTTGTGCGACCACAAACTTGTAACGGTAGTTCCAGAAACAGTGTGGTTAATAACAGGTGGTAGTTCATTTAACCTTCAAGTGATTTATGTGGGACAGTGGACCAGGGATCAGAGTTTGTTTACTTAAGGACCCCCACAGAGGTCCAAAATGGTGTGTAAAACTAGCCACTTTCTTAAGAGTGCCGTTTTCGTCATAAGTTTGACGTACATCATGCAATGGAATATTTGTCAATGAATGGGGCAAATGATTTAATATCATGTGCGATGGTAAGACTGATTTTATGAGGGTGACAGACGGCATGTTTCCATTTCACAAGGCCAAGCCGAGTGGATTTGAACATCCCGTCTGTCACCAAATGTAAAGATTCTTTCCAATGCATGAATGTGAAACTTTCATTATTTGTTTTATACAACACCTAAATAAATCCTCGTCATCTGATTGGTCAGAGCACAGCCAATAGTTGGGCCGTGCAATGGAAGTTCTTTGGAATGGAACTTTGATTTTTGCAGTGCGGCCGCATGGAACGTTGGGACAAATAATTCAATGAAACGTGATGAACAACCTGCCAATCAGGTGACAGGGATTTATTCAGGGGTTGTATAATCTATTTTATACAATGCCGGGTTAAATCCTCGTCATCTGATTGGTCAGAGAACAGCCAATAGTTGGGCCGTGCAATGGAAGTTCTTTGGAATGGAACTTTGATTTTTGCAGTGCGGCCGTGCGGAACGTTGGGACAAATAATTCAATGAAACGTGATGAACAACCTGCCAATCAGGTGACAGGGATTTATTCAGGGGTTGTATAATCTATTTTATACAATGCCGGGTTAAATCCCCTTCATCTGATTGGCGAGTCCTTGATCACGTGTCATTGAATAATTCGTCCTGATGCACAGCACGGCTGCATAGGAAAAGTTTAAGTTTCATTCAACTTTCATTGCACGGCCCAACTTTCGGCTGTGCTCTGTTGGCTCTGATGCTTACATTCATTGTACCAGTTTACAAGTTACTGATCACATGACAACATTTTATTTAGGCGTTATATAAAACCAATAAAGCACGTTTCACTTTCCTGCAATGGAAAGAATCATTTCATGAGGTGACAGATGGAATGTTCGATTCCACTTGGCTTCGCTTCGTGAAATGGAACATTCCATGTGTTACCTCATGAAATTACTCTTACCATTGCACTCATAAACATTCATTATTTGTATATTATAGTCAAAGTTCTATTTGTAATCCATACTCACAGATACGCTATTTTGGTCTGAGAGAAGAAGCCAGGAGGAAGCCAGTCAATGTTATTCTCCATCAGGCTCCTGGAAACCAAGAAAAAATACTATCATTCAGATCATGTTTTAAAAGTTGAACAAAGAAGTTGACTGGAGCCGGGTTTGAACCGGCGACCTTATGAACACCGTTATGGTGCTCTACCAACTGAGCTATTCTGCACCATGTGTGCCATGTAGCCAAGTTTCGCAGAGTGCGCTTCACCGACAGGCTTATGTCCAAGGCTGCAGCAAATGCCGATCACCCTCTGCACCAGCTTGGTTCTTGGTTGGTTCTTCTCCTAAATACTCCACGTGGGAGTTTATACAGGAGGCCAGAAACACCGGGGCAAACCCCTTCTCTTAGTGATAAGTGTTTACTGGGTTCTTTTACGTGCATTTATACAACACACGGGACCTACGGCTTAACGTCCCATCCGAAGGACGAAGCAATAATGGTTAAGTGCCTTGCTTAAGAGCACAAGTGCCCGCCGGTGGGCTCGAACCCATGTCACTGTTGCCTCTGACGTGGGCAGCTGATCCAATATGCACAACAGAATTCAACGCCTGCCCTCTCGTCGCCCCTTCTCCCGTCATGCCCCAGCCCTCTGCAACTCCAACTTCACTTTGCGTAGTGTGTAGGAGGCTGACTGAGAGCAGACTTCCAGCTCAGACTTGCTTCGTAAGGAATGGGTCACCCTGAACCGCTTGCGTACAGGAGTCAGCCGGTTCAATGCCAGCATGTTTCGTTGGGACCTACGCCCATCAGCAGCCTGCGTGTGTGGAGCACCACAGCAGACAGCACAGCACATCATCAACCATTTCACTGCACTTGGCCCCCAGCTGACACGGTGGACCTCGCCAATGTCAGCGAACAAACAAGAACATGGCTTAGACAACTGGACGGAATAGCTTGACTTTCTGCTGCCTCAAACGAAAGAAGAAGAAAACCAAGGGTCACACCCTAAGTAATGGTGCTAGCAAACAGGGAAAAAGCAAACTAGGATCAACTAGTGAGGATATTATGGCGTTTTGTTACAATTTCTTTTTAAATAAACAACAAAGCAACTGAACAGGTGCATTGTAAAAAAAATAATTAAACTTGATCTAAGAAAGTTGACTAAAAAAATTGAGAAATCCAGAAAAAAATGAAAACAGATTGATCAGATGATGAAAAAAACAACTTTACACATGTAATTTGGGAAAATCTGAATGTACTATTTCACAATTGTTGGCGTGTCCATCCCTCCAAGAAATGGACTGCTCCAGATTTGGCTATAAGCCCCACCCAACTTGGATTTGTGTACATTTCTCTGTCCTCCCTTCAAGAAATGGACTGTTCTGGATTTGGTCATATGCCCCGCCCACTTTTGGTTTGTGTACATTTGTCACAACTATGGTCACCTGACCAAAAGTCACAATCTGATTGGTCAATGTGCACTGCTTGATTAGCAGGAAGGGTCCATTATAGTAAAATTATAGGGTTTCTTTGTTGGTTTTTTGGTACTTACACTCTTGTCAGTGTTTTAGAAAATGTGATGGTCCTGTAATTCATCGGCGATAGATTAATCTTATTCCTTGTCAGATCTCTGGAAAATAAAATAGAAAAAAAAAATCAAGAAAAAAATCACTATAAATTGTCTTCCATTTTTTTTTATCGACTGCACAACATGGGTTCTAAACACATTTGCTCACACATACCAATTTTGGAGATAAACAAAGAAATAGACTAGAGAGGGGTTTGAACCTGCGACCTCCGGATTACCGTTCCAGTGTTCTACCAACTGAGCTATCTTGCCCTATGTTGGCAGCTCCCCATTTTGTCAATGTCTTTGTTCAAGGGGCTAAACCCATACCAGTATTCGCCATGTAGCCAGGGATTACACCGAAAGTCACGATGCTATAGCAACATTAGCAATGCTGCAAACCTGAGAAATAGCAAACGGGATCACAGTTCTATTTCACAATTTAGGCATTGCATCATTCATGTCAGTTGCTCTTCCACATCACCGTCACTCAGTTGACACCCACAGATATTATCTGGGTGAAAAGTTGATTGTTCTCAAAGATTTCCATTGCGCAAGATTTTGATAGAAGGCCTATTGCTGAAAATTTGCTCTAGAGAACAAGGGCTGTCCCGAATATACCAAATATTTAAATACTTGATCATCAACTGAATATTCAAATAGTTTTTGTAACGGTTCAAATATATGAAAGAAAAAAAAAACTAAATAGATGTAAGGCCAAAAAAAAAAAGTCTCCGGTTTCTGGTATGCGCGCGCGTCGCCGTAGCCATGCGCGTCGGCAAAATGAAAAAGTTTTTTTTCCAATGAAAGATGATGTCTCAAAACCGCCAAACTCACTGGTTTGACTGGAATCCTGCTGCTGCACAATTTTAACGTGTTATTAGATTGGGTTATGGTTGAGAATAAGCTTTATGTGGCCTCTCTGGACTCCCATATATTTGCACTAAGTTTAGTCGGGCACCAGTTGCAGCCATCAGCCGACATTTGAAGCAAAAAAATCAGGTAAAAAAAAATAAAAGCTGCGTCGCTGCACCACTTTTTGGGCAAGCTCCATACCAGAAACCGGAGACTTTTTTTTTGGCCTAAATGACTGTGCTGTTATTATTTGTAAAGTTGCAGTGGTTTATTGTCAGACGCCACAGTTTGTCAATGGCGATAGCAAGTTTTTTGGCTGACGCGCAACGGGTGAATGACCAAACCGTGCTGACGCTGGTTCATTGTTAGTCTTAAGTAAGATTTGAGGCTTTGCATGGTGGAGATACTAAATAATGAAAGGTTTGCGGAAACACCATGTGCGAATAATTTCTCAACTAAGAGAATGGTTCTGAAAAGAACCAGAGGTATAAACTCGACGTTCCAGTCAGTATGCTCTGACCGTCTTCAGGAGAGTGCTTAAAACTCTAAGAAAGTGAATACTTAAGTAGCAAAAGGCGAAGTCAATGAAGTGTTTAGAGTTTAGGCACTCTCCTGAAGACGGTCAGAGTATAATGACCGGAACGTCGAGTTTATACCTCTGGTTCTTTTCAGAACCATTCTCTTAGTTGAGAAATTATTCGCACATGGTGTTTCCGCAAACCTTTCATTATTTATTGTTAGTCTTTGTACAATGTCATAGACCACAGTGAATGCCATGGTGAACAGATTTGCTAATTAATTAGGCAAGACCCCGCCTCTTGACCTCCTAGATTTTGACCAATCAGTGAGGGCTCTCTATATCGGGTCTTCGGTCATTCACCAATTACGTGTCATAGACAATGGATAACAAAAAAGTGTCACACACTCTGTATCATGTTATGCGATACCGCGCCAGGATGTTGTTGTATTACAAAACACTGCATTCGAAGTGACCAAATCATACCATTTAGCCCTGATTTCGGAATAAAACGACGTCATGATTTAGTAAAAACGACTCTGACTGGCTAGCGCACGGCTTGCATATATCTGCATGTCAAGACATACCAGACGTTATACAGGAGACTTGGCTCCATGGATAACGGGTGATACTCAGACTAGTTCATTGAGCATCATTTTGAAAGGCTAAAGCCCTTGACAGTTACAAAATACTTGCCGAAAAACAGTCCAGCTTGCAATTTTTAAACGGAGCGCTTCGTGTGCAACATTTGACAGACGTGGCATGGAGCTGCAGCTTGTGTGTGTAAAATTGATCAACGAGTTTCGAATATTCAAATATTTGATCAAACGCAGTTGGAACGAATACTAAATAATTCGAATATAGACAGCCTTAGTGAATTCAGACTTGTTTGGTTTGTTGGGGAAATTTAATAAAGGGCATAATATGACACTATGAACATCTTCATCCCTTAAAAAATTTGTTCAAGAGCCATTTTCCCTTGAAATTACAGTTAACTAAATTTTCACGGATTTTTCCACATACTAAGCCAGATTAGGAGTCCGTAGTAAGTCCTTTGTTTACCCATGGAGATAGACCCAGTGTACATTATGTACATGTACAACCAATGATAATCCTCAGTGGCCAGGGTCATTAAAAAAACGTGAAAATACCCTTACAGGATTAGTCCTATATAAGCCCCATGTAAATGTCCGTGAAACATCTCTTAAAGATTCTTTTCACAGAGAAATGGACTTTTAATGAAAGTTTAAGGGATGAAGATGTTCATATAAACCACATCTCATATTCAGTACAGCGCTATTCATTTTTCAAAACCAAAAGCAGGAAAGATATTAACCCCCCCCCCCCCGGTAGTTACATGTACATGTACTTGTACATCATTTGCTTTTGCTGTAATTTTCAGAAATGGATGGAATTGGGGGGTTGGAAATATATAGCAAATATAGTTACACTGACTTTTTTGAGGTTTTGGGTTCAAAAATGCTATAAAAACCAAGAAAAACAATCATTTTCCTGTAGTCTGGTTCCCTGACTCCATTTAAGAAGAAACAGAGCACTTTACATACATTGGGGAATTGTAAGGTCAGGGAACCAGTCTAGCTGGCTTGTACCTGTTCATAGGTGTGTAATCGATTGCAAACAAGTGCGATGGTCAACTGGGGCCAGTATTTGAAAAAAACCAGTTTTTTTTCCAACGCTGACCGGCCGATCAGCGTTGGAAATTGATACAAAAATACCACTTTTCTTGAAAATGACAGTATACCAGGTGCCATGATTTTACAGGATGCTTTACACTGTCATTCACTAACAGTCCAGCAAGGTATTTCAAAATGATTTGGTAGTTTTATTTTTTGATGTTTGCAAATGTTGTACTTTCCCTTTAAACTATGGTGGTGAAAATTAAATACATGTAGGTACTTACAGCTCCTCTAAACTTGTACAGTTGGACAAATCTGGAAAAGTCGTAATATCCGTGTTGTGTATTGTCCTGGGAGAAAAATCAAAATGGTGTCAATTGTAAATATGAAATAATAATGAAGTGTATTTATAAAGCGCACGTATCCACCAGCATTGGTGCTCAGGCGAAACCTGCCAACCTTTGGGATCAAAAAACTGTATTCTGAATCTCCAAAAGTTGTATTATTCATAAAAAAACTTAATTTTTTCAAAAATATGCATATATATACGAGCTATACGAACACATAAATGTGGCTGCCATGCTGCAACTTTAATACATCTTTATTAAGTTTTTAAAAAAATGACCAGGTCTCCCTGTGGGTGGTAAAGCCAATCAAACAATTTGCATGAATTTAAGACATTGATCATGTACCTTATAAATAAACAAACTGCTTTAAAAACCATTAAAAGCAGGTCTTCCGGTACTTGAACTTAAGACTAGACTAAGATCTCTTGACCACAGTCCCCGATCCCTGTACGACCTTGTTTTGCCCAACTCTGCCAGGCCTGGGTGGCGGTCCCCATAGCAACCTTCCCCAACTCCAGAAGGTGCCATAATTTCACCCTGTTAGGACACTGTCTGTGCATTGACAATAGTTTTAGCCCATTTTCCCATCATTCTGTTGCTAGTGTCCAAACCTACAACACCTGTTTTTATACACCGTTAGTTTTACACACAGTTAGTTTACACACAGTTAGACACCCGATTTTGGCAACACCCCCAGCGTAAGTAAGTACATAGATTTTCTTCAATTATCTTATAGTTGAATTATTACTAGTTTAATATCTAATTGTTTATTTCCTTTTTTGTGTACCCATTTACTTTTTGTACCATTTATATTAGTTTATAATTTCCCCTTATATTTTGTTGTTTTTTTCAGCAAAACCTTCCTTTCTTCCTACCGCACTTCCTACTGTACTTTCTTCCATACTTCCGTACTTCATTACTTCCATCCTACATCTGTACCGGTACATCAAAACCTCATTTCTGCAATTGATTCTACTTGATTGAACTGTAAATAAAGACTTAAAGGAAGCGTATATTGTACCATGGGACAATTTTCTTCACAACCATATGACAACGCAAGTCTATAGCTGTAGTCGGCTATATTAGTTTTGTACGATCTCTGGAACTTCTATGAGACTTTCCCATTATGGACCACCTCAATAATGAGAACGATGGCGTTGGAGGACCTACAGTGGATCATGAGGGATTCCACAGTATCAATGTCGGTGATATCATGAACGATGGCGTTGGAGAACCTACAGTGGAACATGAGGGAGTCGACGATATCAATGTCGGTGACTCTTCCAGCCAGCATGGCTACCAGTTACACCAACTCTTCCATGCCGGATCAACTACTTCATCAGTGAAGTCATCGACCTCCAGTGCCCACATCAAAGCCAAGGCAGAAAAGGCTGCACTTGAGGCAGAGGCCAAGGCCATGGAGGAGCAGAATGCCCTTGAACTTGAAACTCTTCAAGTTCAAATCGAAACCCAGCAGCGCCGTCTCAAATTGGAGCAGAGAAGACGAGAAATTGAGCTGAAGGTGAAATTTGCCAGAGCCGATGCTCTTGCAAGGACATATGCTGAAGCTGAGGAGGCAAATTCAGAAGTGTGCTTCGATACGACAACGCAAGTCTATAGCTGTAAGCTGCAGTCAGCTATATATGTACTTACAGCTCCTCTAAACTTTTACAGTTGGACAAATCTGGAAAATATCTGTGTTGAGTATTGTCCTGGGAGAAAATTCAAAATGGTGTCAATTGTAATTATGAAATAATAATGAAGTGTATTTATAAAGCGCACGTATCCTCCAGCATTGGTGCTCAGGCAGACCTGCCAACCTTTGGGATCAAAAAACTGTATTCTGAATCTCCAAAAGTTGTATTATTCATAAAAAACTAATTTTTTTCAAAAATATGCATATACATACGAGCTATACGAACACATAAATGTGGCTGCCATATATGCTGCAACTTTAATACATCTTTATTAAGTTTTTTAAAAAATGACCAGGTCTCCCTGTGGGTGGTAAAGCCAATCAAACAATTTGCATGAATAAGGATATTGATCATACATGTATACCTTTCATAAACAAACTGCTTTAAAAACTATTCATAAATACCTCAGACAGTTTAGCTATTCCTATTGGTCGAGAGCCCGTCACGTGGCCGGTCTTAAACGGATGATAAAGACATGGCTAGCTGGTCTTAAACACTTTTCCAGTGTCACAATAAAATGTGGACTCCTAAAAATCCAGTGCCTATTACAATCTCATTGGTTGACCGTTCACAATCCTCACGTAGGCATGCGCAACACTACCAGCGAGTCAGAATTTTATAGTTCTAAATTCAAAACACAACGCCCCAGGTGCGTTCTGCGCGACATCGCGCAGAACATGCTACGCGCGCGTCAATTTCCTTAAAAGGGTTGTTTACATCTTTCTCGCCAGCTGAACACTCCATTATTTTGCTAGAGGGATGTTTCAAAAAGCATGAAGTGAACTTGTTGAACAAAATCGGGATTTTTTAACGAATTATTTGATTTTTTTTTACCGAAAAGGTATTTATGAATGGGAATAAATGTGTGCTCGGTCGGTATTTATCACTCTGTTTAAGACCGCTTAGAGTCTGGGTGCTGATAATTACCCTCGCCTCCGGAGCACACATTTATTCCCTTATTAAAAGCAGGTCTACTTGAACTAAAGACTAGACTAAACCCTAATGTTTGAAATAAATAAAATTATTATGCAAGTGAAACGTTCATAGGACTTCCAAGTACTGGGTATAATCTAAACTTATTCATGTTTATTACGTCGCTGCCAAGACAAGTGCCAGTTTCAATCACACGCATGATCAGACTGAGTGTTAAAAAAACAAATACACAGCGATCGATTTTTATTGTTTATTTTACAAAAGCACATCAAAAAGAATTGGCCTAGCTACCCTAAAAAGAAAAGCATTTCTTACATTTGCTGGCTGATTAAATTGCTCTTTGCGCGGCATTGTTGATTTGTCCGATTTTTATTTTTGTTTCAGAACGCTTTATAAAGTTACTAAACATGCTCAACAATTTTTTTCTCTCAGCTCCCTCATAGGCGTAGCCAGAGGGGGGGGGGAGGGGGAGGGGGAGGAGGGGGGAGGGGGGGCAGGGAGTATTTACCCCCTGCCCCATTATTTTGTAAAGACTGCCCTTTCTTATTCAAAAGCCCTTTTTTCACCAGCGCTTAGCCCCAAAATTTTGTAAAGAGTGCCCCTTTTTTTTCTGAACAAGTGGCCCTTTTAAAAGTAAGTGGTGGCCTTTTTGGTGCGATCGGCTGTTGCGAGTGCCATTTTTTGTTAATTTTGCGCATGCGTCGCAATTAAAAGCCCCATATATTGTCCGTTAGTGTCCATAATTGTCGGTTTTGAACAGCGCCGCTACTGACAGATGGTACCAACCAGCCCCACTATTTGATTTTATGGAGGCCAAGTGTCCGGGGAGAAAATGTGTCTACATTTCAACACGGTGCCCTTTTGGAAAAACTTTTACCCCCCAATAAAATTGACCGTGCTCGTACGCCACTGTCCCTGGGCAGTATACAGCTCGATGCTGCCATTTCGGCGCAAAGCAGCTAAAATCAATCGCAATAACCATCTCTGCCCTCACAGGTACCCATTTACTCCTGGGTGGAGAGAAGCAATGAGCGACAAAGGTGCTCTGCATTAAAGCCCGAGTCCATCATTTGCAGCTATCCAAAAAAGTAACTGGCGTAATTATTGTTGAAAAACATACTGGTTGAAAGATAGTAAGGGGACTAAACTCCCTGTGAAATTATCCTTTCTGGCAAGCTCTCA
The DNA here is from genome assembly GCA_029964075.1 of Patiria pectinifera. NCBI lineage: Eukaryota > Metazoa > Echinodermata > Asteroidea > Valvatida > Asterinidae > Patiria > Patiria pectinifera. The sequence continues at coordinate 1,280,554 of CM057145.1, read as the reverse complement.
TTTTGAAGAAATTAACGAAAGAAGGCATTTCCAACGGTGCTTCTTAAGAAGCGCCGTAGGAAAATTTAAATTAGTTTTGTTATTCGGCGCAGCACGCACAAGCATTGGAACGACGCACAGGCGCAGGCGGTTGCTATAATTCGTCGGATCAGTGCGCGACATCGCGTAAAGCTGCAATTCAAAACAATTCGAAACATGATTTAGCAACTTTTGATTTTAAAGTGAGATATTAGAATGCTGTTTTTCTTGGAATATGAAGCTGAAGCTGAAGCTGAAACTTCATCAAGTAAGTTGTTCAGTATCCTTCATTAGATTTTGAACACTTTTGTTGCTTCAAACGAACAAAATGCACTAATTACAAATGATGGACTATTTGTTTATCTCTGCTGAACATGTCCCTTTATTAGGGGAGTGCATGATGTCAAATACCAACATAAGCCTTGGGGGCTTAATTTAAAAATACACCTGGTTCACCACCAATCATTCCTGATAGAAAAACGATAAGCCCCCCACACACAGTGAAGCCGGCAACGATACAGACTGGCCACCAAAACCCTTCACCATTGGGTGCACTCAACTCCTCATGGACTTTGCTCAACAATAGAGAGCTTATAGGATTACGTTCTGTTGTGGCTGCTGGACAACTCATCACATATATGTAGAGCCTAGGGTGTGAAAGGGGCATTAGTCTGTGGAGTTGATCCTCTTTTGTTGAATGGAGAGATTATCTCTGCACATAGGGCTGTACTATTATGTGCTCTACATGGCTAGCCAATTGACACAACAATCCTGCCGCACAATGGCTATTCATAATAAGCTGCAAGCCCCAGCATTCGTAGTGCTCTGCTCTGAATGGAGGGAGAGGATTACAGAACCTGCCTCACAGCCACCTCCCAATCAGGCAATGATTCCTTTGCTGTTGGAAAACGCTTCCTGTTGAAGCGGGCAACGATAAGAAAAGGCATTAAGATTTTTCTTTAATTTCTTTCTGGTAATAAAACAAAGAATTCCTCAAAAGGGTTACACCTCTATGTTCCGACACCCGTATGTTCCGACTGCACATATTCCTATTCCTATAACCCTAACCCTAACCCTAACCCTAACCCTAACCCTAACCCTAACCCTAACCCTAACCGGGAGTAACACAATCTAGGTTGTCGGAACATAGGGGTGTCGGAACATAGAGCAGTCACCCTCAAAAGTACCCTAGAAGCACTGTAGCTCGAAAGCCTGAAGAAACCTAGAGAGATGACAATGACAAGAAATTACAGTTTTAGAAGTGGGAGGAAAGGCCCAGAGGAATATTCTGAGGAAAACCCACGGAATCAGGCAGGGACTGAAAACCCAATCCACATATTGGCCCAGGCGGGATTCCAAACCGGGACGCAGTGGTGGAAGGCGAGGAAAGTACCGCTACGCCAACCTGACTCCCCTAAAGTTCTATCTGGAATGATTGGTGAACCAGGTGTATTTTGACCTTAAGCCTGGAGCGTCCCAGTAATGGTGGAAAGCCAGGCCAGGAATCACAAAAGTGGGCAACTTGCAATTGATTGGTCCATAGTAATATTGCGCATCGGGTTTTGTTGACCAGGCCTAACCAGCCCGAAACATTATAGATAAAGACCTATTCGAACCGAGACCGATCTGAACTCCCGTCAACCGACTCAACCCACCCCGACAAAATATCAGGGGAAAAAAAACGAAAAAACGTAAACACAAACCTACTAAAATGATGGAAAAACTGACCCAAATTGAAACCAGTTTCGGGTTGGGTCGGTTTGGGTCAGGTTTGCACAACGTAAGTCTATAGCACTGCCAACAGACAAGTAAAAGTGAGTCAGTCAGTCAGTGTCGAACATATAGAACAAATTCAAGTAGACTACGACTTAGACTATTTATTCAAGAAAATCCTGACAAACTTACAGTTTAGTGAGCTTGTCCAGAAGGCTGAATGCATCCCGGTCGACGTTCTTGAGACCACCAACAATAGTTCTGGACAAAAAAACCAAAAACAAATTCTGCAAATACAATTCTGCAAATGGTACCATATGTATTAAAGTCAATCCACGGTCTCACTCCCATATACCTCTCAAACAGCATTTCATCCTACAAACCTTTTCGAACCGGATTACGCACTGCCACAGACACAACCCGGCTCGTGGTGCCATGGGGCCAAAGGATCGTTGCGGAGAGGTCATTCTCTATCTGTGCCCCTAGATTGTGGAATGATCTCCCATCAACCATCAGACTGGCTCCTAGCCCACAAACATTCAGAAGCCTCCTCAAAACACACCTGTTTGCCTGATCTCTTATGTGATTTACTCTTTCAATGTATCTGTTTTTGTTTCTTTTTTTGTTGTTGGTAAAGCGCATTGATCATTAATTTGGAACTGCGTTATATAAGCACAGGGTATTATCATTATTATTATTTTTACCAACACAAGGGCTCCATGCGTGGGCTACAGAGGGCGCTCTGCGTGTATGCATCTAAACTTTAACTCTTTTTTTAACTTTGGTTTCATCTCAGCTTTGCGTTCAGGGGATTCATTTTGAGCTCCCCTCTTGGGTGACTCTGGCTCAAGTTGGGTCCATGTTCTGTTTCAAGAATGTCACATCTAATATGAAACCGAAGTTTCAAGAACACTTCATGGGAATAATATCAATCCTTATCAGGAAGACCATCTTTATAATGAAGGCTTAGGTATAGCTCAGTTAATCATAAGCAAAATCCAAAGTCATACCTAAGTCAATCACAAATTCAATTCAAAAGTCTATCACAACTCAAATCACAAGTCAATCACAACTCAAATCATAAGTCAATCACAAGTCAATCACAAGTTTCACAAGTCCAATCACAAGTCAAATCAGAAGTCAAATTACAAGCAAAACCACAAGTCAAGAACTTTAATCACAAGTCAATAACAAGTACCGTAAAATCAGAAGTCGATTACAAGCAAAACACAAGTCAATATTGACTTAAATCACAAGTCATACAAGTAAAATCACAAGTCAAACAAAACTTAACTATTCATTTTTTCCACTTCATGTTTACAACAGAGGCAAAAATATCAAGATAAAAAGCAGGAACAAACTCCCAACCTCTATAAACATCTAGTTATCCTCTAAAAATCCTGCAAGTAATTTCAAACTTTTCCACATTACCAATTACCCCTCAAAATTACAGGGTAACTAAATATCAAGATGTAGGGAATTAATTTTGTTCTCGTTTTTTAAACAGGCACATGTATTGTAACAACTGTCTCGATTTCAAATTCAGGAAAACACAACTTTGCAGGAAATTTAGCACTCATCGCTTTGTGGCTCACGATATGGAAGAAGTCCAGTACGGTATGAGACACATGGGGCAAAGTCCTGAGGTACATGTACCGGTGCACACATGAACTTACATTTCTGTGGTTCCAGGGTTGAATGTATGGATGGTCAGATTGTCAAAGTTGTAGTTCTTCAATGTCCTTTGTGGAGAAAAGTAAAACAAAATACAAACAACAAATATAATGTGAACAAGAACCATCAGCAGCCGATTTCACTCTGCAACTCTGCTTGTGCCCAAATTTCATGCTGCGCAACATTTCACTTGTGACACATTCCACAAAAGTTGGACAGTGCGTAAGTCCGCGACGTGTACAATAAATGATGGCGTAGCTTGCACAATCATTTTAGGTGGCGTAAGTTGTGGCGTAGCGACTGAAAATGACAAATTCTACCAGCAAATCAGGACTGTCGTGGAGCCCGTTGTTGCACAACTTATCAAGGTTGAAACAAGACACTCACAACGTTACGTTTGAAGTAAATGAATTTCTATTTTACTCGTAACGTAATTTTTTAGAGTTGCCGAACGATTCCGAAGATAGACGGACAAAATAATTTTCAAAATGGCAGGCTGAGGTGATCCAACGACTGTTTTGCTAACGAACAAATTCACACACACAACCGTCGTAAAACAGCCGTCGTAAATGCTGTTTTTATCCTCATCCAAGATGTTTAAATAATTTAAAACATTGCGCAGCTGCGCACTTTTCGTGAAATCGGCTGCAGTTACAGATTCTATATGCATGAACAGAAGATGATGCTCTGTTTCCACTTTTGAAAGCCCCACTGGGCTCTACAAACTGCATGCGCGTACTGGTTCGTTCGTATATGGCTCGTGCGCACATACGCACCTGCCCAAATGTTCACAGACCCATAGTGTCTTTGTATCATACTTACATGTAAGCCCGGTTCATACTATGCGCGAAAGCGAAAGCGAACGCGAATTTGTGACGTCGTGGCAAGTATTCGCGCTGCGAGTTCGTAAAAGTTTAACATATTTCAACCAATATCACGAACCTGTCAGGAACAACGTCTAGGGAAATTTGTATTGGTTGTGTAATGCGCGCGCACCTGTTTGGCCTAGTGCGCGCATTCTAAACAATTCATTGTAGTTCCGAACCAAACTCTTAAATTTCGTCTTCCAGTATGCTGCAAGACTTGTGCAGCGCTGGTCAGTATTTTTGTGGTGTGTAGTATGCGTGGGGCTGAAAAAGGACCGTAACTGCAGAAGTAGCGCATGTGCAATAGTTTCCCTTCTTTTTCGGGGGGAGATTTTCGGAATTTCCCTAGACGTTGTTCCTGACAGGTTCATGGGTGATATTGGCTGGTCATGATAACGCCCTCTTGCGGCGCCGGGTTATCGCGTATCAAATGATACAACGTCTAGCCCCTTGACTAGACACTTGTCAACAATGCACTCAAATGTCCTTCCAGGTAGCGGACCAGTAAATAAACTTCCATAGACCCCAATGGTAAATGCTCCCACTTCAGAAATTCGGGAAAAATACTCACAACTCTCCAAGGTGTTCGAGACACACATCAAATTAAAGCTTATTTCATAATCTTTCATTTTCTTTTCAATTTTCGGGGGGGGGTCAACTGATGACTTTTAGGAGAAATTTCCATCTGACGATGATCACCCCTGAAAATAGTCCTGAAGCCCATCGCCATTTTGAAAAACGATGCCTACACTCCATTGCAAAATAGAGCGCTTTTAGGGTCCAAATTACATCCAAATTACACAGAACTGCAAGCTCCCAGTCCTGTGCACGGCTTCCACCCATATTTTTTACAAACCCTCAAGTTCATGGCCCAAAGCATGCTCAAATACTGAAGATTTTGAGGGCATGCAAATCGTGATTTGGCCGGCGTAGGCAATTTCCGACCGATTTACTGGTCTGCACCCTCCAAGTGATCTCCCCCAACTCTCCATTTGTAAGCGTTGAGGGGGCACTTGTGCACAGGGTCCATACACCTGCTCCTAGACTGTTCCCCTCCTCCCCCCTAAAGATATGGGGACCGGTAATAGCTCCCATTTAAAGTCTTTGATTGGATCGCCTGTGCGCGCGCATCATGATTGTTTAGTTTTGAAACGTTGTTCAACTGCATGGGCGCCGGTGATTGAACTAACGATTATCATGAAACTCACGCTTGTCATACCACAAAAAAGTACATAAAAATTTACTGAGCACTTTATCTTGCAGTGAACATAGTAAAACGAGTCTTCCTCGGTGATCCGTGGAACGTTCCGTTTCCCTGGGCTATGCCTTGGGAAACCAGACCGCTCCATGGATCACCTCAGAAGTCTAGTTTTGCAACACCACTCCAAGCAGTCAATATGTGCATAATATTCAACAGAGCCATTGAAGTTAATAAACATACACTGTGGTAGTCCCCGTGCAGTCTACAGTCAATTCAACCTCATTACAGGAACATGTGCATGCCCTTGAACTGTAGTCAGAAGTTGGTCGTCCGTAGCCCCCACTGAGAGAGGACGTAGCTGACCACAGGCCGTTGAACATATTAGAACCTGCGCGGAGAAGATAATTCACAGAGTCGTAACCCAGAACTTCACGAGTCAAGTATGAAGACAAGATCACAAGTTAAACCACTGATTAGATAATGTTAATAAGTTAAATCACAAGTCAATTCAAAGGTCCACCAAAAGCCAAATCACAAATCCATCACAATTAGTCCATCACAAGTCACATCATACATGTATTTCCATCACAAGCGTAATTAATGTGACAAGTCCATTACAAGTCAATCACAGATCTGATGTAGGTGAGTGAACAGCGCTGTGCGGGGTCGCGTGTGACTTGCAAGTGCTGCTGGAAATCTATTCATCCTTCGTGTGCCATTCGTGCGCCCCAAGCGCTAACGAGAGATGTGCATGCACTAACGAGGCATGTGCGAGCGAGATGGGGCGAGTTCGAGCGCTCGCAACACCCTTGTACACCCACTAACTTGCTCGACAATTTATGGGTACTTACTTGCAATCAGCACTGTAAGTATGGGCCTTACGCACGAGTTGGCCATTTTTGTTGAGTTCCCTGAATGTATCAATAATTGTTAACTGTTGAATGAGATGGCGCCAGACCATTCATGCAGGCTTAATGCAGCCTTATTTCACTGCCATTTTTTTTAATCTGGCTTTAAACATTAGGGAATGTTTAATTACAAATTTTAAATTATTCATTTTTAAAAGCAGACTGGAATTAATTTGTAATTAACTTGCTTTCATTTCTCTTCGAAATTTCCACAAATTAACATTTTACCTCACTTTCAATTCAATATGGCCGACTCGTGCATAAGGGGGTTAAATTAATAGACAGTGGAACGCCGTTATAAGGAACATCCCAGGATCCACAGATAGTGTTCGTAACAACGATCATTCGGAATAGCGATTTTGAACTGCCGGTACCCTCTTTTGACCAGTGAACTGGCATTTCTCACATCCCGCGGCCGCACGAGGAGTCGTCACAAAACTTTAGCAACGGGTGGTTTTCCCTTTTATTCCTTGGGGAAATAATAGCCATCTATTGCACTTCAACATTCAAACATGATGTAACCATGAGTGGTTTGATGTTCGGGAATTAAAAGTGGCCCAAATAGCGTTTAATACAGCCGGTAGATTTTGTGTTAATCTGTTGACTTTTTTCAACAACAACAGTCATGACAGTGTTCGGTACTTTTAATACATGTACATTAAAACCGGAAGCCAAGGATGTTCAGCATGGGCTTTGTGCACAAGTACCCCATCAACGGCCAGAAAAGGAGAGTTGGGGGTGACCTAGACTGGTTCCCGATCCATCCACTGCATATTTCGAAAGTATCCAAAGTTATTGGAGGCGGGGATTAGTCCGGGAGACCATCGCAAGTTAAATTCTAATGTATTCCCGCGCCGATGACGCCTGACGCTCACGCGAAGACGTATTGGCTATAACTTTGCACATTCAGGAAGTCGTGCGTACTTCGTGCGCGACCCAGTACAGTACTGTACACGCAACGCTGTGTGTCCAGTCCACGGAGCTCCCAAAACAGGTAAAAACGCGCGCTCTTTTTTTGGCGCGCGGAGCCCACAGCTGAATGCTTGGTAAAGTGGTGTTCAGCATACAGCGGCGTTCCACTGTACTACATGCTGTATATGATCTTGATGATCTAATTACAGGGTGAGTAAACAAAAAACAAAACCAAAATGGCAGCACTAATTTTTGAATGAAGTTTTGCCTGTAGCACTTTCAAAATCCAGGATATGAAAGCCCAATCATAAGTTTCTTTTAGTACAAGAATCATTTGAATCACTTACCGGTATGTACTTTAAAAGTTATGGAAATTGGAACACAAACAACGTTTTTAAAGTTCTGTCCATGGATCACAAAAAGGCAAGTGTTCAGAAAGAATTCCATTTACGTACGCCACTTGACACCCTGTGAACGGACCCTATGAGACTGGTCTGAAAAATTCTATGTGTTTTTTTAAAGGTATAGTCCATCATTTGTAATTTGTGCATTTTGTTCGTTTGAAGCAACAAAAGTGCTCAAGATCTAAAGAAGGGTGCTGAACAACTAACCTGATGAAGTTTCAGCTCAGTTTCAGCTGTATATTTCGAGAAACACAACATTCTAGGATCTCGATTCAAATCAAAAGTTGCTGAATCATGTTTTGAATTGGGCCTGAATTCAGCGTCTGAGACACGTTCTCACTGAGCCGATTGCAGCTACGCGATGTCGTGCACTGATCCGACGAATTACATGTATAGCAACCGCGCGCACATGTGCGTCGTGCCAATGCTTGCGTGCGCTTCGCCGAATAACAAAACAAACTACCAATTTGAATTTCCTACGGTGCTTCTTAAGAAGCACCGTGGAAAGGCCTTCTTTTGTTGATTTTGTTGAGTTTAGTCCCCTGTACTATATCTTTCAACCAAGTATGTTTTTCAACAATAATTACGCCAGTTACTTTTTGGATAGCTGCAAATGATGGACTCTGGCTTTAACTAAATGCTTCAAGATTTTCCCTGCTAAATTTCACTTTTTAGGGCATGTTGATCCCTCCCTGATAGTTGATGAGTTGTTGCCATGGTTGCAGGGAAAACCTAGTGGCGCACTTACAGGTATATGGAATTCTTTCCAAGTGTTCTGTCAGCAAAATGAAAACAATTCACATGCATTCCTATTGTATAAAGTCCGGAAAGGGACAGGGAATTTTGTTTCTGTAATTTGCTAATTCGTTCCCACGAATTGCTAACTCGTTCCCACGAATTACTAATTCGTTCGCACGAATTGCTAACTCGTTCTCACGAATTGCTATTTCGTTCACACGACTTGCTATTTCGTTCGCACAAATTGTAAATTCGTTCCCACGAATTGCTATTTCGTTTGCACGATTTCCTAATTCGTGGGAATGAATTGCTAACTCGTGCATCTGGGAACGCGTTAGTAATTCGTGGGAACGAGTTGGTAATTTGTGGGAACGAGTTAGCAATTCGTGGGAACGAAATAGCAATTCGTGCGAACGAATTAGCAATTCGTGCGAACGAATTAGCAAATTCCAAAAAAAATTCCACCCTGTCCCTTCCCGGGCTTCATACTATTGAGCTTTTTTTGTTTTGCTGAAAGAACACATACTTTTTCTGTGATTTTTGCTCCCTACACCCACCGGTTTCATAGTTGATTCCATGATCTCCATATCGCTGATTCCAATAATCGGCACCGAAGAAAGTGCCCCCAGTTTCTCGGAGGCCAGTCAAAGTAACCACCACGACAAAAACAGCTTGAAACAACCGACCCATAGTCAATGGCAGATCCTTAGATCAGCTTAAAAGTCTGTTGAGAGAAAAACAAGACAATGATTTGTCCTATTACATGAATTTCATCATATAAATAAATCAATTTGCACTCGGGGGTTTTGACCTCTGGAATACCATTCTAGCGTCTACCGAGTAAATAATCCAGCCCTATGTTGGCGGTGCCCCATTTTGTCCATGTACAGGGTGATTTTTAAAAAAAGGAAACCTTAATGGCGCCCCCTATTTTTGAAGAATTTCTGCATGTAACGCTTTCCAAATCTAGCCCAATTAATAAGCTTTCTTTTAGTGAAAAAATCACACAAGTACTTTCACTAATGCTGTAATTTTCAGAAATGGATGGATTTGGGGGGTTAGTATTTTATAGCAAATATTGTTACACTGACTTGCTTGAAGTTTTGAGTTCGTAGATGCTGGAGAAAAAAACAAGAAAAACAACCGTGTTCCTGTAGACTGGTTCCCTGACCTTACATACCGTACCGGTAGATAAACCGACGTCTATATATTGCTCTGTTTCATCTTAAGTGGGGTCAGGGGACCAGACTACAGGAACACGATTGTTTTTCTTGGGTTTTCCAGCATCTACGAACACAAAACTTCAAGCAAGTCAATGTAACAATTAATTGCTATAAAATACTAACCCCCCAAATCTATCCATTTCTGAAAATTACAGCAATTTTGGCAAATATTGTATATTGGGCAATTCCACACCAATGGGCCCAAAAGTGTGACATTTGAGAAAACCTTTTAATTTTGATGATAAAACTACAATCTTGGTCTCTCATTTTTTGCTGTAAACATTGCAAGCTTTGAACAAATATCCTCACCGGCAAAGGATATAACTGGTTTTGTATTTTAGAAAATAGGCCGATAGTGGATATTGTTTTAAAAAGTGTTACGTTAGTCACAAAGTAAGCATGAAATTTAATGATCTCCTAATGTTGACTTATTTCAGAAGATGTACCCTGGTGGAATGCTATCAGTCAAAACCCAGAAAACTCGGAGTCAATGTGAAGAATTATTGGATATTTTATAATCAGGATTTCTACGTACGAACAGACTGGACATTTGTCACAAAATGTCTGTCCCTGTTCGTATGTGCATAAATGTAACTTTGAAGCCAGTGCAAAAACTGTTATATCTTTTGCTTGAAAGCAATAAAATGTTAAATGAAAAAGTGCCTATTAAAAACTGTATTTGTCTAGCTACCGGTAGAAGCACCCTTTTCTTGCAGTGTGTCTACCGTAGCTGTCCATGTTACGTACAATGTACATATAACACACAAAAAAGACCTGTTATTTTATCAAATAAAAAAGATATCATCTCTAATTTTCTTGTCCTAGTCACTTTAAAGGGAAGATACAACATTTGCAAACACCAAAAAAAGAAATGATCAAATAGTCACAAAATAACTCACTGAATTGTTAGGGAATGACAGTCTTAAGCATCCTGTAAAATCATGGCTGCTGGCGTGCTGACATTTTCAAGAAAAACTGTATTTTTCCAACAATGGTCAGCCGACCAGCGTTGGAAAAACCTGGCTTTTTTTCAAAAACTGCTCCTACTTTTCATATTTAATTATTCCGCATTTTCTTTGCAATTGATTACACACATATGAGGGGGTACAAGCCTGTGCTAGACTGATTCTTCAACCTTATCAATTGCTCTGTTAATATTAAGTGGGGTCAGGGAACCAGACTACAAGAACATGATTGGTTTTCTTGGTTTTTCCAGCATCTACAAGCCCAAAACGTGAAACAAGTCAGTGAAACAATATTTGCTATAACATACTAATCCTCCAAATCTATTTATTTCTGAAAACTGCAGCAAAAGCAAATGTTGTCCATTCCCTTTAACTTAGCAAGGTATAGGAAAAAACGAAAGAAAACGCTAGCTGATCGTTTACCCTAATTATATGCAACATCCATAAACTTACCGGTATCTAATTGACCATTAGTGTGGTATATTGCCCATCCATTTTAACACCATACATGAGCACAATGGTGGCAAACAGCTTTGCAATGCTGTGCTGAAGTGGAATGGCCCCCTGTGTGTTCCTTTGTAAACCAGCTCCTACTTTTCAATGAACACTCAATGGAGCATAGCTAGTAACTGTGAACACTCAACAATTGCATTTGCACAAAGCTGTAGTCAATATTGACAAGATTCAGTATCAACCATTGTGGGGCGTTTAAGGGGTGTCAAAGCACTTGTAGGCAGCGAAAGGACAGGAAATTAGCCAACCAATTAGCCCTTTTAAGTCAACAGTGATCATGTCAAATATAATTAATTGCACAATATTGGATGTTGTGGGCCTGTAATTTTCAACAAACACCTCCCCTGCATGTGTGCCACTTGAAATTCGAGTGGTTTGAAGTGTTGACAAACATGTACTTCGGGAACTGTTTAATTGCATTGAAGTAAGTTTACAAGCACGCAGGACTGACTAAAAAAACAAATTGACCTATCGCCGTTTGCGAATTAGCCGCACCCCTTAGACAACCTATGGAGTTTTTGTACACTAAGTTTTGTTTGTCTCAGATTTTGCGCGTTTTGCGTCCATTTGTATTTCATGTAATTTGACAATATTTATAGGTCAATATTTATAAACACTATTCATACATAAAATCAACTTCCTTTAAAAGACAGGCCTTCAAAAGGATTTTGTTGAATACTTTTAACTTTTAAACTGAGGTTTTATCGCTTGTGATGTTTGAAGACAATTGTAAAGAAGATTCTTGAAATCGCATTTTTGGACGGAAGAGGTTTTAGGGTTAACGCGTTTAAATGGTACATGTAGGCCTATAGTTTGAACGGATGAACAATTTCAGTAATTATTTTCATTTAAAAGTAGTTATGAAATTGGCTTTCCAGACATTATTATTTTTGGTGCTACATATTTTTTTTAATATGAAATATATTTTTAGGGGTTTGGGTTCCGCTTTTTTTTTACTCATCCTGTGCATTTGATTTTTTTTTCCTGTTGATAAATTTTAAATCTGTACATTTTATTCCCCCCCAAAACTCTCTTTTTTACTTTTTGGGTATCTGCCCCCAAAAAGGTTATAATAAATACTTTGGGCACAAACATATATGCTTTGTGATCAGACTGGTTCCCGGTCCGTACGTTATCAATGCTAATTGTGTTTGGGAACCAGCCTATCTTGCGATAATGGATTAACATGTATAGGCCTAGGGTCGCAGATAATTCAAATTTCGCAAAAAAAAAAGAAAATTCAATAACCAAACCTTGGTGGATGATCTTCGTTTGATATTATTAATCTAAAAGGGAATGTTGCTGGAAAATTAACAGCAATTTTAAAAACAGATTTATTTTTTTCGGGGAAAAAACTCAAAAAAAGAAACTCAAAATAGCATGGGCATCATGACGGGGAATGCATCTTTAAGTAAAATTTGTATTTGTTTTCTCATTGTCTCCTCTTTACAGGTTTTTTTCAGGCAGTGCCTATAGGGAGCTTTTGAGGAATCCTTGGTTTCATTACCAGAAATAAAATAAAAATAATAAAGTAGGACTCTTGTCTTTCAAGTATTCCAGAATAGTCTCTTTAACTAAAATAAATTTGAGTAAAATTTACAAAGAAGTAGGCCTAATCCCTTATATCCACCAGGTTGGGGAACAATGTGTGACATATGACCATATTAAGAAAAGCATGAATGCCTTGCTAGCAGTTGCTCTACATAATATTTGTTGTTGGGTGTTTCACTACTGCAGAAAGTTTGAAATCATTTCAATGTGTTTTGCCAAAAATATGAGCAAAAAATGTCATTTTGGACGTAACATTGACACCGTGTCAGTGTTACATCCAAATATGACACGGTGTCAATTTTTTTAAATTTCTGTGAAACATTACCCAAATTCACTTTGCGTAGGCCCCCTACTTCTTACTATAGATGCAACACAATAAGAAAAGCTTTTGTTACGGTAGTCTGGCATCAAATGGAGCAGATATGAAGGGGGCACGTGTGGTCTAGCGGTGGAGCACAGGATTCATGATCGGGAGGTTGTGGGTTCGAGCCCCGCCGTGGCCATGCGTGTTGTGCCCTTGAGTAAGGCACTTCACCTCAATTACTCCTCTCAACCCAGGTGTTAAATGGGTACCGGCATTATTCAATGCTGGGAAGGTAACAGACTCGCCGTGGAGGAGGTGTGGCGATCCCCCCACAGCAGCATATGAGTCTGGCCCAATCGCTAAATGAAAGAGAGATGGGCACTCCGTTCCTGTGAACACAGGTTCGTCCCTTTACCTTTTTATGAATGCTTGGTTGTGTGGACGTAACATTGACACGGTGTCAGACCCAAATGTCACACTTCCATTGAGTGATTTTTACACCGTTACATCCACACTTGAGGTATTGTTTCTGCTATAGGCTACTTGAACCCTGACTATACCAAAGCAAAAGCTTTTCTTGGTGCTTAGGTGTCCAGTTGTAAATATGCAATGTCAGTTTGGGTAATATTTTACATGTACCGGTACGAGTAAAAAATGGCCAAAAAAGAATATTTGGATGTAACATTTACATGGTGTCAATGTTACGTCCGAATTAATACATTTTTGCTCATATTTTTGTCAAAATACTTTCAAATGATTTCAAACTTTAAGTATTGAAACACCGTACGACAAATTGAGCAATTGTTTAGAATGCATTGATACTTTTAATAATATAACCAAATATATGGATGTAACATGCACTGCTTCCCAAGCCGGTGGAATGACCCATATATACTCTGCTGCATCGATATCTTAACAACACGGAAGTACATGTCCGTACCGGTACACACTTTACAGGCTAACAGCATATTCAGGATTAAGGAAAAGTTCAGGGAAACACTATCAACAGATCCATTGTGCATTATCCTGGTCCACAGCCTTTTGCACAATAAGCATGATAAGGCTTTTGTATAAAGCGGAGTTGTACACAAATGAACCACATCACTACAATAGTCTATTCCCCTTTGGTTTCCACAGTAACACTAAACAAATATTGACTGAAAACTTTTCGGTTTTTCACATAAATGGGTCATCTCTGTTATTTAACTTATTTTAGCCTCATTGTACGGGTAGTTATATTCTATTATTCAGTCTTCAGCGTCCCGACAAATTTTTTTTTGTGATTTGTTTTGGGGGTTTTGTCCAGTTACATTGTAGGCCTATATGCATGTCCATTTGTTTTCGTGTTTATTCCTAAATTGTCTATAACTGTACAACACTGTCTTTGCAGGCTGTTCTCTTCAAGCCTCGGTTTATACGAACAGCCCCATACATTTCACCCTCGTTTATTATCTTTAGTTGTTTATAATTTCAGACAGGTACTATTATTATATTATAATTCACTCCTTTTTATTTGCAAACTTAAATTTTTAATTGCTTGTGGAAAGTATGGAAATAAACCTTGCTATTCTATGAGACTGCTTAAATGTACTTTTCCAAGTACAGGTATGTAACCTGGTGCACTTAATTTTAAGATGAACTGTCTTGCTATTTCTAATTTCACCCTAACAATTCAAATTCATTGATATTTTTCATTGCCAAATTTCGAATTCCTGGCAGCCACACAATAATTCCGTTCTCGCAGACTCGGCTGGTTCCCACCCCACATTTAGTATCGAAAATGTACGGACTGGGAACCAGTCTGCTCGGAAGGCGGACATATTTCTTCCCAAGACACACACACACAAATAATTCAAAGGCTACCAGATGCCCAAGAAAAGAAAAAAAAGGTTTTGGAGTAAAACATACAAACATATTAAATTAAAACTTTATTAAGAGAAACATTAGTGGCCATCGTTACGGCAGCCGTAACGCGATTTTCAACTGATTTCGTTACAGTAATTGCAAAATCACTGTTGCGAATATATATCACATTTATAACTACCCGTCTGACCTGAACGCTATGGTAGCTCGATTGGTTACACGTTAGACTACTGTGCTGGTGCCGATTCGAAACCGCTGCCGCGTTTTTGTTAATAGTGTCTTTACTTTCATGTCTTTAATCAAATCGTTCTTTTGACTGAAGTAGGTTTCATTTTCCTTCTTCGTAATACGTAGCTTTTGAGGATTTTTTTTTTAACCCTAAAAGGGCCGGGGGGGGGGGCGGACCCCCAACATTTTCCGCGATAGCCTCTAAAAACAATTTTTCACAACCCGAGCTGCTATGACTTTTTAGCCTCGAGCTTTGCGCATCTTTTGATACCAAAAACATAAAAATCAGACCACGGGTTGCCGCTTAGCGAAATATTTTCCGGCGCTATGCGCCGTGAAAACTGAATGTTTCAAAATTGTTTGTCACTCGATGGCCGAGATCTTAGGGGGGTGGGCGGAATAAAGTCTGAGAACCACTTGGCTCCGGTTCCAAGAGCCAAAGATCCTGACATTGAAATACGTACTGTCAGGTCAGGGAACCAAACGGTCAACTACCGTAAGGACAACCACTGCTAAAATATTAGGCATACCGGTAGTATATTGACCTTGAACCGGTCCCCATTTTGGGGTGTTTTTTTTTGGTGAACATGCGCAGTGACTGTTTTAGAACTCTTAGACATTTATGTGACGAATCCTCGTCTGGTGTCGCGCTTTACATTGTCTTTGTGATGTCGTATCCAGGAGATGGGAATCAGACCAACAGCATCCGGTTCATTAGTAAAAACGTCACACATGTGCGCGCACCACTGATTGCTAGCGCTCATTGGATAAACGCTGGAGTTGTGTTAACTTCCGATCCATTTGTGCTATGCTACACCGTGTGAAGTACGCATGGTTGAATTGCGATGACGTCACACTATGTAAACAAACTGGATAGCAATTTCGGTCTTTATTTTTAAAAAGAAAATCCTCCTTCATAGCCATGAATCTGAAAAAAAGTAAAATGTAAAACAATTAAGGAAGAGTTTTTGCTCTAAATAAATGGCACAGCTACGTCTCCAACTTGGGTCACCTTGCTTGTGGGTCCAACGCCTTATCCATCCAGTCCGTTAGTGTGACGTCATCTCCACTCAACGATGCGTACTTCACACATAGCATACATTGCAGTGTTGTAGTACGCGTACTCGGTACTCGTACTCGAGCACTACTCGAGTACCTTTTTTTGAGTACTCGTACTCGTACTCGAATGTCAAAGTACTCGTACTCGAAATGACGGTACTCGTACTCAAGCAGCAAAGTATCCATACTTGACATGTCGAAATTGTACTCGATCATCAAAGTACTCGTACTCGAATAGCAGTGCTCGGGGGAAAATAGTATAGCTTGACTTTATACACCATGGCCTTATTTTTTCGATACTTTCAGTTTGAAATGGTTGATTGCCTAATGTAGAGAAATCGAGATTTCCTGATTTTCCTCTGTGCACATCCAGGTAACACAATTAACAGCTAGCCGTGATTGGGTCTGTATATTGGTCTGACTGGGCCTGGGCCAATTACGCACAATGAACCATTTGCCGTTCGGCCTATTCGGAAAACAAGTACGTGTACTCATACTCGTACTCGGAGGTACAGTACTCGTACTCGGAAGTATAAGTACTCATACTCGGAGACCTGTTCTAGTACTCGGAGGTACAAATACTCGTACTCCTACTCGTACTCGGCAACGTAATTAGTACTCAGCAGTCTCGGTACTCGGAAAAAAGTACTCGACTACAACACTGATACATTGAACGTGAATGGAACCGGAAGTTAACACAACTCCAGCGTTTATCCAATGGGCGCTAATTAGTGGTGCATGCGCGTGTATGACGTTTTTTATGAACCGCATTGAGCCACGTACATATTCGCGAGAGTAAGGATGGTAATTTATCACAAGTTTCCAGAACTGTAAGATTTTTACAAACTTACAGAATGACCAATTGAAGTAATTGCTGTAGCAGAAAATTCTCAGTTGTTTCCGACCTCCAAACTCTCAGGTCACGAAATGTTCAGCCTCAGTATTCCAAATATTATCTTGATGTGTACCTCTAGGGCGGGTTGAAATCCCTCAAATGTCAAACAAAAATGTGAAATCTACCAGGATCACAGCAGTCTCGCACTCGGCCATCTCTCGTCATTTGCCGTTGACTGATGAGGGCGCTTTAATTCTCTTGACCAACTACAAGCGCAGCTTTCATTTCATTGCACGAGGCAGGGAAACACTCTCGGAATGAAAGCCACGCTATTTTCAACTGCTATCGTTACGGTGTAGCGTGAATTTACGTTTCTATGAAAATCGGACTCATTGGTAATACTGCGCATGCGTAAGTATGATAATTAGGAAAGTGACCGGTCACGTGAGAGGGATTAACCAATCAAAGGGAAAAGGGGTCCGATTTTCATAGGAGTCGGATTTTCATGTCGGCATTGCAAAAACACCAATTTTCTGAATCTACAAATTTATGTACATGTACTATAACTGCCTTCCAACCAGAGTGCTTCGCTCGACTGGTTAAGATTTTTAGTTTGTTAAGGGAAATAAAGTCCTTTTCTGAAAATACCGGTACAGCAATTTTAGCAAATGATTCCATTTAACACCGTGCATTGAGGGCAGTGGATGGCATACACCTCTGTATTTGCCGAAGCGGAATGGCCCCCTGTGTGTTCCTTTGTAAACCAGCTCCCACTTTTCAATGAACACTCAATGGAGCATAGCTAGTAACTGCAAACACGCAACAATTGCATTTGCACAAAGCTGTAGTCAATATTGACAAGGTTCAGTATCAACCATTGTGGGGCGTTTAAGCGGTGTCAAATCACTTGTAGGCAGCGCAAGGACAGGACATTAGCCAACCAATTAGCCCTTTTAAGTCAACAGTGATCATGTCAAATGTAATTAATTGCACAATATTGGATGTTGTGGGCCTGTTAATTTTCAACAAACACTTCCCCTGCATATGTACCACTTGAAATTTGAGTGGTTTGAAGTGTTCTCATAATACATGTACTTTGGAAACTGTTTAATTACATTGAAGTTTGTATGTATACATAAGTTTGTATACACTATGAATTTGCGTTGGGTGAACTAAATCAATATTACAGAGTTGTAACGAGTCACTGATTTTTATGACTCGACAGTGTGGAGTCGCGTCGAGTCGAGCAATAGCTCAAGTCAATTCGAGTCACAAATATTTGAACACTATACAACACATAAACACAAGAGAGAAAGTCATTTTTTGGCTTTTTAACGTTTTCATTCGGGCTACTACACTGTACATGTGGTGACACAACATTTGACTCTTAATGAAAATAAAAAGGGGATGCCAGCTGATCGCCATTCAACTAATGGGGACACTGATCGAACCACGTCCGTATGTCCATTATTATTCGCGAACAGTCGAACGTGGCATATACAAAACACCAGCGTAAGTCATTGCAAAGATTTTTCGCAAAGTTTTGCTTTTATTTTTGGGACTCGAGTCTTATTTGCCTTCCTCGAGTCGAGTCGAGTCGAGTCATTCTGATGAGGGACTCGAGTCGAGTCATTTGCTTGCAGTGACTCGAGTCGAGTCAAGTCAAGTCATTTGCCCTGCCCATAGGGACTTAGTTGAGTCCAGTCACCAAATATTGTGACTCGAGTGACTCGAGTCGAGTCATTGACTCGAGTCATTACAACTCTGCAATATTAGGTGTTTGCCCTTCACCAACGTATATAAACACTGTATACTCATGTGTGTTACCACCCGAGTGAAAGTTGGAAAAAATCACTCGGGTGGGACTCGAACCCACGACCTCCTGCTTTCTAGTACAGATGTCTTACCACTCGACCACCGAGCTAGCAGGATCAGTTGGCTGGTTCGAATCTGGTGTACATGTAACAGCGGGTACATGTAACGGTACAGTACAAATAAAAATTTTAAGTGTAGCATCCCTGCATGTACTCATATAGGGCCTAGTCTATGTAACAGAAAACGGCGAAAGCCGTGGTCTATGATATGTGAGCAGATTCGCTGATTAATTAGGCAAGGCCCCGCCTCTTGACCTCCTAGATTTTGACCAATCAGCAGGCGCTTTCTATAGGTCTATCGGGTCTTCGGTCATTCACCCGTTGCGCGTCATAGACATGGATTAAAAAAAATGTCACGGCGCGCGGCGCTCGGTAGATCCCGGCTGTTGTTGTATTACAAAACGCTGCATTCGAATTGACCAATCACGGCGCGCGGCGCTCGGTATCATGTTTCACGAATGCGCTCCCGGCTGTTGATGTATTACAAAACGCTGCTTTCGAATTGACCAATCGGGGCGCTCGGTATAATTTTACGCGAATGCGCTCCCGGCTGTTGTTGTATTACAAAACGCTGCATTCGAATTGACCAATCGCGGCGCTCGGTATCATGTTACGCGAATGCGTTCCCGGCTGTTGTTGTATTACAAAATGCTGCTTTCGAATTAACCAATCACAGCGTTAGTCCTGATTTTGGGATGAAATGACGTCACGATTTAGTAAAGTCGACTCCGATTGGCTGGCGTGCAGCTTGCATAAATCTGCATGCTTTGACATATCAGACGTTAGACAGGAGATGGCTCCGTGGATAACGGGTGATACTCAGACTAGTACTCATAAGCGTACATGCAAAATACAGGGTGAGTAAAAAACAGCGGAACCCAAACCCGGAAAAAGTATATTTCATATTAAAAGAAAAAAGATGTAGCATCAAAAATAAACCTGTTTCGTCAAAAAAATTAAAGCAATTTATTGTGTATTTTGACTGTTTGGAACAACAAAGAAAATGACACAAAATACTTACAAGTATCAACCGTGCTTAGGCAAACAATATGTCTTTTAACGTAACATTGAACTTCTTTGGGCCTTCAAAAGGATTTTGTTGAATATTTTTAACTTTTAAACTGAAGTTTTATCGCTGGTAATGTTTGATGACAATTGTGACGGCAGTTCTTGAAATCGCAGTTTTGGACGAAAGAGGTTTCAGGGTCAATGCGTTTAAATGGTAGGCTTATAGTTTGAACGGACTGAGCAATTTCAGTAATTGTGGGTGGGAACCAGCCTATCTTGTGATAACAAATTTATCATAGGGCCGCAGCTAATTCAAATTTCGCCCCCCAAAAAAGAAAATTCAATAACTAAAACCTCGGTGGATGATCTTCGTTCGATGACTCATCTAAAAGTGAATAACATTTACATTGCTGGAAACTTAACAGAAATTTAAAAACAAATTTATTTTTCGGGATGAAACCCGAAATAACATGGCATTATGACAGAGAATCATCTTTAAAGTTTAAGTAAAACTGTAACTGTAAAACTTGGCTTTCACGTATTCCAGAAAAGTAGGCCTACATGTATTTCTCTCTTTAACTAAACTAAATTTGAGTAAAATTTACAAGGAATATACATGGCCTAATCCCTTATACTCTGCTGCATCGATATTTTTACCACACGGAAATATACACGTGTACATGTACATAAAGCAGCATATTCAGGATTAAGGAAAAGTTCAGGGAAACGCTTTCAACAGATCCATTGTGCATTGTCCCGGTCCACAGAAGTTTGCACAATGAGGCTTTTGAATTAAGCCCAGGTGTACATATACTGTACACAAATGAACCACATCACTACAGGTACATGTAGTCTATAATTCCCCCATGGTTACTACGGTTACATTAAACAAATATTGACTGAAAACTTTTCGGTTTTCATATATGTACGTGTAATGTGTCATCTCTGTTATTGTACAGGTAGTTATTTATTAATTGGTCTTCAGTATCCCCTCCATTTATTATTTTCATTTATTTTTTGGGTTTGAACAATTTAGAATTTATTGATATTTTCATTGACAAATTTCGAATTCCTTGCAGTCACACAATAATTCCATTCTCGCAGACTCGGCTGGTTCCCGCCCCACATTCAGTATTGAAAATGTAAGGACTGGGAACCAGTCTGCTCGGAAGGCAGATCACAAAACAAAACAAAACAAAAAAAATCCAAGGCTTGCAGATGCCCAAGAAAAAAAAAAATAAAGGTTTTGGAATAAAACATACAAAATATATTACATGTAAATTGAAAATGTATTAAAAGAAACATAGTGGCCTTCGTTACAGCAGCCATAACGCGATTTTCAACTGCTTCGTTACGGCAATTGCAAAATCACTGTTGCGAATATATATCACATTTATAACTACCCGTCTATTAAACGCATTGGTACCGGTTGCTCGATTGGTTACACGTTAGACTACTGTGCCGGGGATGTCGGTTTGAAACCGCTGCCGCGTTTTTGTTAAAAGTTGTCTTTACTTTCATGTTTTTAATCAAATCGTTCTTTTTATTGTTCAGGTAGGTTTCATTTTCTTCTTCGTAATACATGGCTTTTGAGGATTTTTTTTTAAAGGGAAATAAAGTCCGGGAACCATTCGGTTGAATGATAGTCTGGTTCCAACAGCCAAAGATCCTGACGTTGAATACTATTAGGTCAGGGAACCAGACGGTTCCGTAATAATAGCACTTGAAAATCGCGTTATGGCTGCTGTAATGATAGCCACTATGTTAAAAGTTTTCTCTGTTTTTTTAATCAAATCCCACTTTGCAAGGTAGATTTCATTTGTTTCTCTCAGTTATCCGTGGCTTTGGAAGATTTCTTTTAAATTAAAGGGAAATAAGTCTGAGAATCACTTGGCTCCGGTACCAAGAGCCAAAGATCCTGACATTGAAATACGTACTGTCAGGTCAGGGCACCAGACGGTTAAGTACCGTAATGACAACCACTGCGAAAATGTTAGGCATTGTATATGACCATGAACCGGTCCCCAATTTGTACTTATTTTGTGAACATGCGCAGTGACAGTTTTTTTTTAACTGAAGACATTTTTTGTACCGTGACGAAACTTTGTCTGGTGCCGCGCTTAGATTGTGGTTGTGACGTCGTATCCTGGAGATGGGAATCAGAACAACAGTATCCGGTTCATTAGTAAAAACGTCACACGTGTGCGCGCACCACTGACTGCTAGCGCTCATTGGATAAATGCTGGAGTTGTGTTAACTTCCGATCCATTTGTGCTATGCTACACCGTGTGAAGTACGCATGGTTGAATGGAGATGACGTCACACTAACGAACTGGATAACAACTTCGGTCTTTACTTCAAAAAAGAAAATCCTCCTTTATAGCAATGAATCTGTAAAAAAAGTAAAAGATGAAATATAAAACAATTCAGGAAGAGTTTTTGTTCTAAATAAATGACACAGCTCCAACTCATACACGAGCAGTACTCGAGTACCTTTTTTTGAGTACTCGTACTCGTACACGAATGTCAAAGTACTCGTACTCGAAATGACGGTACTCGTACTCAGGCAGCAAAGTATCCGTACTTGACATGTCAAAATTGTACTCGATCATCAAAGTACTCGTACTCGAATAGCAGTGCTCGGGGGAAAATAGTATAGCTTGACTTTATACACCATGGCCTAATTTTATCGATACTTTCAGTTTCAGTTTGAAATGGTTGATTGCCTAATGTAGAGAAATCGAGATTTCCTGATTTTCCTCTGTGCACATCCAGATAACACAATTAACAGCTAGCCGTGATTGGGTCTGTATATCGGTCTGACTGGGCCTGGGCCAATTACGCACAATGAACCATTTGCCGTTTGTCCGTATTCGGAAAACAAGTACGTGTACTCGTACTAGTACTCGTACTCGGAGGTACAGTACTTGTACATGTACTCGTACTCGGAAGTATAAGTACTCGTACTCTGACACCTGTTCTAGTACTCGGAGGTACAAATACTCGTACTCCTACTCGTACTCGGCAACCTAATTAGTACTCAGCAGTCTCGGTACTCGGAAAAAAGTACTCGACTACAACACTGATACATTGAACGTGAATGGAACCGGAAGTTAACGCAACTCCAGCGTTTATCCAATGGGCGCTAGTTGGTGGTGCATGCGCGTGTATGACGTTTTTTATGAACCGCATTGAGCCACGTACACGTTCACCAGAGTAAGGATGGTAATTTATCACAAGTTTCCAGAACTGTAAGATTTTTACAAACTTACAGAATGACCAATTGAAGTAATTGCTGTAGCAGAAAATTCTCAGTTGTTTCCGACCTCCAAACTCTCAGGTCACGAAATGTTCAGCCTCAGTATTCCAAATATTATCTTGATGTGTACCTCTAGTCTAGGGTGGGTTGAAATCCCTCAAATGTCAAACAAAAATGTGAAATTTACCAGACTTTCGTCCACCAGGATCACAGTAGTCTCGCACTCAGCCGTCTCTCGTCATTTGCCGTCGACTGATGAGGGCGCTTTAATTCTCTTGACCAACTACAAGCGCGGCTTTCATTTCATTGCACGAGGCAGGGAAACACTCTCGGAATGAAAGCCACGCTATTTTCAACTGCTATCGTTGCGGCATTGCAAAACAATGCAAAAACACCAATTTTCTGAATCTACAAATGTATATAACTGCCTTCCAACCAGAGTGCTTCGCTCGATTGGTTAAGATTTGTTTATGTTTTTAAAGGGAAATATAGGCCTAAAGATCGAGAACCATTCGGTTGATTGATAGTAATGCGCCTATATCAATTGTTTCCCACACCCCTCCCCCTACCTCCCCCTCCCCTGGGCTGCCCCACCCAAGACGTGGGGATTGTCACTTTTGAAGTGACAAAATCCCCACCCTTAAGGCAAAATTACGGTGGGCGTACTAGTGATTGCCTTTCAATTTAGTCGCCAATGCTGTTTTGGAGTGACCAAAATCCCCACCCTGGGGCATGAAAAACATGACCAAACCCCGACATCGGACCTGGGGCAGAGGGGGGGGGGGGCAACAAATGATAGGCTCATAAATTAAGCAATGCAACTTGCAAGGAATAAAACGTAAGAGCCCATGTTAAAGGGAAAATACAACATTTGCAAACATCAAAAAATAAAACTACCAAATTATTTTGAAATACCCTGCTGGACTGTTAGTGAATGACAGTGTAAAGCATCCTGTAAAATCATGGCACCTGGTATACTGTCATTTTCAAGAAAAGTGGTATTTTTGTATCAATTTCCAACGATGGTCGGCCGACCAGCGTTGGAAAAAACTGGCTTTTTTGAAATACTGGCCCCAATTGACCATCACAACGATTGTACACCTATCAACGGGTACAAGCCAGCTAGACTGGTTCCCAGACCTTACAATTCCCCAATGTACATAAACTGCTCTGTTTCTTCTTAAATGGAGTCAGGGAACCAGACTACAGGAAAAGTATTGTTTTTCTTGGTTTAAATTTTATAGCATTCTCGAACCCAAAACTTCAAAAAAGTCAGTGTAACAATACTATATTACCAACCCCCCAATTCCATCCATTTCTGCAAATTAAAGCAAAAGCAAATGATGTATATTCCCTTTAAGGCACCACAAGCTTGTCAAATTTAACAACCCACCACCCACCCCCCCCCCCAAAAAAAACCTGGCTCCTCCCCCCCCCGAAACCACTGCCCACCGACACCCCCTGCTCCCCTCCATTAATGAATGCATAACTATTGAAGTACAAAACCAGTTTTAACTTACCACAATTCGTTCCAGTCACATCAATGATTTAACCTCTTGATCACCAGCAACTGCGAAGAATCTTATTCTGACCACAGAAGTAGTTTTTTTTTTCGTTTTCTTGCAATCAAAGTTAATTAACTGAAATTGAAGGCAATACCACGCAAGACAGTCGATCAATGCACACGTACGTACGTACGTTCACGATCACTCACTGTGTACTAGTACAAGAAGTACATCCGTAAGCGCCCAAATCGCCCCAGTAACAATAAACATCCTATAAAGTTGAGCGAAGTGTTCTGCGATATAAAGCGCACACATGGGCGAGGAAGTTCGATAATGATCATTGACATACTTTATGTGGGCTATATAAATAATGCAAACATAATCCCACTACGGCCAAGGATGGTTACACGGCTCCATGGTGGACAACAGCACCAGTTTTCTCACCAAAGCTACAATCAAAAGGTACAATCAAAAAGAGGGTAAGATGTAAAAAATCGGATGACAGGAAGTTTTTTTTTAAAGTGACGTCGCAATAAAGGCAGACACTGCATGGCGCACACACCTTCTTTTCCTCAAAATAAAACTGGTCAAAGTGTTAAGAAATTGCCTCAGATCGCACCACAGAGCATCTACAATACAATAATGTTTCGGGCCCCTTAGGTGGGCTCCGAACCCCACGCCGTAATTTTTTGCACCAACTTTTTCCCCACGCCGTAATTTTTTGCACCAACTTTTTGGGGAACAACATTTCTTTTGGCCCCCACCCAAAAAAATGTGTTCTGGATCCGCCCTTGCTGTGCACGCAGAGAGCTCTTCTGCAAGAAAGTTTGGAGAACAACACCCCCCCCCCCCCGGCCCCCACCCAGCTTATACGGGGTTTTTTTCAAAGGTAATACTCTGTAACGAATCACATCCTCAAAATGTGGTTCTTGGTTAGTTATGCATACACTGGTATGTATAGCTAATCTTATCTGAGAAAATGAGAAGGAAAATCATCAACATAAAATACCCTATCAAATTAGAACAAACAACGCTTCTCCCTCCCCTATGGAGGTTCAAAAAAGGACTTCTGCTTTTCTGCTAACAGAATAGCAGAAAAGCAGATTGAACGTTTTGTTCAGATGCATTTTTCTACTTTTCTGCTTTTCTGCTACCAAAATAGCAGGTTTTACTTTTTGCCCTTCACTGACGGTTCGAAAAGGAACATCTGCTTTTATGTTACCAGAAAAGTAGATTGAACATTTTGTTACGGTGGTTCAAAAGTGGACATCAACTTATCTGCTATCAAAATAGCAGAAAAGAAGATCGAACGTTTTTGTAAAATGCAGTTTTCTACTTTTCTGCTTTTCTGCTACCAGAAAAGAAGATCGAACGTTTTGGACAAATCCACTTTTCTGCTGTTCTGCTTCCGAGTAAGCAGATCGAATGTTTCTGTCACATCACAGTAGTCTAAAAGTGGCCAACGGCGCTGCCGCAAGCTGCATATACCCGCCAAAAAATGGACTGTTCCAAGTAACTCCGCCCTCCGTCCTGACGTAAACGTCTGATGAGTGGCGGATCCGGCCATCCAATCCACGGTGTCACGGTGGACACAAAAGGCTTTGAGGTGCCGCCAACTTGTCAGTGCCACTGCACTGTTGCGCTTTGACGCTTGTGCCCTTTTTATATTCGTCTGTATAGTTCAAATTTGAGGTTTGGGCTTCAAGAGGGGATCTTGCCTTCTGTGTATGCAGTGTCGTAGCCAGGTTCTGTTCGGAGGGGAGGGGGGTCCCATGGCTATTTTCAATGCAGATTTTCAGAACTAAAATAATGTTAAAATATTCGTTAAAAAGATCGATTTCTTTTTTTCTGTGGGGGGGGGGGCAAAAATAATTTTCATAAGAGGTTGCCTCTTGGTGTTCAATGTGACCTTGCTCACAACTTATCAAATGCTATATATAACAAGTAAGAAATTCAGTAACAAGTAAGAAATTATCTTTCGGGGTACCCACCCCCAATTTTTTTTTGGTTAATACTGGGCGTCTGAAACCCTGTAAAAAGCCAAAGGGTTTTACTCTTGATTGTTTTCGCGCCTAATAATACGCACAAAGGTACGCCCTGCAAGAACTGAATTATTGTGGGGCCGCAAAGGACTGGAAAGAAATTAGTGGATATCTCTGGGTTTAATTCGAAAAGTGTTTTTGTTTGAAAAACAATTGCACAATTTTGATTGAAAGTTGCAGAAACACTGCCCTTAAAAACATGTTTGTCCTAACACGTGCAAAATTGGACAAAGCGCTAAGTTGTAGGCAAAAGGACTCTTTAACAAAGCCTTAATTATTGACACAAATAATCCCGCATCACTCCGTTTCTTCATTAACCGGGAAATCTAACTATCAGTTGCAAGGTTCTAATCGTCCTTTAAGTTATTCTTTTTTGTTCAGAAGTCAAACTCTTAAGAAAATATTTTAGTTTAAATAACAGAAAAGGTATTTTAACACCAGATTGTTGCCAGCGCTCCCGCCCCAAGTTTCAGATAAACCAAAATTCCCACGTAGCCCCACCACCCGCGATTAGAGAAAATCAGCCTAAAACTGGAAAGTTTATTGCCCTTTGCTGGCCCGCGAGCTAGCCAGACGGATGTATAAAATAGGTCACGGTGACAAAGCCTATAACAGCGCAGCGCGCACGTGCATAATGACGGCACTTCAAAGCCTATATTGCGCGGACGCAGCTGACACATGTACTTGGCTTTTATTAAGAGCAGTGGGACCGGATTCGTCACTCAGATGTTTACGTCATGACGGAGGGCGGAGTTAATTGGAACAGTCCATTTTTGGCGGGTATATGCAGCTTGCGGTAGCGCCGTTGGCCACTTTCAGACTGCCGTGACAGAAACGGGCAAAATGATATTCGCACTTGGGTAAAATATCAACACCGAATTGATAGCGTTCCCGGATTGGTCTACACTACCTTTTGTTTTATTGAACAAAGACAACTGACGACAAATATAACAGAACCTCCATTTTATTCAAAAAGAAAAAAAAGGAAAGATGCAGCGAACAGACTATGTCCTCTAGAACTCTGTAGGCTAATTTACACACTGTACTCTAAAAGACAAATGCTACACAATGTACAACTTTTTCAATACTGACTTAAAAACTACCCTTAAACACCACGTATACGTGTACTTGTACCTCGAAGGTTTTTGGCTACAAAATAAACATCTCTTCATAATCTGGTATATAGTACAATATTTATAGGATAGATATAATACAGCTCAGCTTTTTGTAATGTGCATGATATTTGCAAAATCTTCAAAAACTCCCCATATTTTTGTAGCTCAATGATTTGAACAAATCATGGACATGTTTTAAATTAACATAAAGACGTGCCCGATGCTATACAAACGAAATACATTAATGCATTTTTGTACCACAAAACTATTTTATACAATACCGACACTTTTTCTTGATTAGCCCTACAATCGCATATTTTCTCCTTTTTTGGGGGGGGGTCAAATCTACGATTAAAAGACCAAACAAAAAAACCTCAATACAAAACGAAACACATCTATATATAAAAAAAACATCAACAACGATCAGGCCAAAAACCAAAACAACCAAAAAGCAGGCATTAAATATTGGGAAGGTATACATACAAACAAACGAGCTAAACAATCAGACAGACATTATAATACAATACTTGTCGAGTCTTAAAACAACGTACGGTTTAATACCACAGCTCTAGCATGCAGTGCAAAGTACTGAAATGATAGGTTCTTGTAATTTTGGTAAAATTGCGGGATTGATTTGCAATCAAAAACATTGATTATTTGTTTTATACAACACCTGAATAAATCCTCATCATCTGATTGGTCAGTAACCAACCTCGTGACCGTGCAATGGAACTTCTGTTTACAGTGGAATAGAACTGTTTTTCCGTTGCGGCCATTCTTTAGGTTTGGACGAATAATTCAACGACACGTGACAAATGACTGACCAATCAGATGACGGGAGGATTTATTCAGGCGTTGTATAAAAAATATAACAAAATGTAAGGTAGACAGGTATTGGTAGCATTTAACTCTTATTGTAAACATTATTCCGGCCAACATTTATAAGTTAAATCTTAATAGGTTGACAAACTGCAGAAAAGGGCAATTCGTATTGTTAAAGGTCATGGAGGTCGACTTTAATGAACGCACCACTAATAAGAAACACAACCTTTTGTCTCTTACAAAAAACGAATGTCTTTCAACAAGGTGGGTTTTTTTGGTATACACTTGTGAATAACCAAATAGCTTGGGAGTAACCTGCGATGAACTATAGCATGTCTTCCGGGGGGGGAGATAAATATTCTAAGTCGATTAATGCCAAGGGAAGCGGAGATAAACGCCAGCCTGATGGGCCATATTAGCTCAGGAAAGACTTTACTAACTGTCTCATGATGTCTAGAGAAAAAAAAGGAATTGGGTAGGAGTCCACAGTGCAAGTATAACTCCCCTAAAAAAAACGAAAACAAACTCATGGAAACAATTGATCCAAAATAATTACAGTTACTAAATGGGGAACATTTATAGTCATTTGTTTAGTATAATTTAATATTTCGATATGATTTATATACATGTATACACTTTACATTTTCACAGCATAATCAAAATACAAAAGTAGATTGGAAAATTGCAATATATTTTCTCCACGTGTCATTAGAGTGATGATTTTTTTAATGTTACATTTGTATTTTTGTTTCGTTTTCAATATCGTTCGACTGGTAAATATTCATGAAAACGGTACCTTTGGGTGACACTCGTACAAACTTGTGCGCAAAAAATCCTAACTTTGATGACCCGTAACCCTAATCTAACCTTATCCTACCCTCACCAAACTTTGCAAATTTGGGCTTGGCATCACGAGGAATCAATTTAGCCTATTTGTGACATTTTGCCTAGAAATAGGAGTTGAAACATTAGGGAGACATCTACACTGTACCAGGTCTCCCTAAGGTATAACTGTTGACGATACGTGTCGCTGTAAGGGTAAAGTAAGAGGAATTTTGTAGTGGTAATTAATAATTTCTCATTTTAAACGTGGCATAATACTGAGTAGTACAATATTTCTTTGGCAATTTGCCTTTCACAGGAACACTGTGCAGATGCCTTAACCCTTCCCTCCCCAACTCCATCAAAATCCATCCTCCCATTTTGGTGGATGTTGAGGTACTTGGTCCTGCAGGCATGGTGTGACTAAATATTGATGGAGTATGATGGACTTGGGCCTGGAGCAGTGTGATTGATGGATTTTGGCAGACTTTGTCCAGTACTTAGTAAAAGACAGTATGGAGTTAGGGTGAGAGGCTTTTTCAGTTGATATTTACAATTGATAAACATTTTACAATTTAGAATCGGTGCGTTGGGTTGCCATTTGTAAAGACCTTAAACAAGATTTTTTTCCAGAATCAACTGCAACAAAATTCAATTTACAATTTCCATACATAGACAACAACATTTACACAAACACATTATTATCACATATTTTTCATGTACTGTAAACTTAAATTAAACCTTTAATAGTACAAAAAGAACAGAACTCAGCCATTTTGCAATTTTTTGAACACAAACAAAAACCAAAAACAAAAATGCCAACATAATTTTTACAGTTGTAAATATTGTAGCAAAAAAATGCTGCGTACATTTTCATGATTATTCATTTCGTGGAAACTCAATTTTCTTTTTACAAAAGATCAATTTAAATATCTGTACATAGTGTCTGGCAATGTAAACGACTAAATTAATCACACGCCATTTTACCATTTCAATAGAAAAAAACACGAAATTTCAAGGGAAATGTTTCGTTCAGATTTCAGGAATGACTAGTAGCAGTTCTGCTTATCTCTGAGCACCATCAAGTAAGCAAAATAAATAAGAATGCAAAACAATTTTCAATTTTTAAGTTTTCCTACAAGTAAGCCTGAAAAAGTCACTAAAAGTTTAAACTTGCATACTTAATTTTCAAGGTACATGTAACTTAAAGGTTCTATACAACATTTGCTTTAGTTGTAATTTTAAGAAATTGATGGATTTGGGGTTAGTATTTTATTGCAAATATTGTTTCGCTTACCTGTTTCTAATTTTGTTTTCATAAATGCTGAAAAAAACCAAGAAATGCTGTTCTTGTAGTCTGGCTCCCTGACCCTACTTCAGACAAAACAGGGCAATTTCCAGATGTCAGGGCATTGTCAGGTCAGGGAACCAGAGTAGCTGGCTTGCAACCCTTCATGGATGTATAACCGATTGCCAACAAAATGCGGACTAACTAAATTTGGAAAACTGGGGGCAGTATTTTGAAAACAAAGTCAGTTTTGTTGCCGACCATCGTTGGAAATCGATATAAAATTTCCACTTTTCTCGGAAATGACAGTAAACCAGGTGCCATGATTTCACAGGATGCTTGAGACTATTATTCACTTACAGTCAAGTAAGGCATTTCATACTAATTTGGTAGTTTTGTTTTGTGACGTTTGCAAATGTTGTATATTACCTTTAACATAATGTTGATTAAGAAAAAAAAAACTCTTCCTAATTGAGGTATATCCATGGAACAGCAGCAGTGTTATTTACTTAGCTGACGTGAGCACTTGGCTACAGTTCCGTTGTCATTAGAGGGACGTCAATTTCTGAGTAGTCATGGTTGTACTGGCCGTAGGGTGTGTAGGATATCTGCTCATAGGCTTGTTTGCCTTCCTCACCTGGCAACCAAAAAAAAAGATTAACATTTGATTTTGTGTGACCTTCTGCATGGTGTTTAGTCTGAGTGTCACCCGTTGTCCAAAGAAGCCCTCTGATATATCGTCACCGGTTTCACGAAGGGACGGGCATGTCAAAATTGAAAAAAAAATCAATTTCGAGTTTTTTCACCATTTTGCTTTAAAACATGGTACTCAAGCATTCTGACATGTTTCCATAAGCAAACCATCATTAAATCCTGAATAACATTAATGACGCCAGGGGCAGGCATCTCGATAACTGCATTTTGCGATTTCACGAAGAGACGCGAACATGCCTGCCCCTTGAACACGTACAAAACGTATTGCACGGAGAGGCGTAAAAGTAGGTCAACAGGAGATTTTCGATTTCACGAAGGGACTGCCATCTTTGTTACATTCTCAGCTGTGCGCGCGTAATCGAACACGCGCGCCCTTCCCTATGGAAAAGCACATTAAACAAGAAGGGCGTAAATGTGAAACAGTGAGATTTTCGATTTCACGAAGGGACGGACATCTTTAATAATTATTTTTGGCTTATTAACCACTTTATTAATTATAATTAATGGGTTCAAATTCAAGTTTACCTATCCAAGAATTACGTCATGGTTTCCTTATTGCATAAAGTCGTTGCAAAGTAGTAGTTTTTGCAGTTTTAAAAACAGAAAACTTCTCTTGCGATTATCTTGAAAACGGTTTTTCTTCAAAATCCACATGCCCGTCCCTTCGTGAAACCGGTGACGATATGTGAGCAATGCAAACTTTATTGAAACCGGTGACGGTATGTGAGCAATGCAAACTTTATTCGACCCCCGGCGCCAGCCAATTGAGTCGGCTTTACAAATTGTGACATTTTATCAGAAATGTGGACTAAGCTGTCGATAGGTCCATTTGGCTGACATGTTTTTGTAATACAACAACCGGTTACGGAAGGCGCCGGCCGAAGGGTCAGAATCTCGAGGTCTTGAGTACGTGGCAATAAGCCTCTGAACTGATGACGTCGCACTCTGCTTGTGTGTGCTTTTCTATAGTGCTTTGAAACTGTTGCCCCCACTAGGCTCCCATTAGAAAGCACATGTTTAAACAAAGTGTGATGTCATCATTACAGAGACTTATTTATTCCCATGAGTTAGAAAAAATTAGTACGATTACGAATTACAAAAAATGTACCCGAATTCGAGAACGAGTATGAATACAAGTACAAGTACGTTCCAAATTTCAATGTGTCATGTGTTTATCAAAATTTCATGGGCTTTTGCCGTCAAATTAGGCATTAGACAAACGCAGAAACCTCCAGTAGAAAACCGGTTCTTTTCCTGCAAGTTCCGCTACAAATTTGTTGAAACTCTTGCAGGAGAACATTTGCAAGAGTACGAGTTAGAGTACTTTTGTCACGAGTACGAGTACAAGAACAAGTTTAGGTAATTTTTTTTTTCTTGGTTGACGAGAACGAGTATGAGAACATTTGCATGAGTACAAGTACAAGTACGAGTACGAATACCACAAAAATATACTCGAGTACAAGTACTACAACAATGTACACTACCTCCCTATGCTTGGTGTCAGGAGGTATTCAAATCAGTCAGCACCTTAGGACCAGTATATTTGATCTACTTCCCCTGCAAATCTACAGGTATGTGTAATGTACTAATTTTATTTTTCTAGATTCTCAACCAACCTATATGGGTTTTTCTTAATTTGTTTAATTCATGTTTACTGTGATTTTGATGTTTTTAATATTGTAAATTATCATGCAATTTGACCGTCGGGTTACAATGTGAATAAAATATACCATATATACCATATACCAATCTATGTTGTATTTGTACATTATTTTGGTCTTACCGAACGCCATAAGTGCTTCCTTGGCCGTGGATTTGACATCGTCCATGTCACATCGCAGGAGGTATAACAGCTGATCCAAAGCCTCCCTGGCCTGATGACGAAAGGAAAACCATGGTTAAAGAAGCACTTTTGATGCATTCAGCTATCAACACCAGTGCATAAACGGCCAATTCCGAGACAATGAGAGCTAGTCCCATTAAACAATGTCACAGTTGTATCCTGCTGCAGTTGGTGACCACAGACTCTGAGGCAGTGTGGCCTGGAGACTTTTGACCAGATGGATCTTGCTACATTAAGCAGGCTTGTCATTTTGACAAGTGTTGCATGTTGCTACGTTTGTCAGGGTTTCTAGCCAAAATGCCCTGGAGGGTTAGGGTTAACAATCTTACACTTAGTTTGGGATGAACCTCAAATACCTGACCACAAATGAGAGATACTCATTTCCAGATCAGAAAATGTGTATCACATAATTGAAAAAAAATGCGGATGTTAGGCCAAAAAAAAAAAAAACGTCGGTCTCCGGTCAGCGCGCGCGTCGATTTTAAGCATGCGCGTCGATCTTTTTTTTCTTCAAAATGTTCCGCGGTAGCTCCAACAGCGCCCTCTATTTCCGCACCTCCTCAATTTTTTTTTACCAAAGAGCACCAAGGAATGGGAAATTGCACCAAGGCAAATGATCGAAAGCACCCAGGCAAATTATGGAGGACACCAATGTACATGAGGACACCAAAAAAGCAAAATAGTACCCCACCTTGTCTGTACAATCCAAGCTTGAAGAAAAAAAGAAAAAAAAAAGCCGCGTGGCCGCGTCAATTCCGGAACTTTGGTCTGACCAGAGACCGAATGTTTTTTTTTTGGCCTTAACACAACTTTTTAAATTTTGAAAGTTGAACAAGGAAATTGACTGGAGCGGGGTTTGAACCTGCGACCTCCGGATTACCGTTCCGGTGCTCTACCAACTGAGCTATCTAGTCTATGTTGGCGGATCCCCAGTTTGTCAATGTCTTTGTTCAAGGGTCAATAATAAAAAATAATTGTTCAAGGGGCGCCTGTCAATTCTAAAAAATGAAAACTCAATTTTGTATTGATTAATTGACAATAAAAATTACCAAAAAAACCATGCTTTATCATCTGAGGAATAGTTAGTTTCGTTTTGAGAAGAGTTGCTAGGGGAAGAATGCAAAATTAAACTAGGGGCACAATGTGAGGTTTTACCCTGAGGTACCCCACAAAACCCTGTTAAACCTCATAAAACCTCGAGGTGAACCTCGAGTTACAGACTGTTTAATTCTGCTTTTCCCACTAACTGACAAGCCGTTTGCTCTTACATTAGGCCACAAACCTCCATCCAAAATAACAAAAGATTTTTGAGTTTCAGTTTACCTTCAAAGCAGCGATTGCAGCACACCCGGCCTGACGTAACGACAAATCTCTCTCCTCTAAGCACTCCAAATACACATTGACAGCCTGATTAAAATGACACATGAAAATGAGAAATCTGACTTGAGTTGTAGAACACCTCCTCCTTTTCAGATGTATTCATATTTGTTATCTTTGATATGTCTACCACATATTATGTTAAAGGGAAAATACAACATTTGCAAACATCAAAAAATAAAACTACCAAATCGTTTTGAAATATCTTGCTGGACTGTTAGTGAATGACAGTGTAAAGCATCCTGTAAAATCATGGCACCTGGTATACTGTCATTTTCAAGAAAAGTGGTATTTTTGTATCAATTTCCAACGCTGATCGGCCGATCAGCGTTGGAAAAAGCTGGCTTTTTTTTCAAATACTGGCCCCAGTTGACCATCGCACTTGTTTGCAATCGATTACACACCTATGAACGGGTACAAGCCAGCTAGACTGGTTCCCTGACCTTACAATTCCCCAATATATGTAAACTGCTCTGTTTCTTCTTAAATGGAGTCAGGGAACCAGACTACAGGAAAATGATTGTTTTTCTTGGTTTTTATAGCATTTTCGAACCCAAAACCTCAAAAAAGTCAGTGTAACTATATTTGCTATATATTTCCAACCCCCCAATTCCATCCATTTCTGAAAATTATAGCAAAAGCAAATGATGTATATTCCCTTTAAAGATAGAGAACAAATATGTCAAATAAAAAAGTTTTTAAGAAAAAACAACTGGCATCTTTCATTTTCGTTTCAAAACCTCAAAACTTTAATGGCCTTTACCTCGGTATTTTTACTTTTTTGAAATGTCGATAAATGCAAACTTTAAACAGCCATAACTTGTCAACAGAATGTCCTACTGAAGTGCAACAGAGATGGTTATGTGGTTGATTTAGCTTCCTTGCGCCTAACAGGCAGCATCGAGCTGTTTACTCCCCAGGGAGCTGTGAAGGTTTCAGGTGTGTGTTTGCCAGTTGAAACAGGGAAAATAATAATTGTAAAGCGCTTTGATACCCCGTTGCGGCGTAAAAGCACTATATACATGCCTGCTGTTATTATTATTATTAATATCATACGACTAAATGTACCATTAAGGAGACACGGTATCGTAATTTCTTCGAACGGTGGGAGACATCGGTCATTGGGGAGACATTTTCATGTCTCCCTAATGTCACAGCCCCCCTTTAGAGGCACAATTTTATTGTCGCACTTAGGTTATATTTGTTGCCTGTGGTCTAATTAGTAAACATACCAAAATTCGTGGAAAAAGGACACAGGAATATTGGGTTAGGGCACATTTAAGCTTGAAAAATTGTGTGCCCCAGTCTATGGGGATGCCTCCCAAATGTCCAATCCTGGGTAATTATTATTATTATTATTATTGTACGGAGAATTGTATTCTCTTTCCTAATACCCGCAAACCCTTATTTCGATCTCTGCCCAGTTCTGTCTCATTTTGCCAAAACGCCTCACAATTTCATAGCTAAAAAAACGCTCCAAAGTACCTGTTCCTTTTACACATTGAGGACCTGTAGTCCCAAAGTTTAACAAATACACAAAAGAAGATACACCCACCTTTTTCCTCAGTTTTTCATCCCCTCCGAGGGACTCCAAGTATACCCTGACCCCCGTCTGTATAGTGGCACGGTCCTCTAGCAGCAGTAACCCCAGGGCGCGCAGGTTGCCGGTGGACAGTAGCGACCCTTTCGGAAGCTTCTTCATAACTTTTAGAAGTTCAGGGTTGCTGGGCTCCAAACTGGCCGTCAACTCGACTGTCAAATCAAACCAAAAAGAATAGTAAACAAGATATCCGCGAATCGCATGTGTCACCTTTTCCCCACGGTCGATCCCCATATGTTTTGTGTTAACTAAAGTCAAATTTTGTGCATTTTTAAAAAACCACCTCAAACGACCCCTAGATGACCTTTGACCTCCAATTTCATTAGACTTGTGATGAACCCCCAGCAAGGATCATTCCGTCCAAGTTACATTCAAATCCATCAAATTCTGTAGACAACGAAATATTTGAAGCATATATTTGAACAATGACCTCTAATGACCCCTACATGACCTTTGACCTCAGTAATCCGATGTAGAATTGTGTCTTCCCACCCAAGGGTCACTGTATCCAAGTTTCATCAAAATCCATGAAAACATGTAGAAGTTATACATTTTTTTCAAAAAAATAAACCAAAACTTTAACATACACACGGCCATAGGGTCATACAGTAATACAGAATTTAGGACTGGTCAGTGTCTCCCAAAACCTCTTTTAGGCGACACAAAAAAGTGTAACCGGATATAGTCGTCACAAGTTCCAGAATTTATGAGCCAGCTCCAAAATTCCTGTATTTTCTAGGACAGATCTGACTGGTCAGGACTCACCAATAATAAAACCTAGGACCTTAAAGGACATGTTTTAATTCAACTTCCAAAACTTGGCTGAACAGGGAGAAAAAAAGTCAATAATTTTTTCTTAACATGTTTCAAATTCTTGGATTTTCAGGACAGATTACAGTGGTTTCTATAAGATTCCAGGAGATTTCAGGACAGATTCCAAATGTTTCCTGGACAGATTCCAAAAGTTTTCCCAGGATAGATTCCAGGAATTTCCAGAAAACATTAGCTAACAAAATCAAAGACAGGTTTAAGAAAAGCTCCAGGACAGATTCTACGAGTTTCTTGGACAAGTACCAAACCTAAACACCAACAGGAAAACATCACCTGATAAGTCTTTTATTAAGGAGGCTGTGGTCCAATGGTTACGGTGTTCGACTTGTGTGCCGTGGTGCATGGGTTCGAATCCTGACCGTGGGAACATGGTGCTTGTGCTCTTGAGCAAGGCACTTTACCATTATTGCTACGTCCTTCAGATGGGACGTAAAGCCGTAGGTCCCGTGTGTTGTGTAATGCACGTTAAAGAACCCAGTAACACTTATCGCTAAGAGAAGGGGTTTGCCCCGGTGTTTCTGGCAGTGGCTGCAATGTGCGCCGCAGCGCCTTGTAAATCATTATAAGGTGCTACATAATGGGTCTCATATTTCTCATAAACTTTATTTACCTTTCTTTAATAATTCACATAATTTCCAGCGCCTTGAGTACCTAATTGTTGGTAGATACGTGCGCTATATAAGACTCCGTTATTATTATTATTGTTATTACTTACAATCTTTGGTGAGGTCGTTGATGAACTTTTCCGGGTTCTTCCGGTCGTCGGTGGCAAAGAACCCAATGTACTGGAAGAGACTAATGATGGTCTTCGGATGATACAGGTCTACCGGTCTCTCAATGATTCTATTGCACAGGCTTTGGAACACTGCAATAAAAATAAGTCAAGTTAAAAGTTAGAGGACTCAATGCACAAGGTTCTGTCAACGAAGAGGAGAAAGTTGGGAGGGACAAATGGGAAGGATCCTTGGATGCATTGCCGACAGTGATGTATTTACTGGCAGCGCCTCATAGTTTAAAGATAGTAATGGCACTAAACTCCCTGTGAAATTATTCCTTCTGGCATGCTGTCATTTTGAGGAAAACAATACAAGAAGGTCATTTCTAAAGATGAGTCAAGTGACACATTTTTGGAAATTTCAGTTAGTACTGATTGGGCATCTTCTTCCTTATACATTTTCATAATGCTGCTCATTTTAAAATTAACAGCTAATGCATTAAAGGTAGAGTAGATCATTTGCAGCCATCCAAAAAGTAACTGACAAAATTATTGTTGAAAGCTTTAATACTGGGTTTAAAGATAGTACTGGCAATAAACGCCCTGTGAAATTATTCTGTCTGGCACACTGTCAATTTGAAGAAAATAATAGAAGGCCATTTTCCAAAGACCAGTCAAGTAACGCAGGTTTGAAAATTCTGTTGGTAAGTTGGTTTGTAATTGAGCCAATCCACAAATGGGTGCGTGCAAGCATTGACACGGCACACACACGCACGCGGTTGCAATCATTCGTCGGTTCAATGTGTGACATTGCGTAGCTGCAATCGGCTGAATGAGAAGGTGTTCCAGATGCTGATTTTGGACACAATACAAAAAAAGACAGACGGCAACTTTTGAATTGAAATCAAGATCCTAGTATATTGTTCTGTCGGAATACACAGCATTCACAGAGCTCAAACTTCATCAGGTTAGTTGTTAAGCAACACCGTCTGCAGATTTTGAGCAGTTTTTTGCTTCAAACGATATAAATGCACAAATGACAAATGATCTACTTTCACCTAAAAAAACAAAAGAGACAAAGGATGTATCGAAATTTGCCTTTTTAAGTTTTGGCAGACACAACAGGGCTCGCTTAATGATGGCCATCTCTGTAGGAGAACTGCCACTGCATATTTTACACAATCGAACACGCAATGCCCAGTGTTAAAAATGTTCCGAACATACGCGCTTGTTGCTCGAAATGTGTTCAAAATACGTCGCAGCCGATGCGCGTTATGCAAGTTGACGGTCAAAATGCCGATGCACGTGGATGGTCTGTAGGAAATGACGTCATTTGAACGAGACCTATAGGGGAGTGCTATTCAGTTTCGGTAAATTTGGGTAAAATACAACAAACTGTACCCAAAACTAAACAGCGCCCTCATATTGTGTCCACCTAAAGGCCAATGGCTTACCATCATCAGCGATGTCGGGATGGCTGGTCCGCAGTTTGGCGCCGAATTTGACGTCCAGCTGAAGCAGGAACGACTCAGCGTTCACATAGAGGGCCTCCTTCTCCGCGCAGTGCTGCCAGAACTCCAGAAGCAAGGGGTTCAGCTTCAACTCGGGGAACACTGTATAAAATACATGTTAACAGAATTGAGCAGGATTCGAACCAGAGACTAGAGCTGTGCTAACTCAGCTCATGGACATCATGAGACTTTACTTGATGTGTGTAGGCTTTTACATTCTGAGCCTTTGGTGCATTACTCTGTTATTATTACATGGACACTCTTATTACAGTCGACTCTCGTTGGTACAAACTCTGTTAATACAAAATTCTGGTTATAACAAACATAAAGCCTTGGTCCCGACCGTGCATTTATGTGCACAATGAATGGGACTGATGTTTCTCTTAATACAAAATTCTGATATAACAAGCAATTTGGCTAGGTCCGAACGAGTTTGTTATAATGAGACTCAACTGTATTTGAACTTGATTACTAAGGCCAAAATAAAAAAGTCTCCGGTTTCTGGTATGGAGCTTGCCCCAAAAGTGGTGCGGTGACGCGGCTTTTTTTTTTACCTGATTTTTTTTTGCTTCAAATGTCGGCTGATGACTGCAAATGGTGCCCGACTAAACTTAATGCAAATATATGGGAGTCCAGAGAGGCCACATAAAGCTTATTCTTGACCATAACCCAATCTAAAAACATGTTAAAATTGTGCAGCAGCAGGATTCCAGTCAAACCAGTGAGTTTGGCGGTTTTGAGACATCATCTTTCATTAAAAAAAATTTTTTTTTTCATTTTGCCAACGCGCATGGCTACGGCGACGCGCGCGCATACCAGAAACCGGAGACTATTTTTTTTGGCCTAATAGACCACTTTTTTTATTGCACAGGGCGCTAATAGACCAGCAGCTAGGTGAACTTTGGAGCCCTCAAGCGCTGAAGAATAAGGCCAATTGTCACCTACCATCATCAGCCCTTGTGATAGGTGTGCTGGTGACAGCCAGGACTAGTAACTGCTCGATGATTACTGCTTGCTTCTTGAGCTTCTGTAAGGCGACAGTCTCCTTCAACTTCAAGGGACCAAAAGCTCCAAGGTGCTACAATGAAAAAAGTCGGTGGGGGAATTAAAGGAAAAATACAACATTTGCAAACATCAAAAAATAAAACTACCAAATCATTTTGAAATACCTTGCTGGACTGTTAGTGAATGACAGTGTAAAGCATCCTGTAAAATCATGGCACTTGGTATACTGTCACTTTCAAGAAAAGTGGTATTTTTGTATCAATTTCCAACGCTGATTGGCCGATCAGCGTTGGAAAAAACTGGCTTTTTTTCAAATACTGGCCCCAGTTGACCATCGCACTTGTTTGCAATCGATTACACACCTATGAACGGGTACAAGCCAGCTAGACTAGTTCCCTGACCTTACAATTCCCCAATATATGTAAACTGCTCTGTTTCTTCTTAGATGGAGTCAGGGAACCAGACTACAGGAAAATGATTGTTTTTCTTGGTTCTTATAGCATTTTCGAACCCAAAACCTCAAAAAAGTCAGTGTAACTATATTTGCTATATATTTCCAACCCCCCCATTCCATCCATTTCTGAAAATTACAGTAAAAGCAAATGATGTATATTCCCTTTAACCCATTAGTACCTGTACTACATTGTATTACATTGTATTAAATATTCACTCAAAAATCAATACAAATATAGAGTGCTCGGGCAGTTTCAGGTGCTACAGGGAGTAGCAAGGCAGGGCGGTTTGGGCACTGCAGCGACTAAAGGATGAGGCGGAACTGAGCGCAGGCCATTTTGGAGAAAATGCTCCCCAAAAAACAGAATGAGGGCAAGTTTTTTTCGCTCGTCAGATTAACTGATACAGTCGAATTCTGATAAGAAGAGCACTGTTAATACAATATTTTGCATATAACAAGGAAAATGTTAGGCCCCAAGTCATTGTTTTTCTTTGTTTTCCATTACTGTACAAGGTACCTTTTATAACAAGGTAATCTGTAAAGTCCTAAGGACTTTGTTATAAAGGTGTTCAACTGTATTTGTAATTTTTGATGTCTAATGCACATATTTTTTTGTGGAATGAAAGTGTGGAGTGCTGAGGCCTCGTGGTCTGGAACAGTGAATTTGTGGTCTGTGGGTAATTCTGCGGGTTGTGGGTTGGAGTCCAGCCTGCGGCTACGGTGCGTGCGTCCTTGGGCAAGGCACTTTGTCACTCATTGCTTCTCCCGACCCAGAAGTAAATGGGTACCTTTGAGGGCACATATTGTGGTTGATTTAGCTGCTTTGTGCCGAAATGGCAGCATCGAGCTGTATACTCCCCAGGGAGCTGAGATGGTATTTGGAATGTTTCATTGGCTAATATCTTATTTACTGAAGAGTCCATAAAACCATTGATGTTACATGTAAAGACTTAACATTTGTGCACATTGAAAATAGTCAATTGCGCTTTCTTCGCTTCATACAAGTGCGCACATGGGGTGTGTCCCTCCCACTAGAGCTATCGAAAGTGTCATAAAGAGCCATCTACCGCTTGTGCGCGAAGTCCATATAAGCACCATATTACTTTAACTTACGCTCAGCAAGTACTCAATGTACATCAGGTGTTGGACTAGCACCATATCAATGGAGTCGTTGTTTGTGGTAAGTTTCGGGCCGGTCTCGGAACCCTCCTCCCAACACGTGTCCCCCGGCGAGTCCACCAGTCGCCGCTCTCGCTGCTCGTTCATCTCGATCAGCCGGCTCTCGCGTTTCTCGCTCATGTTGATGATACGGGAGCCGCGGTTGGCCCGGGTCATGGGGAGGTTCTGGGGGACGGGGGACGGGGAGGAGTAGGAGGGGAGGGAGGGGGAGGAATCGCAACGGGGGAGGGCATCGTCCAGGCTGGCGCAGTCGCTGAGTCTGTCGGAGGATTGGGACTTGCAGAACTCATCCGACGCAAAACTAGATCTGTTCCTAAAATAAAACACAATTTTAAAACAAGGTCCGATTGTCACGAAACTTGGTAGGCATATGTACATAGAGTGTTTCCGTATTACCCAGACAACAAAATCTCCAGGCAAACATCCATTGAAAGCATCACATGTACTTGTAATCATGGAATAACACAATTTTAAAACAACCCGTGATTGTCTTGAAATTTGGTAGGTATATACAAGGTGAGTCCAAAAAACCGAAACCCAAATATTTGGACCATTGTTTCAATGAAGTTCTGCATGTAGCACTTTCAAAATATAGGATAGGAAAGCCCAATTCATAAGCTTTCTTTTAGTACATGTATAAGAATCATTCAAATAACTCATGTATTTTTCAATGTTACTGAATTTTAAACACAACCACTGTTTTAAAATTCTGTCCAAGCATCACAAAAAAGGTGTGCGTGCTTTCAGCAAAACGAAAAAAATCACACACATCCCTATGTGATTTGTATTCATTTTGCTGAAAGAACATTAACCTTCTGATGATCCGTGGACAGAACTTTTAAAAGGTCTTTTTCTATAAGTGGGTTAAGGTTGTCATGAAACTTGATGGGTACATAGAAGTTTCTGTACCGACTAGTGTGAAGCAAAAACTCCAGGCAAATATGTGTACCCACTGAAATACACTGGTACTTTGAGGCAAAGTAATCAACTACAACACTAGCCTTAGCTATAAAAAAAACATAACATAAATGTGATTAGACATACTCGTCCATACTGCCGCTACCACTGTCGATGGGACCATCATCTTCATCGACCTCGTTCAAGAAGTCAAAACTCTCCAGGGCAGTCTTCACCTGTATACTCATCGTCGACTCTCTCTTCTTCCGCTCGCGAATCCTCTGAAATGCAACGACATCATTTTCTTTAAGAGTTTACATTTCGGGACAAGCACTGCACAGGGAGAACTTTAATTAAAGGGCCAATGACATGACTTTTACATGTAGTTGGGAGCATATTTTGTGCAACTTCTACACCTCTTAAATGTATGAAAACTATTTGACATCCCTGTTTGGTTAATTGTATTGAAAAGTGCACTTTTTTTAAACGTTTAAAATTGTCCATGCTTTTCCTGACAAATGAGGGCGATGTTGCTGTGATGTCATTTCAGGAAGACACTGTTCAGTTGAGGAATTTTCTGTTCAAATTGTGAACCAGAAATTTGCTAACGGAAAGCATTTGTGAGAAACTTTGCACATTGGCTTACTGTCATGTACTGAAACAACAACGAATCACCAAAGAGAAGAATATTTATGACGGCAAAATATCAAAAATTCTGGCAAATTTTGGTGCTAAAATAGTTGTAATATTGAGGTGTCTGCCTGAAATGACATCACACATTTGCTCATGCATATGAATTTTGCATTAGCATAAAAGCCAAAGAGTGGAAATGCCCTAAAAATAGAAAACTGAAAATTGACAATAAGGCTAAATGGGACACGCAGGTACATTTTCCAGGATTACTTGAAAAAAAATATATTATATTAACCCTTTAAAGAAATATTGAAGTATGTTAACAAGTTTACGTCGGAAGACGTGTATACATGCAAAGGTTTTGCAGTATTCGGAACGGATGACGGATAAACACGATACGAGCGAGGCCGGAAATATCTGTCAGCGACCCGCTCACAGCGAGCGAGGCCGGAAATATGAGTGTGCTGCCCGTGGGCGATGGCTTCAACCTGCTTGGCTTGAGGTCGAGTGAAAATTAA
Organism: Patiria pectinifera; assembly: GCA_029964075.1. Lineage (NCBI taxonomy): Eukaryota > Metazoa > Echinodermata > Asteroidea > Valvatida > Asterinidae > Patiria > Patiria pectinifera. The sequence goes on along the minus strand of CM057145.1, from coordinate 1,236,567 downwards.
TCCTGCGCCTCCTTCTGTTCTTGTCAAAATAATCCCGGCGCGAACTGGTCAACTGGTCAATACACCATACCGGTACCTTGAATGACCGACCAATATACATGTACCTACATACATATCCACTGACCGAGTTCACCTGGTCACCTATATCACCTGGTCAATATACTAATATATCGACTGGTCAATATATCTATATCGACTGGTCAATATACCTATATTGTCGGGTCCATCAATATGCATATTGACTGGGCAATAAACCTATACTGACTGGTCAATAAGATATAGTCCATCATTTGTAATTTGTGCATTTTGTTCGTTTGAAGCAACAAAAGTGCTCAAAATCTAAAGAAGGGTACTGATCAACTGATGAAGTTTCAGCTCAGCTTCAGCTGTATATTCCGAGAAAAACAGCATTCTAGGATCTCAATTTCAAATCCAAAGTTGCTGAATCGTGTTTTGAATTGGGCCTGAATTCAGCGTCAGAGACACGTTCTCACTGAGCCAATTGCAGCTACGCGATGTCGCGCACTGATCCGACGAATTATAGCAACCGCGCGTGCGTGTGCGTCGTGCCAATGCTTGCGCGCGCTTCGCGGAATAACAAAACGAATTACTAATTTACATTTCCTACAGTGCATCTTAAGAAGCACTGCTGCAAAGGCCTTCTTTCGTAGATTACTTCAAAAAGACAGCTTGCCAGAAAGAATAATTTCACAGGGAGTTTTAATAGTCCCCTTACTCTTTTTCAACCAAGTTTGTTTTTCAACAATAATTACGCCAGTTACTTTTCGGATAGCTGCAAATGATGGACTATAGCTTCAAACTGACTGGTCAACGTGCTTACATGGGCTGGTCAATAGACAGTTCACATATTGACCGGTCAATAAATACAAACTGACTGGAAGTGAGGCTGGAAATATCAGGGAGTGTCCCTCCCTCCCACGAGGGGTGTCAAAAGTAATCAAGCCAACTACTGTTCATGCACGTAGTCCATTAGAAAGGTAATCCTCATTCACACACCTTTAGAAGGTCGTTCAGGCTTCCAACTTGCTTCTCCAGTAGTTCCAACTCTGTGTACTGTCCCTTCAAAATCTCTAGTAGCCTGGTCACGTTGTGCATGGCTTCCTCTAACGTCAATGTTAGTCTGGACGTGTTCAAGTCTAACGTCTTAGGCAGGAACTTCTTGGGCGATTTTGGAGACTCTTTGACGCTGTTATTGAATGTTTTCTGCAAGTAGGGACATAAAAAGCTCATTTAAGGCGGACTGCCCATGCTATATCTTGTCCAACAAAAAAATCTTAACAGTCGAAAACCAATTAATAAAGTATATTTCATGTGAGTTTTTGAATATTTTCAAATTACCTCTTAAAGTCAGATAACCAATGTACCATACAAACTTTATTTCATTTAAATCAATGCATTGGAACAAATGCTATTCTTCATCGAACTCAAGGGTTGCAAATCGTCTTGGGCCAATTTCCTTGAGAGCGAGATAGCGCAGTTAGAGAAACACACAAAGGATTTATTTCCTTTGTTCCTGAGTAACGTGTGACTTATTCGACTGGCTTCGATCTGTAAACTTGATAAATACAAAAAAAGCAGCCCAAGTGGTTTTTCAAGTCCCGTATTGTGATTGCTGTATCTTTTGAACAAAACATCCTAATGAAACCAACTAAAAAGCATTTGGAAGACCAATTATTCTACTCAGCAATACATTATTAAAACATGATTTTGAATACTGCCCCCACTTTTCTGAAAACATGCCCGATTCGACTGTTAGGTTTTTTGTGGGACAACCTGTATTTTGAGGTTCAACCCATATTTTTTTCACTTGCTACACATATCATTCTAGCAAAAATACACAAAAAAATTCACTGAATGAGATATCTAATAAAAAAAATTTGGCCCACATTTAGTAACTGAATAATTACTTAAATACTTGTGAAGTTAATCTTACCGAAGTACTGATGACAGATTCTGTGAAGGCCCTTTCTCTTCGACTGTAGGAGTTCTTAGGACTCTTGTACATTTCCTCATTGATATGGAATGGACTGAAGAAAAGAAAAGTCCCAAAATGTATTCAAATATGTTAAAATATAGTACAAATATTGTTATTTTCAAACCAACTGAATGCACTGAAATTGAGCAGCATAAATGTGAACTACGATACTGCCCCAAATCCTGCGCAATATACATATTCACACTAGTCAAAACGCATTAACCAGTTCGCGCCGGATGACGTTTATACATGCATGTCATGTACATGCAAAGGTTTTGCGGTATTCGGAATGGATGACGGATAAACATGCAGGGAGCGAGGCCGGAAATATCTGTCAGCGACCTGCTCGCAGGGAGCGAGGCCGGAAATACGAGTGTGCTGCCCGAGGGTGACGGCTTCAACCCGCCTGGCTTGAGGTCGAGTGAAAAGCAATCCCACGCCTCGCTCCGCTCTTGTCAAAATAATCCTGGCGCGAACTGGTTAACTGGTCAATATAATGTACCCTGAAATGACTGACCAATATACCTACATGTATATCGACTGACCGATATACCTTTATCAACCGGTCAATATACCTATATCAGCTGGTCAATATACCTATATCGACTGGTCAATATACCTATATCGACTGGTCAATATGCCTTTATTGATGGGTCAATATGCCTATATTGACTGGGCAATATACCTATACTGACTGGGCAATATCCTTACACTAACTGGTCAATACTTTTATATATTAACTGGTCAATGTGCTTATATAGTCTGGTCAATAGACAGTACACATATTGACCGGTAAACAAATACATACTGACTGGAAGTGAGGGCACTAGTGCACATTTGTTCTCTTTAAAGGGCAAACCTGTGTCATAATTGGTGTAAGGAAGCTTAGGTCTGGGACTATATGCTGAAGTACATCATGCCTACGTATGCACTTGTCGGACTATTATCTACATGTACCTACCTCCATGTGACAACAAGATTGAGTTTGATGGTCCCGTTCTCGTTAACGTCTATCGTCAGCGTCTGGGGGTCGGCTTGGTAGAAATCTGAGGTATCAAACTCCAGATTACCGATGACCATGTTGGATCTTGCAATGCCCCTCATTTCAGTTACCTAAAACAGACATAAAGACCTTGCTGATTGGCTATCTTCTTCCTCGTACATATTCATAACGCTACACGTTTAAATTAACAGCTACAATAGTACACATGAGTTAAAGGTAGGGTACCGGTAGATCATTTGTAAGCTATCCAAAAAGAAACTGACAAAATTATTGTTGAAAATCTTACTGGGTTTAAAGATAGTAATGGCATTAAACTCCCTGTGAAATTATTCTTTCTGGCATGCTGTCATTTTGAAGAAAACAATAAAAGAAGGCTATTTCCAAAGATGGGTCAAGTGAAGCATTTTTGGAAATTTCCGTTAGTAGTTGGTTTGCAGTTTGGCGAATCTGTGAACGGGTGTGTGCAAGCTTTGACACAATGCACATGCGCGGTTGCTATTATTTGTCGGTTCTGTGCGTGACATCGCGTAGCTGCAATCGGCTGAATGAGAACATGTCCTGAATGCTGATTTCGGGCACAATTCAAAACATGACTCTTCAACTTTTGAATTGAAATCGAGATCCTAGAATATTGACCTATCTCGGTAGAATCGCATTAGAATCGCGTCAACGCAGCTTGTGAAATATTGTCCAATTACATGATACACAAATGGACGCGAAACGCGCAAAATCCGAGACAAACAAAACTTAGTGTCCAAAAACTCCATAGGGTTGTCTAAGGGGAGTGGCTAACTCGAAAACCACGATAGGTCAATTGCATTCACTGAGCTAAATATTCTTCAGGTTAGTTGTTAAGCACCTGTCTTTAGATTTTGAGGACCCTTGTTGCATATATAGGGTTAGTCCGAAAATTTAGGACTCTCAATACTGTGTATGAGAGCCCCAAAACTTAAGGTATCCATATCGTGCAATACTTTGTGCTGCATAATAAAAGCAGCGTAAATCAAATTTGCAAGCTTCTTACTCACTACAGTTTCTTCAATAATCCCCGAAACTTCTGCCTAGCAAAGTTGCTGTTGTGAGCATTGCATCACCAAAAATTCAGCTTTTAATTCTAATTTTGCAGAGAGTTACCGAAATCCATACGTGAGACATCACGTTGATGTGTACTGCAATGCATTGTGCAAAAAGACTCCTCAGCTATAACATTTTCATCGTGTAGATAAAAAAGAGCCCTCTTGTTGGTCTGAGTGAATGCAAAATGTTTCATATTTTAGCAGAGGGCGCTATGTTCATTTGGGCATTGATTACAAAACAAGTAAGCTGCAAGGCTCTTCCTACACCTACCCAGAATACATTGGGAATCACACACATATTTCCAGAGCATGGAGAATGATGTGGGTGGTTTTTGAACTGCCAAAACCTTGCCTTAAAATTGGATTTAAGGTCTCAAATTTTGCAGGTGACATGCTTGCAACTATAGCATTTTGATGTATGTGTTGTGTGGGCATTAATTAGCCAAATGGTGAGTAAAAAAAACGTCAGTACTAATTTTGCACGTTTTTATGCAGTCACAGTCCCAGTCTGATATAGGGTGTGCTGTCTTTGAAATACGCGCGCAGTATGCTCTGAATGGTCAATCAGGGTCGTTTACATATTCAACATGGCCAGGGGTTAGTGACGGAAAGGGCACGGACCCAATGGAGTGGAGGCTGGTCCATACCTTTATCGTCAAGAAGTCAGCCAGCATCGGGTACATGACGATCTCATCGATGTCCCAACTCTGGCTTAAGTCTTTCTCCACTTTGCACTTCATTCTCCACTTCTGCAACCCGTATTTGAAGACGACCTCAAAGATGTCTCCGCGACATACCCTGGCGAACCCTGCGATACCTGGGAGGACAGAAGGGTGGGGAGCGGAAGATTGGAGAAAAAATGACAATTAATGAAAGCACTCAGTTTAGCCTCCAATTCAGCCACCATTGACATTTTCACATATTTTTTTTTTAAGTCATGAATTTGGAAATGTAGGTCTCGAGTTTATAAATTCTGAATTCTTGAGTTCAAGTCTAAAAGCCAATATCAATTCATACTCACAATCTATTCTGACAATGAATGCACCAAGACTAGTCTCCAATTCAGCCACAATTGATTTTTCTGTTTTAACTTTTTATTGGACTTTATAAATTCTGAATTCTTGAGTTCAAGTCTAAAAGCCAATATCAATTCACTCTCACAAGCTATTCTGACAATGAATGCACCAAGACTAGTCTCCAATTCAGCCACAATTGATTTTTCTGTTTTAAATCTTTATTGGACTTTATAAATTCTGAATTCTTGAGTTCAAGTCTAAAAGCCAATATCAATTCATACTCACAATCTTTTCTGACAATGAATGCACCAAGACTAGTCTCCAATTTAGCCACCATTGAATTTTGGTTTTTTAATTTTGACTCCTGAATTTAGAGTTTTCAAAGGTCTTGAATTCAAGTCTACATGCCAATATCAATCTGTATACTGACAATCTATTGTGACAATGAATACACCAAGTTTAGTCTCCAATTCAGCTAATATTTACTTTCAACACAATTTGTTTTGGGAGTCCTGAATTTGGAATTCAGTCTTGAGTTCAAGTCTAACAACCAATATCAAAATCACACTCACCATCTACTCTGACAACAAATGCCCCTCGTTTAGCCTCTGATCAGCCACCATTAAATGCTGACTTTAATTTATAGAATCAGAATTTGGGATTCAGATCTTGAGCTCACCTTTACATGCCAATAATCAATTCATAGGCCTACTTCCCATTTATTGTGACACTGAATGCACCTAGACTTGCCTTCAATTCAGCCTCCATTAACAGCTGACTTAATTTTTATGAACTCGTGAATTTGAAATTAAGGTCTTGAGTTAAAGTCTACAAGGTAATATGAAATCATACTCACCATCTATTCTGACAACAAATGCACCTAGATTAGCCTCCAATTCAGCCTCCATTTGACACAGACTCTGAAATTGGAGAAATCAAAACACAAAATGTTTTCAACTGTCAGAGAAAAGCTGTTTTCATCTCCGAATAGTCGGTAATTGTGGTGGCTCCCACCCCCCCCCAACACTGACCAATATTTAATATATAAATGCAAAGTTTTCTTGACAAATTCGCGTCGGAGGACGTGATAACATGCGCTGACTGTTTTATACACAGGCACGGCTGACGGGTTAAAACGTCAAGATTGCCTCGACTCGCCTCCAGGTGACGCCTAAACACGCAATTCCCAATTTTGCCTTTTGCGAAAATCAGAAGTTTCAGCAAAAAAATTCTGGCGCCAAGTAGTTACATGTAAGTCGCATAATAATGTCATCACTCAATATTCCAAATCTCTTGGCCTTTTTGTGTCATATGTCCCCCATCCCCCTTTAGCCTATTCGAAAGTAAAAAAAACACAAGACTTTAACTCCCTTTCAACTTAATGCCGACACGTGAAAAAAAGGCTTAAAGCCTATAATCCCATTTTATACTGAAGCAGTTTCTTAACTTTTGTACCTAATCTTAAAAAATTATCATTGATCTACATGACGCCCCCCATGAAATGTTCCAGCCCCCAGCGCCCCCACTGAAAAATTCCTGGCTATGCCACTGCCTAAGACCGATTAAATAAAAACTGAGCCTCCTGCAAAGAAATCACTTCATAACCAAAATTCCGCAGGATGTTTTCCATTTCCGATTCCCAGTAACTGTTTACATCTGAAAGTGTAGTACACCCCACACAGGATTCCCATATATCCCACAGGGCCCATAAAAGAAAACATTCCCACAGAAAGCCTAAACCACAACGACAATAACATGAGTGCACGCTCTGTGCAGTGTATTGTGGACTTCCGCTCCAGTGAATGTGGTACAATCAGATTACATGGTTGCTGGGGAATTCGATCAAGGATTTATAACACTGCAGTTCAATGATAAAACATCTTTTGATGGGGCACTGAACTTGGAAAAGTTTTGAATCCAAACACAAGTTTTAATCTGGACAAAATGCGAGGTATTCTGGCAAAATAAGACAGAACTGGGCACAGGCCATAGTAGTTAGGCAAATAGTATACAAATTGTTTTCAAGAAAAAAATATTCATCTTTCATTTCTTCACAAATACAAACGCAAAACTTTAAAGGGCTTTTTTCTCAGTATTTTACAGAGACAGTTTATACGCGTCAGCAATGGAATTAAGTTACGAGACCAAGAAAAATGTACATATTATTTCTCTTTTCTCAAAAATGCAAAGTACAGGTTATAGATGTAGATGTGTACTATGCACACAACTGAAGATTTTGAAGCAATTTTCTCATTAAAAAAAATATGCAAAACAAACCTGATTTATCCTATATGTACCAGTCAGTGGCATAGCCACTGGTACCAGTACCTTTAAATATCACCCACTAATAACATACAAATTATATTACATGCATCATTCCCCTTCACTGAGCATAAAAAAGTGACCAATTTTCCAGTAACCAACCAAATACTAGAATAATCTGGTGCAAAACAGATGGTTTTCATATCTTTATCACTGTAGGAGTCTGGGGTATATAATTAATTGGTTTCTCATGTGCAGGGCGCCAGTGATGAAAGAAATCCCATAGGGTCACACAAGGACATACGTGTAGTCAAGCTGCTTACTTCCTGTGTTAGGTTTCGTGGTTTTGAATTAAAGAGCTAGCAGGGTTATCAAAATATTCAGGCATAGGTGTGATCATTTGTGATGTGATCAAGCTAAATGAGTCGTTTTTTTCGGGGAATTTTCATTTGGAGATACAGGCCTAAACAGGGCCACTTCATCCCATCACTTAAACACATCTTTTGGTGTTCCGACTTCCATAATTTTTTTAACTAAAGATGGCATCAGCATGCGGTTTTCCCATCACTAATGCTGAGATTGTGCTCTTTTCAAATCTGTGATAAAAACTTTTTGACCAGGGTCGACAAACGACTCATGTAGCTTGATCGCATCACATGGGGTGTTTGTGCATTTGTTTTCGTCTGAAGCAACAAATATTGCTCAAATATCTTAAAGTGCCCCACAGTCCATAAAGTGACATTTTATTAGGACCATATTTTGTGCAACTTTCTACTCCTCTTAAATGTATGAAAAATATCTGACATCCCTTTTTGGTTAAGTTTATTGAAAAGTGCACTTCTTTAAAACGTTTTTAAATTTTTTCATCCTTTTCCAGACAACTGAGGGCACTGTTGCTGTGATATTTCAGGAAGCATTGTTCAGTTTAGGGGTTTTCTGTTTAAATTGTGAACCCACAAATTGGCTTATTGAAAATATTTGTGAGAAAACTTTGCAAAGTGGCTTTCTGCCCAGGGCTCGATTTACCCGGGTGCACGCATGCACCAGTGCATGTAGATTTTTACTTGTGCACGTAGCTTTTTAACTGAGCATGCACAACGTGCATGTAACTTTTTTAGCCGCCAAAATACTCATTTCATGCATATATTTACTGTTTACAAATGAGTGAGAATAAGAATAAAGTTTGTTGAATACTTGACCAGATAGTGTACAAACGTGTTATTTCTTTTATCCATAAATTATTCCTCGCGGCAGATTCAGAGTACGCGG